>CM035837.1:231431672-232031672 GCA_020510985.1 Pholidichthys leucotaenia | reverse complement strand
GACAGACTGTAATTTACTGTACATACTCTGTTGTCATTGAATCCTTATTTAAATCTTATTTAAATCCTCCACCTGAACAACGAGAGCAAGTTTTTAGCCAAAGTCAAATTCCTTGTATGTGTTGTGCATACTTGGCCAATAAAGCTGATTCTGATTCTGACAACACCACCTGGAATTTTGCACCAGGAAATAGTTTTTTCTACCCAAGACCTATAATGTCACACAGGTTCGTTACACACACAGAGCCGCAGACGTGATTCCATTAGTAACAAATCATTTTTATTAAACAAACTAGAAAAGCACTCGGAGAGCGCAGACCTCCGCCAAGCGCCACAATTCCCCCCATACAGTGTTTGTGTGTACGTTTTCAGATTCCTTGAGCATGTAAACATATGAGTAGCAATTGGATTCACAATGATTACTTGTTTATTTGACAGGGACAGTGCAATAAACACACAATTAATCAATGACAATCAATGTGATAGTGATAGGATTAGTGGTTCAGTAGTAAAAGCATTACCTCCTTGGCGGAGGTAATAAACTGAAGTGTTGCTGTTGTGTCCATCTCCTCCACTGACGGATGCAAATTGGGTAGACAGGTTGCCGTGGGTTTTATATTATATTATTTTGGGGTTGCGCTCCGCGGCAAACGAGAATTTAGAAGCTTCGCCGGCAGAGAGCTCGTTTTTGCGCAGCGCCTATGGCTGGCCGGTGAATTTCTGCCAAATGCGCAGCTCCTATGGCTGGCCGGGGAATTTCTGCCAAAGAATCCGTCGGCGGACAGCTGCCCGTGTGAGGTTTTGCAGTTGCGCGCAAACACAGGCACGCTGGCGGGCCCAGGCCAGCAGTGTTTTCCGCGTGCTTTTGTGCCTAAAACGTTGAAGAACGCAGAGTTTGTGTTGCAGACACGACGACCAGCGCCCTCCATTGCGCCTGCGCACATGTTGAAAATGGCCCTATGTCACAGTGTTGAAAAATGCTTTAAAAAATTCCTGTATCCAGACGGTGAACCAGATCACCCCCAAAATTTAATCAGTTCTTCCTTGTATCATTTCCAACAACGCCTGAAAGTTTCATGGAAATCCGTCCAAGACTTTTTGAGTTATCTTGCTAACCAACAGACAAACAGACAGACAAACAAACATACAGACAAACCCCGGCAAAAACATAACCTCCTCCTGGCCTTTTCGGCCTGGCGGAGGTAATAAAAAAAAGAACAAAGCAATCATAAGTTGCTAATTAAAACCATGACAACAGGTGGGCAATAAAAGCAAAGTTGTTACCATTAAAAAGGACAATTATAAAAAAAAAAAAAAAATTTACTAACAAAATAAAATAAACCCCGTTAATGCGATAAAACAAAGCACTGCACAATGTTCTGATTTTCTTGTGTCCTTATAAGGTTTTAAATGGACAAAAAAAAAGGACAACAAGCGTACAATTTAAGACAGACGGGTCAAAAACTGACAGAATGAACAAATCCAGATAAAACCAGACCAACTGTCATAATAGACGAGCTGTCAAAAATAGACAGACGGAACAAAACAGCAGTATTAGGAGTGTAAACAAGACAGCAGTTTTGGGAGCGAGTGGCTGAAAACGAGCCGCACACCGCACCGCTAATTACCTAAAACAAACAAACAAAAGAAAAACAATTTCCATTAGGGCAACATAAATCAGACTGCTAGTGAAAGACAATTGGGAGCAGCATATATACTGAAGCACGATGGTTCGCCTACACAGTTGGACGTGGGAGGTACAGCGGCTCGTCCACAGTCGCACAAAAGCTAGTGGAAGCAGAAAAATCACTTAATACACATCCACAGCACACAACGGTGCTCAGCGACTTACCCGAGCGGAGCAGAGCTATGCCACCGCACAACAGGGCTCACAGCTAACGTACTGCAAACACTCAAAAAAACGGCAACCCAGATGCCAGTTTTCAGCAAAGCACAAAATGTGGAAAACTTACCTCGTTTCTTATTTAGAGAAGCGCACCAAAAGGACCTCACAGACCAACAAATCTTCACACCAGCGAGCAACTATCCCAGGAAGGTGGAAGGAAGTAGCCCGCAGGTGAGGGCTGGCACCTAAATATGCCACGTTCATCTACAACGCCACCCAACAATTAAAGAGCCATGACAGACAGGGGCGGAGAGAGGGAAAACCAAGAAGGGAGGAAAATCCATCCTGCTATACTATGTTAGCTGGACAGAACATCACACATTTTCCACACACTATGCTCACTACTTCTCAACATTTTAAAGGGGGAGTGCACTTGCATTCTCTCTTGACGGGCTGATTCTGACTCCATCAGTACGTCCTACTGGACGCACCACTCATGGCCAGGACCAAGTATATTTAGACTGGGACTGACCATTGCAAGTACATCCTGCCAGGTAGCATCACTTGTGGCAAGTTAATGGTGATAACCAATGGTGGCACATCCCCTTCACCAGAGTCCAACTCTGTCTGTGTCCTCCTGGACACAATTAGCATGGTGAGCAGGGTTTACTGGTGTCAATCCCAGCAATCTAATAGGGAATAAGAAAGCATTGCTGTTTGGCTGGCCAAGTGGAGTGACCCTATTGGTGACACAAGGTAGGATGTTGAAATCTGATGCAGGAAACTGGGTCCCCCATTTATATGTGCATATGTAACGGACGTGAAGTTGCATGAATGAGACGATGGATCATCAGACTGTTTTCTGCAGATTTATTCGCTCCTGCAGAAGACAATTTAAACACACCAATAAGTCTTCCTCCACACAGGTACAGTTGGCTCCTAATTGAACAAAAAACAAAATTAAAATGAAAGCACCAAGGTGCTGATACCTCAATGCCAGAGCCTTGGCAGACGTATGTCTTCTCGGATCATCAGCAAAATGTTATAGGTTCCATTCTAGCCCAAGGAACACTTCTGATAAACATTTCATCCAAATCCATCCAGTAGTTTGGGAATACACGCATGTGCAGTGAGCATAATCTGCAGTTCACATGCCCGTACTGTTGGCAGCAGCCAAGGGCCACCAAACTGATTTGAATAGCTACAATCTAAACACAAAGAAGAGCACGGTGGCAGACATTTTAAATGTCAGAAAGGATGGCAGTACGTGGATACAATGACAAGACAAACAGGAGCTTTTGCTGTTTAGTGGCAGAGGAAGAAAACAAACGGGCAAAAACATGGACATTTGTTCACCCAGTATTGACGGATTGCTCAGCACTTCCCTGTGGAAGGGAGTTTCTGGGCGTATGCGCAGTTCACTGCAGCCATTTGCGGGTGAGGAATGTTGGGAGTTGGAGTTTTTAGCAAGTTTTACCTCGTCCTTCCCCTGCAAAACTAAACAGCAAAACCAGTGTGAAAATAATCCATCTGATGAATAAAAGGTGTAGTTGCTGAATTCGTTTTTTTTTTTTTTTTCCAGTAACTGCTATTTTATAACCGTTCAGCTAGAGATCGACTGTGACAGGAAGTCATCCATGTGCTGTAAAAAAGTCACACTGCCGCCTCTAGTGGCCCGGCATAGTTAAAACAATACCTTTTCCCCTGGTTTATTGACGTCAAAGTTGAGTCAAATTTGTGTTTATTTCAAAAACAAAGCCTTATCTCAGAATTCTGGCAAACTGAAAGTTGAGAAATATGGCGATACAATGATACAAGCCTTTAGTTCCACTTAATTTTGACCAGGCGAGCTGAAACAGAGAGGTGGACGGACAGATACACACACACACACACACACACACACACACACACACTAACTGATTACCATATGCCTCTCAGTTTCACTGAAGCATGATGACAACTGACAGTCACAGGTTCCAAAATGACATTCCAGGGGTGGGCAGTGAGGGCCATTCCACTGCAGGTTTTTTGTTCCACCCAGTGTCTTCAGCAGGTATGTGCTCTCTGATCAGCTTCAAGGATTGCTAATCATTGAAAACACCTGCTGAAGAGACTGGGTGGAACAGAAAACCTGCAGTAGAATGGCCCTCCATGGCACATGATTGCCCACCCCTGCATTAGACAGTACCATGAGGCTGATACAGAACAAAATGGTGAATAACAGACTCAAAAAGAAGAATTAAAAATGTCTATAAGCGCACGGTAATTAGCAAAACAACACAGAAAAACATACAGAAATAAAGCAAAAGTATCACTGACAATAAATGCACAAGCTGACAGCTTAGCTAATCAAATAATGGCAAAATCATGGGAGCCACACTCCGACACAACTCACCATGAGCAATGTGTAGCAGCATTGTAAGGGGGAGGAGGGAGAAGCAGCTACGGATAATGACAAGGTACAAAGGAGCGTTGCGCCGCAAAACTCAGAATAAGTACTCACTGAGATAAAATTCACAAATAAAATACAAAAATAATTAATGAATAAAACAGCAAACAATAAACAGCTTTTGGTGCAATTCTAATCTGTTACACATAGATGGGGAAATAGTACTTTTGGATTTCATTATATACTCCTGCACTGCTACGCTATTAAACTGGGCTTTTATTTCTATAGTCTCATGGTTCAATTCAATTCACTTCAATTCCACTATATTTTTATAGCACCATTTCACAACAACAGTCATCTCATAGCACTTTCAACTGTAGGGGAAACCCCCACAGTTGCAGGAAAACCCCAGCAAGACCAAGACCAAGACACTGTCTTTTGTGTTGATAATGAATCTTCAGACAAGGTTAATAGATATTCGGGCTTTGAGGGTGAGCTGTGTGCGGCAGTCCACTGAGCAGCTTCATTTCAGCACATGTAATTCTCCTTTGCGGGCCAAAGCAGGTTTCCCATGCTATACAGCTTTTCCTTTGATCTGCCTCTGGTTTTAACAACCTCCACTCTCTCACTGTGTGGAGAAAGGAAAGAGCAAGAGGTCTTCCTTAACAATTCTCTTCTTACAACTGTAGTGTTAGAGCTTTAAGACAGAATTACACTGCACCGGAAAAAAAGCACATTAACATGTATGGACAAAATGAATGCTGGGAAGGACTGGCATTAGGGTTAAAATGTATTTTTAATGGCCCGAGCACATCTGTATGAGTTTGAGCCTTCTTGGCCAGTGATGTGGTGTTGTTGGACCAGGGTCCTCAGGGGTCCTCAGAGATGTGCACCCCCAGGAACTTGATGCTGCTCACCCTCTCCACAGCTGCTCCATCGATGGTCAGAGGGGGGACACTGTGTGTGTCCCCTTCTGAAGTCAACCACAATCTCCTTGGTTTTTCCCACGTTCACAAAGTGGTTATTGTCTTGATACCACTGGACCGGTTGGCTCACCTCATTTCTGTAATTGGCCTCTTCATTGTTGGTGATGAGGCCCACCATCGTTGTGTCATCTGTAAACTTGATGATGTGGTTGGTGTCGTAGGCTGGTACATAGCCATGGGTCAGCAGGGTGAAGAGCAGTGGGCTGAGCACGCACCCTTGTGTGTGTGGCATCCTGGTTTCATGTTGGCGTGTTCCCCACGTATCCATCCAGTCTGTTCCTGTTGTGTTGTGAATTATCTTGTCAGTCTGTAAGTCTGCCAAGTTTGCCTTTGTTTAGCCCACATGCTGCTTTATTTTCACCAGAGTCAGCAGACCCACCACCAGTGCTATCCCCTGTGGAGCCCACTGCACCATGGGTACATTGGGAGAGATCCACCACCGAGAGAGAAGAGTTTCGAGAATCTAGGTTGGCGTTCAGCAGACCCGGGTGGAAGGAAGGCACCGGGAGATGCCACTCCTCTCAACGCTGCACACCACCACAGGCTCCGGCTCTTCGCCAGACAGCTCCTGCTTTTTCCATGGTGCACACACCATCTGTTGTACCTGGGTGGTTTGCTCTGCCGGTTTCATCTGACCAGCCCGCCCCACCATGTGCGCCTGGCAGTTCAGAGGCAGCAGAGCAAGGGATAAGGCAAGTACCATTTTCTCATTTTTTAACACCATGTAATGAGAGGTCTTGCCTTGTCCCTGAAGTCAGCGCACCCTTGTCACCAACATCTGAGGTTAATGTGCAACAATTATCTGTTCCTGAGTTCAGCACACTTCTGTCAGCTGTTTCTGAGGGCTGTGTGCCTCAGCCACCTGCTTTGGAGCTAGAAGTGCCTTCATCACTGGCTACGGAACTCATAACTCACCTGTCAGCCTTTTGTGGATTAAAGACTTCTGTATCAATGCCTCCTGAATTAGAAATTCCTGTATCCGTGTCTTCTGAACTAGAAATGTCTGCATCAGTGTTCCCTGAGCAAAAAATTCCTGTATCAGTGTCTCCTGAGCTAAAAAATCCTGTTATCTGTGTCTGAATTAGGGTCTCCTGTGTTATCCCCTGAGCTTAGGGTTTCTGTATTATTTCCAGTCCATAAGGCTTCAGTGTTGCTGCCAGAGCCAAAATCTCTTATGTTCAAAACCCCTTTGTTGTTGTCCCTGGAGCAGAGGGCGCTTTAGTGGTCTCTGGGGCAACAGGGCAACAGGATCTTTTGTGGTCTCCAGGGCAGCGGGCTCCTTTATGGTGTTCTGAGCAAAAAGCCCCCCCCCCCACCCCGAGGTTAAGGAATTTATGTTGTCATCTTTTGAGTTTAAAGGGTCTATATTGTCACCTTCTGAGTTTAAAGTCTCTGTGTTTTCTTTTCATCCAGAGTATACAGTATATTGTTATTAATTCATGGGGTTTGTAGCAGACTCAAGCTGGATTGAACACTAAAATTGGAACTTTGCTTCATGTATGACCGAACTGTCTAACCTCTGCCCAGTTTCATCACCCCCAACAGGATCCAGCTGTGACTGAGGACCATATGCTGCACCCCTGCCCCCTCCCTTCCTTTCATCACAGATCCTTGACATGGAGAAGAGAGAAGCAGGAAACTGTCATGAGTCTGAGCTCACGTCTCCTCTGAGCTCAGACTCTCTATTTATTTCTTGTTTTGTATGTTTGTTAGTTTGATTTTGTGAGTTCTGTATGTGTATTTTGGTTTGGTTGTGCCTCCTCTCTCCAGATGCCCTCACTAGCTGCTCACAGCTGTGGACAGTTGGGCTATTAGATCACTTACTTGCTCATTGACTCACACCTGTGGCTCCTTTCTCTTCTGGGTATTTAAGCACTGCCTATTCTCTGTTGCAGTGTGGCTTTATTGGATTCTCCTCATCACTACACTTCTTCCAACCTCTGAAGTGCTTTACTTCTCCAGAGTGCTCCTTGTTCTGAGGCTAATCCGTGTAAGTTATTCTTGTTTGCATTTTTGTATTGTCTACACCATTTTCTGGACTCATGTTTTTTTCGTTAAATAAATGTTTCTAACACAATTCAATGCTTGGGTCTGTCCTTCTGCCCCAAAGGGGCATTCTTGACAGAAACAAACTCCCCCACTGACCTTATTATATGCCGCAAGAAATTAAGTGTTCCTTAATTATTATCGTCTACGTCCCTCCGTCAGCTGAAGCAGCGGTGGCCTGTGACGTCATCAGCTTCACTGCGGCCACATTACTGGAAAAGCACCCAGATGCATTCATGGCCATCACAGGTGACTTTAATCATGTCTCAGTGGGAAAAACACTACCAAACTTTCACCAGTTTGTTGACTGTCCCACCAGAGAAAACAAAACACTGGATTTACTGTATGCCAATGTCAGGGATGCATATAGTGCCACAGCTCTACCCCCCATTGGCAAATCGGATCACTGCATGGTCATGTTAGCACCCAAGTACGTTCCCCTTGTGCAAAGGCAGCCTGCTTATACACGGACTGTGAGGAGGTGGACACAGGAGGCTGCTGATGCACTTCAGGACTACTTCAAGATGACAGACTGGAGGGTACTCTATGAACCACATGGGGTGGACATAGACAATATGACTGACTGCATCACAGAATACATTAGATTCTGTGAAGACATGACCATGCCAGCTCAGACTGTACACTGCTTCTCCAACAACAGATCATGGGTCACCAGTGACCTGAAAGCACTTCTGAACAAAAAGAAGGGAGCTTTTAGGGATGGAAACAAGGAGAAGCTGAGGGGAGTGCACATGAGCTGAGAGAGATGCTGAGGAGGTGCAAGGACAATTATAGGAGGACGTTGGAAGATAAACTCAGGCAAAACAACACTAAAGATGTGTGGGAGGGAATGAAGAAAATAACTGTGTGCAAGGGGAGAGTCAGGCAGCCATCTGGGAGCCAGGAGAGAGCTGAGGAACTGAATCTGTTTTTAATAGGTTCAACTCACAGTCTGTCACCCCAACAACACAGCTAGACCCCCACACACCCCTCCCCACCCACCCTCATGTGCAGAACTTCTCTCCATCTCCCCCTCCTCCTCCTCAGGGGGCACCAGGACCCTCCATCACTTTACGGTGACTACAGACCAGGTGGAGAAACAGCTGGAGAGACTCCGTCAGCGGAAGGCGGCGGGCCCTGATGGCATCTCCGCCAGGACCCTGAGGACCTGTGCCAACCAACTAGTTCCGGCACTGAAACACCTGTACAACCTGAGCCTGAGTCTGGAGAGAGTACCGGTGCTGTGGAAGACATCCTGCCTTGTTCCTGTCCCCAAGAAGTCATCTCCATCGGACCTAAATGACTATCGACCAGTTGCCCTCACATCTCATGTGATGAAGGTCCTGGAGAGACTGGTCTTAGCCCACCTGAGGCCGCAGGTGAAGACGTGGCTGGACCCTCTGCAGTTTGCATATCAGCCCCATTTAGGAGTTGAAGATGCTGTCATCTACCTGCTGCAACGAGCCCATCTGCACCTGGATGGTGGAGGAGATACTGTGAGAATCACTTTTTTTGATTTCTCCAGTGCCTTTAACACCATCCAGCCACTGCTGCTGGGTGAGAAGCTGCGGGTGATAGGGGTTGACAGCTCTAACTAACTAACTAACCTGCACTTATATAGCGCTTTTCTAGTCACAAAGACCACTCAAAGCGCTTTCATTAATACTAACCCTCTATTCTAAGGGCCTATAGGAAACAGATATCTAGGGACAATTTAGAACAGCCAATTAACCTAACATGCATGTCTTTGGCATGTGGGAGGAAACCGGAGAAATCCCGGAGTAAACCCACGGAACACGGGGAGAACATGCAAACTCCACACAGATCACTGTTGGTCGGGGGCTGGGATCGAACCCACGATCCCACGATCCCCACAATCCCCCGGCCAAGGGTAAACTGTGCTGCCGCAGTGCTAACCACTGCGCCACCGTGCAGCCCGTGATCTCCTGGATTACTGACTACCTGACAGGCAGACCACAGTTTGTCCGGCTGGGCAATGTCTTGTCTGGAGTGGTGGCTAGTGATATGGGAGCTCCACAGGGGACTGTGCTCTCTCCTTTTCGCTTTACCTTATACACCACTGACTTTCAGTACAACACCGAGTCATGCCACCTGCAGAAATTCTCTGACGACTCAGCTGTTGTGGGGTGTATAAGAGGAGGGGGAGTACAGAGCACTGGTAGACAGATTTGTGGAGTGGACAGAGCAGAATCGCCTGAGGTTGAATGTCAGCAAGACCAGAGAGATGGTGATTGACTTCAGGAAGAGGAAGACACCTTCTCAGCCACTGCAGATTAGGGGGGAGGATGTGGGAGTGGTTGAGGACTACAAATATCTGGGTGTCAGAATCAGCAGCGGGTTGGACTGGAGATCCAACACCGATGCTGCGCTCAAGAAGGAGATGAGCAGACTCTACTTCCTGAGGAAGCTGAGATCCTTCAACGTGTGCAGAAGGATGCTGGAGCTTTTCTACCAGACCGTTGTTGCCAGTGCCATCTTCTTTGCTGCTGTCTGTTGGGGTAGCAGTATCAGGGCCAGAGACAGCAACAGACTTGACAAGATTATCAAGAGGGCTGGCTCTGTAATTGGTCTCAGACCAGAGACCTTTTGGCCCTTTTCCACTTATGCCAGTTTGGCCCGGTACAGTACGGTACAGTTCAGTTCAGTTCAGTCCGCTTGTGTTTCCATTACACCAGAGTACTGCTTGATGTGGGTCGTATTTGTTGCAGGGAGGCGGCGCAACCCTCTTGTTACGTAAAACAAGTGACCCAGGCAAAACACAAGATTGCAGGATACAAGGTGACTGCGGTGTCTGGCTTTTTTTTTTTTTCCCAGAGTAAAGGTTGAAATGGAGAGTAGAAGAATATAGGTGGTGAGACGACACACTCTGGAAAAGTACTGGAGCGTTTAGGAAACCATATAGAGCAGTATAAAGCAGAAGACATGAGGATACGAATTACATCACTGATGAGGTAAGCTAATGATTGCGAATGCTTCTTTGCTTAAGTCCGCCGTTGTAATGTTGGCAAGTTATTGCTATTAGATAAGATAAGATAAGCCTTTATTAGTCCCACAACGGGGAAATTCCAGGATTGCAACAGCACAGGGATAGCAACACTCAGAGCAACAATCAGAAGGCAAGAAAAAAAAAAACAAGCAAGCAAGAGCAGCTAATATACGTACATATGTACATATTACTATAAAATATATATATATACACACACACACACAGACACACAGTGCAGAGCATTGTAGCTGGATGGAATAAATATATGAATATATGAACACACAGTGCAGAGCATTGTAGCTAGATGGAATAAATATGTAAATATATAAACACCCACAGTACGGAGCATTGCAGCTAGGTGGAATAAATATGCAAGTATATAAACACACACAGTGCGGAACAATGTAGCTAGATGGAATAATATGTAGATATATAAAAACACAGTGCGGAGCATTGTAGCTAGATGGAATAAATATATAGATATATAAATATAAACACACCCAGTGCTGAGCATTGTAGCTAGATGGAATAAATATATAGATATATAAATATAAACACACCCAGTGCAGAGCATTGTAGCTAGATGGAATAAATATGTAAATATATAAACACACACAGTGCAGAGCATTGTTGCTAGGTGGGATGAAACAGCATAACCGTCTATTTAGTTATCCTACATGGTATGATTATGTGCCCATACATATTCTCACCCTCCATAGCGACCGGTATGTTCCTAGTTGTATGCCGGAGAGGACCATTGTGTAAGTCTATTGCATCTTTTGCATTCAAAAAAAACTATTAGTTTGTTACGTCTTTTTGCTATCTCTGCGAGCAGCCCTGCTTAGGTTGTACAGTCTGACAGCCGTTGGTAGGAAGGACCTACGAAACCTCTCGGTTGTGCACCTGGGATGATGTAGTCTGCTGCTAAATGAGCTCCTCAGTGCATCCAGTATGTCCTGCATAGGGTGGAACTCGGACTCCAGCAGAGATGACAGTTTAGCCACCGTCCTTCTCTCTCCTATCTCCTCCATCGGATCAAGGCGTTGCCCCAGGACAGAGCTAGCTTTCTTAATCAGTTTGTTCAGTCTCTTCCTATCGGCTGCAGTAATGCCACTGCCCCAGCAGACCACTCCAAAAGTGATGGCTGATGCCACCACCGTGTCATAGAATGACTTCAGCAGCGCCCCTTGTACACCAAAAGACCTGAGTCTCCTCAGCAGGAACAGCCTGCGCTGTCCCTTCTTGTAGAGTGCGTCAGTATTGTGTGACCAGTCTAGTTTATTGTTCAGATGAATACCCAGGTACTTGTAGGATGTCACCATCTCGATGTCTGTTCCCTGTATATTTACTGGTGCTGTGAGGGGCTGCCCATGCCTGCGGCAGTCCACCACCAGCTCCTTAGTTTTCCTCGCGTTGATCTGGAGGCAGTTCCGATGGCACCAGTCCACAAAGTCCTGGATAAGCCCTCTGTACTCAGCTTCATCTCCGCTGGAGATGAGACCAACGATCGCAGAGTCATCAGAGAACTTCTGTAGATGGCAATGTGTTGTGTTGTGTGAGAAGTCCGCAGTATAAAGAGTGAACAGGAAGGGAGCCAGCACCGTTCCCTGGGGGGCCCCCGTGCTACTGATGATCGTGTCGGAAACACAGTCCCGGGTTCTCACAAACTGAGGCCGGTTCGTGAGGTAGTCCAGGATCCATGATGACAGGTGCTGGTCCACCCCTGCGCGCAGCAGCTTGTCCTTCAGGATCATCGGTTGGATGGTGTTGAAAGCACTGGAGAAGTCAAAGAACATGATCCTCACCATATTCCCGGGCTTCTCCAGGTGGGACAGAGAACGGTGAAGGAGGAAGATCACCGCATCCTCCACCCCAATACCATGCTGGTAGGCGAACTGGAGTGGATCCATCGCTGGTTCCACCAGGAACCAGCTACTACTATTAGGTAGTAAAATATGTATTCTTTGTGTGTGTTTCAGGAGGCGCTCTTGTGGCAAAATTATTGCTTTAAACAGTAGGTCTGGGAGTTCAACACAGGCTCCCAGTGATGAGATGTCACCCGGGTTTTGCGAACGCACAGTGGTTAGAGAACTTTGAAATGTCTGTAGAAATGTTTAGCTTCTGGTGCAACAAATTGCTCTGATCTGTCTGAAAATCATGGAGAGACTGTTGAGACGTTATGGGATGTACCTGCTCCAGCCGGTGGTGTCGTGACAGAACATGATCAGCTGCCAAAACTTGATCGCCAGGTGCCATATTGTAGTTACGGGGTTATATTAGCCATAAAATATATATTTCAACATATAAACAATACTGAGTAAGGTATAATAAGATATATTTAACAATTATGATGCATTTTAAACCAAAACAAACTGGATCTAGGATTTAAAGCAATTAAAATAATGCAGTCACAAGATTACATGGAAAATACATGGAATTACTGGATATATATCATATGGAGTATTGCTGACTACATGTAGATACTGTGTAAATACATATTATCTGCATCAACAATGTACTATACATGTATTCATTTAGTATAGCACAATGAATTTTGACAATAAACCTTTGTACTTTTTGCAGATGTGTCTCCACTTTTGTTTTATGTGTGAAGGTTTCCACCAAGTGACATAAATTAAATACTAAAAGATTGGAAAAGCTGTCTAAGAACAATCCAGCAGTTTGAGAATCACTTTTGGTTTGGTGTAAGTCTGTCAACAGAATTATGAACCATAAAGCAGTTTGTGTTAAAATGTTAAATCCCAGTAAACCCTAACTCAGGGGTGTCCAATCATGTGCCATGGAGGGCCAAGACCCTGCAGGTTCTCTCTTCTACCCAGTCTCTTCAGCAGGTGTTTTCACTGATCAGCAGTCAGTACAAGAAATTCAGTGGAATCTGCTGTTGAAGACACTGTTTGGAGGTAAAGCCTGCAGGGTCTTGGCCCTCCATAGCACATGATTGGACACCCCTGCCCTAACCCATTATTAGGAAATCCAGATGGTAATATGGCCCAGAATTCCTCCATATACTGGTACTATCACTAAAGTGTGCAGGGTCTTCTGCACTGACACATCCAACAATACAGTCTTCAGTAGATAAAATAATTGTTTTTGGTTACTTTTTCTTAAAAATTAGCCATTATTTTCAACATCACTGATAAATGGTTTGTACTGTTGACTCTTTTCCAATAGAAAATCATGATGCAAACGCGTCACTAAATTGTTTATTACAATCAGCAGCAAATTCCAGATTGTTTAGAATGTGCAAAATTCAAACTGTAAAAAAAAAACCCAAAAACATTAGAATGGGTCACACACGCTGACCACGCTGCCTCACTGAGAAGCAACTGGACGTGCCGCTCAAGCTGGTCCCGGTTCAGCAGATCTTCAGCCTGCATCTCTGTAAATATTGACGCAAGGTCTGGTTTGGGTGTATCATTTTCCTCTTGCCTAGACGAAAGACAGAAATGGGTGGTGGTTTATTAATGCAAGTTTAAAACATATTTGGGAAATACACTTGTTGTCAAAAGCCATTGGTGGAATGTGACAATAAAGCACTTTGTTGTTGTATTTAACCACAATTTTCATGTAGCTGCTCTTCAGTAAAGTAGATTTTACAAGGGCTGGGTTATGTTTAAAAATCATTTTTACTGTGGCCTCAGCAATCAGAATGAGTTGATTCCTTCAGTTGAATGGAATATAGTACTTTAACTGTGTCACAGGACTAAGCACGGGTTGTACCGGGGTCAGTCTCTCAATTTATTTATGAATATCTTCTGTATGTTTTCCAAGCCTTGTGGTGTCTTTCTGTGTTTTGATTTCTTATGATTTATTGTTCTATTTTTTTATGCTTCAGTATTGTTATTATGTAGTCTGTTCATGTAGTTTTAGAATGTTTTGACTTTTCCTGTGGCAGGGTTATTTTTCTCCTCTCCCAGACATCCCCACCTGGTTCATTACTCTCTGCCTGCTCTCTCAGCTGCTAGAGTTCTGTAATTAGGTCCAGGCCACTCTTGTTTCCCACACCTGCTAATCATTACGCCATCTCACTCCACTACTTAAGTTCTGTCTGTTCACTCAGTGAGTGTGGCTAGATTGTAAATGTCCAAGACAGGTTATTTTCTGGATTATTTGCTCTCTGATCATCATGTTGATCCTCTCGTCATTCCCTCCTGAGTCAAGCTGGCTCAGGAGTGCTCCAGCCTGTAAGTTTGTCTTGTTTGCATTTTTGTATGTATTGCACTGTTTTTTTGGACTTTATTTTCTTTTTTGTTATTAAATATCGCAAACACCTTTCAGTGCATGGATTTATCTCTCTGCTCTGAAGGGGCGCACATGACAAACTGAGGGTGTGCATCCCCGAGTTTGGAGTCGCTCAGTCAAAATATGTAATTTTTATCAATAAAAGTTTAGCCACCAAAGTGCAAGATACACTATTATGAATATAATGTCAAGCGGTGGCCCTTGCGAGCCACCATAAGACGCCACACCGTCACCAGAGAGTTGTGTTAGTGTCTTTATTCACGGTGAAATCACAATAATACAAGCCGCTGAGGCTATGACACAAGCAAGTCTACACACAGGGAGGCGTAAGGCTAACAAGCTCACTCACGGGTCCACAGGATAAGACGTCACACCGCAGACGGGCAATGTAGAATAATCCATATAGTACGATCGCTCCGACGATCAGCGACGGACACTGCTGCAAGGATGCAGCCGCTAGCGTCGGCTTAAGAAGCCGGCCGCTAACGACCGCAAATGCAGAACAGCTGTTCAGGTCTTGACAGCTGAGTGGAAGCCTCCCCGAGCGCTGTCACAATAAGAGCTCAGAGAGCTGGAATAATAACGCCGCTGTCAAGACCTGACCGGGATAGCCTGAGCGCAAATAACATTGGTGCTCGGGTCATAACATATAACTCACAAAAGATCACACAAGAGATCTAAAAAAAAAAAAAAAAAAAAAAGAAATAAACAAGCGGTTTATTTTACGGTGGCTATTATTGGATGTACCATTCATTTTCAATTATTCTGTAATTAATATTCACACAATCAAATAAATGTCAGTTCACTCCCTTTCATATTAAGTGGAAATTGTGCTACTCTAGTTTTGGTACTTTACCTATACTTTAACTTAAAAAGCAAAGGATTTAAGTACTTTGTCCACCACTACTAAAAAAATAACGGCATGTGCAACTTACCAGTCATAACAGCTAAATGTTGTCAGTGTCACAACAGATGTTGGTCAGACTCTAGAACGAAAATACACACAACTTAAGTACATGCACAGCACGAAAGTGCTACATGTAAAAGACTACCTTTTTCACCAGGATTACAACTAGCTTATTTCATCAGATATTATCGACACAAGTGCAAAATACAAGGGGAGCACGGCGTTAACATTTACGGCTACCTAGCTAGCTTATTATATGAACAAAAGAGACAATGTTGTTGTCTGTTCAAAGTGAACTTTCTTCTGCTGGAATGAATATGTTACGACCCGAGCGCTGGGTTCTGCTCGCGCTCGGGCTGAGTTCAACTCGCTGCCGGCCTTGACAGCTGTGGGTTGTATTCTGGTCTCACCGGGCTCTTATTGTGAAGGTGCTCGGTGGGACTTCTGCCTGTCAAGGCTGGTCAGCTGTGTGTCATTACTGCTCGTTAGTGTTCGCCTTCATAAAGCGGGCACTAGCGACAGTAATGTTGCAGGAGTATTGTCAACATCTTGTCAGTTATGGTCTACACCTCGTCAAGCTTTGTCAGAGCATCGTTAGACCTTCATGTCAGGTTCGTGATTTGCCATGTCACAGTTTAGCTCGTAGTGGCTGGGGGCAGCCCTGCGAGCCCATGTATTGATTTGTGTGTTTTTGCCGAGAGCGGCTCACAGTCTTGTCCTGTCTCGTCTTGTGTGTTAAATAAACCATCATCGCAAAACTCACTGGTGGACTCTTGGCATCTTATGGTGAGCCGCGAGGATCACCGCATGACAGAATAATGTAAAAGATGCATAACATCACATCATATCACATCACTCATCCTTTATATCCTCATGTGGAATATTTAATAAAATATTGTAATACGGTACAGGAATTATTTATTTTTATTAAATAGTGGGTGTGAAAGGGGGCGGCGTTAAACCGTCACTCCTGCACTCACTAAATAAAATAAATAAGCACTCGCAAAAGGGGCACCAGTCCTAAAGGACACTTATATTAAAATTAGTTTTAATTAATTTTGTACCTTCAATTACTTGATGGATCAGTCTCAAAATTTAAGGGAGTTCTTCTCCTGCCGTGATCTAAGAAACATATATGCGAAAGGAAAATGCTTCAACTTCTCTCATTCACCCTTTTATTAAACTCATTCAGGTTACATGATATGAGATTCAAATGATAACAGGGGTCCGATATCACATCAACTGTTATTGGATTCCTAAACATAAAATCTAGTGCTAGACCTTTGTAGAACCAAGGAGAAACCAGACTTATGTTTCAACAGTAAATGAAGGCTGAAATGTCCAACAAAACAGAACACAATTTTATGGGGAAAATTCATAAGCTGGTTATCTAAAAATGAACTTCTGAATTAATCTACAAAAATGAAGGGAAGTTACTTAAAAATGACTAAGAGTCTTCCTTCAGTTTATAGCTTTATCCTGTGGCTGAGAGACTAATTGTACCATGAAACACTGGTTATGTTCAATTGTAATTTGAATGTTAGGACATCACGTTTAACCCAGCAGATAGGAAAATGGGAGTCTCACTTACGAACAGCTGTAGGTCCACGTGTTCAGCGAGTCGATACTGGCTCGATTTGAATCATTGGGACCCAGAGATGGAGCAACCGCTGCAAGGCTCCTTGATGTTCACAACCAACCGTAAGAAGTACAGACCCAGCCGGGGGCTCGTAAAGGACAGTGGCAGCAGTGGAGGCTGTCTCAGAGCGGCGTGAACAAGTCCTTGGCGACGAGTCCAAATTTGAGGGTCTCTGGCGCGGGATAGACCAAAAAAACTGAAGGAGAAACTTCTCAGTCAGGCGGGTATGAGGCTGGAAAGAGAGTCCAAAAACACAATCTCTGTTCACTTCAAATTAGGAAAATTAAAGGTCCACTTTAACGGCGTAAAAAGTCAGAAAATCTGAGAAAAACAATTACTAGGATAAGAATGGCTTCTGAGGTGAAGAAAAAAAAAGAGTTTGAGAGTTTGACTCTCTATTTAAGGCGAGCTTGTAAGAAAAAGATGGTTTCTCCTCAGTAACCAGAAAAATGAGAAAACTAATGCAGGATTTGACAAACTTCACACAGAACAATTTAGATAAAAGAAAACTACATGGAACCTTGAAAAGGTGGAATAAAACTTTCCTCTGAGATCTAGATTGCTATTCTGCTTCTTTAATCTTAATCTAGTTCCTGATCTACCCAGACTTCTACACGTCTTTCAATCTTTTTTCTAGTTCTCAATCCACTTATTCTTTGTCTTTTCTTTGTCTGTCTTATTCCTTCTTATTCTTTGTTTTCCCTTCTTATTCCTTCTTATTCTTTTTTTCCTTCTTATTCCTTCTTATTCTTTGTTTTATTCTAACATGCCGGGCGGCTCCTGACTCCTTTTAACTGAGCGCGCCATTGGGTCATAAAACATGGACCAGTCGCAAGACAGATCAATCAACTTTATAAAAAGGAGTTTGAACTGGCCACCATCCAATGTGAAAACATTTCTTTGTTTGGGAGCAACCAATCGGATGAGGGCACCATCCCATGAAAATTCAATTCAGTTCAATTCAACTTTATTTATATAGCGCCATTTCACAACAACAGTCATCTCATGGCACTATCAACTGTAGGGGGAACCCCCACAGTTGCAGAAAGACCCCAGCAATCAGACGATCCCCTGTGAGCAAGCACTTGGCAATGGTGGAGAGGAAAAACTCCCTTTTAACAGGAAGAAACCTCCAGCAGAACCAGGCTCAGGGAGGGGCAGTCATCTGCTGCGACTGGCTGGGGGGTGAGGGGACAGAGAAGATGAAAAGAACAGACATGTAGAGAGCAAACAGCATGATGGGGACTCAATCTATGGGAGAGAACAAACAGATGTTAATGACCAGCAAAAAAAAATATTTCATTGAGAGTGAAGAAAGGAGTGAGGCCCAGTGCATTATTGGAGGTCCCCCGGCTGACTAAACCTATTAGCAGCATAACTAAGGGAGGGTTCAGAAACACATGATCCCTCCCTAATTGTAGGCTATATCAAAAAGGTAGGTTTTAGTCCTATTCTTAAAAACAGAGATCGAGTCTGACTCCTGAATCCAGATTGGCAGCTGGTTCCACAGGAGAGGAGCTTGATAACTGAAGGCTCTGCCTCCCATTGTACTTTTGGATTCTAGGTATTACAAGTCATCCTGCATTTTGGGAGCGTAGTGCTCTGTTAGGATAATACGGTAGTATCAGATCTTTTAAATAAAAAGGAGCCTGATTGTTTAGAGCTTTGTAAGTAAGAAGAAGGATTTTAAACTTAATTCTAAACTCTATGGGAAGCCAATGAAGGGAGGCCAGAACCGGAGAGATATGATCTCTCTTTCTAGTACCTGTTAAAACTCTTGCTGCAGCATTTTGGATCAGCTGAAGACTTTTTAAAGATGTTTTAGGACAGCCTGATAATAAAGAATTACAATAATCTAATCTTGAGCTAACAAAAGCGTGGCTCAGTTTCTCAGCATCACTCTGAGACAAGATGCTCCTAATCTTGGCAATATTATGCAAATGATAGAAGGCAGTCTTAGAAACAAATTTAATATGTGAATTGAAGGACAGATCGTGATCAAAAATAATTCCAAGGTTCCTCACAGAGCTATTAAGAGAAAGTAACCGCATCCAAACTGAAAGTTTGATTTGGAAAGGTATTTCTAAGGTTTTTTGGACCAACAAGAATGACTTCAGTCTTATCTGAATTTAATAGCAGGAAATTACAAGTCATCCAAGCTTTGATTTCCTTAAGACAGGCTTCTAACTTGGCTAATTGATTACTATCATCTGGCTTCATTGACAGGTATAATTGTGTGTCATCTGCATAACAATGAAAATGTATACAGTGCTTTCTAATAATGTTGCCTAACGGAAGCATATATAAACTAAAAAGAGTAGGGCCTAGCACAGATCCCTGTGGAACTCCATGACTAAGCTTTGAGTTGAAAGAAAACTCATTATTTACATGAACAAACTGGAACCTATCAGATAAATAAGATCTAAACCACTGCACTGAAGTTCCATTAAGTCCAACATAGTGTTCTAATCTATCAAGTAGAATATTATGATCGATAGTATCAAAAGCTGCACTAAGGTCTAAAAGGACAAGTACAGAAACCAGTCCATTATCAGATGTGATGAGGAGGTGTTAGTGACCTTCGCTAAGGCTGTTTCAGTACTATGATGGATTCTAAACCCAGATTGAAACTCTTCAAGTAAACCATTTCCCTGCAGGTGGTCAAATAATTGCATAGCAACAACTCTTTCTAAGATTTTTGAAATGAAAGGGAGATTAGAGATTGGTCTATAGTTAGCTAAAGCTCCTGGATCTAGCGTTGGCTTTTTGACTAAGGGTTTAATTACAGCCGTTTTAAAAGCCTGCGGTACATGGCCTAAAGTTAATGAAGAATTGATTATATGAAGAATAAAGCTACCAATAAGTGGGAAGACTTCTTCAAATAACCTGGTAGGAATAGGGTTCATCATGATGCAGAGAAGAATTAATACTCATTTAGTTCTTATAAAATTAGGTGCTCAATATAAGATCTAACTAAATTAAATGACTTGGCTAATATTCAGTGATCATGCATTTATACCATTACTACTAATATTACATTCGTTTGACTAACACTCATGAACATAACATTTCTTGTACATATTTATAATACATTCACTCATATTTAGATCAAAGAATAATGAAGTACTGCAAACCATGGTCAGTGATCAAAAGGATGATTTTCAGTGTCCTTAGGATCCGGGGGAGATGATAAGCTGAAAGAACATTAATGCTTAGTAAGAATTGACAGTCAAATTATACATAATGAAACACATTCCGTAGGTATCCACTAGGAGGTACTGTTGAGCTGTAGATAACTTCTTTAGGTCCATGATATCTGAAAAGGGGTCTGGTATCTGTCGAAAGCCATAAACCCGTCTGGTGAAGAAGTTTATGACCTTTTAAGAGCATTAGTTTCCTGTAGGCCGGATGCTATCCACATGAACTGTCCACGTTGGGGATCTGGACTCTGAGTTTTTATGGTCCCTTTAAGCCTTTAAAAGCAAATTCTGATCCTTACCATCTCTGCAAGAGGCAACTGTTTACATTGGGGTCCTGGGAAAAGCATTCTAGGTCAGGTCTTGAGTGAGGGTAGTTAATTTGAAAACAAGTGATATTCCTGTAGAATGAAGAAAAGTGATTTTCCTGTAGAAGGAAGAAAAGTGAAATCCCTGTAGAATGGAGGAAAGTGATCTTCTGGATTGGTTTGAGGAGACGATGATGCTACACTAATATCATGGCTTTTGACTACTGAAGTTGGGTGCTCCCGCAGCCGTAAATTCATTTAGGGTGGCTCCGTCTACTTCCCTCTGGATTCTGTCGTCAGCCGAAAGGCACAGAAAACTCTGCTGGACCGCGGTGTTGATTTCTGTGGGTCTGACTTCTGTGAAGCCATTCCATCGTTGCTGTTTATACTGAAGCTTGCTTGCTGGCTCGGACGAATCTTTGCAAATTGTGGCTGGAGATTCTATAATTCATTCAGCCTCAACTGTCGCTCTCATGACGCTACACCCAGACCAATCAGTGGCCTGCAGTGTTTTTACGTCACATTTTGAGGTCAGTATGCCATGGTTAGAACCACTCGGGAGCAGGTAAAAAAAAATCAGTTCGGTAAATGTTACAGTTTGTAATGGAAAAGCCTACAAAGCATACTAGAAAAGGGCCATAAGTGTCCATGCTTGCATGGCTTGCTAGGAAACATACAAAAAATAAAGAGACGGTTGCAGGCTGCAGCACAGGACTTCCCTAGCAAGTTTCGATAAGGGAAGCACTCACATTAACCACAACATGACACAACCGGTTTATTTTGCACTCTGACATTCTAAAATGATAAATGTCCAATTGAAAGTATTCCCTGCAGCAGTAGTACAGCATTTAAAACTTAATGCACATTTCACATTGTTTTCAAATTAACAGAAGCGAGATGTTGCACTTCACAACAACACACCAGCAGAAGGAATAGAACCCAGGTAGCCACCATGAAAGATGAGCATCTTCACCCCTACACCACACAGTTACTTTGGGCAACACACTGACTTCCTCACACACTAACAACATGGCTGATAGACATTTTTCATAAATATAGTTTTTGGAACATGAACAGAATTGCATGAAATTTTGTCATTTGCTGAAGAATACTGTTGTGATTGTGAGCACTAAGTCTAATTAAATTTGAATCACCATATCTGAAGTTAAACCCAAAATACATTCCAAATAGAAACTGTACAACTTGATTGGCTTAGAAAATCAAAATGATTGAAATGTTTGGATAATTATACCAAAGTTTCGTTATCAGTGTCTGTCAATGATCTCTGCTGAATTTCAAGTAATTTGAATGAATGGCCTAGTAGAAGTTCTTTTTGAGTTCACCTTCATATTTTTGAAAATATGGCACAGAAAACTTCATTTTTAGAATTTACAACCATTGAAGAAAAGTCACAGAATATTTCAGAGAATAAGATGATGAAAGAATTTTTGTCTAGACCCAGCCATTCTCAAGATATTTGGAAAAAAAACAACAACAAAACAAAACAAAAAAAACCAACATAAAACTGTTGTAGTGCCACCTTAATTTTTGGTCTCTGAGTGATGGGGAGAATTTCTGATGAGACTGTAAAATTGTCATGTTTCTACATATTAATTTTTTTGCTCCCAACGCCCTTTTAGCAGAGAAAAATAATAAGAAGAATCAGAACAAAAACGTTTCCCGTAGCATGGCTGCTTGGAACCCCAGTAAACCATGAACCACATGCTATATATCAGTGGTCTCCAACCTTTTTTGTGCTAGGGACCAGTTTCAGGCATGAAAATTTTCCGCGGACCGGGTAGAGGTGGGGGGGGTTCCAATAATAAAAACCTTTGTCAGTTCAGAGCATGTACTGTAATCTGAAACAATTACACTGTATATTAGGCAATTACAATGATTGTACAGCATAATATCAACTCACCATAATCAATGGGAACCCTGGGCTTGTTTCCCTGCAACTAGATGGTCCCATCTGGGGGTGATGGGAGACAGAGACACTCGAATTGTGTTCCATACATCCAGTCTACTCCATAGTCTTGTCTTGGTGGCCGTCACTGCAGAAGACCCTGACTCACAAAGATATGAGGTTGGAAATGGAAGAAGGACTTTCAGGGTATCTGTGGCGATATCTGGATATTCTGCTTTGACTTTAATCCAGAATGCAAAGAGGTCAAAAAATTCCAAGCGCTTGTCTTTTAAAGTGGGGTGTTTTGTCTCAATGTGTCGAAGCAGTTTTGAGGGTTTCATGGATTCCTTAGCTAGTCAGTCACTGCAAACTATGCATAGTGGGTGTGGAGCTTCTGTGTCACCTGTTGTGATGAACCCGTAACTTAGGTAGGAATCATGGTATTTTCTTTTAAATGTAGCTTTCTTTTAGCAGGCAGTCTGTGACCCTTCTGCAGCCCCATTGTTTGCTCGTTTCCTGAAAAAGCTTTCCAGTGAATTTTGTTTTTGGATCATTTTTTCAAAAATTAGCTTGTGTCACTGATGCGTGAAACGTCGTGCCAGAGTCAAGAGCGATTGTGAAGTGAGGGTGGAAACGATTGTTTTTCAAAATAAAATCTCTGCAAGACTGATGGAAAAATAGCTTTAATATTAACCACATTTTTTTTTCTTTGTGGCCCGGTACCAAATGATCCATGGACCGGTACCGGACTGCGGACCAGGGGATTGGGACCCCTGCTATATATGACCTGAGAAATATACTGTAATGAGCAGTGGGTTTCAGGCAAACAAGAGGCATCTATCGCTCAGTCAGCTTTTACTTTTAACACACCCAAACACATCACAATGGCCGAGGTCAATTCGACCCGCACTGTCAGTGATGGTTTCCCCAAACAATAATACACCAGCACTAAGTAATATTACACCACACTACTAACTAACTATTACCACATGAAAAGTAAAGAACACTTGTCCTCTATTCAGCCAATCATGTCCCAGAGGGTGCCCCAGATGCCACATTGCCCCCTCCTAAGAGGATTAACTGTCCCCAGCAATCCATGCATCAACCACAAAGTCCCGTAGAGGTTGGGGGAGACAGCATTGTCTCTGAACTCTGTTGTGTGGGCTTCCGCCAGCTGAGGATGGTGGTGATGATGGTGTTTGTTGCTCCTCCTCCTCAGATGGCCCCGTAGCTGAAGCTCGTGGGTGGAAGGGTGCCAAGCGGTCTCAGTGGAGCACCACCACCTGGTTACATGGGCACAGTTGCACTCTGTAGACCACATCAGATAGTTTCTCCAAAACAATGCAGGGTCCCATCCAGTGGCTGGTGAGCTTTGGGGAGTGGCTCTTCTTCCTCACTGGGTTGTAGACCCACACCTTCGTGCCTGGAGCAAAGTCATCTCTCCGGCACCAGGTGTCATAGGCCCACTTCTGCTGCACCCCCACCTTAATCAGTGCCTTTCTGGCCAGTTCATGGCTCTCCCACAGCTGCTCACAGAGGTTTTTGTAATAGTCCATTCCCGGTTCCCCTCACAGCTCTGGTTCTGGAGGGGGCCCGAATGCCAAATCCACTGGGGTGCGCAGTTCACGCCCAAACATCAGTACCACAGGGGTACATTTTGTGGACTCCTGCACTGCGGTCTGGTAGGACCACAAGACCAGGGGAAGATGGCAGTCTCAGTTTCACTGTTGTTTGTCTGTCAGGATGGCCAGCTGGGTGGACAGAGTCCTGTTAAACTGCTACACCAGACCGTTGCTTTGGGGGTGCAGGGGAGTAGATCTAGTTTTCTTGACCCCCAGGTGCCGGCACACCTCCTGGAAGACCTTGGACTCAAAATTCCACTCCTGATCACTATGGAGCTCCTCCAGGACCCCGAAGCAACAGAACATCTCCCCCTAACATCTTCTTAGGAGTAGTTGCTGCACTCTGGTTGGGGACCACATATGCCTTGGGCCACCTTGTGAAGTAGTCCATGGCCACTAAGACATAGTGGTTCCCCTGGTCAGTGACAGGGAACGGGCCCAGGATGTCCACACCCACTATTTACATTGGGGCCCCCACCTGGTACTGCTGCATTGGAGCACGTGATTGCAGGGTGGGGCCCTTCCATGCAGGAAATGCAGCAGTGGACAAACATCTCCACATCTCGGCGACATCCTGGCCAGTAGAACTGCCCTTGAAGATGATGCAGGGTCTTAGTTAACCCAAAGTGCTCAGCCCCCACAGAGCCATGGAGCACTTTGAGGACCTGGCCCCACAGCTGGTGAGGAACCAGGACCTGTAGGATGTCTCATTGCCCCCTTGGTTACTTCCACTGACGGTGCAGGATACCATTCCGGCTGACAATGCTGGACCATTGACAGTACAGTGCCTTGGACTCTGGGTCAAGAACAGAGACTGCTGGCCCCTTGGGCTACTGGCCAGCCCCCAACCAGATGCGGACCCTGAAGAGAACTGTATCCTGGTGTTGGGCTTGCTGGATTTGAGGGTACCGCAGTCACTGTCAGGTGCCACTGCATCTCGCAGTACAGCAACTTTTGGGTCTGGCAGGCAGCGGTCCTCCTGTCTCCTGCAGTATTGACACCTCTCCACCTCACACGGCTGTTGAGAAAGGGCGTCGGTGTTGCCATGCAGTCATCCTGGTTGATGCTGGATCTCAAACTAGTAGTCCTGGAGGGCCTCCACCCACCTGGCTAACTGCCCCTCTGGCTCCTTAACCCCTTGATGCCTGAATTTATTTCCAACTGTGAACAAATTTTTTTTATTATTTTTTTTTAAATTTTTTTCATAATTGAAAATCGTTTTTTTTTTGTTTTTTTTTTGGATTGATGCAAATTCGCTACAATAGCTCAGCAGCAAAGTGAGTGAAGCGTGGTCAGTCCGCAGTATAAACTTCTGTCCATACAGGTAAGGGCAGAGCACAGTGCCCAGACCCACATTGCTGGCATCAGTGTCTACAATGAAGACCTTCCCTAGGTCTGGATATGCCAGTACGGGGGCCTCTCACAGGGCAAAGTGGAGGTGGGAGAAGGCCACGGCACAATTATCAGTCCATTGGACGGCCTTGCCCTTCTGGGTCAGCTGGTGAAGGGGGAAAGCTATGGTGGCAAAGTCCCTGATGAACCTCCTGTAGTAGGAGGCAAGGCCCAGGAAACTGCGGAGCTCTGACACATCACCAGGGAGAGTGCAGGGGGTGGCCACTCCCAGACTGTCCTCACCTTATCAGGTCAGTGGACACCCAATCAGCACTGACCACATGACCAAAGAGCGACACCCTCCAGTGAAAGAGGTGGCACTTCTTTGGGTTAAGGCATAGTCCCACCTCACAGATGGCCCGGAATACTTCCTGTAGGTTCTGGAGGGTCCCTTGAAACTCTGCAGCATGGACCAGGAGATCATCCACGTACACCACACAGTGGTCACAGGGGATATTGGCAAGGAACCTCTCCATGAGGCGCTCAAAAGTTGCAGGTGCATTATACAGTCCAAATGGCTTCCCCCTGAAATGCAACAACCCCTCGCCGATTGAAAACGCTGTCTTGGGGTGGGCCTTTGGTTACAGCTCCACCTGCCAGTACCCATTACAAAAGTCCAGGGAGCTGAACCAGGACGAGCCTGTAACATAGTCCAAGGCATCTTCAATTCAAGGGAGGAGGTAGGTAAGAGTCTTCTCTCAGAAGTTTTTCCTTCTTGCAGACCAGATCTGCTGGGGCAGCCCATGAGCTCTGTCAGGGTTTGATGACTCCTGTCTGGTGCATCTCCTCAATCTTCTGTTGAGCTGCCAACCTGTTGGCCAGCAGTAGGCGTCGAGGGCAGACACTTATGGTGGGGCCTCTCCTGTGTTGATCTCATTGAGAACTATGTTGGTGTCAATGCAGTCCTCATCCCTGGCAGCAAAGAAATAGATAAAGGCCTTCAACAGTCTCTTCAGTTGGATCTGTTGTTCCTCGTCCAAGCTTTTACATCTCCTCTTGAAGAGGTACTCGGTGGCCTGCTGCATCTCTGGAGATGATGGCTGAGGTGACACTGCAGACATTGGTGTAGCTGGCTCTGTTGGCTGTGCTTGTTGCTCTGTAGAAGTTTGTGGCAGCGCTGACGCTTGGTGGGCCCCAGGGCCACTGGACTTGTGAAGAGCTATTGCTTCAGAGCCCAGGTAGAGGAAGTACCCTGGGCACATCCACCACAGCTCCCCACTCATCCAGCAGGCCGAGGCCAAAGATGCAGGGGTCCTGGATGTCAGCCAACCAAAACTGGTGTTGTGACGGGTGGCTGGCAATGGTGACCTGTAACACCTTCATCCCCAGGATCTGCGCTCGTTCACCCATGACTGTAGTGATGTGATGCCTGGTGGGGACCCACCCTTGGAACGAACATCCGCTGGAACCCAGCATAGTCCCTGGGTGGATGAGTGAAATGGTGGACCCTGTATCTACCAGGGCTCGGCATGAAATCGCTTCGAGGGTACAGTCCACATCGAGTCCGTGTACCTGGCCAAGGCGGCCCAGGCGCTGAGTTGGCTGGTTGGGATTTGAAAGGTCCCAGGCAGCAGGCTCCCCTTGATGCCACCCTCTCTTAACCCTCTGACATCCTTGATTGCATGAACAGATAGAGGCCCCACTGCTTATGGCGCAGTGCTGCGCCTGTCATGTGATGTCATGTGACGTGGCCAAAAACTCCCCAGTTGTACTAAGAATTCCACCTCACAAGGTGGCAGACACATATAACTTACTGCTCTTGCCTTGGAGGACTAATGGCGGCCATAGAACCATCCAACAACCTCACTTGTCAACACCAGAGAAGAAGACATGTTTAGACAAACAAATGATGTATTCATTTGTAAGATGGAGGAGGCATTTGCTCCCAAATTTGCCAACTATGATTCTAAAAAGAGATTATTTTGCTTATGAAGGTAAATATCAACATACTGTTATAACAGAGGGTGGGCAAAGCTGGTTGATGTTCACTTGCCATCAACCCCCAGCGCCATGTGACTAGACAGAACAGTCTGTGTCGTCATATAAGGTAAACTGCAGCAGAATAAAAGTAAAATTGAGGTGGGATAATCATAAGCGTTTCTGGATGTGGGAGAGAGCGCAAATGGCCTATAGATGGACAAAGTGAGAGCCGCCTGGCAAGCGGTAAGTGACAAATTTCTTTGTTTACATTGTAACTGATTTTCTGGTTCATATACTTTAAAGATAAGATACCAAAATGCCCAAAACAACAAACGGTGACAAAAAACAAAACCATCCTTTGTGCAAATATTCCAAAGTCTGCTTTTGACTGAAAGTTATGTAATTCGATATGGCTGCCATGGCATTGTGCAAATTAGATGCGTAAATTTACTCCTATCTCAAACTTTGGATCATATTCTACGTCTTTCTAATTGACAGCAAGCCATAATCTCTTACCACTTTAAAGTTATAGCTTTGGAAATCTCTAACATCTGAACTGAATATTTTCTTGACAAAAACCTTGACCACTAGGGGCTGACTGCATGATAGGCAGTCAAACAGTTAATTTAACGGGGATGCCGGTGGTGGAACCCTGGGTGCTGACGCTGGGCAGTAGCGGGCCAGGAACCCCACACTGGTAGCAGCTATCAGCATCCCTTCTCCTGGGGCGGCTGTGTGGCGCTGCAGCCGGGAGTGCCTTGCGAGCTGCTTCATGCTCTTCACCTTCGTCATAGTCAGACTGGTTCATCCGGTGCCCATGGTGATGGTGAGGTCCCTCAGGGCATAAGACATGTTCAATCCTCTCTGCTTCTTTCAAGGCCACTGCCAAAGTGATGGGAGCCAGGAGGCGTTCAGGTTGAAGCCCTCGGATGAAAGCCTAGGCAGCGAGCTCCTCCTGGACCTCCTTAGTGAACACAGGGTGTCCTTGGTGGATTTACGTACGCAGGTCAGCAGCATATGCACCGAGGCTGTCTCCAGCCCGTCTGCACCACTTAGCGAGTTGGTCTCTGGCATCGTTAACATATACCTGGTGACCAAAACGCTGCTGCATAGCTGCCTTTAATGACACCCAGTCTTGGAGTTCAGACTGCTGCAGATCTGTGAGTACTTGCCGGCCTCCACCCTTGGAGGAGAGGGCAACATTGCATGCTGTCTCTTGGGGTGACCAAGCATTAAGCTGTGCTGCCAGATGGACCTACATCTGGTAGGTGTCTGCTGGCTCTTCTCCATTGTAGTGAGGCAGCTTCACTGTCATTTTCCACAGGTTCTCATAGAGCTGAGGAAGTCTCTGTCTCACCACATCTGTCTGCACTGAGCAGGCCAGTAGCCAGTGCTAGGCATGAGTCTTGGCACCAAGGCTCCACCAGCCGTTCCATGTGCCCCATCAGCTATTCTGGCCCCTGTTCTGCGTGCTGCTCACGTGACTCAGGACGGGTTGTTCTTCTTCCATCCGGTTGGTCATCACTTGGTTGGTCCGGTTGGTTATCACTTAATCTTATCCTACACTTTATTACATGTATAGTTTATTTCTCTTATCTTATCATGTTTAATGTTGCAGCATTGTACCGAGACAAATTCCTAGTTTGTGTACTACATGAACAATGGCAATAAACCTGATTCTGATTCTGGTCACTCTTGCACCGTCTCCGGCATTCACCATGGAGCTCTGCTGCAGTGAACTGATCTATGGCAGCTTCCATGCTGGCAATGAGACTGTTAATCTGTTGCTAATTTGACATTCTATAGCCCACTTCTGACACCAATGTAGTGAGCAGTGCATTTCAGGCAATCAAGAGGCATCTATTACTCAGTCAGCTTTTATTTTTACCACACCCAAACACCCGCACTCTCAGTGATGATTTCCCCAAACAATAACACACCAACACTAAGTAATATTACACCACACTACTAACTATTACCACATGAAAAGTAAAGGACATAAAACAGAACACCAGAATCCACAAAAACATTTCTCACAATCCTCCAGTCCCAGCCTCATTGGAACACTCCCCCTTTTTTCAGCCAATCATGTCCCAGAGGATTTCCAGGACACCACAATACCGTTATTTTTCAGTGCTGAATTTTTGTTTTAATTATTCATTCAATCATTTTAAATTTTATTCCTCTCCTTGTTCATTAGCAAAACACTAAATAAATAAACAGTATGCACATGCTGAAAAAAAATGACCTGAACAGCTCTGAAACAAATGTACTTCTGTTTGTAGAATACCATTTTAAAGCCTTGAAATATTCTGGCAGTTTTAAAAATGAAACGCTGTTGATACCTTACTGTCATGTAGTAGACATTTATGAAGTTTTAAAACCCAAACAAATATATTGCTTTACTATCAGTTTTAATTTAAACAACACTGTGTTTTAGAAACACCAATTACATTCATGTTTATCAAAATGATTATAGATTTGGTCAATTTTTATATCGACCATATCATCAATTTTACTTGAATTAATTTTGTTGTTGTGGAGCTCTGTCTCCTAAAGAATGAAAGCCTCACAACCTTGTCATAGACTTTAGGTTCAGTTGAATGTCCAATAAACACATGCTTGTTCCTAATAAACCGCCTTCTACAGTTCTAGCCATTCACATGGAAGCATCACCCCATGGGTTTCCTAGAGGTTAAAAGTATTTACAGAATAAATGCAAGGAATTTCTGTCTGTCTGTTCCTCGCATATCTCTCAAACCCTTCGTCAGGCTGACCTCAGAATTTATAAGTGGTTTGCTGAGGTTACAGGGGTGTGCATCCCCAGTTCCAGAGCTCAGAATGGGCCCAGATTTCTTTTTTCATCATTTTATCCCACTGGCCTCCAGAGCCTGCCCTGTGAATTTCAGTCCCAGCATTTATATCTTTTCCACCTCTGTGTTCATTTAATAGCTCCCCTCTGGATGCTCATTAAAGATTTCCCCTCCAAAACTTCCACATATTCAGGGAGGCTGAAATTCGGGGCTGCACACCCTCGTAACCTCAGCAAAGCACTTATAACATCTGAGGTCAGTTGACACACAGTTCGAGAGATATGCGAGGAACAGACAAACAGGGGCCAAAAACATGCAGGTTAGGTTAACTGGCATCAGCTTGGAAGGTATGAATGTGAGTTGTCCCTTGCCCCTTGTCCCTTCCCCCCAGGCCACAGTTGTAAATAAGAATGTGTTTTTAATCTATCCTTCCTGGTTAAATAAAGGTTAAATAAATAAAAAAATAAACAAACAGACAGAGATTCCTTGCATTAATAGATAGATGGTTATAATATTAAGCCCAATAACCCCTGTAAATTTCAGCTTCCCCAGATATGTGGAAGTTTAGGAGGGGGAATCTTTATTGAATGCCCACAGGGGAGCTATTAAATGAACACAGAGGTGAAAAAGGTATGCTGGGTTTGGGAGCTGAAATTCACAGGGCAGACTGTTGAGGCTGGTGGGATAAAATGATAAAAAATTTGGCTGATTCAAGCTCCGGAACTGGGACTTCCTTAGAAGACTTTATTAGTAGTTGTTCAGAACTCCTTATATGAACTGCTTAGGTGTTCTGAATAGGTTCAATTCAGCTTTATTTATATAACGCCATATCACAACAACAGTCATCTCATGGCACTTTCAAATATAAGGGAAACCCCACAATTGCTGAAAGACCCCAGCAATCAGGTGATCCCCTGTGAGCAAGCGCTTGGCATCAGTGGAGAGGAAAAACTCCCTTTTAACAGGAAGAAACCTCTAGCGGAACCAGGCTCAGGGAGGGGCAGTCATCTGCTGCGACTGGCTGGGGGGGTGAGGGGAGGTGCAAGATGCCATCTATTCTTTGTTGCAAGCATCACTTCTATGATGTCACCAGTCCACATGGGATCAAATGGGCACTGCACTAGTATAGTCTAATAAAACATAATGTTAAGCATTGCTGTTTTTTTTTTTAATTTTTTTTAGGACTGGATGGATCTAATGTTGAAGTCTCCTCGGTAGTTTAGCTATGACTACTCGGCCACCTTTTAACTTTTTATATCTCACATCACCCCATCCCTAAAAACCAGTCACCATGGAAAATGGCTAATCAGTGTTAAAAGGCGAGTGATTAAATAAGCAGGGCTGTCATGGCTGTGTGCACACCCATAATTTCTGGCTTGCATGCCTGCATGTGCAGTAACAGAGTGTTGGGGAGGTGGGGGTGGACTAGTAAAAATAAGGAGCCTTCTTCTCCGCTGTCTCGTGGCACAGGCGGTGTTTCTGCTGACACAGTGAAATATTGATGAGGAATAAATTCCCATCTAATTAGAGTGGCTGAATTAATCGAGAAGCATTTAATTAGCCGAGTTTTCGTTTGAGTCGAGGAGGGGTTTTGATCTGAGCCATATGGCTGCTGCCTCTGATGTGCCGTGGTTCACAGGCTTATAAATGTGAACTACTTTTGTTAGACGCTTCAATAAAAGTGAGGTATTTTTTCTCTTTTGTGACAGGGAGGAATTGTGTAATAGACACAGGTACTACGAGATAGTTGTAAAGACTTCATAAACTGCCTTTCTCTTGAGTCTTATTAAAAGGCTGACATGCTAAACATGTTTGTCTTATCTTTGGGTTTTTGATTGTAGAAATTTTCCACCCATTATCAGCCATCACATTTGGAGTGGCCTACTGGGGCAGCGGCATCACAGCAGCCGACAGGAAGAGACTGAACAGACTGATCAAAAAAACTAGCTCTGTTTTGGGTCGACACCTCTACCCAGTGGAGGAGATAGGAGAGAGGAGGATGGTGGCTAAGCTGTCATCTCTGCTGGAGTCCGAGTCCCACCCCATGCAGGACACGCTGAACGCACTGAGGAACTCATTTAGCAGTAGGCGGTAGGCTGTGCCATCCTAAGTGTTAAACGTAGCAACTCTGCACAAGAGACCGTTGTCTCCAATACACAACTGAGAAAATTGCACATTGTTCATTCAAATGTGAAATATACTGTCTGGGTCCATATTTATATTCTGCAGGGTGACATAACGTTCGGCTCAGGAGACGCACACACACAGGCTCAGAGTAGTTCAAACTGTTTATTAACAACAGGGGTGTATGAGTGTGTGTCTGCGGAATGTTAATGTGTTGGTGGCGGCGTCTGCTTCAGGCACAGAGGCAGGAGACCGTACAGCCGGCAAGCCTATGGGAGCGAACAGAGACACAGGGTGATGGGCACACACCAACACAGGAGGAGAATAGGCGAGGGAGAAGCTTACTTGCTTGGGACAGATGACTGGCACAACAAGGACGGGACCCGGGAGACAGCCACCTGTAGGACTTGGTGCAGCAGCGAGGAGGGGCAAGGAACGGAGTTGTCCGCCGCCGAGGAATCCACCTGTGCACAGGGGAGCAGACTGGAGAAGATAAGGTATGTAATCCTTACCGGACAGCGTCGTGCTGCAGAGAGTTTGCGTCGTGTAGACGGGAATGAAGACTGACGGCTTCAGGCCGAAGCTCAGGGCGAGGCGGCTTATATTCCCCGCCGCTGATGTTTAACAGGTGTGCGAGCAGGTGGCGCCGCTGATGAGCGGCGCGGCGTGACAGTACTCCCCCCTCTAGCAGCGCCTCCTGGCGATGGCTTCTCTGGGTGCGCTCGGTGGAAGTCAGCGATGAGCGATGGGTCCAACACGAACGACGGGGGCACCCACTGTCGATGCTCGGGCCCATAGCCCTCCCAGTCCACCAAGTACTGCAACCCACGACCCAGGCGCCGGGAGTCTAGGATGGAGGAGACGGACCAGGCCGGATGGCCACCAATCATCCGGGGGGCGGGTTGCGCAACAGGAGGAGGGCAAAGGGGGTCGGTGACTGCCAGCTTCACCTTTGACACGTGGAAGGTGGGACGGATGCGGAGGGAGGGGGGAATAGCCACGCGCACAGCCACCAGGTTGATGATCCGGGTGATGGGGTAGGGACCCATGAATCGCTGTGCCAGCTTTCTCCTCTCGCCTTTTAGAGTGACGTCCTGGGTAGAAACGTAGACATGTTGCCCAACTCTGTACGCCGGGGCAGGTCTTCTATGCCGGTCCGCCACAGTCCTGTTGCGCTCCGCTGTGCGTAAAAGCGCATTGCGCGCGGCAGTCCAGATGGAGCGGAACTGCCTGAGATGTGCCCTAACTGAGGGGACAGTTACCTCACTCTCCTGCACCGGGAACAGCGGGGGGTCGTAACCCAGGGACGCCTTGAAGGGAGACATCCCTGTAGCAGAAGAGCGAGCGGTATTGTGGGCATATTCAACCCAGGCAAGATGGTTGCTCCAGGACGTGGGTTTGGATGTGGTCACACAGCGGAGCGCAGCCTCCAGCTCCTGGTTGGTCCGTTCACACTGCCCGTTGGATTGGGGGTGATGGCCGGAGGAGAGGCTCACCTTGGCTCCGATGGCGTTGCAAAACGACCTCCAAACCTCAGATGAAAATTGGGGGCCCCGGTCCGAGACCACGTCCACCGGAATCCCGTGCAGCCTGACCACATGTTGGACGAGGAGATCCGCCGTCTCCAGGGCAGTAGGGAGACCTCGCAGGGGGACGAAGTGCACAGCCTTGGAGAAACGGTCCACAATGGTCAGGATGGTGTCGTAGGAGTTGGAGACGGGGAGTCCGGTGACGAAATCCAACGCAATGTGCGACCAGGGCCTGCCAGGGATGGGCAGGGGCTGGAGCAGACCCGCTGGAGGGGCATTTCCCGACTTGCAGGTGGCACAGATTGGGCAGGCCCGGGCGTAGCGGGCTGCGTCCCTCCGCAGGCCTGGCCACCAAAAGGACCGTTGGAGGAGGTCTATCATCCGGGTGGTGCCAGGGTGACAGGTGAGCCTGGAGGTGTGCAGCCAGTGGATGACCTCTCCTCGGACCGCGGATGGCACGAACAGCCGCCCCTCCGGTCCGCCGCCAGGGTCAGGTTCCACTTCCTGCGCCTTCTGGATCTTGCTCTCAATGTCCCACGAGATGGCTCCCACGACGCACGACCTGGGCAGGATGGTGTGGGGCGTTTCCTCCGACTCCACGGGGGTGAACTGCCTAGAGAGGGCGTCAGGCAGGCCGTTCTTAGAGCCAGGCCTGAAGGTGATGGAGAACTGGAACCTGGCGAAGAACAAGGACCAGCGCGCCTGGCGGGCGTTCAGGCGCTTGGCAGATCGTAGGTATTCCAAGTTCTTGTGGTCCGTCAGGACCACGAACGGCAGGTTCGCCCCCTCTAGCCAGTGGCGCCACTCCTGCAGGGCGAGTTTGATGGCCAAGAGCTCTCTGTCCCCCACATCGTAGTTCCTCTCCGCCGGGGACAAGCGCCGGGAGAAGAAGGCGCAGGGCCGTTTGGCGCCATCGTCCGGCGACTGCTGGGATAGCACTGCCCCCACTCCCGTGTCCAAGGCGTCTACCTCCACGATGCACTGCAGCGCGGGGTCGACCTGGCGAAGGACCCGGGAGGAGGAGAACTCTGCCTTCAGCGCCTGAAAGGCAGCAGCGACCTCTTCGGTCCACCGGAACGGGACCTTAGGGGACGTGAGGCGGGTCAGTGGTCCGACGATGGAGCTGAAGTTGGGGACAAAGTGGCGGTAGAAATTGGCGAAACCAACGAACTGTTGCACCTGCTTCCGGGACGCAGGTGTATGCCATTCCACCACCGCCTTTACCTTCTCTGGGTCTGGGAGCACCTAGTCGTGGGCGATGATGAACCCCAGGAAGGATGTAGTCCTGGCGTAAAATTCACATTTTTCAGCCTTCACGTATAGTCGATTCTCCAGCAGTCTTTGGAGGACCCGCCTCACATGGACCTGGTGCTCGTCCCTGGACTTGGAGAAGATGAGTATATCGTCCAGGTAGACGAATACAAAGAGGCCGATGAAGTCCCGGAGGACGTCATTGATGAGGCGCTGAAAGACGGCAGGAGCGTTGGTCAACCCGAACGGCATTACCAGGTATTCAAAGTGGCCGTTCGGGGTACGGAAGGCTGTCTTCCACTCATCTCCCTCCCGGATCCGGACGAGGTGGTATGCGCTGCGTAGATCCAGTTTGGTGAACCAGGTCGCCCCCTGGAGGGAGTGGAAAGCAGTGTCCATGAGAGGCAGGGTGTAACGGTCCTTCTCGGTGATGTCGTTGAGAGCCCGGTAGTCTATGCAAGGGCGGAGGGACCCATCCTTTTTCCCAACGAAGAAGAACCCTGCCCCCACGGGTGACGATGATGGGCGGATTATCCCAGCGTTCAATGATTCTTTCAGGTAGGCGTTCATTGTCTCCTTCTCCGGCGCTGACAGGCTATAGAGCCGACCAGAAGGTAAGGGGGCCCCCTGGCGGAGGTTGATGGCACAGTCATAGGGCCGATGAGGGGGGAGAGACATAGCTTTAGTCTTACTGAACACCATACCCAGGTCGTGAAATTCCGGGGGTACCAGAGACAGGTCCGGGGGTGCAGCGTCCGTCGCAGGGGGAGAAGCGGACGGAGAGCAGGCAGCGGACTGAAGGCAGGTGCCCATGCAGAACGTGCTCCATGCCGATACCCCAGCTGACTTCCAATCCAGGACAGGGTTGTGAAGACGTAGCCAGGGATACCCCAGGATGACGGGCGACACAGAGTTGGGTAGGACAAAAAAGGTCATCTCCTCCCGGTGGTTTCCTGAGATGATGACCGGGACGGGGATGGTCTGGTGTGATACTCTCCCAAGGGAGGCACGGGAGAGGTTGACAAGGGAGATGGGATTCTTCAGTGCCTGACAGCGGATGCCCAAACGGGTTGCCAGGCTCTGTGAAATGAAGCTGCCTTCTGTGCCCGAATCCACCAGTGCATGGGTGAGATGCCCAGTGGGGTTGTGGCAGAAACGGATGGGCAGCTTCAATTGAGTGAGTGGATTTAACCGGTTGACGTCCGCGAGGCCCCCTACAGTGACTCGCGGACCCCGCCGACTGGCTTTCCGTGGACAAAGCTTCACCGTGTGTTGGTCATCTCCACAATACATGCAGAGATCCAACTCACGGCAGCGTTGTCTCTCCGCAGGGGAAAGCTTTGTCCAGCCCGTCACCATCGGCTCCGACTCCTCGGGGAACGATGGTGGCGGCGCCGCCAGGGGGCGAGCTTGGAACAGGCGCGGCGAGGCTTCGCGAGGGCGAGAAGAAGACGACTTCTGCCCCGAGGAGCGCTCGCGCAGCCTGTTATCCAAACTGATCGCTAGAGATGTTAGCTCCACTAGCATCTCAGGGATATCCCGCCCAGCTAGTTCATCCCTCAGATCATCATTGAGACTGCGGAGGAAAAGGCCGCAGAGGGAGCGTTCCTCCCAGCCTAACTCCTCCGCCGCTACCCGGAAGTCGACCGCGTAGTCCGCTGCCAACTGGCTTCCCTGCCGGAGGGCGAGAAGCCGATCGACCTGGACCGTCTCGGTAAGAGTATGGTCAAAGACCTCCAGGAAGCGTCTCACGAACTGGTCATACGTGAGGGTGGCATAACTGGGCCTCGCCATTACGGCGTAGGTCCATGTTAATGCTCGCCCCTCCAGGAGATTCCCGATATAACCAATTCGGCTATGATCTGAGGGAAAGTCCCCGAGCACCCGGTGGAAAACGGACTCACACTGCATAATAAACCCCCGCGCTCCGCCGAGCTTACCGCTAAAGCGGGCGGGGGTTGGAATGGGCGTGAGCCGAACCGGAGCACCCGGAGCCTGCTGGACGGCCGCTGGAGCAGCAGGAGCTGCGCCACCCTGACGAGCCGGGGGAAACGGCTGTTGGGGGTTCAAGCGGTCCAACCGGTTAGTTATAGAAATCAATTGATTAAAAATCACCTGTTGCTGATAAACAATCTGATCCACTCAAGCCTCGAGAGTGGAAAACCGGTGTGCGAGCCCGCCGTCTGCCGAGCCGCTCTGCTGAAGCCGTACTGACATAACGTTCGGCTCAGGAGACGCACACACACAGGCTAAGAGTAGTTCAAACTGTTTATTAACAACAGGGGTGTATGAGTGTGTGTCTGCGGAATGTTAATGTGTTGGTGGCGGCGTCTGCTTCAGGCACAGAGGCAGGAGACCGTACAGCCGGCAACCCTATAGGAGAGAACAGAGACACAGGGTGATGGGCACACACCAACACAGGAGGAGAATAGGCGAGGGAGAAGCTTACTTGCTTGGGACAGATGACTGGCACAACAAGGACAGGACCCGGGAGACAGCCACCTGCAGGACTCGGTGCAGCAGCGAGGAGGGACGAGGAACAGAGTTGTCCGCCGCCGAGGAATCCACCTGTGCACAGGGGAGCAGACTGGAGAAGATAAGGTATGTAATCCTTACCGGACAGCGTCGTGCTGAAGAGAGAGTTTGCGTCGTGTAGACGGGAATGAAGACTGACGGCTTCAGGCCGAAGCTCAGGGCGAGGCGGCTTATATTCCCCGCCGCTGATGATTAACAGGTGTGCGAGCAGGTGGCGCCGCTGATGAGCGGCGCGGCGTGACACAGGGTAATTTTACTAACCCTAATGCGGTTGATACCATCTAGCTGCAATGCTCCTGCACTATGTATATAACTGTGTACATACTGTATGTATATTTATTTACTGCTCTGGCTGACCAGTTCTTATCTTGTTATCTTATTTACTATTGCTCTGAGTGCTGCTATCCCTTTGCTGCTGCAGTCCTGGAATATCTCCACTGTGGGGAAATAAAGGCTAATCTTATTTTATCTTATCTTTCTATATTAATCATTTACATTAACTGCAATTGAAAATTCACAAGGTCACAAATTTATGAGTAAAAGTTGCAATTTACAGTAAAAAAAAGTTTACATTTTTTGAGAAAAGTTCCACATTTACAAGACAAATGTTGCAGATTGGGAAAATTGAAAAAATTAGAAAAAGTAACAAATTCATGAGAAAGTTGCAAGATTACAGTAAAAAAGTGGCAAATTTGTCAGAAAGTTGCAACAAAAATTACAAGAAAAAGTTAGCAAATTTGCAAAAAAAAAAAAGTCACAATTTTACATGTAACCCCCCCCCCCACAAGTTTATGAGAAAAAGCTGCAAGTTTAGAGTAAAAAAAGTTGAAAATGTATGATAAAGTTTCAAATTTTCAAGAAAAGTGTATCAAATTTATGAGAAAAAAGTCAAATTTCAAGAAAATAGCAAATTTATGAGAAAAGTTGAAAAGGGTAAATGGGTAAAGTCCATGTGGGCAAACAGATGGGGCCAACATGGAACCCGTGGACCCATTAGACAACCCAGAACTAATCTTTGGTGGGGCCCACCTGGACATGCTGGCTGGGTCAGAACAAGTTTTATTGAGTTTATTTGTAATATGTACATATACAAAGAATGTCACACTGTGAAGACCTGGCAACCCTGCATAGGGGGGGAGGAGAGAAGGGGTAAGTATGGTTGTATAGAAACAGGTTGGTGATAATCAATACTGGACCTCGCACCAGAACATGTTAGTGTTAGTATCTGTACATCATACATATTTTGTTTGTACTAACGAGCCACTCCTCTGATTCAACAAGCTCTTGCGTGTCTTCAAAATGCATGTAAAAATGGTGGATTTCACCCATGTGAAATGAAGATTTGCATAATTAACAGCCTAAAACTACTATATTAAGTCCCACTTTTGGGGTTGGGGAGGGTCTTGTATCGCTGTCATACCACCAATACTCATGGTGCAGACAAACTACTGTGGTGCATAAAAATCTAAAACTCAAATATCACAGCAGCTTAACCTTTGGCCATATGTACAACAGTAACACACAGTACACTTACACTCTAAGGAGGAGATGCTCATTTCAAAACATTCAACATGTCCCCATCACCTGCAAGGGCTGCTGGGAAATGGGAAGCCTGTTTTACCTCGCATAGAAAAATAAATTCTTAATGTACAAAAAATCTTTAAAGAATGCTAGAACATCTTACTACTCATCATCAATTAAAGAAACAAATAATTCCAAATGTCTTTTGGCCAGACTGACGAGGAGTCAAGATTCCGTGAGACCCAAAATCCCCACTATGCTTTATAGTGATTTTATGGACTTCTTTACCAACAGAATTTGTTATTAGAGGTAAAATTCATAGTAATCTTCTCACAGACATTGTGTATTCAAGATTCAAAGACTCAAAGATTTTATTTGACAATACTACTATACTTACAGGACATACAGGAAAACTGAAATGGTGTTTCTCTTTCTCTTCAGTGGTGTGCACAATATAAAAATAAAAAAAGGAATAAGGCTCAAAAAACAACAGCAGGCTATGTACAGTAATGCAACCCATAGTGCAAATGGCAACAAAAGATAGACCCAGACCTCCCATAGTGCAAATAGAGAGAAACGATTAATGATGATCAAACCTAGCAATCCTATATACATAAAACTAGAGATGTAGTAACCATAGTTGCAGTTCAACGCGGTAGTGTAGGTGCAGATTAGTAACAGATAGGACTGCACATGATCAGTACTGGAATGACAGATACCAGCAGATATGGCATTTGTGCAAATAGTTGCAGTGAAAGTACAGAGACATACAGCAGCAGATTTATTACTGTTGGTGTGCCAGTCTTTCTTTGCCAACAGCTGAGGTCGTTATTGTGTGTGTGAGTGTGTTACGGTCCGGAGAGGGGAGGTGGGGATGGACAGAGTTCAGGGTCCTGATGGCCTAATGAATGAAGCTGTTTAAAAAAAAATCACCCTTTATTGTCATTCAACCATACAACCAATCATGTACAGTAGAATGAAATTGTGTTTTATCCTATCTACAGTGTTCATCACACACACCCCATATGTTGAATCAGAAGGGCCGCTGCCATGCAAGGCGCCGCCACAGATTTCCCTCCTCCATTCATTATTGCTGAGCACCAAGCTGGACGGCAGGAAGTTCCGTTTTAACAGTATATGGTCTTCAGCATGACCCGGCCGGGATTTGAACCCATGCCTCCCGGGTGTGGGGCGGATGCTCTACCAACTGAGCCACCACGCCGGTAAGCAGTCTTGTGGAGTGGGCCCGGAGGCTTTGGTACCTTTTCCCTGAGGGCAGGGGGCTGATGAGGGAGTGTCGGGAAGGGAGGTGGCACCTGTGACGTTGATGGCTCTGCGGATGAGGCGGGTGAGGTAGATATCTGAGAGGGGATGGCAGAGGGCCACCGATGATCTTGCTGGCTGCTTTTACTGTGCGTTGTAGTGTCTTCCGGCAGGAAGCAGTGTACCTTCCATAACACACCTTGATGCAGCTGGTGAAGATGCTCTCAATAGTGCCCTGGTAGAAAGAACACATGATGGGGGGTGGGACTCATGCTCTCCTCAGTTTGCGGAGGAAATGGAGGTGAGTTTGAGCCTTCTTGGCCAGTGATATGGTGTTGTTGGACCAGGAGAGGTCCTCAGAGATATGCACCCCCAGGAGCTTGGTGCTGCTCACCCTCTCGACAGCTGCACCATTGATGATCAAAGGGGGGTGCTGTGTATGCCCCTCCTGAAGTTGACCACAATCTCCTTTGGTTTTTCCCCACGTTCAGGAAGAGGTTATCGTCTTTACAACCCTGGAGCAGTTGGCTCACCTCATTTCTGTAGTTGGCCTCCTTGTTGGTAATGAGGCCCACAACCATCATGTCATCTGGAAGCTTGATGAGGTGGTTGGTGTTGTAGGCTGGAACACAGTCATGGGTTAGCAGGGTGAAGAGCAGTGGGTTGAGCACACACCCTTGTGGGTCCTCTGTGCTCAGTGTGATGGTCTTGGATGTGTTGCTGCCAACGCACACATTCTGTGGCCTCCCTGTGAGAAAGTCTGGCACCCAGTTACACAGAGAGATTTTGAGTCCAAAGTGTCTGAGATTTTGTATCAGGTGCTGGGGGATGATTGTGTTGAATGCTGAACTGAAGTCCAAGAACAGCATTTGCACGTAGGAGTTCTTTGCATCCAGGTGGGTGAGGGCTGGATGGAGAGCAGCAGCGATGGCATCGTCTGTGGATCTGTTTGACCTCTATGAAAACTGAGATGGGTCGTGGGAGGGAGGCAGGATGGACTTGATGTTCTGCATCACCAGCCGTTCAAAGCACTTCATTATGATGGGGGTCAGTGCTATGGGCCGGTAATCATTGTAGCTGGATGGGACGGGCTTCTTTAGGACTGGTATTATGGTGGTAGTTTTGAAACGTGGGGACAACAGCTTGAGTCAGGGAGATGTTGAAGATGTCGTCCAGGACATTCTTGAGCTCCTCTGCACAGTCCTTCAGGGCGCGACCCGGTATGTTGTCTGGACAGCTGCCTTGCGTGGGTTGATCCTGCACAGGGTCCTTTTCATGCTAGATGGATCCAGACTCATGGCCTGCTTGTCTGGAGGAGGAGTGATCTTCTGTGCTGATGTGCTGTTTTGTGCTTCAAATTGGCCGAAGAAGTCATTTAGGTTGTTGAGCAGTGTAGTGTCACTCGCACTGGTCTGAGGTGGAGGCTTGTAGTTGATGAGGGTCTGTATGCCACACCAGAGGGAACATGCATCTCTAGTGTTGCTTATGTGGCTGGATATTTTCTTGCTGTACTGTTGTTTAATCTCCTGGATGCCATGGGACAGGTTGGCCCTAGCTGTTGTTAGTCCTGCAGTGTCGCTGGCCCTGAAGGCTGCTTCCCGAGCCCTTAGGAGCCTGTGGACCTCTGTGGTCATCCATGGCTTTTGGCTGGCACGAACAGTAATGGTTTTGCATTGAGTGACATCATCACTGCATTTCGCTATGTATGCTACAACAACCTCTAGGTTTGTGTGTCCATTGTGAGTGGCTGCATGCTTGAAAGCGTCCCAGTCTGTAGTGCTGAAGCGGTCTTTCAGAGCATCAGAGGCCCCCTCTGGCCACACACGTAACTGATTTGTTATTGGTCTGATTGTTTTCACTTTGGGTTTGTATGCCGGCCATAACAAGGTGGTGATGTGATCAGAGACACCCAGGTGGGGAAGGTGGGAGGCTCTGTATGCTTTCTTGTGAGTTGTGTACACCAGGTTCAGCAAATTTTCTCTTGTTGGAAAGTCTACATGTTGGTGTAGGTTTGGTAGGAGAACCTTTAAATTTGCATGGGTGAAGTCTCCTGCTGTTATGAGGAATCCATCTGGACATGCTGTTTGTGTCTCAGTGATGGCCTGATAAGAGTTTATTACAAACCCAATATAACTGCTTTAAATGATCTCAGTTTAGACAATTTTACACCAACTGATCTCTCAGACCTGATAAAATTAATCTCATCAAAACCATCAAGGTGTTTATTTGATCCTATTCCCACTAAGATGCTAAAATGTAATCCACTTCTTCAGATTAACTCATAATTAACCATAAGCTACGTACAGAATGTGCCACTGTGCCTTTAAGATCACTGTAATTAAGGCAATGTTTCAAAAAAAACCCAATAGTGGATCCTCTTGTTTTTGCTAACGATAGGCCAATCCCTAATCTTCCTTTTTTCTTGCAAATGAACTGTGTGACTGTGATTATTTACTAATACCACACCCACCTGGAGTGTTGTGATTGGAAGAAAAGGAGGAATGGAGGTAGGAAGCGGGAAAGAGGATGTATGAAGAAAACGTCACTAAGTTATGAGGAAAAGCAGACATCTAGTCAGTGGTGGTAATGCACCTGTAAGCTGGTTTGCTAACCGCGAATAGATAGATAGATACTTTATTTCGAACAAAAAAGTATAACAAAAACAAAACAAATGACAAATGCAATAAAGTAACAGTATACAGTGTTTGAAAGGGAGAAGGAAGAAGTGAACACTTATTAATTCCATCTCCTCTTTTCCATAAATACACCCATGTGACTTATATACAAATTACCACATCTAAGACCCCAAGTAAACAATTAACTGTATTTTGTACATATCAACATTAACACCCATCCATCCTAGCATACATTGATGTCCATACATCAAAACCAGCCTCAAACAACACAGATATACACAGTGCTGTCCCACCCACCATTCCATAGTGTCCCAGAGTGAGCATAGTGAAACGTACATATAAATACTACCCTTCTAACATATATCCTTTCAGCAAATAATGTTTGTACCTCTTTTTGAATTGATTTCTGTTTGTACATAGTTTCAGTTCCAGCTCCAGACTGTTCCACAAATCCACCCCCAGACAGATATGCACATACTTTTCTTGGTTGTTTGTATCTTGGGTTTTGTAAAGTTTAAGTCTCCTCTCAAATTATGATCATTGTCTCTTTTTTTAAAATATTTTTTGTATATTAATCAAATCAATCAAATCTAAAAGAAGAAGAAGATCCTGCAGAAGGACACATCTAGCGGGACGATAGAGTGATGACCTGAACAATATAGAGTGGGACCAGATAGTGTTGTAGACATCATGTAGACATGGAAATCTCACTGTTTGAAGAAGAAGAAAAAGATTGTTCAGAACTCCTTATACAAAGATATAGAGTGAAGAAGACGAAGAAGAGGTTGCCAACAGAGAAGAATTCTGACTTTTGATACATCGTCATCGTCGGCCTCCGTCGGTCTATGATGACCATGGAAGAGAATCCTAAAGGTCTACTCTGCTGGAACAGCACCGCCTGTGGCTGAACAGGCCAATGCGCGAATGGCAGTTCCTGTCACACAGGTCGCACTTGTGGGTGGTCTCCGTGCTGCTGGGTCTGTGGCGGTTCTTCCTGCGGGTCCTTTTTTCATCTGCTGCAGCAGTCAGTCTCTCTTCACCCGCCTTGAGCTGTCTGGTCAGGGTGCCTCTGCATTTGGAGCGGTCCGTTGCAAGGTCCTCCCAGCGCTCTGTGTTGCTCTCCAGGGCCTTCATGTCTCTCTTGCAGACGTCTCTAAAGCGCAGCTGTGGGCGGCCAACGTCTCTCCTGCCAGTCGCCAGTACTCCGTAGAGGACGTCTTTGAGGATTCTGCCATCCTCCATACGGTGAATGTGGCCTAGCCAGCGGAGCCTGCGCTGCCTGAGTAGAGTGAACATGGAGGGGAGGCCGGCACGGGACAGAACTTCTGTGTTGAGCACTTTGTCCTGTCAGGATATGTCCAGGATGTGGCGAATGCAGCGCAAGTGGAAGGAGTTCAGTCTTTTTTCCTGCCGGGCGTATGTTGTCCATGTCTCACTCCCATAGAGCAGTGTGCTGATGACGTAGGTGTTGTACACTGCCATCTTCGTCTTGACAGAGAGTTTGGGATTCTCCCACACTCGTGTGGTGAGGCGAGCGAGTGTGAAGGCTGATTTTCCAATCCTCTTGCCGATCTCTGTATCAAGGGAGAGGTTGTTGCTGATCGTGGACCCCAGGTACGTGAACTGATTCACGACCTCCAGCTCGTAGTCGTCGATGGTGAAGGTTGGTGGTGCTTCCGTGCCTTGTGCCAAGACGTTAGTCTTCTTCAGGCTGATAGTAAGCCCGAAGTCCTTGCATGCCTGGGAGAAGCGGTCCATCAGGGTCTGAAGCTCCTGCTGTGTGTGGGTTGCAACTGCAGCATCGTCTGCAAACAGCATGTCTCTGATTAGAGCCTCGCATACTTTGGTTCTGGCTTTCAGGCGGGCGAGGTTGAAAATTATTAATTTATTTATTTAATATTTTGTACATATCAACATTAACACCCATCCATCCTAGCATACATTGATGTCCATACATCAAAACCAGCCTCAAACAACACAGATATACACAGTGCTGTCCCACCCACCATTCCATAGTGTCCCAGAGTGAGCATAGTGAAACGTACATATAAATACTACCCTTCTAACATATATCCTTTCAGCAAATAATGTTTGTACCTCTTTTTGAATTGATTTCTGTTTGTACATAGTTTCAGTTCCAGCTCCAGACTGTTCCACAAATCCACCCCCAGACAGATATGCACATACTTTTCTTGGTTGTTTGTATCTTGGGTTTTGTAAAGTTTAAGTCTCCTCTCAAATTATGATCATTGTCTCTTTTTTTAAAATATTTTTTGTATATTAATCAAATCAATCAAATCTAAAAGAAGAAGAAGATCCTGCAGAAGGACACATCTAGCGGGACGATAGAGTGATGACCTGAACAATATAGAGTGGGACCAGATAGTGTTGTAGACATCATGTAGACATGGAAATCTCACTGTTTGAAGAAGAAGAAAAAGATTGTTCAGAACTCCTTATACAAAGATATAGAGTGAAGAAGACGAAGAAGAGGTTGCCAACAGAGAAGAATTCTGACTTTTGATACATCGTCATCGTCGGCCTCCGTCGGTCTATGATGACCATGGAAGAGAATCCTAAAGGTCTACTCTGCTGGAACAGCACCGCCTGTGGCTGAACAGGCCAATGCGCGAATGGCAGTTCCTGTCACACAGGTCGCACTTGTGGGTGGTCTCCGTGCTGCTGGGTCTGTGGCGGTTCTTCCTGCGGGTCCTTTTTTCATCTGCTGCAGCAGTCAGTCTCTCTTCACCCGCCTTGAGCTGTCTGGTCAGGGTGCCTCTGCATTTGGAGCGGTCCGTTGCAAGGTCCTCCCAGCGCTCTGTGTTGCTCTCCAGGGCCTTCATGTCTCTCTTGCAGACGTCTCTAAAGCGCAGCTGTGGGCGGCCAACGTCTCTCCTGCCAGTCGCCAGTACTCCGTAGAGGACGTCTTTGGGGATTCTGCCATCCTCCATACGGTGAATGTGGCCTAGCCAGCGGAGCCTGCGCTGCCTGAGTAGAGTGAACATGGAGGGGAGGCCGGCACGGGACAGAACTTCTGTGTTGAGCACTTTGTCCTGTCAGGATATGTCCAGGATGTGGCGAATGCAGCGCAAGTGGAAGGAGTTCAGTCTTTTTTCCTGCCGGGCGTATGTTGTCCATGTCTCACTCCCATAGAGCAGTGTGCTGATGACGTAGGTGTTGTACACTGCCATCTTCGTCTTGACAGAGAGTTTGGGATTCTCCCACACTCGTGTGGTGAGGCGAGCGAGTGTGAAGGCTGATTTTCCAATCCTCTTGCCGATCTCTGTATCAAGGGAGAGGTTGTTGCTGATCGTGGACCCCAGGTACGTGAACTGATTCACGACCTCCAGCTCGTAGTCGTCGATGGTGAAGGTTGGTGGTGCTTCCGTGCCTTGTGCCAAGACGTTAGTCTTCTTCAGGCTGATAGTAAGCCCGAAGTCCTTGCATGCCTGGGAGAAGCGGTCCATCAGGGTCTGAAGCTCCTGCTGTGTGTGGGTTGCAACTGCAGCATCGTCTGCAAACAGCATGTCTCTGATTAGAGCCTCGCATACTTTGGTTCTGGCTTTCAGGCGGGCGAGGTTGAAAAGCCTGCCGTCAGATCTTGTGTGCAGGTAGATTCCCTCTGTTGCTGCGCTGAAGGCATGCCTCAGGAGCATAGCAAAGAAAATCCCAAAGAGGGTTGGTGCAAGTACACAGCTCTGTTTCACTCCGCTGCGTATGTTGAATGGCTCTGAGACGTTGCCGTCGTGCTGCACTATCCCCTGCATGTTGGTGTGAAACGATTCGATGAGGCTTTGCAACTTTGGTGGGCATCCTATCTTTGGCAGGATCTTGAAAAGGCCCTCTCTGCTGACCAGATCGAACGCTTTGGTGTGGTCGATGAAGGCGACGTACAGGGGCATGTTCTGTTCTCTGCATTTCTCCTGGAGTTGGCGGATGGAGAATATCATGTCTACCGTCGATCGCTCAGCGCGGAAGCCACACTGAGACTCGGGGTAGACACATTTGGCAAGCTTCTGTAGACGAACGAGAACAACTCGTGCGTAGACTTTGCCAACAACGCTGAGGAGGGAGATGCCCCTGTAGTTGTTGCAGTCACTTCTCTCCCCTTTGTTTTTGTAGAGGGTGATGATCTTGGCGTCCCTCATGTCCTGTGACATGGCACCATCCTTCCAGCACTGGCAGAGGATGTCATGCAATGGCAGCAGTAGGGCGGTCTTGCAGTACTTGATCAGGTCGGGGGGTATGCCGTCGTTGCCGGGTGCCTTGCCAGTGGCCAAGCTATCAATGGTCTTGCTGAGTTCGTCGATGGTTGGCTCGGCGTCATGTTCGTCCATGGATGGCAGGCAGTCGATGGTATCAAGGGCTAACGGTGTCACGGTGTTCTGTCTGGAGTAGAGGTCGGAGTAGTGTTCCACCCATCTCTCCATCTGCTTGTTCTTTTCTGCGATCACCTCCCCAGTGGAGGATTTGAGGGGGGCCGTCTTGCTCTGAGTCGGACCAAGTGCTTTCTTGATGCCATCGTGTATACTACGGATGTTCCCTGTTACGGCAGCGGTTCGGATGTCTTGGCTGAGCTGAGTCCCATACTCGTTGGCACAGCGCTGAGCAGTCTGCTGAACTTTGCATCTCGCAGCCCTGAGAATCTGGAGATTCTTCTTGTTTGGGTACTTCTTGTACTCAGCAAGTGCTGAGCACTTGGCTTCAATGACGGGGGTCATCTCGGTCAACTTGGCATCAAACCAGTCCTGTGACTTCGAGGTCTTCCTCCCAAAGGTAGCCAAGGCTGTGCGGTGGATGGTGTTTCGCAGCTCTTCCCACTTCTGCTTTGCAGATTCTCCTTCTTGTGGTACACCATGTTCCTTCTCAAAGGTGGAAGCAAACTGCTCAACAAGTTCTGGTTGGGCCATCTTGCTGGTGTCAATCCGTGCCTTTCCAGGCTGTCTAGCACGATGGAATTTCTTCAGCTGCAGCTTGACCTTGCAACACACCAATGAATGGTCTGTGTTGCAATCTGCACTCTGGAACGAACGGGTGATTAGCACATTCTTCAGTGAGGTGCGCCTGGTCAGGATCAAGTACAGCTGGTGCCAGTGCTTTGAGCACGGATGTCACCAGGAAACCTTGTGTTGGGGCTTGGTCTTGAAGAACGAGTTTGTGATGGACAGATCGTGATGTGTGCAGAACTCGAGCAGCCGCTGTACATTGTCGTTCATTCTGCCCATGCCAAATGGTCCAAGACAGGAGGGCCAGGAGTCATGGTCAGCACCCACTCTGGCATTGAAGTCTCCAAGGAAAATGAGTTGTTCAGAGTTGGGGATGATCCTGACAGTTGTTGCGAGATTCTCGTAGAACTCGTCTTTTGCCTCTGGTGTGGCTGTCAGTGTTGGGGCATACACACTGACGAGGGTGACTGGGCCTTGAGTGGTGTTCAGGCGGAGGATGAGGAGTCGTGCAGAGCCATTGCTGCTCGGTTCCACCATCTTCAGCAAAGTGTTCTTCAATGCGAAGCCCACTCCATGTTCCCTGTGTTCGTCACTGCCCTTTCCCTGCCAGTAGAATGTGTAGTCCTTCTCTCTCAGTGTGCCTGCGTCAGCCAACCGTGTTTCCTGGAGAGTGGCGATATCAACTCCCAGTCTCTTCAGCTCATTATTGATGATGGCAGTCTTCCTGGTGTCGTTGATGTCCTTGAGTTTAGCAGCGAGTCCTGTCATCATAGTGCGGACGTTCCAAGTTCCCAGTTTTAGAGTTGGTCTCTTTTGTTTTTTTGTCTTGCCTGGTGCGAAAGTTCTCAGCCTGCCTTTCAGACTTCTCATCCCCATGCACCCAATGAGGAAAGCAAGCTGTGGCGGAACAACACCTTATTGGCTGGGGGCTGCCCAGCTTGAGGCGGGCGGTAGCTGTCCAGTGAGATCCGATGATCTCTCCCACCGTTGGGAGCAACCCCTGGCGCCGCGCTCTACACCAATTGAGTGGTGGCTTATAACCGGTAACTGTCATTCCCCGTGTTTTGTCTACGTCAAAGGCGAAGCTGGAGTGTCCTCTCCAGTGATCCAGTGTTCTACCTTCCAGTGTTGGGCATTGGTAGGATTCAAGCCTGGGCAGGAAGATATGGAGGACAAGATGTTGCCCATGCAGCATGTCCCCCCTCTCCACATCACTGATGAATCCAAAGGAACAGCAGGGCTGCTACAGTTTGGCACCAGCGCCGTCGCAGGAGCTTCCAGAACGATGTTGAGCACAACAGAGAACTGCCTTAGGGGCTCCGACTCCGGATTCTTCCTCAGGGTTGACTCCCGAAGCCTTTTCTGTGACCGGGTGTGCCGCAAGGCAGCGGAGGTTTGAAATCAGGGTTTACCTTCCCCTAGATGGGCTACCTTCCCAGGTTGACGAGCCACCATCTACCCGAAGCATCTGGTTTTAAGGCACCAGAGATCCACCCTCACCCCTTCTCCTATTAGTAAAAGCAGTTCCGCCGGGCTTAGAGACTAAACCACACGGGCAGGCTAGGAGTTGGACTTAGTTGTCAGAGGCTTTTCGAGACTCACGCCATAAGGAGCATTTTATGAGCACTGGGAGCTTAACCCCAGTGCCGCTCCTGGCTATGACAACCTTGGAAGCTGGTTGCCAACTGCCAATCAAATCTAAAAGAAGAAGAGAAGATGAGGAATGTATACTGTAGCTCCACTACGACCAGTTGTAGGATCCTTGCAACCATCGATACTTTATACTGAGGAATGTATACCGCAGCTCCATTATGACCAGTTGTAGGATCCTTGGAACCATCAGCTCCCCTGGACTCCAAGCGTCCTCCTCCCTGCTTCCCACCTCCATCGTCGACCGAACAGCTTCAGGAGTGATATCAGGCATCTCAACGGCTGTCTCAACTGATGAAATAATGAAAAACTTAACTGGAGCAAAAGTGACAGAGGTAGACATTCAGCTGTGGTGAGTGGTAGTGGGAGGTGGGGAAGAGGGGGCTTGGAGCTCGGTGGAGTCTGGGGGAGGCAGGCGTGGACGTGGGGAAACTTGGTTGGGACCGTTGTCAAGTGCTGATGGATCAGAGGATGAACAGTCCCGGGGTGGACAGAGGGAGTATGGAGTGATCATTGGGCTTGCTCGGGGGCGGGGGGGGGGGGGGGTCATTTCATGGGTTGTGCCCAGTTGGGCTCACAGATGCAATTGGTGGGTTTCTTGGGGAGGTTTTGAATGCGGGAGTTCTTCATGGTGGTTTGTTGATTGTTGCATGTGGGGATGGTGTTCAGCGGGGAGGGGCAGTCAGAGTAGGTGGGGTGAAGGGGAGGGGTGTGCAGTGTTCAGTGTTGGAGGGAGGTGGGGCAGTGGGAGGAGTGATGTTGGGCGTTTTGGCGGCTGTCTAGGCTGATGAGGTGATGGGGAGCTTGACTGGGGCAGGGGTAACAGAGGTGCGGAGATTGAGGGCTGGTGGAAATGGCGAGAGATGTGGTGGTCTGTCGGTAATGCTGACATTTGGTGGGCCACATGGGGTCTGTGTTGGCTGCATAAGCTGTGGAGTCGGACTTTGCATTCCTCCTCTGCTCGGATGTTTCAGGTGTCACCGAGGTATGGTCATGTGGCGGCGATGTGCGGGGGTGGACAGCGATATTCCGGATGCTCTGGTGGTCATGAGTGTGGCAGGTGTGAGGGAGGAGCCAAATTGGGGTGCTGTGGCTGTGGTGGTGAGTGTGGCTCTGCATATCGAGGTTGTGGGGCTGGCGAGGACTCTGGCAGTGGGGGGGGGGACTTGCGGTGCATGCAGTGGAATTCGGGGGGGGTGCTCTGGTTTTGAGGGAGGATGGTTTTGTCTTGTTTGTTGTGGATGTGGTGGACTGCACTGCGTGGACTTTCAGAGGGGTGGAGACAATCAGGATCATTGTGAAGGCAGCAGAAGGGTGTCTTGGCATTGGGGGGCTGCATTGGGGGGGGCGGTTGGGGGCATGTTGAGTGGGGGATCTTTGAGTTTGCAGATGTTGTGGACTGGTGGATCGGCCGCCAATCAAGTCTAAGGGAGGGGGGAAGTAATGGGATGAGATGGAGGTGCGGACTGTGGCTGGAGGGGGAGTGGTGGGATGGGACGCAGATGCGGGACTGGGGGGGAGGAAACGGAACATCACGGGGCTGTGAGGACGACGTCACAGAGCTATGAGGAGGATGTCACAGAGCTGTGGGGGGGGGCATCACGGGGCTGTGAGGAAAACGTCACAAAGTTTTGAGGAAGGACAGACACACGGACAGACAGATGTATATGGAGTGTCTGGCAGTACTACAGCTCCTGACCAGATAGAGCGATTATTTAGAGTGAAGTACATGGCGGTGGTGCACCTGTGGGCTTGTTGCCAGCTGCCAATCGGGTCTAAAGGAGGAAGAAAAAAAAGATTCGTCTTCTTCTTTTGGATTTGGTTGGCGACTGGCGGCCAGCCCGCAGGTGCACCTCCACCACCGACCCTGTGTGTCTGTCTGTGTGTGTGTCTGTATTCTTCTTCTTCTTCTTCTTCTCTTGGTTGCTGGTGGGTGGCGGGCAGCTGGGGGGTGCATGCCACCGCCTACTGTGCGGGACTGTGTGGCTTTGTGTCATTTGGGCCCGGCTCCTGTATTTTGACTTGATCCTGTGTTTTTTGGAGTAGAGAGGGGAGCCCTTCTCATGATTCTTGGTGCATCTCCGTGTCTGTCTGTCATGATCATAGGACTCGCTAAAAGATCATAGGACTGCCTATGATGTTCCTATGATCTCGACATGATAGCTATATGATGTCATATGTGTCTGTCTTTGTGTCTGTCACGATTATAGGACTCGCTAAAAGATAATAGGACTCGCTACATCTGCCCATGTGGACCGGTCTTAGTCTGGCCCTCCACCCAGGACGTTTGTCCGACTAGAGACAATCTGCCCCCGACAACACAGCTCCTGGGTTCAGTACAGCAGCATTTTTCTGGCCAGGGTGCCTTGATGTGTTTGAGTTTCTGTCGGAAATTATTTGATTTCATGTCTTAAATGGTCCCAAGATTTTGCAAATAATTGTTTGCAATTTTTTGAACCAACTGACAAGTGAAATTAGGTAATTGCCCACAGAAAGCTGAATGCACCGGCTTACCATGGTTGGAAAAATGTCGCATCAGGGCACGCAAACCCCTCCACCATGATAAGGTGGCGAGCCACGGAGGGCCCACCCCATGCCCAAACCTTTTTTTAAGGAGGAAACTGGAACTTCCGGGAAACCTCCCACCCTTCCCACCCACCCCGTCCCATCCCCACCATTTTTTCAAAGGAGGAAACTGGAACTTCCAGTAAAACCTTCAATCCTTCCCGCACACCCCGTCTCCCCCTCACCATTTTTTTTAAGGAGCAAACTGTAACTTCCAGGAAAACCTCCAACAGCCACAGATCATTCATCATCATCATTCATGAAACAGCCACAGAACACACACAGAAATGTTGCCATCGGGTGATCTGGACCAGGAATCTTCCTGTTGCCAGTCTGGAGTTTCATCCATCACATGTTAGCACCCAAAGAGACATGTAGATTCCATGATGGAGGATTAGATTCTTCTGAAGGCTTTCTTCAATCTCTTCCATGTGGTTTGCCTTTCCCTTTTCTTTTTTAAGGTCTCCATCTCTTCTTGCACATCATCATCATCATCATGTAGCTGCCCGAAGGGTCGGGGCACACTGAACAACTTGCTGCCACACCGTGCGATTTTTCCATGGCTGTCACCAAGTCCTCTCTTGCTATCCCCGAGTCCCTCGACAGTACCTCTGGGAATGTAAGTTTCCGGGACTGGACTGGGCCAATAGGCTTCCAAAGGAGCAGGGAGTGTATAATCTCCCCGGTGGCCCGATGGCAATGGCCAGCAAATCTGAGGCTCCATTTGGTGAGCCTCTGAGAGAGGGGTGGGATGTCACCATATACAGTTAGGCCCAGAAATATTTGGACAGTGACACAATCTTCATGATTTGGGCTCTGCATGCCACCACACTGGATTTGAAATGAAACAACTACAACGGAATTGAAGTGCAGACTTTAAGGTTTAATTCAAGGTGTTGAACAAAAATATATGATTAACCATGCAGGGATTGTAGCTATTTTTATACAAACACTCCTCATTTCAGGGGCTCAAAAGTAATTGGACAAATAAACATAACCCCAAGTAAAATGTTACTTTTCAATTTTTTGTTGAGAATCCTTTGCAGGCAATGACTGCCTGAAGTCTGGAACCCATGGACATCATCAAACGCTGGGTTTCCTCCTTTGTGATGCTTTGCCAGGTGTTATATCTTTCACCCTTTACGTTACTTAATATAACAATAATAACTCGGACCATCGACGTAATGTTCACGGTTTATTAGCGTAGCAGCAACTCATAGCACACGGCCATCAACAACACACTCTGACATCACAGGTTACCCATAATGCTTTTAGCAAAGCACTACGACGGGTGCCGTAGTAAACCAAAATACATAACATCTCCTCCCCCCTTACAATAGATGTCCTACAGAAGATACCAAATGTCTTTGTTTTGTCTCTTTTTTTTTTTTAATTATTATGCTACCTTAGGAGTGAGGGTAGACTACCTCATCCCATAACTGTACCCCTGGGGATTATTCTGCCCCATAAATGTGGGTCAGTTGCTATCTAGTCTAATAACTCAGACGGACAGGAGGTCGTCGCTCCCTGGTGGGGTATCGGTGCTCTGTAGGAACATGAGTCTGTGTTCTTTCTAATGTGGAGGTTGCTTCTGGTGCTGATGCAGAATTAGATGTCACATCTCCAGCTGGAACTCCGGTCTCTGAAGTGGTTGAGCTCTGTACTGGTGTAGGTGGACAAAGTGGTGAGTTGGTGAGTGCATCGTTAGGATATCCAAGAGATGGTTCTGTAGGCGCTGGCGGTGTCTGCAGGAGTTGATCCACGTGCCTTTTCCAAACACTGTCAGTGGTTTGAACTGTATATGAGACTGGTCCAGTTTGTGCAATAACAGTTGCAGGAACCCACTTAGGTTCACCTCTGTAGTTCCTGTCCAGCACAGATTCTCCTGACGTGAACGCTCTGTCCTTTGCCCGATGTTCTCTGTGCATAATTTGTTTCTCTTGTTGCTTTTGCACAGTGTCCTTTAATCCTGAGGGTTTCAAAAGGTCAAAGGTAGTGCGCAGATCTCTCTTGAACATCAGACTAGCAGGGGTTGTCTTTGTGATTGCATGTGGAGTGTTGCGGTAGTTTAACAGGAACTTGTGCAGCCTCTGATGCAGTGTTCCTTGACCTTGTGATGCTTTCAATGCATGTTTCATTGTCTGCACAAACCTTTCTGCAAGGCCGTTCGTCACAGGATGGTATGGAGCTGATTTAATGTGCTGCACTCCATTAGCTTGTAGAAAAGCATCCATTTCTTGTGAAACCAACTGAGGTCCATTGTCAGAAACTAGTTGTGTAGGAGACCCAAAACGACTAAACATTTCTCCTAATGCCTCTGTGGTCTTCTCTGTGGTGGTTGACTTCATAATAGCCACTTCAGGCCATTTACTGTGTGCATCCACAGCAACGAGAAACATTCTGTCCTCAAACGGACCTGCAAAGTCAATGTGCACACGATGCCATGTCTCCTGTGGGAACTCCCAGGGATGGAGAGGAGCCAATGGTGGGTTGTTCCGTACCTTGTGACAAGATGAACAGCTTTTGGCTATTTCTTCAATCTGCTTGTCAGTGTTTGGCCACCAAAAATAGCTTCTCGCTATTTCTTTCATTCTCACGATTCCACTATGTCCTGCGTGAAGTTGCTGTAACACTTTTGTTCGACATGACAGGGGAATAATCACTCTCCTCCCCCAGAGCAAACAACCCGACTGAACAGACAATTCTGTCCACTTCCCAAGGAAGGGCTTCAAGGTTGCGTCATCACCCGCAGGTTGTCCTTTAATGATCAAGTCCATGACTGCAGACAACACAGGGTCATTTCTAGTCCCCTTTTTCACCTGCACAGCTGAAACAGGTGTGTTTTCTACCTCTGTGAAGTAGAAGATGTCCACAGTGCTTGACTCTGGCTTCATGACAGGAAGTGGTAATCTGGATAACCCATCTGCATTACCATGACAGTCTGACTTTCTATACCTGATGTCATAGGAGTGTCCTGACAACAGCAACGCCCACCTCTGCAGTCGGGACGCTGCAAGAGATGGTATTCCTGTGTATGGTCCAAGGATGGTTGTGAGAGGTCGGTGGTCAGTAAAAAGTGTAAACTTCCGCCCATACAAGTACTGGTGGAATTTTCTGACACCAAACACAATGCTCAGAGCCTCTCTTTCTAGCTGAGCATAGTTAGCTTCTGCCTTGTTTAATGTCCTTGACGAAAAAGCGATTGGCTTTTCCTCACCGTCTCGCATTACGTGGGAAATCACCGCCCCTACGCCATAAGGAGAGGCGTCGCAGGCAAGCTGGATCGGAAGTGATGGGTTGAAGTGGGTCAGAACCTCTGATGCCGTCAGCGCATCCTTTGCCTTCTGAAAAGCCTCCTGACAGCTTGCTGTCCACTTCCATGCTTCCTCTTTGTGCAGCAGGTTATGCAGCGGTTTTAATAGTGATGCCAAGTTTGGTATGAAACGTCCACAATAGTTCAGCAGTCCCAAGAAAGACTTCAGCTGACTGACATTTTGGGGTGGAGGTGCATCCACAATGGCTGTGATTTTCGATGGTGCAGTGTGCAGTCCCTTAGCATCGATCACATGACCTAAGTATTCCACGGATGACTGGAAAAACTCACATTTATCCTTGCGGATTCTCAATCCATATTCCTCCAGTCTCGTGAGAGTTGCATCCAAGTTGCACAGATGCTCTTCATCATCTGCTCCTGTACACAAGATATCATCCAGGTAGCACTGCACTCCTGGTAATCCACTCAGGATTTGATCCATAGCTCGCTGAAAAAGTGCTGGAGCAGATGTGATGCCAAAAGGCAGTCTGCAGTATCTGAAGAGTCCTTTATGGGTGTTGATAGTCAGCATTTCACGTGACTGCTCGTCTACATGCATTTGTAAGTAAGCCTGGTTGAGATCTATTTTGCTGAACTTTTGTCCCCCACTCAGCCCCGCAAATAAGTCATCAATCAGTGGAAGGGGATACTGCTCTGCTGTTAGTACAGGGTTTACTGTTACCTTAAAGTCTCCACAGGTCCGGATTCCTCCGTCCTTTTTGGGTACTGGAACTATGGGCGTGGCCCACTCACTGGTTGTCACAGGCTCCAGAACTCCATTCTTGACCAGAGCATCTAAGTCAGCCTCCACCTTTGGTCTGATGGCGTACGGCACTGGTCAGGCTTTCATAAACACTGGTTTACTGTCAGGTTTGACATGCAGCTTCACTATAATTTTTTTCATACTGCCTAGTTCATCATGAAAAACCTTTTTGTGTTTTTCCAGTATGGCCTGCAGTTGAGTGGAACTGTGTGACAGCTTCCTTACTTCTTGCCAGTCAAGTTGGATTTTCTTTAGCCACACACGCCCCATTATAGCTGGACAGTTGTTCTTGGTAACATAAACTGGAAGCTCAGCAGTTTGGCCATTATACTGAACAGTTACCTCTGTCATCCCTTTTATGGGCACTCGGTGTCCAGTATACGCCCTGAAGACGGTGTCTGAAGGTCGGAGTGGAAGATGTTTCAGAAACTTCTTGTAAATGCCATGCGACACAAGTGATGCCTTTGATCCGGTGTCTATCTGCATTTTAATAAAATGTCCCTCCACTTTTGGTTTAGTCCAAAAGCCTTCTGAGCCTTCATTCACATTCATAATCCGGACAGTATTTATTGCAGTTGACACCTCTTCCTCTGAGGAGTCGCTCACTCTGTCCTCGCCATGTTTAACTGTGTGAACATTTCTTTTCTTTTTGTATTTTACCATGTCACTTTTATTCCTTGTCTTTGGGCCTTTGTCTTTGCGCCTTTTGCTTCTACATGCCCGCTCCACGTGGCCTTTTTTTCCACAGTTGTTACAGTCCATCTCTTTGTACCAACAGTCATTAGGAAGGTGTCCCACCTTGCCACAGCGGAAACATGGACCTGTTGCATTGGTTTTACCACTGTTGAGCTTATGTTCTCTACCTGTAGCATGCAGTTGGTGTGCTTCTTTGGAAGCCATCTCCATCATCACACTAATGTTAATGGCTCTTTCAAGCGTCAAATCACTTTCTGTGAGTAACTTCTTCTGTGCTGCTTCATTCCGTAGTCCACACACAAGACTGTCTCTTAATGTGTCATTGAAAACATCTTTAAATTCACAGTGTTCGGCTAACTTGCGTAGCGCTGCAACAAACATGTTAACAGACTCACCCTCTTCTTGGTTACGTCTGTGAAACCTGTATCTTTCTGCAATCACTAGCGGCTTGGGTGAGAAGTGGTGGGTCAGTGTGTCCACCAGTTCTTTGTAGGTTTTAGAGCCTGGCTTTACTAGCTGTAGGAGGTTACGTAGTAGGTTAAATGTCTTGGGACCCATCACACTCAGAAAAGTGGGCACTAACTTTTCATCCGTTATTCCATTGGCCGCGACGAAATAGTCAAAGCGCTCAGTATAGGAGCTCCATTGTTCTGCGCTCTCATCAAAGGGTCCGATAGAGCCAATGACTCCAGCCATTTTAACACTCCTGGTTGAATGTCGCTCTTTCCCTCGCAGCTCCTTCCTGTAACGTCGTTTCTTCCCTCCGGCGTTACTCACGGAGTTTTTTTTGTCCTTAACGATTTCCACTGCTCCGCTCCTCCCCGCTTAGCAGACAGCCCGCAGCATCCACCTCAGCACAGTGGCGCGGTGTATCAGCCTGTCAGCACGAAGTAGCGGCGGGAAAAAAAAACGACAAAAAAACTCTCCTCCGTCGCGGACTGCAGCGTCAGTCCAGACGTCCTCGTCGCCACTTTTTGTTATATCTTTCACCCTTTACGTTACTTAATATAACAATAATAACTCGGACCATCGATGTAATGTTCACGGTTTATTAGCGTACCAGCAACTCATAGCACACGGCCATCAACAACACACTCTGACATCACAGGTTACCCATAATGCTTTTAGCAAAGCACTACGACGGGTGCCGTAGTAAACCAAAATACATAACACCAGGCCTTTACTGCAGCTGTCTTCAGTTGTTGCTTGTTTGCGGGTCTTTCTGCCTTAAGTTTTCTCTTGAGCAAGTGAAATGCATGCTCGATTGGGTTGAGATCTGGTGATTGACTCGGCCATTGCAGAATATTCCACTTCTTTGCTTTAAAAAACTCCTGGGTTGCTTTTGCAGTATGTTTTGGATCATTGGAGAAGTGCCGTCCAATCAACTTTGCTGCATCTGGCTGAATCTGAGCAGAAAGTATCCCTATACACTTCAGAATTCATCTGGCTGCTTCTGTCTTTTGTCACATCATCAATAAACACAAGTGACCCAGTGCCATTGGAAGCCATGCATGCCCATGCCATCACACTGCCTCCACCATGTTTTACAGAAGATGTAGTGCTTTGGATCATGAGCTGTTCCAATTCTTCTCCAAACTTTCTTCTTCCCATCATTCTGGTACAGGTTGATCTTAGTCTCATCTGTCCAAAGAATGCTGTTCCAGAACTGGGCTGGCTTCTTCAGGTGTTTTTTGGCAAAGTCAATTCTGGCCTTTCTATTTTTGAGTCTGATTAATGGTTTGCACCTTGTGGTGAATCCTTTGTATTTACTCTCATGAAGTCTTCTCTTTATGATAGACTTAGATACTGATACACCTACTTCCTGGAGAGTGTTCTTCACTTGAGTGGATGTTGTGAAGGGGTTGTTCTTTGCCATGGAAAGCATTCTGTGATCATCCACCACTGTTGTCTTCCGTGGACGTCCAGGCCTTTTTGAGTTTCCAAGCTCACCAGTGCACTCTTTTTTTCTCAGAATGTACCAAACTGTTGATTTGGCCACTCCTAACATTTCCGCTATCTCTCTGATGGATTTCTTCTTTTTTTTTCAGCCTCAGGATGGTCTGTTTCACCTCCATTGAGAGCTCCTTTGACCGCATGTTGTGTGTTCACAGCAACAGCTTCCAAATGCAAACGCCACACCTGGAATTAACTCCAGACCTTTTAACTGCTTAACTGATGACAGGTTAACGAGGGAAGAGCCCATGCAGCCTTGTTATTTTTTTTTTTTTTGCAGCCTCCTGAGTCAATTGTTCAATTACTTTTGGTCCCTTGAAAAAGAGGCGGCTACGTATTAAAGAGCTGTAATTCCTAAACCCTTGCTCCAATTTGGATGTGAATACTCTCAAATTACAGCTGAGAGTCTGCACTTTAAGCCCATATTGATTATATAATTGTATCCTGAATATGTTTTCGTAAAGAGCTAAAATAACAAAACTCGTGTCACTGTCCAAATATTTTTGGGCCTAACTGTATATGTTCGAGAGTGGCATGCTCGGACCAATGGATGTTTTGTATACACCTCAGTAAGTTCGTATGCATCCTGTCCAGTCATTTTTCTTGACGTGCAGTTAAGAGTCCACTTCTCCGAGCCATAGAGCAAAACTGGCTATCGGCGTCCTGAATACGTGAATTTTCTTTTGGTCGTTAAGAGTCAAATGCCATATCTTATTAAGGTTATTACATGCTGCCCATGCTAGAGCTTTACGAGACTTCATATCCTTTTGAGAGTCCATTATATATGAGCCAAGGTATTTGATGTCTTCGACTTGGGTGATGTTTGCACCAGCCAACGAAAGCAGGGTGCAGTTTGGTGTTGTAGAAATGAACTGGGTTTTGCTTTCATGTCAGTAAAGCCCTACCAGGTTTGCTGCTTTTTCTAGTGACTGAAGAAACAATTTTGCATTCACAACAAGGTCTGATACTAAGGCAATATCATCAGCAAAATCAAGATCTGTAACATACTTAGCAGGGTACCTCTGGCTACGTCTTAGTTGACTGAGTTGTAGATCCTTGTCATTTTTGATGTCTAGGGAGAGGCATTGAACATAATTCATCTTCATTCATCTTCTTCTGCTTAATCCTTTTCGGGTCGCGGGGGGGCTGGAGCCTATCCCAGCATCTTTGGGCGAGAGGCAGGGTACACCCTGGACAGATCGCCAGTCCATCGCAGGGCCAACACAGAGAGACAACCATTCACTCTCACAGTCATACCTAAGGACAATTTAGAATCCCCAGTTTGATGCCAATTAACCTAACTTGCATGTTTTTGGCATGTGGGAGGAAACCGGAGAAATCCGGAGTAAGGGGGTAGCACAATAATAAATAAGAACGGTGCTAGAGTGTCACCTTGAAGAACCCCTGCTTCAATGTCAAAAGAATGCTGTTTCACCATCAGCTGTTATGACTGTATCCTTGGTGGTGGTATAGAGCGCTTGAATGGCTGTGATGATAGGTTGTGGGATACCATAAGGAGGTAAGATTTTAAACATCACGTCCCGATTGATGGAATCAAATGCCTTCTGAAAGTCTACAAAACAGTGAAATGCTTGTCAAGTCTCTTCATTTCTTCTATTATGCGACACAGGGATAGTATTTGAGAGTTTGTTGACCGCCCTCTCCTGAAACCATTTTGGTTATTGTGCAGCAGGGAGTCCACAGCAGGTACTAGAAAATTTAGAAGAAGCTTATTGTAGATTTTGGTGGCAATAGGCATTAGGGAGATGCTTCTATAATTTGAAGTCATTGTCAAGTTGCCCTTTTTTGGGATAGGTACAATCCTAGATTTCTTCCAAGCAGATGGTGGCAGCAAGTTGGAAAAGGTGTGATTGCAAATCTTTAGCAGGAGGTCATGGAACAGAGGATCTTTCCAGATAAGACTTGGGGTGTTATCAAGGCTGGCTGATTTATTGGCCCTCAATAAATTAACTGCATCACGCAGCTCTTGTATAGTGAACGAAGATGTACTTATGTCTAGAGTTTCGGCAATCTGGATAAGGGGTGGATCTATGCTTCCCTGAGTAACTGGCTGACCTGCTAGTAGGCTCTGAAAGTGAGATGACCAATTCTCTTTCCACTTTTCAGCCGATCCTTCTTTAACACGGACCAATGGTCTGTCTTTCCTTCTTCTTCTTCTTCTCTTAGATTTGATTGGCGGTTGCCAACCAGCTCAAAAGTGCATTGCCGCCACAGACTTGATTATGTTTTCCTCATGGCTTTGTAACATTTTCCTCATAGCTCTGTGACGTTCCGTCCAGCAAGATTGTTTATAATAGGCTACGCAGCTGCATGTTTGGTTTGAGGAATTGAGGAAATTGATTTGGTCGATTTCCTTTTCTATACAATCTGCTTCAGCTCGTGCATAGGCTTCATCAAGCTGTTTCTGTGCTTTGGTCATGTTTCTGAGAGTGGTTCTTGTTGACTTGTTTTCATGACGCTGTGTGGCTTCGCAAACAGCCTTGCGAGCATCGTTAACTAGGGCATGAGTGCCGAGTGACTTGTCCTTCTCCTTTTTTGAAAGTATTTCCAAAGCAACTTCCTCAGTGACAGAGATGAGGTTATTATAGGATATTTCAATATCATCATCAGGTTGTGAGCGTACGTCATAGCGATTTCGAACTTCCAGGGTGAACGCTGAGGAAACCTCTGGAGTGACACGCACACAAGCTTCCAGTCAACTTCCTTGATTGGATTTAGAGTGGGCTTCTTGGACTGCCTGAGGCTCAGCCATATGGTACATGAGACAACTTGGTGGTTTGGCCCAACACTTGAACATGAAGAATAGGCCTGACAGTTTTATATACTTTATTGATCCCCAGAGGGGAAATTGAGGGCATCCACCTGGATGGATGAAGCAGCCATGGTACAGCGCTATCCCTTTACCATTCACACACACATTCACACCTAGGGCCACTTTAGAGTAGTACTGTTCCTCCACTTGTTGCGGACAAGGATATAATCAATCTGGTATTGCTTTCTCGTAGGCAGTTGAAATATCCATAATTTGTGCTTGGGTTTCTTGAATTTGGTTTTAGCTACCAAAAGCTGGAACTCTTCAGCATAGTCAAGCAGTTTCTCTCCATTGCGGTTTGTTTCTTGGTTGAATGTGAATGGTATGTCCTCTGGGCCAATTTGTGCGTTAAAGTCTCCTGCCACAACCAAAAGGTTGTGAGCTGGAACATTTTCGGTGACACTTTTTAAATCTTCATAAAATTGATCTACAGCCAGTTCATCGCTGACATTAGTTGGACTATACATGCTATAGTGGTGGTTTTGGGGTTGCCAGAGAATTGTGCCACTAATATGCGTGGAGATATCTTCTCAACAGATATCAGCTGTTGAGCGGCACAAGGGGACAACAAAAACCCTACTCCACCAATAGTAGAGCCTTGGGAACCTCGTCATGCCAACAATGTAATCAGATGATGGCCATCACTTGTCTTGCGCTCAATTGCAGTATCTGGGTGGTGAAATCTGTGCTCTTGAATACTCAGGATGTCGATCCTATGTTGTTTTGCACAGTTGACAAGTTCTAGAAGTCTGCTGTCCTTTGACAAAATATGGGCATTGAAAGTACTAAAGAGTGTTTGTTTCTTACATTTCAGTAAGTATGTCGATCCATTCCCGCCTCCATCATGAGATACCCATCCAGACCGATTTAGGGTATTTTGGCCATTGATACCTGAGGGTACGAGGATATGACATGAATCTTGAGTAGCAGGGACTGGGATCCTGGTATGGGTTTTAGTTGCAGCCATATGTCCTTTTGCTTGCTAGATCGGAATGCGGTTCGCAACGCCTGCATTTGGGTTTTCCATTCAGAGTTTACCTTCTCCTAGAGGTCTTGCCATGCGCGGCAATTGGGCGCCACCTACTCAGGGTGCATGCTGGATGTTGGCTCACTAGGAGCTCATCCGCCCTTTGACAGATCTTGTTTTTATTTTAGTCCTGCAGGCTGACATGCCACCCTCCTCACCAGTATGCACTGGTGGGGGAGCCGGTTTAGACGCAGACCACCCATCCATGCGGCAGGTTGTACTGGGTTTCCATGTTACCAGTAGCAGAGTCATTGACTCTGAACTGACCTGATCTTCTTGCACAGTCTGAAGCTGCTCCATCAGATCTTTGTTCAATGTGTCCTTGTCTCTGAGGGCTGCCCGCAGGCTGGTGAGCTGATCCAGCAGACCTTCCTTCTCCTCCCTCAGCTTTTGTGTTTTGTCCTGTGATCTCATCTTGTCCCACTGCTGTTTGTAGGACTTGAGGGTTCTGTCTGACTTCAGTATATACTGATGGAGGCGCTGTTCCAGCTCTGACCAATCCTGTCTCCCCACCTGAAAACGTTCCTCAATGTCTGTCAGAATGGCTTCAATTTCCTTGTTTTCCCTCTCCAGGCAGATCTTTGCCTCTGTTGTTTCTTTCAAAAGCCGTTTGGTGTTCTCTGACACCTCCAGCATGGCACTGATCTCTTCTAGGAGAACCGCCTTCTCCTTGTCCCACTGCTGTTTGTGGGACTCCAGGGTTCTGTCTGCCTTCAGTACCTGCTGATGGAGATGCTGTTCCTGCTCTGACCAATCCTGTCTCCCACGTGAAAACGTTCCTCAGTTGCTATCAGAATGGCTTCAAATTTCCTTCTGTTGAATCTTCAGGAAGATCTTTTCCTCTGTTGTTTCTTTCAAAAGCTGTTTGGTGTTCTCTGATGCCTCCACCATGACACTGATCTTTTCTTGGAGAACCGCCTTCTCCTGGTCTCCTGATGACGCTTGCTTGGCGTCTGTGTCCGTTTTCAGTTTTTTCCCTATAGATGGTAGAGTGGTGTGTAAGTGTGAGCCTAGATTGAATCTCTGTTATGAAGATTGCATCCATATCTTGGGTGACGTCAGCTGCCTTCTTCAACATCTCCATCAAGTTGGCTTCTTTTGTGTGCATCTTGCATGTCTCTTTGCTAGCTGATAGCTTCTCTGTCAGGTATTCAATCTTAGATTTGTTTAATTTTTGCAGGCCGTCAAGTCATTTTGTCTTTCAGGTCAATTAAATTTGTTATTGAGTATGGCATTACTTTTCAATATCCGTTAACTCTTTCTCTAGATTTTTCTGTTTGTAAACTTACAAGTTCTGACCCCTGCTTGCGGAAAGAGATTACAAGGGTGTTTAATTCCTTTTTCACATTTATTAGGTCTGAATCCATACATTTGCTTTGAGTATTTGTCCAGCTCTTGATGGTAGCATTCTGCTTTAGATTTTTCCCTCTGAATCTGGACTCCCAGTTTTTTGATTTTTTCCAAATTCTCCATATTATCTTTGATTAAATTGTCCCACTGAAGATTTGTGTGAGTCTTTAAATGCTTTTCCATCTGCTTACAGAGTTAATCTAACTTCTATCGCAGATGGTCATTTTCAGATTTTTTTTCTTCTCAAGTTTGATCTGTAATGATTTGCCTTTTTCAGAAATCTCCAGATGATTTTTAATCAAATTGTCCTTTTGTTGAAGACATTTTGTGGTGTTTTCTAGCTGTTTTGAGATTTGGTCCAGCTTTTGTTGCAGTGTTTCAGATTTTTTCCTCTGAAGCTTGCGCTGTAATGCTTTTATTCAGAAAACAGCAGGAAATTTCTCAGTAAAACACCCTTTTGTTCAATAAGTTTTTTGTGGCGTTTTCCAGCTGCCTGGAGAGTTGGTCCAACTTTAGCTGCAGGCGGTCATTTTCAGATTTTTTCCGCTTAAGTGCCAGCTGTAACTTCTTGTTTTCTTCCGAAAGTTGGCTTGATAATTGCAGATATTTCAGCTTTTCCATCCAGAGTTCTAGTAAAGAGGCGGTCATCTTGTGACTAGCCCTGTCTGTGATTTTTTTCTGTGGAGAAAATTGGCTTTAATGTAATCCTAAATCAACATAGAACAAATTCTTCTTCTTCATTTAGATTTGATTGGCAGGTGGCAACCAGCTTACAGGCGCATTACCTCCACGTACTTCACTATATCATCACTCCATCTGGTCAGGAGCTGTAGTCCTTACCGCCACATACTTCACTCAGTAAACACCAGTCTATGTATCAAAAGTCGGAATTCTTCTTGGTTGGCAACCTCTTCTTCATCTTCTTCACTCTATATCTTCTTCTACTTTTACATTTGATTGGTGGTTGGCAACCAGCTTACAGGTGCATTCTTCTTCTTCTTTTAGATTTGATTGGTGGTTGGCAACCAGCTTACGGGTTACCGCTACACGCTTCATATATGTCAGTCTCTGTGTGTCTGTTTTTCCTTATAACTTTGCAACATTTTCTTCATAGCTTTGTGACGTTTTCCTCACAGCTTTGTGACATTTTTCTCATAGCTTTGTGACATTTTCCTTCTAGCTTTGTGATGTTTTCCTCATAGCTTTATGACGTTTTCCTCATAGCTTTTTTCCTCATAGCGTTATGACGTTTTCCTCATAGCTTTATGACGTTTTCCCCATAGCTGTGTGATGTTTTCCTCATAGCTTTGTGACGTTCTTTTTTTTAAATCCTGTATCTGCGTCTCATCTTCTTTTAGATTTGATTGGCTGTTGGCAGCCAGCTTACAGGTGCATTACCGCCATGTACTTCACTCTATATCAGCACTGTATACCTTTGTATCAGGAGTTCTTATAAGGAGTTCTGAACAACTCCCTATGTGTGAAAAAAATTATCCGTCCTTGGACTGTGTCCTCAGCAGCGTGTGTGGCAGTTGATCCACCAGCCCATGATGTCTTTGAACTTAAAGGTCCCCCACTTAACAAGTCCTCAACTGCTTCCTACTGTAGCCCCTTAATGCCAAGATATTTTTCTTATAAGGAGTTCTGAACAATCTTCTTCTTCAAACAGTGAGAGTTCCATGTCTACATGATGTCTATAATACTTTATCTTCTTTTAAATTGTATTGGCGGTTGGCAACCAGTTGATCAATGCCCTATGATGTTATGTGACATCACAGGAAATAGAATGTGTGACATCATAGAGAATATAATATGTATTGCTCCACCATTTGATTCTATTCTGTTACTATGGAGAGTGCTTTAAATGTTAATATCAGTCTATATTAGTGCATACCTGTGCATGCCTGTAGAAACCAAGTATAAGCAAATATTTCTGCATGCCCATAGAAAGCAGGTGTAAGCAAGCACGTCAGCACTCATTCAGTGATGCCTGCCTTTGATCTTTGATGTCATAGTGAGTCCTATGATCTTTGATGTCACACAACACAGACAGACACAGACAGAGATTTCAAATCTCAGACTTCAAATCTCATTGTTTGAAGAGTGGAACGAGTAGCCGAAACACAGAAGTGTAGCAGTTGGCCTGGGTATTGCCACTGCCAAGATGTCTAGAGTGATGATATACAGTGAAGTGATGATGTAAAGTATGAGGAGACGAAGAAGAGTGACGTCTGAAGATATCAAGGCATAAGGCATCACTGAACGAGTGTTGACGTCAAAGATCATAGGCAGGTTTCATAGGACTCACTATGACATCATCAAAAATCAAAGACAGGCATCACTGAACGAGTGGTGATGCCAAAGATCAAAGGCAGGGATCACTGAACGAGTGGTGACGTCAAAGATCAAAGGCAGGTTTCACCATGGTTACTGCTGCCACGGTAACCATGTCAAAGATCAAAAGCAGGCATGCAGCAGAAATATTTGCTTATACTTGGTTTCTACGGGCATGCACAGGTATCATGTCAAAGAACAAAGGCAGGCGTGCAGAAATGCTTGCTTACACTTGCTTTCTACGGGCATGTAGAAATACTTGCTTATACTTGGTTTCTAAGGGCATGCACGGGTATGTATGAGTGACCGTAAAAGGAGTTGTTCACATGTAACCATGTCAAAGATCAAAGGCAGGCATCACCATGGTTATGTTGCCATGGTAACAGTAACTTTCTACTGGCATGCAGAAATGCTTACTTATACTTGGTTTCTACAGGCATGCATGGGTATGCACTAGTAATACTAATAAATAGGGCAATGAAGAACTAAACCACAACTAAGGTAAAGAGAATGACAGGACTGAACTAAGAAGATAATCATGACAAACATAAATGACAAATTCAAAGGAACATAAATAGGGACATGCTTGTAAAAATAAACACAATAACCAAGCTAAGCTGAGGTGAAGAAAACAGTGAATACCAAACCCCCCCCCCCCCCCCAAAAAAAAAAACAAAGCGTGAGCATGGTCCTCCAACCATACTCAGAATCTGACAATGTTAGAATAACAGCAAACTATTTACAGATAACTCTTCAAATTGATCTGAACCACTCATAAAATTTGTTAGTAAATGTACTCACAGATTGGTGAATCCCAGAAGTTCATGTAAATTGATCTTATGTCACATTTACAAACAAATGTGCTAGTACTAATGGTTCTTGCATGACGCCATTGTTTCTTTCTTACAGGTGATGTTTCTTCAGACCATGGTGAGTATCCTACAGGTGGTTACTGATTCCTGCCATGTGAGTATTTGCTGCTGGAGAGCCGGAATTTCCCAGGTTGTTGCTGAATATAGAAGTTGGAAATAGTGGAGCCTTTGGCACGAGTGAGTGATGCCTCCCTTTGATCTCATAGCGAGTTCTTTGATCTTTTTGTGAGTCCTATGATTGTGACATCGTGACAGAGATTTCTTGAATTATATAGCCACCTTATTCCTGTGGGTGGTGCTGTAGGAACAATTATGGGCGGAGCTTCCGGTTTCAGCTGATGTAGTGTTAAATCAGTAAGAGTGGAGTAGCAGGGGCATTTAAAATAGCGTTTTTTAAAAGTTTTTCAAATTTATTTTAATGTATAGTCCACATACATGTTTTGCACTCAAGTGGAAGCTAATTTCAGCTCTTCTAGTTTTTGTATTTTTTGAATGTTTTTGCATATTTCTGGTACTTGTTGCTGGTGTTCGTGGTTGTGCCAGTAGACTGGATAAATGGAGACTTCTCACCACACGGTGACAGACAGCATCCAAGCACGGTGTTGTGGCGTACGTCTGCTCTAAGGTAAATAAATTAAACATATTTTAACAAAATGCAGCAGATTTTATTGTGGTGGAGATGTGTTGGTTGGAATGCCCACCACGTCATTATGAGTACAAGCAATGAGAAGTCATAAATCATGACTATTTCTTTGTTTGGGAGGGCAAGTCCCGGCAAAACCCCATGAGTGCCTGGTATCATTGGAAAGCTTAGAAATCGTACTTTCTAAAAATACCTATGTTTTTGCAGAAGACATAACTCGCGACCAATTGAACGCGAGTTTTAAACCTAGCTAAAATATAAACAAATCATCTTTTTCTGGGTCAGTTTTTGCACACTACCTACAAATTAAATATCATTTTTAAGGTCTTTCAATACGGAATATGGAAATAATGTTACATCAGTTTTGAAAATGTCCTCAAAATGACTCATTTTGCCAGCAAAATTAAATAGTTTACAGCGCTAGCCTCTTAGCAGTGGTGCTAACTAACGGAGCTACTGTGTACGAGGCTACTTTTTAGGTCATCGACCCTTCCCTCGATAGTTGTGGGAAGTGGTATGATTATGTTACTGTTTTGAGGTGCAAGATGCCGTGTTCCTGCATTTCTGATGCCAAAGTCCTTGTTTTTTTAACAAGGAAAGTGTCCTGTTTCAGTGATAACCAAATGTTCTAAACTAGTACCGGAAGTTGCTACCATAATTCACGCAAGGCATCATGGGGCCTAGGAATAAGGTGGATAGAGTGATTATGAGCGATGTCACTATAAGCAATGTCACGATCATAGGACTCGCTATGACATCTTCAAAGATCAAAGGCAGGCTTCACTCACGATCACAAGACTCGCTATGACATCATCAAAGGCAGGCATCACAGAACAAAGGCAGTCATCACTGAACAAGTGATGAAATCAAAGATCAAAGGCAGGTTTCACCATGTAACTTTCTACAGACATGTAGAAATGCTTGCTTACACTTGCTTTCTATGGGCATGCATGAGTATGCACGGGCATGCACAGGTATGCACTAGTAAAACTAATGTTAGAAGGATTTTATCCAAATTCAAAACTAAATTCTACTTTCAACTACTACTACAGTCTCAAAATTAAGCCCCCTGAATCAAATTCTTCATAAGAGTACACATTTGTTCTTCATGCCTAAACTCCAAGATGTGCACCACTACTGACCCCAAAACACAAGAAACATTGGTTCCAATTTGCTCAAAACTATATAAATAATCCAAAGAGGTTTGAGGATTCTATTCTGTGGAGCGATGAAACAAAACTGGAACTTTTTGGTCCTATGGATCAGCTGTATATGTCTGGGGGAGGAATAATGAAGCCTACACTGAAAAGAAAATTGTGTGTATAATGAAGTATGGCAGTGGTTCAGTGATGCTCTGGGGCTGCTATGCTTCCTCTGGCACTGGAAACCTGCAATGTGGAGGACAAGCTGGATTCAGTCAAGTAAGCGGGAATCCTGGGACAAAATGTCATGCTGTCTGTGAGGAAGCTGAAGCTTGGGCATCATTGGACCTTCCAACAGGACAATGATCCCAAGCAAACCTCAAAGTCCACCAAGGCTTGTTTTCATAAGAAGCCCTCAAAGATACTAAAGTGGCCATCAGTCGTCTGATTTGAACCCCACTGAAAATCTCTGGTGGGATTTGAAAACGGTGGTGCCAGCACACAAACCCAAAAATATTAGTGAACTGGAGCCCTTTGCCCATGAAGAATGGACTAAGATTCCTTAGGAACACTGCCAGAAGCTTGTTTCTGGCTATGCATCATGTTTCTCTCTAGTAAGCAATAAAGATCCTAGCCATGAAGCGGCTGAATTGTTTTGAGACTGCAGTAGTCATTAAAAGCGGTATTTTGTGTTGAATTTAGAGAAAAAAACACTTGCAATATTAGTTGTGTTGAGCTAATTCAAATCATCACTGACTATGAAAACTTCACAATTGACCTCAAGCAACTTGGATTCTGTGGCTCTCCCCTCTTCCCCCAGACTCTGGAACCTTGGCTTCCTCATGACAGGACTTGGCACCTGTGTGTAATGTGTGTAATGAATCTATATGAGTTTCATTTTTTGAACTGAATTACTGAAATAAATTAACTTTTGATGACATTCTAATTCATTGAGATGCACCTGTATATGGAAGGCCACCCTATTCAAAACAATGCCATGGCATGTAGTTACATTTCTTAAGAGGTGTACATCAGGTCAGCATAAGCCATGTATTCATTGCAGTCCAGCTGAGCTCTGGGAGGACCAACAGCTTGTCAGCAGGTCCTTAATATTGTTGTTGTAATATCATCAGGATTAAACACTCTATCTGTATTCACCAGATATTGCTGCTAGCATATAAAAGAGGAAGCATGTATCAGAATTTCTCAGTGGGCTAAAATATTTACTCAGTGTAGAGAAAGAGAATGCACATTCTCTGAAATCTATCACCTTGGAACAAAAGAACAATCTCTGATAGCAAAAGTTACTTTGAGATCATAATTTGTTTTAATGTTGTCAAAAGGTGTCTTAATGTGCAAACTCATAAATTATCACTGTGTGCTTGAGTTTGATTGATGAGGGAAGCAAAATACAAAAAAAAAAAAAAAATCTTCCCTGCTGTCAGCCCATCAATGATGAAATAAAAAAAAATAAAGATGACAGACGGTGGAGCGAATTATGAAATTGGACTTAATGGAAATGCATATAGTTGATGTCATGGTTGGGACCCTTGGACTTATTTGCTGGTTTGGCAATGCTAGGGAGGCACAGAAAAAGACTCTCCAAAAGACAATCTCCGTTGGCAGTGGGATAATTGGTAGTCCTCTTCCCAGCCTGAGGTCCTGTATAGGGAAGGAACTATGAAAAAGGCCCGTGGCATTGTGAGAGATTGGATGCACCCACTGGCATCATCTTTTGAATTGTTGCCCTCTGGATGCCGGTATCAGCCACCTCCTTTCACAAAAAAAAAAGAAAAAAAGAAGAAGTTCTCTTCCTTTGTACCCCAGGCTATGAAGTTTTCCAGTGCCAAATGCCAAATGTCTGTTGCGAGATGTGTTGTAGTGTGCTGTACTGTGTGTGTTTCTGTGTATGCTGTTTGTGTGTATGTTGTTCATGTGATGCTGCAGCAGAAAAATTTCCCCAAGGGGACAATAAACAAATAAATTAAATGAATGAAAGAGTTTGGCTGCACACTGCTTCTCTCCCTCATTAATTAATCTCATTGTCCACAGCTGTATTCGCCATGTGCAAGTAATCAGCCGACACTTTAAATAGCCCCAGTGTCTTCTACTCTTAAGGAGATATTGGATAACTTCATGCCGCTTTGATGCATGTGCAGCGAGTACCTCTCCTTCAATGCCCCTGCAAGGAAAGGAAAGTATTCTTTCAACTAGTATTTCCTTTTCCCTCCTCAAGGACTCCACAGGTGAACAGTGGACCCAACCCTGACGGATTGGACCCCAGAGCTGTGGAGGCTTCACCTGGATCTTTCACCCATACCATGTAAGTGCACTTACCAACGTTTCCTAACCTGTCTCCCTTTTCCCCCAAACACTCACCTACCCTGCTGCAACACTGAGGGTTCCAGTCTTTTCTTCACCGCCCAGCTCCCTCACAGCACCTATAAGCAAGCAGCAATCATTAGCACTGTGAATAATTCCCTATCACTGCTAAACTTACTATTGGTCTCCTCTCTATATATATAGGGTTGCCAGCCCTCTCGTTGTAGTTCACTCCTTGCACATTTATCCATTAAATCATTGTTAACTGACCACCTGTCCTCTCTGCTCTCTCTGGAGGTCGACACTCGCAGTTCAGGGGTGAGGGATGTCCTGTCCCACAGGTCAGCTTCCAACAGGAAGCTCCACCCCTACGCCTTTTTCTCTCGATGACTGAGCCCTGCTGAGAGGAATTACAACACTGGGGACCAGGAACTACTGGCTGTGAAGCTGGCCTTAGAGGAGTGGCACCACTGGCTTCAGGGCTTCTCCTTACCCTTTTTGGTTTGGACTGACCACAAGAACATGGAGTACCTCAGAACTGCAAGATGCCTCAACTCCTGGCAGGTCAGATGGTTGTTCTTCTTCGGTCTCTTCCAGTTCACCATCACCTATCGTCCCAGCTCCCGTAACACCAAACCTGATGCCCTCTCCAGGCAGTTCTCCACCAGATCCACAGAGCATTGCCCCAAAACCATCATCACAGCCAAATGTGTGGTAGGGGTGCTCACATGGGAGGTTGAGCAGAAGGTTCAGGAAGTGCTCAAGACTCAGCCTGACCCGTGGCAGGGGGGCGGAGGGCTGTTTGTTTGTACCTTCTACACTCAAGGGAGAGGTCATTGACTGGTTGAATACGTCCCGGCTTACCTGTCATCCAGGGGTGGCCAGAACCCTGGCCCACCTCAAGCGCACCTTTTGGTGACCCTCCATGAGCAGAGATGTCCGGGAATACATCAAGGCATGTCCCCAGTACTCCACAGGGAAATCATCCACCACCACCCCTGCCGGGCTGCTCTTACCCCTCCCTACTCCTGGTCGTACTTGGTCCCACATAGCCATGGACTTCATCACTGGTCTTCCCCTGTCCAGTGGCCACACTACCATCTTCCCCATCATCAGCAGGTTCTCCAAGTCCCCCCACTTCATCCCCCTTCAGAAGTTGCCATCCATCAAGAAGACAGTAGACATGTTAACCACACATGTGGTAAGGCTGCATGGCATACCAACTGACATCATTTCCGACCGAGGCCCCCAGTTTTGCTCCCAGTCTAATGGTCTACCACCCCCAGTTTAATGGTCAGTGTGAATGGGCCAACCAAGAGCTGGAGGCAACCGTATGCTGCTTTATAGCCTCCTGTCCCTCTTCGTGAAGCTTCCACCTGCCTTGCTCCCTTGGGTAGAACATGCCCACAACACCGCCATCTCTGTTGCTACTGGCTACTCTCCCTTTGAAGCCTCATTAGGCTACAACCCCCCTCTCCATTACCAAGAGGGATATTGCTCTGCCATCCATCCACCATCACGTCCAGAGGTGTCACCACATTTGGTGGGCCACCAAGGCGGCACTCCTTTGAATGGCTGACCAGAATCACAAATGTGCTGACCAACGGAGGAGCACAGCACCCACCTACTCGGTCGAGCAGAAGGTTTGGCTTTCCACCAAGGACATTCTGCTCAAGACCGATTCCAAAAGGCTCTCCCCCTGATTCATTGGACCCTTTCCCATCTCCCACATAATCAACCCAGTCTCAGTTTGACTCAAGCTCCCTCCCTCCTCCTCATCAACCCATTGTTTCACGTCGCTCATATCAAACCTGCTTCCACCAGTCCTTTATGCCCCCCATCCAAGCCTCCTCCTCCCCCCGCCATGGTCGACGGTGGCTTAGTCTACAGGGTCAGCCAGATCATGGACTCTTTTCAGTGGGGTAGTGGAGTCCAGTTCCTCATCGGCTGGGAGGGTTATGGATCAGAGGAATAATAATAATAATAATAATAATAATAATAATAATGGATTGCATTTACATAGTGCCTTTCAAGATACCCAAAGCACATTACTATGAGTCCATTATTCATTCACTCCACAGACAATGGTAGTGGCAAGCTACTGCTGTAGCCACAGCTGCTGTGGGTCAGACTGACAGAAATGTGGTTGCCAATGGCGCCAATGACACCAACGGCCTTTCCGACCACTACCAAACATTTATCCACATTCATACCTGGTGTCATAGATACTGGAGGCAAGGTGGGTAAACTGTCTTGCCCAGAGACACAACCGCAGGATAGCTGGGGAGAGCGGGATTCAAACCACCAACTCTCTGGTTATTGGACAACCTGCTCTGTCTCCTGAGCAGGTCCTGGATCCCGGGGTCCATTGTCACAGATGCCCACCTCGTCCATGACTTTTACAGGAGACACCCTGATAAGCCTCGGGTGCCAGGGGTCACCCCTTGAGGGGAGGGAACTGTCATGGTTTGGCTGCACACTGTTTCTTTCCCTCATTAATTGATCTCAATCTTCACAGCTGTACTCACCATTTGCAAGTGATCAGCCGACTCCTTAAATAGTCCCAGTGTCCTCCAGTCTTCAGGAGATCGTTGATGACTTCATGCCGCTAAGATGCATGTGCAGCCAGTACCTGTCCTCCAATGCCCCTGCAAGGAAAGGAAAGTATTCTTTCAACTATTATTCCCTTTTCTCTCCTCCAGGACTCCCCAGGTGGACAGTGGACCCAACCCTGGCGGGTTGAACCCCAGAGCTGTGGAGGCTTCACCTGGATCCTTTACCAATATACTGTAAGCGCACTTACCAACGTTCCCTAACCTGTCTCCCTTTTCCCCCAAGCACTCGCCTACCCTGCTGTGATGCAGAGGGTTCCAGCCTTTTCTTCACCGCCTAGCTCCCTCACAGCACCTGTAAGCAAACAGCAATCATTAGCACTGTGAATAATTCCCTATCACTGCTAAACTTACTATTGGTCTCCTGTCTCTCTCCACAGGGTTGCCAGCCCTCTCGTCGCAGTTCACTCCTTGCTCATTTATCAATAAAATCCTTGTTACCACCTGTTCTCTCTGTTGCCTTCTTTTGGGTCTATCGCTATTGAAACATGATAGTTGACTGTCATACATACCAGCACATGTATTGAAATGCACAGATATGTTAGCCTTCAATATACATACAACTTCTGATGATATATAATAATAAATTGGCGCCCACAGTGGTCGACATGGTGCTTCGCTGCACTTTGTTTTGTTTGTTTTTGTCTGTCAACTGTGTGTTTGCTTGCCCTTACACCCGTGAAGAGCTACTAAGTATTAGGACTTTCACTCCCATGGACTTACTCCCAGTTTTTTTAGCTCCTGCCGCCAATCTGGTTCATTTTTTAGCCCAAAAAGTGAGACAGCGAAAAAGAGGAAGACGAGCGGGCGCCCTGGTGCGGCTTCGCAGGAGAGGCACGCGCATGGCTTTACTTGGGATATTTTTGTCCAATGTTAACTCACTTTGTAACAAGGTAGACGAGCTGAAACTGCTGATGCGAATTAAGGACTTCTCCCCCTCGTGTGCCCTCTGCTTTACTGAGACCTGGCTCAAGGAGAAGACACCGGACAGCGCGCTCTTCCTCGAAGGATTTCAGCTGTTCCGTGCTGACCGCGACACGGGGCTCTCCGGCAAGACCACAGGCAGAGGAGTCTGCTTCTACATCAACAATAGCTGGTGCACCGATGTGACTGTGATCTCCCAATACTGTTCTCCTGCTCTGGAATATTTATTTATCAATTGCAGGCCATTTTATTCTCCGCGTGAGTTCGCTTCATTCATTTTGGCTGCTGTTTATATCTCGCCCGACGCGGATGTGCGCGAGGCTCAGCGCGCACTCGCAGATCACATTCAGCAAGTGGAGCGGACTTTTCCGGATTCTCTGGTTATTGTGCTTGGCGACTTTAATCAGAGCAATCTGAGCCATGAACTTCCCTGGTACAAACAGTTTATTAAATGCCCTACCAGAAAGGAGAACAGGCTGGATCACTGTTACACTACAGTTAAGGACGCGTACCGTGCTATTCCTTGCACTGCGATTGGACTATCTGATCACGTGATGGTTCATCTGATTCCCACATACAGACAGAGATTGAAGCTCACAAAACCTGTTGTGAGCACTATGAGGAAATGGACCAGTGAAGCTGTGAAGTTGCACACGTGCTTGGAAACAATTGACTGGGACATGTTTAAAGGAGCTACGTATGATCTGGACGAATACACGGACACTGTGACCTCATATATCCACTTTTGTGAGGTGTGCATTCTTCCATCGCACACCAGGGTGAGTTACTCTAATGACAAGCCCTGGTTCACAGCTAAGCTCAGACAGATCAGGAAGGAGAAGGAAGCGGCGCTGAAGGGTGGAGACAGGGACTGCTACAGGGAGGCCAAATACTGGTTTAGCAGAGAGTTGAGGAGAGCTAAATCTGTGTATTCTGAGAGATTCCAGCAACAGTTCAATGCTAACGACTCTGCTTCTGTGTGGAGAGGACTGAGGCAAATCACCAACTATCAGCCTCAGGCTTCTAAGGGACAGGATGACAAAGCCCTTTGTCAAAGACTGTCCCAACACTATGCCCGTTTTGACACCTCGTCAGCTGTGCCCAATATTCCCTCTCCCCCCTGTGACACTGCCCACATGGTCTCCATTTCATCAAAGACGGTTCCCCTCTCCTTCCCTCCTGCCTTTGCCATCAGTGAGCAGGACGTGCAAAGACAGTTCTCTAGACTGAACCCACGCCAGGCCCCCGGTCCGGACGGCGTGTCTCCCTCCACCTTAAGACACTGTGCGGAGGAGCTGACTCCTGTCTTTACAGACATTTTTAACATCTATTTGGAGTCATGCCATGTGCCAGCCTGTCTCAAAACCTCTACCATCGTCCCTGTTCCCAAGAAGCCACGTATCACTGGACTTGATGACTACAGACCTGTAGCGCTTACCTCTGTAGTCATGAAGTCCTTTGAGCGCCTGGTCCTGTCCCATCTCAAGACCATCATTACTCCTTTCTTGGATCCGCTGCAGTTTGCCTACAGAGCCAACAGGTCTGTGGACGATGCAGTTAATTTTGCCCTTTATTCCATACTGCAGCATCTGGACTCCCCGGGAACCTATGTTAGAATCCTGTTTGTGGACTTCAGCTCTGCATTTAATACCATCCGCCCTGCTCTGCTCCAGGACAAGCTGATCCAGCTCAACGTGCCTGACTCCCTCTGCAGGTGGATCACTGACTTCCTGACGGACCGGTGGCAGCATGTGAGGCTGGGAAAGACTGTCTCGGACTCTGTAAGCATCAGCACCGGATCACCACAGGGCTGTGTACTTTCCCCCCTGCTCTTCTCCCTGTATGCCAACTGCTGCACCTCTAGCCATCAGTCTGTCAAGCTGATCAAGTTTGGGGACGACACCACCCTTATCGGGCTCATTTCCAACGGCGATGAGTCCGTCTACAGGAAGGAGGTGGCCCGGCTGACGTCTTGGTGCAGCCACAATAACCTGCAGTTGAATGCTCAGAAGACAGTGGAGATGATTGTGGACTTTAGGAAAGTCACAGCCCCTCTGCCTCCTCTTGTCCTTACAGATTCTCCTATCACCACTGTGGATTCCTTCCATTTCCTGGGTACCACCATCACCCGGGATCTCAAGTGGGAGTCGACCATCAGCTCCCTTATCAAAAAGGCTCAGCAGAGGATGTTCTTTCTGCGGCAGCTGAGGAAGCTCAAGCTGCCCACCAAGATGTTAGTGCAGTTTTATACGGCCATCATCGAGTCCATCCTCACTACCTCTATCACCGTGTGGTACGCTGGTGCCACTGTCAGGGACAGATTAAGACTGCAGCGCATTGTGCGCACTGCTGAGAAGGTGATCAATTGTAAGCTTCCATCCCTCCAGGACCTGTACATCTCCAGGACTCGGAGGCGTGCAGGTCGGATCACAGCCAAACCTTCACACCTTGGATACGCACTGTTTGCTCCCCTCCCTTCAGGCAGAAGACTACGGTCCATTAGGACTAAAACTTCTCGCTACATGAACAGCTTTTTTCCTTCTGCTATCAGACTGCTGAACACTAAATGACTTATTAGACTCTTATGCATTAGGTACAGCAGCTCAACTCATGTACAATTATCATTTAAAATTGTATAGAATAGCATTATTTATTTTTATTTTTATTTAATTTTTTATTGCATGCATAGTTTTCTTATTTTTTAATTTATGTTTAATGTTGCAGTATTGCACCAAGACAAATTCCTAGTTTGTGTATTACATGAACAATGGCAATAAATTTTATTCTGATTCTGAAATTGTCAGTCCTTCATGTATTCGTATTGTCTGATATCTCAGACACTGCTTGGATGTTTTTGAATGGAGTTTGTACAATTGGTAAAATACCTATTACTCTTATCAGGCTAGTAATTCCTGCTGAGTTTGACTGGCCCTTAAAAATGTGAGTATTAATAATTACAACTGTTTTTATTTTTATCATTTTGTGTCATTTTGAAGAAGAAGCCAACTTTATTATCATTCAATCCATACAGCAAATCATGTACGATAGAACAAAATTACATTTCTACTATCTACTGTCACGATGCGGAGCACGCGGGGGGGGGGGGGGGGGGGGGGGGGCACCGTGCTCACATTTTCAGTTATTGTAGATTGTTTTCTGTATTTTCTCCATCCCAGTTGTAATATTGAATTTGAGTTTTGGTTTTGTCTATGTATGGTTATTTGAGTTTGCCATTTGTGCTCTGTTTTGGGAGTTCTTGTTTTCTTAGTTTACTATTGTAGTCGTTGTTATTCAGTTTATACATTTATGAATCATCTTGTATTTTATATTATCTCCCTGTGTTGTGACATGAGTCCACTCTCACCTTTTGTTTTCAGTTCTCTGTGGTATTTATTAGAATTGTATTTTTGTTGTACTCACCTTAGTTCTCTCTTTGAATTGACATATTTATCATGACTTACTTTCCTTCCGGTCTGTGCTCTTATTTTGACAGTGTGCTTTATTTACTTCCTCCTTAGCCCAAGTTCCCAGTGTTGCACAGCTGTTTTTATTTTGGATTAATTACTCCTTGCTCTGGTTACCCACATCTGTTCTTCATTTGGTTAATTTCTTCTTGTCCTATTTAAGGGTCGCTGCACCGCTGTTCGGCGCAGCGACCTTCACTAAATTCCCAGATGTGAGTCCCACGTCTAATATTCCTCTGGTTATTGTTATCCTGATGTGCGCGCCATGTCTTAGCCCTTCGCTGTTCTCCTCCTCGTTCTCCAGCTTTGTAAGTTTTTTCCATTCTTGGTATATTGTTTGAATTTTTATTAAACTCCCTGCAAACTCACAGTTCAGCATTTGGGTCTTTGTTCTGCCCCTGCCCGGGCAATTTATGACAGAAGGTAACTGCCAGTGTGGTTTCAGCTGTTGTGAGTTTGCCCTTTCTCTTTTCCTTCTGTTATATTTTTGTAAAGTCCATTTTTTTACTGAGATGTCAGCAAACACAAACTCAGCAGGTGGACGCTGGTACCCTGAGCTTTGGGTGGGAGTTTTGCCGTGTATTAATGGAGATTGATGGACTTATTTTGTCAGCTCGCATGTCTCCTACCCCAAAATCCGCTCTGTGGTACCTGGGTCTCACGGAGGTAGCTGCTCACCGTAATCGTCTGCTCGCAGAACACACTGAGGGGGTGGAGAGGATTACCCTGGTGGCCAGCCTGCAGCAGGAGTACCGGGAAATGGTGGTGAGGTCACAGACGAGGCCGAAGCCTGCATGGATGAATAAGCGTCCCCGGGCTCCGGCGCTACCTTTTCCTCACCTTCTTCCAACTTCTCCGCCAGCCTCCTCCTCTCTTCCCACTGTAGCCCCAAGCAGCTCAGTTAAGCCTGCCTCCGCTCCACACTATTCACAGCCTGTCCCTGAGCCGACGAGAAAGCATCCCCTGGGACAGAGGGGCCCAGCCTCTCCCCACCATTCAGCTGCATCACACCCGAGGAGTTCCTCTGCCTCAGCTGCTGTTTCGGCCATTGATGTACCTACAGTGCCGGTTGCTCCATTACCAAACATTTGTGCCCTTGCCTGTTGCTGTTCACAAGAGGGATTTGTCTGGGTGTTCTGCAGCTGCTATCACTACACCACACTGATTAAGGCAAGTACATTTTCATTCTTTAACACCTTTAGATGAAATGCCTTGCCTTATTCCCGGTGGGAGGGCTCAGCAGCAGCCGCACACTTTGGCTGAGCTCTCACCACCTGCTGCTGCAGTAATTTATGTTTGCCGTCTGTATCCCAAAGCCTGAGCCGACTGAGGCGTGTCCCCTGGTTTTGACATTGCAAGACCCAGCACCATTGGTGAGATGTTCCCCAGCTCTAGCCGCCATGTCTGGAGGTCCACCAGCATCAGCTGCTTCGTCTGGGGTTTCACCTGCTTCAGCCATCGTGTCTGGGGGTCTGCCAGCATCAGCCACCATGTCTGGGGTTCCACCAGTGCCAGTCGCCTCATCTAGGGTTTCGTCAGCGTCAGTCACTCTGTCTGGGGTTCAACCTGCTTCGTCCGCCATCATGCCTCTGCTTGAGCCACCACAGTAGAGTCGCCGGAATTCTGGACAGCGTTAGAGCTTGAATCAAGGCAAGTACTCTGTTCTGTTTCTACATTATCAGTTCTAGAGAAATCTTGTTTTGCTTGTGGCGGGGAGAACCGGTTGAAGCTGCCAGCTGCTCCTGAGTTTTCCTCGACGGGCTCCAATGCTGCCACTAACAGTGACCCAGTGCTTTTCTCTTCCTCCCCGTCTAAGGTGGCTGTGCCGGGGAGGGATTTCAAAATGAATGAATTTGAGAAACCCCAGCCTGAATCGCCAGAGTCATGGACAGGTGGTGGAGCTCAAGTTAAGGCAAGTCCTCTTTTGTTTCTTCACTATGTCGGTATTAGAGAGGTCTTGTTTTGCTATTGGTGGGGAGAGCCAGTTGCAGCTGCCATCTGCCCCTGAGCTTTCCTTGCAAGGCTCCACTGCTGCCGGTGATGTTGACCCGGAGTCTGTCTCTTTTCTCCTGTCCGAGTCCTCATTTGTTTCCTCCAATGGTCATCAACCTTTGCCTGAGGTCACTGGTGGTCATCAGCCTTCGCCTGAGGTCACTGAGGGTCATCAAACTTTGCCTATGGTCACTGAGGGGCCTTTGCCTGAGGTTGTCAAAGGTCATCCATCTTTGCCTGAGGTTGCCGAAGGTCATCTGTCTTCACCTGAGGTCACCGATGGTTGTCAGCCTTCGCCTGAGCCCACCAAGGGTCCGCCACCTTCGCCTGAGATTGCTGAAGGTCATCTGCCTTTGCCTGACGTTGCCGAAGGTTGTTCGCCTGAGGTTGCTGAGGGTCAGCCGTCTTCGCCTGAGGTCACCGAGGGTTGCCAATCTTCACCTGAGGTCAACGAGGGTCATCCATCTTTGCCTGAGGTTGCCGAGGGCCATCCATCATCACCTGAGGTCGCTGGTCAGTTATCCTCTTTGCCTGGTCTCCTCGCTGGTCAGCCATTCTCTTCGTCTGATTCCCCACTGATCAGCCGTCTTCACCACCTGGTTTCCTCACTGATCAGCTGTTTTCTTCATCTGGTTTCCCCGCTGATCAGTTATCTTCTTCACCTCATTTCTATGCCAGTCAGCTGTCTTCTTCGTCTGGTTTCCTCACTGGTCACCCATCCTTCTCGTCTGGTCTCCCTGCTGATCGGTCATCTTGGTCGTCTGGTTTCCATGCCTCTGCTCCTGCGATCCGTGAAAGGCACCGGTTACAGCTGCTGCCTCAAGGAGTGAGGGGGCGCATCGTGCCCTGCGGCTTGTTGGCTCAGGAATGCTGGGAGACTACCCAATGGACTATGCCCTTTGCTAGGGTGTCTTAAGAACTCTGGGAGACCACCCAATTTATCCCACTGTGTGATCTGGTGGTTTTGGGATGTCTGTAGGCCACCTGAACTACTTTACTTTTTCACTCGGAGGTCCTAGAGTTCTGTTGTCACCTGATCTGTTCTGTTTGTGGGTCTTGAGTGAGTGTTTTTGTTTGGTCCCTCCTAGCCTGGGTTCCCCCACCACCCTCCTGGGTTGGGTTTTTGTTCTATTCCTGTGGGGAGTGGGGGGGTTGTGTTTTCTCTTTCCTTTTGATGTTACCTTGAGGTGTCTGAAATCCACCCATTGGACGGGGGGCTCTGTCATGATGCGGAGAACAGTGGGAGCACCATGCTTACGTTTTCAGTTATTGTATATTGTTTTCTGTATCTTTTCCATTTCAGTTTCATTATTGTATTTGAGTTTTGGTTTTGACTATATGTGGTTATTTGAGCTTGACATTTGCTCTCTGTTTTGGGAGTTCCTGTTTTCTTAGTTTACTACTGTAGTCATTGTTATTCAGTTTATATATTCATGAATCATCTTGTATTTTATATTATTATCTCCCTGTGATGTGACATGAGTCCACTCTAGCCTTTTGTTTTCAATTCTCTGTGGCATTTATTAGAATTGTATTTTTCTTGACCTCACCTTAGTTCTGTCATTGAATTGATATATTTATAATGATTTATTTTCTGTCCGGTCTGTGCTCTTATTTTTACAGTGTGATTTATTTACTTCCTCCTTACCCCAAGTTTCCGGTGTTGCACAACTGTTTTTATTTGGGATTAATTACTCCTTGCTCTGGTTACCCACACCTGTTCTTGATTTAGTTAATTCCTTTTTGTCCTATTTTAAGGGCTGCTGCACCACTGTTCGGCACAGCGACCTTCACTAAATTTCCAAACCTGAGTCCCAAGTCTAATATTCATCTGGTTATTGTTATCCTGACGTGCGCTCCATGTCTCAGCCTTTCACTTTTCTCCTCCTCGTTCTCCAGCCTTGTAAAATTTTTCCGTTCTTGTTGTATTGCTTATGTTTTTATTAAACTCCCTGCAAACTCACAGTTCCACATTTGGTTCTTCGTTCCGCCCCTGCCTGAGTGGTTTATGACCTCTACAATGTCAATCACATCTAGAATCAGGGGGGTCACTGCCATGCAAGGGGCCACCATAAACGTTTGTGTCAATGATAATCATAAATCTTTATTTATATATCACCTTTCTAAACAGGGTCACAAAGTACTTCATAAGGCAGAATAATAAAAACAAACAACCAAATAAAAATGCAAGTAGGTTTTGTTAAAATGCAGTTAGAAAAAAAAAAAACAAAAACAAAGGATGAAAACATGTATATGACATAACGTTCGGCTCAGGAGACGCACACACACAGGCTCAGAGTAGTTCAAACTGTTTATTAACAACAGGGGTGTATGGGTGTGTGTCAGCGGAATGTAAATGTATTGGTGGTGGCGTCTGCTTCGGGCACAGAGGCAGGAGACCGTTCAGCCGGCAACCCTATGGGAAAGAACAGACACAGGGTGACGGGCACACACCAATACAGGAGGAGAATAGGCGAGGGAGAGAAGCTTACTTGTGTTAGACTGATGGCAGGCACTTCAAGGACGGAACCCCGGGAGACAGTCACCTGCAGGACTCGGTGCAGCAGCGGGGAAGGACGAGGGACGGAGTTGTCTGCCGCCGAGGAATCCACCTGTGCACAGGGGAGCAGACTGGGAAAGGTAAGGTAAGGAATCTTCTTACCGCTTAGCGTGATGCTGAAGAGAGAGTTGATGCTTCGCATGGAAGGCGATGAAGTCTAACGGCTTCAGGCCGAAGCTCAGGGCGAGGCGGCTTTTATCCCTCGCCGCTGATGATTAGCAGGTGTGTGAGCAGGTGGCGCCGCTGATGAATGGCGCGGCGTGACAGTACTCCCCCCTCTAGCAGCGCCTCCTGGCGATGGCTTATCCGGGTGCGCTCGGTGGAAGTCCGCGATGAGCGATGGGTCCAACACAAACGACGGGGGCACCCACTGTCGATGCTCGGGCCCATAGCCCTCCCAGTCCACCAAGTATTGCAACCCACGACCCCGGCGCCGGGAGTCCAGGATGGAGGAGGCGGACCAGGCCGGATGGCCACCAATCATCCGGGGCACGGGTTGCGCTGCAGGAGGAGGGCAAAGGGGGTCAGTGACTGCCAACTTCACCTTCGACACGTGGAAAGTGGGATGAATGCGGAGGGAGGGGGGAATAGCCACGCGCACAGCCACCGGGTTGATGATCCGGGTGATGGGATAGGGACCCATGAAGCGCTGTGCCAGCTTTCTCCTCTCGCCTTTTAAAGTGACGTCCTGGGTGGAAATGTAAACAAGTTGCCCAACTCTGTACGCCGGGGCAGGTCTTCTACACCGGTCCGCCACAGTCCTGTTGCGCTCCGCTGTGCGTAATAGCGCATTGCGCGCGGCAGTCCAGGTGGAGCGGAACTGCCTGAGATGGGCCCTAACTGACGGGACAGTTACCTCACTCTCCTGCTCCGGAAACAGCGGGGGGTCGTAACCCAGGGACGCTTTGAAGGGGGACATCCCTGTAGCAGAAGAGCGAGCGGTGTTGTGGGCATATTCAACCCAGGCAAGATGGTTGCTCCAGGATGTGGGTTTGGATCTGGACACACAGCGGAGCGCAGCCTCCAGCTCCTGGTTGGTCCTCTCACACTGCCCGTTGGATTGGGGGTGATGGCCGGAGGAGAGGCTCACCTTGGCTCCGATGGCGTTGCAGAAAGACCTCCAAACCTCAGATGAAAACTGGGGGCCCCGGTCCGAGACCACGTCCACCGGAATCCCGTGCAGCCTGACCACGTGTTGGACAAGGAGGTCCGCCGTCTCCAGGGCAGTAGGGAGGCCTCACAGGGGGACGAAGTGCACGGCCTTGGAGAAGCGGTCCACGATGGTCAGGATGGTGTCATAGGAGTTGGAGACAGGGAGTCCGGTGACGAAATCCAACGCGATGTGCGACCAGGGCCTGCCAGGGACGGGCAGGGGCTGGAGCAGACCCGCTGGAGGGGCATTTCCCGACTTGCAGGTGGCACAGATTGGGCAAGCCCGGGCGTAGCGGGCTGCATCCCTCCGCAGGCCTGGCCACCAAAAGGACCGTTGGAGGAGATCTATCATCCGGGAGGTGCCAGGGTGACAGGTGAGCTTGGAGGTGTGTAGCCAGTGGATGACCTCTCCTCGGATCGCAGATGGCACGAACAGCCTCCCCTCCGGTCCGCCGCCAGGGTCAGGTTCCACCTCCTGTGCCTTCCGGATCTTGCTCTTGATGTCCCACGAGATGGCTCCCACGACGCACGACCTGGGCAGGATGGAGTGGGGCGCCTCCTCCGACTCCACGGGAGTGAACTGCCTGGAGAGGGCGTCAGGCAGGCCGTTCTTAGAGCCAGGCCTGAAGGTGATTGAAAATTGGAACCTGGCGAAGAACAAAGACCAACGCGCCTGGCGGGCGTTCAGGCGCTTGGCAGATCGTAGATATTCTAAGTTCTTGTGGTCCGTAAGGACCACAAACGGCAGGTTCGCCCCCTCCAGCCAGTGACGCCATTCCTGCAGGGCGAGTTTGATGGCCAGGAGCTCTCTGTCCCCCACATCGTAATTTCTCTCCGCCGGGGACAAGCGCCGGGAGAAGAAGGCGCAGGGTCGTTTGGCGCCATCGTCCGGCGACCGCTGGGACAGCACTGCTCCCACTCCTGTGTCCGAAGCGTCTACCTCTACGATGCACTGCAGCGCGGGGTCGACCTGGCGAAGGACCCGGGAGGAGGAGAATTCCGCCTTCAGCGCCTCAAAGGTGGCAGCGACCTCTTCGGTCCACCGGAACGGGACCTTCGGGGACGTGAGGCGGGTCAGTGGTCCAACGATGGTACTGAAGTTGGGGACAAAGCGGCGGTAGAAATTGGCGAAGCCAACAAATTGCTGCACCTGCTTCCGGGATGCAGGTGTAGGCCATTCCACCACCGCCTTTACCTTCTCTGGGTCAGGGAGCACCTTATCGTGGGCGATGATGAACCCCAGGAAGGACGCACTCCTGGCGTAAAATTCACACTTTTCGGCCTTTACGTACAGACGATTCTCCAGCAGCCTTTGGAGGACCCGCCTCATGTGGACCTGGTGCTCGTCCCTGGACTTGGAGAAGATGAGGATATCGTCCAGGTAGACGAACACGAAAAGGCCGATGAAGTCCCGGAGGACGTCATTAATGAGGCGCTTGAAGACTGCAGGAGCATTGGTCAACCCGAACGGCATCACCAGGTATTCAAAGTGGCCGTTCGGGGTACGGAAGGCTGTTTTCCACTCATCTCCCTCCCGGATCCGGACGAGGTGGTAAGCGCTGCGTAAATCCAGCTTGGTGAACCAGGTCGCCCCCTGGAGGGAGTGGAAAGCAGTGTCCATGAGAGGCAGGGTGTAACGGTCCTTCTCCGTGATATCGTTGAGGGCCCGGTAGTCGATACAAGGGCGGAGGGACCCATCCTTCTTTCCCACGAAGAAGAACCCTGCCCCCACGGGTGATGATGATGGGCGGATTATCCCAGCACTTAATGACTCCTTCAGGTAGGCGTTCATCGTCTCCTTCTCCGGCGCAGACAGGCTGTAAAGGCGACCAGAAGGTAAGGGAGCCCCCTGGCGGAGGTTGATGGCACAGTCATAGGGCCGATGAGGGGGGAGAGACATAGCTTTCGCTTTGCTGAACACCATACCCAGGTCGTGAAATTCCGGAGGCACCAGAGACAAGTCCGGGGGTGCAGCGTCCGTCGCAGGGGGAGGAGCGGACGGAGAGCAGGCAGCGGACTGAAGGCAGGTGCCCATGCAGAATGTACTCCATGCCGATATCCCAGCTGATTTCCAATCCAGGACCGGGTTGTGAAGGCGAAGCCAGGGATACCCCAGGATGACGGGCGACACAGAGTTGGGCAGGACATAGAAGGTCATCTCCTCCCGGTGATTTCCCGAGATGATGACCGGAACGGGGATGGTTTGGTGTGATACTCTCCCAAGGGAGGCACGGGAGAGGTTAACAAGAGAGATGGGATTCTTCAGTGCCTGACAGCGAATGCCCAAACGGGTTGCCAGGCTTTGTGAAATAAAGCTGCCTTCTGCACCCGAATCCACCAGTGCGTGGGTGAGATGCCCAGTGGGACTGTGGCAAAAACGGATGGGCAGCTTCAATTGGGTAAGGGGACTTAACCGATTGACGTCCGCGAGGCCCCCTACAGTGACTCGCGGACCCCGCTGTTTGGCTTTTGTGGACAAAGCTCCACCGTGTGTTGATTATCTCCGCAATACATGCAGAGATTCAACTCACGGCGGCGTTGTCTCTCTGCCGGGGAGAGCTTTGTCCAGCCCGTCACCATCAGCTCCGACTCCTCGGGGCGCGATGGCGGCGGCGTCGCCAGGGGGCGAGCTTGGGGCAGGCGCAACGAGGCTCCCCGAGGGCGAGAAGTAGACGACTTCCGTCCAGAGGAGCGCTCACGCAGCCTGTTATCCAAGCTGATGGCGAGTGAAGTTAGCTCAGCTAGCGTCCCAGGGATATCCCGACCAGCCAGTTCATCCCTCAGATCATCATTCAGGCTGCGGAGAAACAGGCCACAGAGGGAGCGTTCGTCCCAGCCCAATTCCTCCGCCGCTACCCGGTAGTCGACCGCATAGTCCGCTGCCGACCGGCTTCCCTGCTGGAGAGCGAGAAGCCGATCGACTTGGACCGTCTCGGTTCGGGAATGGTCAAAGACCTCCAGGAAGCGTGCCACGAACTGGTCATAGGTGAGGGTGGCGTAACTGGGCTTCGCCATTATGGCGTAGGTCCAAGTTAACGCGCGCCCCTCCAGGAGATTCCCTATGTAGCCAATTCGGCTGTGATCCGAGGGAAAGTCTCCGGGCACACGGTGGAACATGGACTCACACTGCATAATGAACCCCCGCGCTCTGCCGAGCTTTCCGCTAAAGCGGGCGGGGGTTGGAATCGGCGTGAGCCGAGCCGGTGCCACTGGAGCCGGCTGGACGGCCGCTGGAACAGCAGGAGCTGCGCCACCCTGGTGAGCCGGGGGGAACAGCTGTTGGGGGTCCAGGCGGTCCAATCGGTTAGTGATGTTAATGAGTTGGTTTAGAATCACCTGCTGCTGATAAGCAATTTGATCCACCCGAACCTCGAGAGTGGTAAGCCGGTGCGCGAGCCCGCCGTCTGCCGAGCCGCTCTGCTGAAGCCGTACTGACATAACGTTCGGCTCAGGAGACGCACACACACAGGCTCAGAGTAGTTCAAACTGTTTATTAACAACAGGGGTGTATGGGTGTGTGTCAGCGGAATGTAAATGTATTGGTGGTGGCGTCTGCTTCGGACACAGAGGCAGGAGACCGTTCAGCCGGCAACCCTATCGGAAAGAACAGACACAGGGTGATGGGCGCACACCAATACAGGAGGAGAATAGGCGAGGGAGAGAAGCTTACTTGTGTTAGACTGATGGCAGGCACTTCAAGGACGGAACCCCGGGAGACAGTCACCTGCAGGACTCGGTGCAGCAGCGGGGAAGGACGAGGGACGGAGTTGTCCGCCGCCGAGGAATCCACCTGTGCACAGGGGAGCAGACTGGGAAAGGTAAGGTAAGGAATCTTCTTACCGCTTAGCGTGATGCTGAAGAGAGAGTTGATGCTTCGCATGGAAGGCGATGAAGTCTAACGGCTTCAGGCCGAAGCTCAGGGCGAGGCGGCTTTTATCCCTCGCCGCTGATGATTAGCAGGTGTGTGAGCAGGTGGCGCCGCTGATGAATGGCGCGGCGTGACAGTATACAGTACACTGCAAAATTTAAGGTAAAGCACATTTGTAAAAGTAAGATTTTAGAAGAGATTTAAAACTAACCAAAATACTGCTTGCCTGATGTCCTCCAGAATGTTATTCCAGAGGGATGGGGCCCTACCAGCAAGGGCCTGGTCACCCTTGGTTTTGAATTTGGTTCTGGGTATTTGTAAGAGGGATCGATCAGAGGTTTTCAGGCTACATTTTGGCACATAGTAAGGAGTTAAGCACTCACTGATAATCTCAGGGCCAAGTCCATTCTGAGCTTTAAAAGTGATTATTAAAATTCTAAAGTCAATTTAAAATGCAGGGTTAGCATTAGTTAACCCTAATGAGCAGCCAATTTAATGATGCAAAAATCTGGGTTGTGTGTTCTTCTATGGGAATTTGTGAGAAGTCTAGCAGCAAAATTTAGATTTAACTGTCTGGAGAGACTGTTAATTTAAACATGAGTACAGAGAATTACAGTAATCCAGATGAAGTGTAATGAAAGCATGAATAACAGTTTCCAGGTTGTGGTGGGGGTGCACAGATCTTGGAGGTTTTGTGTAACTGTTATTCATGATTGGACAATTGATTTCCTGCTGACTGAGGGTGAGATTGCTTTCAAATATTACATCAAGATTTCTACAACTAGTGGTGACACTGGGGGAGATGGAGCCAAGCTGTGATGTAATCTGAGTGTGTAGTGTCTGGAGCTATGATAATGACTTCTGATTTACCTGCATTGAGCTGAAGGAAGCTAGTTGATAACCAGTTCTTAACAGCTCTAAGGCATGCACTGAGAGTGGTTAACTGATTATAACTGTTAGGATTGAAAGCAAAATAAAGCTGTGTGTCATCTGCATAAAAATGGAAACTGATGTTATGTTTGCAAATAATATGGCCAAGTGGTAACAAGAATATAGAAAAAAGTATGGGGCCAATGACTGACAGCTGAGGAATTCCATAATGCAAAGATTCCTCAGATGATCGGCAGTTGCCAATGACAACATCAAAATTCCTGCTATGTAGATATGAATAAAACAGTAAAATAGATTCTGACCTAATTTTTAAGAGGCTTAACTAAAATAAGATGATCCACTGTATCAGCAGCAGTGAAGACAAGAGTGTGCTGCTAAAAGTAGATCACTGAGCAGGAGTGGTGTCTCAGTACTATGAAATTTTTCTAAAACCTCAGAGACCATTTGCCATAAGGTTTGGGTGAAGAGGACTCACATGCAGGCAGGTTCAAGTGCAAAAACAATTATTTATTAACAAAAACAGGAACAAACAAATAACAGCATGTGGGCTGAAAAACAGAACTTAAACTAGGCAGACTGAACTTACAGGAACAGAATCTAAGTAATGATGTTACGCTCAACACTGCCCACTTGACACTGATTCGAGCAATATAAAGCAGAAGTGTCATGAGCAGCGCATCGAGTGCTGTTTCAGCACTCGCACAGTCACGTGACCGTAGCAACTGAGGCCTTGTTATGTCGGTCACATCACATGACTTGAGTGCTTACGGGAAGTTTGAGAGGGTTGAGCATTTGAATATAAGTCAGGCAGAGTATTACATAAGTTAGAAATAGGTTTAGATTGTTACGGTTTTCGCCTCGGAGGGGCAGAGACCTGGACTCATATGTGAAGCAGATGTTTGACATGATTTAATTAATCTCAAAATAAAGCAGTATGGGAGCTGCCACACAATAACAGACTAGGGTACAGACTAAACTACAGGTCAGGATACAGAATAGATCAGGTCAGGCATGAAGAACGGATGTGTGCTGAAACAGGTCAGAGTGACTAATGACACAGCATCCAGATGAGGGGCTGCATCCCTTAGATAACAGGTGAACTAATAACAGCAGCACAAAACAGCTGGGACTAATCATGAACTCAAACCAGGCAAGATTACAGTGAAAATACACATAAATACAAACATGAATATAGAAATCAAAATGACAGACAGGACCAAGATAATAACAATAATAAATACAAAGACCCAGACAATAAACTTTAAGCAAGGATGTGAGTTGGAGACACATCATGATAACAAAAATATAAAATATAATACAAGAAGAGAAAATGGCTCCAACCGATGTCCTGACAGAAGTTCAGTAAGATTAAACAAAAACACATTACATTTATTAAATATTACACAGAGATACAGGTGCATCTCAAAAAATTAGAATATCATGAAAAAGTTCAATATTTTTTGTCACTCATTTCAGAAAGTGAAACCCATATATTATATAGATTCATTACACAGAGAGTGATATATTTCAAGTGTTTATTTATTTTAATTTTGATGATTATGGCTTAGAGCCCATGAAAACCCCAAATTCAGTTTCTCAAAAAATTAGAATATTACATAAAATTAATTTAAAAAAAATAGTTTTTTAATAGAAATGTTGGCTGGCTGAAAAGTATGTCCATGTACCACTCAATACTTGGTCGAGGCTCCTTTTGGATTAATAACTGTATCAATGTGGCGTGGCATGGAGGTGATCAGCCTGTGACACTGCTAAGGCTGCACGGTGGCGCAGTGGTTTAGCACTGTAACAGCACAGTTTTACCCTCGGCCGGGGGATCGCGGGGATCATGAGGGCGTGGGTTCGATCCCAGCCCCCGACCAACAGTGAGCTGTGTGGAGTTTGCATGTTCTCCCCGTGTTGCGTGGGTTTACTCCGGGATTTCTCCGGTTTCCTCCCGCATACCAAAAACATGTAGGTTTAGGGCGCTCGCGCATGCAGCGACCAGCAGCTGGTGGCTTGTCACCAGACTGCAAACCAAATCTACCTACGGGTACAAATAAGTAACAAAAAAAAAAAAAAAAGGCGTTATGAAGGTCCAGGTTGCTTTGATAGTGACCTTCAGCTCATCTGCATTGTTGGGTCTGGTGTCTCTCATCTTCCTCTTGACAATCCTCCATAGATTCTCTATGGGGTTTAGGTCAGGAGAGTTTGCTGCCCAATCAAACACAGTGATGCCATGGTCATTAAACCAGGTTTTCATACTTTTGGCAGTGTGTGTGTGTGTGTGTTGGGGGGGGGGGTGCCAAATCCTGCTGGAAAGTGAAATCAGCTTCTCCATAAACCTTGTCAGCAGAGGGAAGCATGAAGTGCTCTAAAATTTCCTGGTAGACGACTGCACTGACTTTGGTCTTGATAATACACAGTGAACAAACACCAGCAGATGACATGGTTCCTCAAATCATCACTGACTGTAGAAACGTCACACTAAACTTCAAGCAACTTAGATTCTGTGCCTCTCCACTCTTTTTCCAGACTCTGGGACTTTGATTTCCAAAGGAAATGCAAAATTTACTTTTACCTGAACAGAGGTCATCTGCTGGTGTTGGTCCATTGTTGTTTTATCAAGACCAAAGTCAGCGCAGTCGTCTACCAGGAAATTTTACAGCACTTCATTCTTCCCTCTGCTGACAAGCTTTATGGAGAAGCTGATTTCACTTTCCAGCAGGACTTGGCACCTTCCCCACTCACTCACATACACTGCCAAAAGTATCAAAACCTGGTTTAATAACCATGGCATTACTGTGTTTGATTAGCCAGCAAACCCTCCTGACCTAAACCCCAAAGAGAATCTATGGAGGATTGTCAAGAGGAAGATAAGAGACACCAGACCCAACAATACAGACGAGCTGAAGGTCACTATCAAAGCAACCTGGACCTTCATAACACCTCAGCAGTGCCACAGGCTGACACCTCCATGCCACACCACATTGATACAGTAATTAATCCAAAAGGAGTCCTGACTAAGTATTGAGTGGTACATGGACATACTTTTCAGTCGGCCAACATTTCTATTAAAAAACTACTTTTTAAAATTAAGTTTATGTAATATCTAATTTTTTGAGAAACTGAATTAGGGGTTTTCATAGGTTGTAAGCCATAATCATCAAAATTAGAATAAATAAAATACTTGAAATATATCACTCTCTGTGTAATGAATCTATATAATATATGGGTTTCACTTTCTGAAATGAGTGACAAAAAATTAACTTTTTCATGATATTCAAATTTTTTGAGATGCACCTGTACATGCATACACACTCATTCACACAAACACTAGAAGATAGCTAGCTAGCTAGCTATATATATATATATATATATATATATATATATATATATATATAGATAGATAGATAGATAGAGTTGTTTGTGTGGTTGAGTGTCCTTTTTGTGAGTGTAAGGCAGGGCTATTCAATTACAAAATCAGTTGGGTCACAAGTTGAAATCAAAACATGTAACTTTGACACACATGTTCAGCGATCTGTCCTGTCACCGTATGCTTCCGGTTCCTGTCAACCTGCTGTCAACTTGCTGTCAGATCCTGTCAGTCGGGGGATTTCTGTGTTTTGGTGCTTGGTTTTTGACTACTTTTTTGGCTTTTGAGAACTGAATTTGGATTACGGACTGCACATCTTAGTTTCGACCCCTGCCTGACTTAAGACGCCAATAGCGGCATCTACGGCATCTACGGACTGGGAAGCGAGAGCGGAGTGGCCCGCCATTCAGCTAGCTAAACAGCTGTTCAGTAGCTGTTTAGTCAACATACATCGTCCGGGATCATGGGTCCCAAGAAAGCTCAGCAGACTGAAGAGGTGGACGATATTAAAAGATTGCTCAACTTCTTGGCTGAAGAGATTTCTGCTGTTAAGCTGCAGCAAAAAAACATCCTGGGCCTGCTCAAGGAGGTGAAAGCGCTGCAGATCCAGAACGCCGAGAAGGACAAGAGGCTGGCGTATCTGGAGAGCAGAGTGTCAGACCTGGAGCAGTACACCCAGGTGAACGACGCAATCATCACTGGGCTCCACATTAAACCCCGATCATATGCTTGGGCGGTGGCCGCGGACAGCGGAGGGAGGCTCAGCGCGCTGGAAGACGACTCCACGGAGCAACAAGTGGCGGCCTTCCTGCAGTCCAAAGGAATCCAGCTGGACTATAACACCATTGAGGCCTGCCACCCTCTGCCCAGGAAAAACAGCGACAAACTGGCTGTCATTATGAGGTTTGCCAATAGAAAACACAAGACTGTGTTGCTAAACAAGGGAGGAAACTGAAAGGAATGAACAACTATATAAACGAGCACCTTACAAAAGAAAACGCAGAAATAGCCAGAAAAGCAAGATACATGAGAAAGCAGAAAAAGATTCAAAACACCTGGACATCAAACTGTAAAATATACATCAAATTAAATGGATCACCTGAAGAAGCCAAGGTTATCAACATCCGTAATATTATGAAACTGGAGAAATATCAATGAATATTATGAACTGGAGTTGACAGCAACAAGAGACAACTGTAGGACACTGAAGGATCACACTCATCTGCATCTGGACATTTAATTACATGAAACAAAAGATCAACAAACAGGAACATCAGAAACTGAAAGTTTTTGGATATACGGATCACAGCCCACAGGAAGTAGAATATAACATAGACCCTGATAATAATTTATTTACCTCCATCAATAATATCTGTAGTTACTACACGAATGAACAGTTTAATACAATGGTCACATCTGATTTCAATATTTCTATGATCCACTTATACAGCAGAAGTCTCTATGCCAACTTTAATAATATTAAAGATTATTTACATCAGTTTAAAGAGCCATTCAATATTGTGGCAATGTCAGAGACGTGGCTCAGTGAAGAGAAAGGAGTGGATTTTACCATGGATGGCTACAAATTAAATTATATACAGTGGGGGAAAAAAGTATCTAGTCAGCCACCAATTGTGCAAGTTCTCCCACTTAAAAGATGAGAGAGGTCTCCAATTTTCATCATAGGTATACCTCAACTATGAGAGACAAAATGAGAAAAAAAATCCAGAAAATCACATTGAAGGATTTTTAATGAATTAATTGGTAAATTCCTTGGTAAAATAAGTATTTGGTCACCTACAAACAAGCAAGATTGCTGGCTCTCACAGACCTGTAACTTCTTCTTTAAGAGGCTCCTCTGTTCTCCACTCGTTACCTGTATTAATGGCACCTGTTTGAACTCGTTATCAGTATAAAAGACACCTGTCCACAACCTCAAACAGTCAGACTCCAAACTCCACTATGGCCAAGACCAAAGAGCTGTCAAAGGACACCAGAAACAAAATTGTAGACCTGCACCAGGCTGGGAAGACTGAATCTGCAACAGGTAAGCAGCTTGGTGTGACGAAATCAACTGTGGGAGCAATTATTAGAAAATGGAAGACATACAAGACCACTGATAATCTCCCTCGATCTGGTGCTCCACGCAAGATCTCACCCCGTGGGGTCAAAATGATCACGAGAACGGTGAGCAAAAATCCCAGAACCACACGGGGGGACCTAGTGAATGACCTGCAGAGAGCTGGGACCAAAGTAACAAAGGCTACATCAGTAACACACTACTCCGCCAGGGACTCAAATCCTGCAGTGCCAGACGTGTTCCCCTGCTTAAGCCAGTGCATGTCCAGGCCCATCTGAAGTTTGCTAGAGAGCATTTGGATGATCCAGAAGAGGACTGGGGGAATGTCATATGGTCAGATGAAACCAAAATAGAACTTTTTGGTAAAAACTCAACTTGTCGTGTTTGGAGGAGAAAGAACACCATACCTACTGTGAAGCATGGGGGTGAAAACATCATACTTTGGGGCTGTTTTTCTGCAAAGGGACCAGGATGACTGATCCGTGTAAAGGAAAGAATGAATGGGGCCATGTATCGTGAGATTTTGAGTGAAAACCTCCTTCCATCAGCAAGGGCATTGAAGATGAAACATGGCTGGGTCTTTCAGCATGACAATGATCCCAAACACACCACCCGGGCAATGAAGGAGTGGCTTCGTAAGAAGCATTTCAAGGTCCTGGAGTGGCCTAGCCAGTCTCCAGATCTCAACCCCGTAGAAAATCTTTGGAGGGAGTTGAAAGTCTGTGTTGCCCAGTGACAGACCCAAAACATCACTGCTCTAGAGGAGATCTGCATGGAGGAATGGGCCAAAATACCAGCAACAGTGTGCGAAAACCCGGTGAAGACTTACAGAAAATGTTTGACCTCTGTCATTGCCAACAAATGGTATATAACAAAGTTTTGAGATGAACTTTTGTTATTGACCAAATACTTATTTTACCGTGGAATTTACCAATTAATTCATTAAAAATCCTTCAATGTGATTTTCTGGATTTTTTTTTTCTCATTTTGTCTCTCATAGTTGAGGTATACCTATGATGAAAATTGGAGACCTCTCTCATCTTTTAAGTGGGAGAACTTGCACAATTGGTGGCTGACTAAATACTTTTTTTCCCCCACTGTAAATAGAAAAGTGAAAAAAGGAGGAGGAGTTGCAATTTATGTTGACAAGAGCTTGCAATACAAGGTTGTTGAAAATTTGTCAGTAACTGTGGAGGATTTATTTGAATGTATTACAATAGAAATCTGTCTGGACAATGTGAAGAATATAGTAGTGAGCTGTGGATATAGAACACCTGGATCAAACATTGACTTATTTAAAGACTGGATGGAAAAAAATGTATGCAAAACTAACTCATAAAGTTATGTTCACCTGTGGGGATTTCAGTATAGATCTTATGAATCCAAAACAATATAGTTTGACAGAAGAATTTATCAACACAATGTACAGTATGGGCTTACATCCAATAATTACCACACCTAGTAGAATCACGTCACACAGTGCCACACTAATAGATAACATATTCACAAACATTATGGAAAATAATATCATGAGTGGGCTTTTATTGAATGATATCAGTGACCACCTGCCGATTTTTGTTGTCTATCAATGTGATTATAGGAAGAAAAAGTATACCAAAAATATTAAATATAAAAGAATAAGAACTGAAGAATCTATGTATTTTTTTTTTAGTTACTTATTTGTACCCGTAGGTAGACTTGGTTTGCAGTCTGGTGGCAAGCCACCGGCTGCTGGTTGCTGCGTGCGCGAGCGCCCTAAACCTACATGTTTTTGGTATGCGGGAGGAAACCGGAGAAATCCCGGAGTAAACCCGCGCAACACGGGGAGAACATGCAAACTCCACACAGCTCACTGTTGGTCGGGGGCTGGGATCGAACCCACGATCTCATGATCCCCACGGTCCCCCGGCCGAGGGTAAAACTGTGCTGCCACAGTGCTAAACCACTGCGCCACCGTGCAGCCCACGGTGCACGGTGGCAAAGGAATTGTATTTACTGGCAAAGGAATTATTATTACAAGACTGGAAGATAGTTTGTGATGAAAATGTTATAAATGAAGCATATGATAAATTTTTACAAATATTTCAATCATTGTACAATAAAAACTGTTCTATAAAACAATACAGTGACAGGCAACAAAACAAAAATATTCCTTGGGTCACCAAGAGGTTATTAAATGCATGTAAAAAGAAGAACACATTATATAAACAATTCATTAAGTGCAGAACAGAAGAGGCTGAGCTCAAATACAAAAGATATAAAAACAAGCTTACTAATATAGTGAGGACTTGTAAGAAAGAATACTACAACAGAATATTAGAGGATAATAAAAATAACTTAAGAGGAATGTGGCAACTACTCAATGGGATTGTTAGTAACCAATCTAAGAATGCTAATTATCCAGAATATATTATTGAAAATGACAATTTGATAAATAATATGGAGGATGTCGTTTGTGGTTTCAATAATTTTTTTGTAAACATTGGTCCTGAATTAGCAAAATCAATAGTGACACCAGAAACAAACAACAGTGGTTCTGTTAATGAAATAGAAGATAGAAATCCAAACACAATCTTTTTGGGTGCAGTTACTGAAAAGGAAATTATCGAGACTGTGAGTAAATTTAAGAACAAAAAATCAACTGACTGGAATGAAATTGACATGACAATAGTGAAAAAAGTAATTGAAGGAATTGTTAAACCACTCACCCACATCTGTAACCTGTCATTTCAAACTGGTAAATGTCCAGACAAAATGAAAATAGCAAAAGTAATACCTCTATACAAAACAGGAGACAGTCATTATTTCACAAATTACAGGCCGGTCCCTTTACTCTCACAATTCTCCAAAATACTTGAAAAAATCTTTACTAAGAGGCTGGATGATTTCATTGAAAAACACAACCTCCTTACAGACAGCCAGTGTGGTTTTAGAGCAGATAAATCTACATCTTTGGCACTGATCGAACTTATAGAAGAAATTACTAGTTGTATAGATAAAAAAAAAAGTTTACTGTAGGAGTATTTGTAGATTTAAAGAAAGCTTTTGACACCATTGACCACAGAATTCTACTGAGGAAATTGGAAAGGTATGGGATAAGAGGGGTCGGACTGAGTTGGGTGGAAAGTTATTTAAGTAACAGACAACAATTTGTACAAATTGGTGACCACAAATCACCCTTCATGGACATCACTTGTGGTGTGCCCCAGGGGTCAGTTTTGGGACCCAAACTCTTTATCTTGTATATAAATGACATATGCCAAGTATCAAAAATTCTGAAATTTATTTTGTTTGCGGATGACACAAGTATCCTTTGGACTGGTGAGAATTTGCAGCAGGTTTTAGAGGTGGTCACAACTGAAATGAAAAAAAGTTAATGCAGTGGTTCAACAAAAATAAATTATCTCTAAATCTAAAAAAACAAAGATTATGTTGTTTGGAAATTATAAAATAAATCATGAAATAATGGTAATGATAGATGATACCAGAATAGAAACAGCACAGGAAAATAAGTTTCTGGGGGTGACGCTAGACAATAAAATCTGCTGGAAACCTCACATCAGTCACATCCGGGCCAAGTTGGCAAAATGTATAGGGATACTGGGGAAGACAAGACACATCTTGGACTATAAATCATTGTTCTTACTGTACAATTCACTGTTTCTACCTTATCTTAACTACTGTGTAGAAGTCTGGGGAAACACCTACAATACCAACCTACAGCCAATATGCACATTACAAAAAAAAAAAAAGCTATAAGGATAATAAATAATGTAGGATATAGAGATCATACCAATTTGTTGTTTTTAAAGTCACATGTCATAAAGTTCATCGATTTAGTTAAATTTAAGACAGCACAAGTCATGTACAGGGCAATTAATAATCAACTCCCAACTAATATACAAAAAATATTCAAAAAAAGAGACAATGATTATAATTTGAGAGGAGACTTAAACTTTACAAAACCTAAGATACGAATAACTAAGAAAAATATGTGCATATCTGTCTGTGGGGTGGATTTGTGGAACAGTCTGGAGCTGGAACTGAAACTATGTACAAACAGAAATCAATTCAAAAATAGGTATAAACATTATTTGCTGAAAGAATATTTGTTAGAAGGGTAGTATTTATATGTACGATTCACTATGCTCACTCTGGGACACTATGGAATGGCGGGTGGGACAGTGCTGTGTATATCTGTGTTGTTTGGGGCTGGTTTTGATGTATGGACTGTATGTATGTTGGGATGGATGAGTGTTAATGTTGATATGTACAAAATATAGTTAATTGTTTACTTGGGGTCTTAATTGTGGTAAATTGTATATATTTCACATGGGTTGTATTTATGGAAAAGAGGAGTTGGAGTTAATAAGTGTTCACTTCTTCCTTCTCCCCTTTGAGCACTGTATACTGTCACTTTATCGCACTTGTCATTTGTTTTGTTTTTTTTTTGTTCGAAATAAAGTATCTATCTATCTATCTATCTATCTATCTATCTATCTATCTATCTATCTATCTATCTATCTCTCTATCTATCTGTTGAATATGACAAATTTCAAACCAACAGAGATCAGTATGATGAAAAATTTGCACTTTTTATTCATTGTCTTGGTTTTAAATGCGTGCTTCCCACATGACAAAGGCATATCAAAAGTGCATAAAAACACAATAACAGTGTTGGGGTTGAGCAGAACTTTAAGTAGTAGAAATATTTTTCCTCTTGAACAACAATTAAATAAATAGAATGAAAAAAATAAAATTACTTATTATTAAAATTGTAAAAAAACATTGTGGCCACATCTTAGTCAGACATATCTCAGAGTGCATAAAAACTCACTGTGCACTCTTAGTAGCATAAACATTTGTTTCCCTTTTGAAATCAAATATACTACATCCTGATCATAACTGACCTTGGCACATCGCAAAGTACATTTAGCTGAATAAAAAAAACAAACTGTCAATCTCTTCAGTGCACCCCCCCCCCCCCAAAGAAAAGATCGATAACATTAACAAACATTGCACATCCACCATTGTGGTTGGTTTTGTTTTAAATCACCACGTGTGAGTAGGAACCTCTTTTTATAACTACATATTCCAATACACACATATCATTCAACCAAACATTTCTAGTAGAGTTAAGGATGCAACAAGCCCCCACTTAAAAACTTGAGTAATGAGTTCAGTCTTTAAAGTTTGAGGTTTTTCTCCAAAATTTATAACAATTTTCTTATCCACCTTATTCCTGGGGGTGCCACTGTAGGGACGGTTATGGGCAGAGCTTCAGGTTTCGGCTGACGTAGTGTTAAATCAGTCAGTAAAAGTGGAGTAGCAGGGGCATTTAAAATAGCGTTTTTAAAAGTTTTTGAAATTCATTTTAATGTATAGTCCACATAGGTTTTGCAGTCAAGTGGCAGTGTTAGAATAATTTTGAGCTTAAATTATTCAAAGTCAAAAATTAGGCAGAAAGTTGGATTTATGTACATTTATTACAAAAATATTTATTCCATCTAGCTACAATGCTCTGCACTGGGTGTGTTTATATTTATATATCTATATATTTATTCCATCTAGCTACAATGCTCAGCACTGGATGTGTTTATATTTATATATCTATATATTTATTCCATCTAGCTACAATGCTCCGCACTGTGTTTTTATATATCTACATATTATTCCATCTAGCTACATTGCTCCGCACTGTGTGTGTTTATATACTTGCATATTTATTCCACCTAGCTGCAATGCTCCGTACTGTGGGTGTTTATACTGTATATTTACATATTTATTCCATCTAGCTACAATGCTCTGCACTGTGTGTTCATATATTCATATATTTATTCCATCCAGCTACAATGCTCTGCACTGTGTCTGTGTGTGTGTGTGTGTGTATATATATATTTTATAGTAATATGTACATATGTATATTAGCTGCTCTTGCTTGCTTGTTTTTTTTTTTTTTTTTTTCTTGCCTTCTGATTGTTGCTCTGAGTGTTGCTATCCCTGTGCTGTTGCAATCCTGGAATTTCCCCGTTGTGGGACTAATAAAGGCTTATCTTATCTTATCTTATCTTATCTTATCTTAAAATATAAGGAGTCACCCCAAAGGCCACCTTGGGGGAGAGATTACAAAGCATGACATTCAGACACACCTAGAATCTCTAAAGGATCCATTCTTCTAAGTCTGATATGTATAGGTAGGGGAGGATGGGATGAGAGGAGGAAAGGAGAGGGACAGACAGAAAGTCCTGATAACTGAGCTAATCCAGGCGGACGTCACAGACACTCTGGAGACATGGGGTCATGAAGACATGAGATCCATAAAACTAACGATGTTCATAAAAAAGCTGAGGAGTTCCTGTGCTTTCCTGTGACCTGAAACAGGACATGTCAGAGAGATTATAAAAGTGGCTTAGATCATTCCTTACGCATCTAATGACCCTGTACTGATCTCCAGTCTGAACTCTCTGAAGTTGCTCACAGAAACACGCCAAGAATATATGAACTTTTCCTATATGGAATGCACATATAAACATTAAACATGGCATATGAAAGGTATGATACTTCTCAAATATAATAATGCATTATTAATATCAATAATAATGTAGATAATATGGAATTTTTCTATCATATTCCCCCTTGATGCTTAAAAAAGCATCAGGGTTAAAAGAAAAATAATAAGGTGAATCAATTAATATAAGGATGTGTGTAAGAATTTACATGCTGTTATGTTCTTTGCAAGTTAAAAATGTGTATAGAACATATAAAGATTAATATGTGTAATGCGACCAAAATTATTCTCAGACAGTGTAAAATAAGAACATAGAAAATAATATGAAACAGCCTTAAAAACAGCCTTAAATTATATTGCAACCTTCAAAAACATCTTCAGGCGAGTATCGCCCCTCTCACCATCCTCATCATCATATAAAGGACTCACACAAGAAAAATCTGAAGTTATAAAAATCATTACCAAGTTTACGATGAGACTTCTCCATTAAGAGAAACGCTACCTTCTATGAGTATCTGAGGTATTAATATGATCATTTGCATCATTTTCATGGATAGAAGTAATACAATAATCTCTTATAATAGTTCCTACACCCCTAGGGGTGGTAATTAAGATAAGATAAGATAAGATAAGCCTTTATTAGTTCCACAATGGGGAAATTCCAGGATTGCAACAGCACAGGGATAGCAACACTCAGAGCAACAATCAGAAGGCAAGAAAAAAAAAACAAAACAAGAGCAGCGAGTATACAGATGTACATATAAATATAAATATATAGACACACAGTGTGGAGCATTGTAGCTAGATGGAATAAATATATAAATATATAAACACACAATGCGGAGCATTGTAGCTAGATGGGATAAATATATGAATATATAAACACACAGTGCGGAGCATTGTAGCTAGATGGAATAAATACGTAAATATATAAACACACACAGTGCGGAGCATTGTAGCTAGATGGAATAAATATGTAGATATATAAACACACACAGTGCGGAGCATTGTAGCTAGATGGAATAAATATGTAAATATATAAACACACACAGTGCGGAGCATTGTAGCTAGATGGAATAAAACAGCATAACCATCTACTTAGTTATCCTACATGGTATGATTATGTACCCATACATATTGTCACCCTCCATAGCGACCGGTATTTTCCTAGTTGTATACCGGAGGGGACCATTGTGTAAGTGTATTGCGTCTTTTGCATTCAATACTATTAGGTTGTCACATCTTTTTGCTATCTCTGTGAGCAACCCTGCTTAGGTTGTACAGTCTGACAACCATAGGTAGGAAGGACCTGCAAAACCTCTCGGTTGTGCACCTCGGATGATGTAGTCTGCTGCTAAATGAGCTCCTCAGCGCATTCAGTATGTCCTGCATAGGGTGGAACTCGGACTCCAGCAGAGATGACAGTTTAGTCACCATCCCTCTCTCTCCCATCTCCTCCACTGGGTCAAGGTGCTGCCCCAGGACAGAGCTAGCTTTCTTGATCAGTTTGTTCAGTCTCTTCCTATTGGCTGCTGTAATGCCACTGCCCCAGCAGACCACTCCAAAAGTGATGGCTGATGCCACCACCGTGTCATAGAATGACTTCAGCAGCGCCCCTTGTACACCAAAAGACCTGAGTCTCCTCAGTAGGAACAGCCTGCGCTGTCCCTTCTTGTAGAGTGCGTCAGTATTGTGTGACCAGTCTAGTTTATTGTTCAGATGAACACTCAGGTACTTGTAGGATGTCACCATCTCACTGTCTGTTCCCTGTATATTTACTGGTGCCATGAGGGATTGTCCTTGCCTGTGGTAGTCCACCACCAGCTCCTTAGTTTTCCTCGCGTTGATCTGGAGGCAGTTCCGATGGCACCAGTCCACAAAGTCCTGGATAAGCCCTCTGTACTCAGCTTCATCTCCGTTGGAGATGAGGCCAGCGATCGCAGAGTCGTCAGAGAACTTCTGTAGATGGCAGTGTGTTGTGTTGTGTGAGAAGTCCGCAGTATAAAGGGTGAACAGGAAGGGAGCCAAAACCGTTCCCTGGGGGGCCCCCATGCTACTGACAATCGTGTTGGACACACAGTCCCATGTTCTCACAAACTGTGGCCGGTTTGTGAGGTAGTCCAGGATCCATGATGACAGGTGCTGGTCCACCCCTGCGCACAGCAGCTTGTCCTTCAGGCTCATCGGCTGGATGGTGTTGAAAGCACTGGAGAAATCAAAGAACATGATCCTCACCACATTCCCGGGCTTCTCCAGGTGGGACAGAGAATGGTGAAGGAGGAAGATCACTGCATCCTCCACCCCAATGCCATGCTGGTAGGCGAACTGGAGTGGATCCATCGCTGGTCCCACCAGGAGGCGGAGGTGAGCAAGGAGCAGTCTCTCCAGGGTCTTCATCATGTGGGACGTCAGGGCCACTGGTCTGTAGCTGTTCAGATCTTTGGGGTGGGAAGTCTTTGGTACAGGTACCTCACAAGATGTTTTCCACAACTGTCGTACCCTCCTCAGCTTCAGGCTCAGGTTGAAGATGTATTCCACAATCCCACACAGCTGGTCTGCACAGGACATGAGGAGCTTTGCGCTGGTGCCGTCCGGTCCCGACGCCTTCCTCGCCTTGATCTTCCTCAGCTTCGTCCTCACCTGGGTCTTAGTGAGGGTCAGGTTGGGGGGCTGTGTGTTGGGAGTGGGGGGGTGTTGGTGGAGTGGGGAGTGGGCAGCAGGACTTGATGTGTTCAGAGGCAGCAGTGGTTGTTGTGCAGTCGGGGGGGGGGGGGGGGGGTTGGTCACTCAAGGTACCATTCTATCCTTTTTTATAACTTTGTAAATAATTGTAGTCTACAATTAAGTGTTTTAATCCCTAAGGTATTTTCTTTCTACTCTCACTCAAAGAAACAATGAACAAAACCTCACTCCTGTACTTTTCATCTGAAATTGCATTCATGCTTCATCAATAGCATCATGTGGTAGAAAAGCATCTCTCTTCACCCTGCCCACCTGTCCTGCCGACATGATGAGGGTAAGATAAGATAAGGTAAGATAAGCCTTTATTAGTCCCACAATGGGGAAATTCCAGGATTGCAACAGCACAGGGATAGCAACACTCAGAGCAACAATCAGAAGGCAAGAAAAAACAAGAACAGCTAGTAAACATATGTACATATTACTATAAATAAATATATATATATATATATATATATATATATATATAGACACACAGTGCGGAGCATTATGGTTGGTGAATGTGCAGCAGAAAGTCTAAGCTCTCTCTCCGCGGATGCGGCGGGCCAGCTGGAAGTCTTTTGGCATGATGGTGACCCTCTTAGCGAAGAAGAGACCCACCAGGTAGGCCTCGCTGGCCTCCTGCAGAGCCATGACGGCGAAGCTCAGGAAGCGCAGGTCGGTCTTGAAGTCCTGAGCGATCTCCCTCACCAGGTGCTGGATGGGCAGCTTACAGCTGAGCAGCTCCGTGGATTTCTGGTAGTGATGGATCTCTCTCAGAGCCACGGGCCTGTGACGGTGAGGCTTCTACACTCCGCCAGTGGCCGGAGCGCTTTTCTGAGCAGCCTTGGTGACTAGCTGCTTCCTGGGGGGCTTTTTCCTCCAGTAGATTTTACGGGCGGTCTGCTTGGTTCTTGCCATCGCTCTTTATTATTCTGTCTTATATTTCTTGCACGCCGCCTAAACTCCAGCCCGCCACCCGCGTCGTTTTCGCTACAGTTCCCGGTATGTCGAGTTTCACCATTAGCACCGGGTGGCGGTTGAGTGCTAGCTAGCACTAGCTCTTCCTGCTGTAACGTCTCCTGCTGTAAACAGTGGCTCCGTCCGCCGACTCGGGAGACCTTTGGGGCGATCTGTGTGTCCGTGATATATATATAGAGTGAAAGGTGTAGAAAGAAGAAGGAAGATAAAAAAAGGCTGTTGCAATGGGCAGCCAACTCGTGTGGCGCCACCGGTCCGGCGGAACCGGAACCGGGTATGGTCAATTGCCACAACGGGGTACACAGATCTGCATAGTGTCCAGCCAAATGCGAATATGTCCAATGACTCAATGACCTTTGACAATGTAGATCCTTGGTATAACAATTGCTCGCTTCGTTGGTCAAGCAGGGTAGCAGTACAGGGGAGAGACACACTGTAAGCCGTTGCATACTCAGAGAGTGTTAAGCTGTTGGAGAGGGGACATCCCCACTTCAAAAAGAGGAGTTCCCTGATGAAATTTAACCTTGCATTCGCAGAGTAAGGAGTGTCATCATGTTTCTAATCAGTGGAGTGATGTGTTGTCTCAGGTGTGATTCAAAATGAAGTTCTCTATGTTATTTCTGTTTATAGCCTTTCTTAAGAAACCAAACAGCCTGTAGTAGCTGCATTATTTTAGCAATAAAGATATTTTGCCTAACTGTTAGTGTTATTAATGAGCAAACATTCTCTACAGTGTAAAAACAATGGAACAACTTAATAACCAATATTAAGTATTACCAGAGGATGATGAGGATGATAAGGTAACAATACTAACCATGCTTTTCTTTCCCTTGTATTTCTTTCTCTTTTTCTCCCTTGTCACGATAAACAAACAGCCTGCTTCTCTATTAGCAGAGGTCATTACTGGACGCCAAGTCATCAGCTGACACCTGCATAGAGAAACAGTTAAACAGTCATTTGTTGTTTTCTTTTTTCAAAGAAGTATACTATATATATATATATGTGTGTGTGTGTAAAACAGTCTCTTGCTGAGGGTTTCAGGTGGGGTAAAACGTTAGATGCACCCAAGTGCCACGTCCTTCGCTTTCCGCAGCTGTTTAGGTCGGCAGGATAACCTTTGTGCTGTCCTTGCCAGGGAGTTTTGGTCCAGTTTTCTTTGATGACCAGATCCCCTGGTTTGCTCAAGAGATGGGTGCACCTCCCATGGTTCCTTTGTCACATGGTCTCAGACTATCTCAGACTGTCTCAGACTATACTAGCATCAGCACCGGATCACCCCAGGGCTGTGTACTTTCCCCCCTACTCTTCTCCCTTTACACCAACTCCTGCACCTCCAGCCACCAGTCTGTCAAGTTGATCAAGTTTGCGGACGACACCACCCTCATCGGGCTCATCTCCAACGGCGACGAGTCCGCCTACAGGAGAGAGGTGGCCCAGCTGGCGTCCTGGTGCAGCAATAACAACCTGCAGCTGAACGCTCTGAAGACAGTGGAGATGATTGTAGACTTCAGGAAAGTCACTACTCCTCTGCCCCCCCTCACCCTCTCAGGCTCTCCCATCACCACTGCTGATTCCTTCCGCTTCCTAGGCACTACCATCACCAGGGACCTCAAATGGGAGCTGACCATCAGCTCACTCATCAAAAAAGCCCAGCAGAGGATGTTCTTCCTGCGGCAGCTGAGGAAGCTCAAGCTACCCACCATGATGTTAGTGCAGTTCTACACAGCCATCATCGAGTCCATCCTCACCACCTCCATAACCGTGTGGTACGCAGGAGCCACTGCCAGGGACAGACTAAGGCTGCAGCGCGTCGTGCGCACTGCTGAGAAGGTGATCGGCTGCAAGCTCCCATCTCTCCAGGATCTGTACATCTCCAGGACCCGGAGGCGTGCTGGCCGGATCATAGCCGATCCCTCACACCCTGGTCATGTACTGTTTGCCCCCCTCCCCTCTGGTAGAAGACTTCGGTCCATCCAGACTAAAACCTCCCGTCACATGAACAGCTTCTTCCCCTCTGCCATTAGACTGCTGAACACTAAGTGACTCTCGTGCACCATGTACAGCAGCTCAACCAGACTCATGTCAATCATCACTGTTTTCTTCCTGCATTACCGACTGCACTATATAGTTCTCCACAGTATCTGCTGCTGGCTAATATATATTTTAACTGTTGACCAGTATCACTTAATCTTATCCTACACTTTATTACATGTATAGTTTATTTCTCTTATCTTATCATGTTTAATGTTGCAGCATTGTACCGAGACAAATTCCTAGTTTGTGTACTACATGAACAATGGCAATAAACCTGATTCTGATTCTGGTCTCTCCTGGGAAGGGCACTATGGAGAAGCAGAAAAAGAAGAAGCAGAGCAGCGGTATAAAACATACAAAAATAAGTTAACATATATAATAAGATGTAGTAAAAGAGACTGTTACAGTAAAGAACTGGAGAAAAACAGAGACAATATTAAAAATACATGGACAATACTCAACAGTATCCTTGGAAATAAAAGCAGAAATACAAGCTACCCAACTAATATTCCAAAAAATAATAAAATGACTCAGAGTGTGAATATTGCTTCACCTGCAGATGAATTTAATAATTTTTTTGTTAACATTGGACCTAAACTGGCCCGAGAAATACCCACAACGGTGCCAACAGGTGATACAATATGCAATAACACTGCTGTAAAAGACTCCATCTTCATAAAGAACACAGACGAAAGAGAGGTCATTGAAATTGTTAAATCGTTCAAAAGTAAAACATCTACTGACTGTGATGGTATCGACATGCTACTAGTCAAAACTGTTATCGAATGCATAGTAAAACCACTGACGTATATCTGCAACCTGTCTCTCCAATCAGGTATATTTCCCAATGCAATGAAAATAGCTAAAGTAATTCCGATATACAAGATGGGCGACAGAGGGGAACTCTCAAACTATAGACCAATTTCACTATTACCGCAATTTTCCAAGATACTTGAAAAAATATTCTATGAGAGAATTGACAACTTCATACTGAAGAATGATTTATTATGTGAGCAGCAATATGGGTTCAGACACAAGAGGACAACTGCATATGCCCTAATGGAATTTACAGAAAAAATATCAACAGCCATTGAAAATAAAGAGTATTCATTTGGAGTATTCCTAGATCTTAAAAAAGCATTTGATACAGTAGATCATAATTTATTATTAAAGAAACTACAAAATTCTGGTATTAGAGGGGTAGCACTGTCCTGGTTAAGTAGTTACTTAAAGAATAGATATCAGTATGTATGTGTTAGCAACAAAAACTCAGAGTTGCTGAAGGTCACCTGTAGAGTCCCACAGCGTTCAGTTTTGGGACCATTATTATTCAATATGTATATAAACGATATATGTAAAGTCTCAGAAAAAATGGACTTAATATTGTTTGCCGATGACACTAATGTGCTATGCAGTGGAAACAATTTGGAACAACTTCTGGATACACTCGGGAAGGAATTAGGACAGCTTAAACTGTGGTTTGATTCAAACAAATTAACGCTCAATTTAAGTAAGACAAAATTTATAGTCTTTAACAACCATCACAACAATCCAGTACCCACACTCAGTGTAAATGGTGTAGAGATTGAAAGGGTATCTGAAACTAAATTCCTTGGAGTAATAACTGATAACAAACTGTGTTGGAAGTCACATATTAATTATATTAAAGGTAAAGTTTCCAAATCAATTGCAATATTACACAGAGTGAAATATTTGCTGAATCAACCCACACTATACACCTTGTATCATTCATTAATACTCCCATACATGACATATTGTAATGAAGTATGGGGAAATACATACAAAACAAACATATATCCACTCTTTATGCTTCAAAAGAGAGCTATTAGAATAATAAACAAAGCAGCTTACAGGGAACCAACAAACCCACTTTTTCTTAAACAAAAAACTCTCAAGTTGAAAGATCTGGTTGACTTTAAAACCGCAATAATAATGTTCAAAGTGAAGAATTTATCACTGCCCGCAAATATCCAAAAGTTGTTCCAAACAAGGGAGAAACGATATCACTTCAGAGGAACATGTATATTTCAAAAGCCTACAGTGAGAACAACCACCAAGTAACACTGTATTTCAGTGCAAGGAGTCAGATTATGGAACGATTATGGACCTGAATTAAAATCATGTACAACGCTTGGACAATTTAAACAAAAACTAAAGGAAGAAATACTCCAAACATATTTACAAGACGACATGTAAACTCACATAAGGATTGACATATCCAGCCTGTGTTGTGTTGTAGCTTAGTTTTTTTTTTTTTTTCTCTCTGTGACATTCTGTCTTAGATTGTCTTGAATAGTAACCGCTTAACTTAGCTTAGCTTAGTTTTCTTTTTTTTTTTTTTCTCTCAGTCACACTTTGTCTTAGCTTTGTTCTAAATTGTAATCACTCTTGTCTTGTTTACTATTTTTTCTTTGAATTCTTGGATGGAATATGGGTGGGCAATATAAGCTGCGGCTTCAGCCATCACCCATTTCGGATAACTCACGTGGAATTGTTTAGTAGAAGGAGTCTTTGTCTAATTTGACCTTGTTGTTATATTATACAGTTTCTTTTAACCTGTACTGTATTATCCGAAATAAATTCATTCATTCATTCATTCATTCATTCATTCATGGATGCCATCGCTGTCAGTTGTCATTCTTTGCATATAATCACCCAGAAACCCTTCCTCAATACCTAACTTAAATGGCTTCAATAATAGGGTTTGTCATTCACAGTTTCCCTGTTTTCTTATTTGAATATTATACTAATCTTGTAAATTGTTGATGGTAAGCTAAGTGGTTTCCTAGGTAAATGTTTGGTACTAATAATTTAGGAACTGCACTTAAAAGGGACATGATTTGATCTGCAAAGTGTATTTCATTTCCATTATCTAAGTAAATCATTTCAGCTCTTTTAAATCTTGATATTGTTTCAGTTAAGGGTTTCAGTGTCACCATAGCAATATTTAAATTAGTGCAGGGGAAAGCCTCTGTATATTCAATAAGTGTGTAAATAATTTCTAAACATTTTTACCTTCACTCTTATTTAGTTCAATGAGATCCATGCAAAAGGTTTTGAAAAAACTAAGTTTATGCAGGGAAGGTCAAATTATTTTGCTTTGAGCTCCCTAAAGCACTGTTCTCTTAATTGAGTAAGAATCTGTATTGTATTTGTAGTAGATTCTAAATGAAGTCCCACGGTAAACATAAATTCAGCACAAGTTGGACTTTTCTTAGAGATTTAGAACTTTTCTCATATATTTGCATAGTTTTCTTCCTTATCAGTTTACCTTGTTTCTTATAAACATGATAATTCTTTTACAATAATCTACAGATATTTTCATAAATATCTGGAAATTTATTGATGTAACTTTTAACTTCTCCTGTTGAATGTTGTGATTTCATTACCAATTGGTTTCATTTATATTTTTCTCTTCATTATTGATCATCTATTGATAATCTTTATGTATTATTGTGGAGGAACAAAATAAGTTCAGGCGAGAGGCGACGAGCTGAAGGTTTCAGAGTTTTATTCCTCCATCATCATGAGACACACTGTAGCGCTGACGCGCTGTGCTGTGTGTGTGTGTACGTGTGTGTGCTCTTGTGAGTGTGCTCCTTAAGGCATGTAAAGTCAGCTCTTTTATACAGACAAGAGAGAATGCATGGCACATTTGCATATTGATATACTGTACATACCAGTCAATACATATCAATGGCGTGATTAACTGGCACCGGACTTCCTCTCCTTAATCCGGAGATGTATAACAATAGTCATTGTTCTGATTGTCTCCTAGGGGCTCTCTGTCCATATGCAAATTGCTCTGCTTTCTGCCGCCTAGCTGAGTGTGATGGCTGAATGTCCATGTAGATTGTGGTGGGTAACCACAGGGCTCCCCCCCAGAGCACTCAGCAGGGGTTGTGACTCCCCCCCCCCCCCCGTCATTTGGCTCCAGCTCCAGTAGAACTGTCGGAGGGCATGTCAGTCCGTGAGGGTGACGGGGGAGTGGTGGAAAGGGCAGTGTGCTCCGTTCCGAGTTCCAGCACGTTGAACGGCTGTGGATCATGGGCGCACGGGCCGGTGTGTTTCATGCGTAATGGAACAAGACGGCGATCGGCCGGCTTAGGGAGTGAAGTGCAGGAAAAGCTCTGTGCAGGAGGAGGGGGAGGGGGTGGAAGTAAGCGAGAGCTGGCCCAGGATGTCAAAGGTGCCTGGGCCGTGCAAAAATTGCGTGTGGATCCGCAATGTCGAGGGACTTTCTTCTTCCGGCTGTCAGAGAGAGTAGATGCATTTCTTATCCTCTTCTCTCCTCCCTTCACTGATCCGAGCTTGCTGTGTCCTGTCTGTGTCTCACTCTTCTTCTTGCTGCATCTCGATCCAAACGGAAAATTATGGAATTGGTGAGCTGGGCTTTAAATGCAATTGACACCACTTTTTCAAACAGAAATTCGGGCTCGGGGGAGCCCAAGTGTCCTGCAGGCACTTCGGCTGCGGGTTATGTGAGAGACTCATGGGACAATTGGAAACTCATGTGTCTGTGGGATCTTTCGATTGAAGATGTGGAAGACATCTACCTGTTTGGCTTCATGATCACAGGATTTCTGCTGTTTGGCTTTGGAGTTTTCCTGGTGTATCGGAAACTAAAGAAGTTGGAAAGAGCTAGTCAAAATGTGGACCCGGCGTAGCTCCTTCAACAATTCGACCAGTTGGGGAGGGCATTGATAGCGGTTAATGGCGAACTGAATCGGAAGGTGGGAAACATCTCGGAGTCGCTGGGTGCTCTCCAGGGAATGATTTTAAAGCCTGGGAATGTAAATGTAAATTGCGATGCACAGAATCGCATGAGAAGTGAAAATTCTATGCTCTAAGTGAACTGTGCTTATCAGGCCTTGATTCGGCGTCCTTGGGAGAACTCATTCCTCCAGGAGAAAAGATAAGGCAGAAGGGAGTTTTAGCTTTTCTCTAGCCCAAACATTCTGATGTGCAGCAATCTGAACTCTCTATGGACAGGATCATCATGTGACTAGCATGGAATTTTACCATCTGACATGCACTGAAGAGAGATGAACTCTTGTGGTCATGTTATCTATATTTAGGATACCATGGACATAACATCTAGTCGTTGCTTAGGGGAGGAATTTTGTTGTTCACCGGTAACTGACACTTCACACTGCACTCACACTGCATCCACGAATATCACATGACTGATACACACACACTGGTCTCTCTCAACTTTAATGTGTGGAACTGTAACTTGTCTGCTAAGTGTGCAATTAGAGGGTTTTTTCTATGTGATCATAATCTTGCTCACTTGAGCTCTATTTTGATAACTATACTTTTTTCTCTCTGCCCAATGTGTCACCCCCTCCCCCTCCCCCTCTTTACCCCCACTGTATGAGGCACCTGTCGGCTGCCGCGTCATTAGGGAGCGCTTAACATGAGCGCACCTTAATGTCAAGTAAAATTCCTTGTATGTGTAAAAGCATGCTTGGCAATAAAGTTCATTCTGATTCTGATTCTGATTCTGACTTTCCCGTTAAACCTGGTGGAGATCCACAGCGGCTGTGAAAAAAAAAAAAAAAATTATATCTCTGACTTCTCTCATGGCTCGATCCAGCGAGGATGTGAGGAAGGTGAGCAGCCAAATTCCCTGAGGATGTGTAGCAGCTGTGATAAACTGAAGCTGTGTCAGGGACTCGGCAGTTTTGCTTTAGGTGCGGAAAGCAGCCCTAAAGTCATCAGGGAAAGCAATCGGCTAAATTCCCCTTGTGCGCCGTGGCTGGAAACCCATACAAAGTCCTGTGTGCGGGCTGCATGTCTGCTGCAGTTGCACGAGCAGCCCTGAAGGTCCCGAGGGTGGCGATTGGCCGTTTTTCTCTGGTATGTGCAGCGGCGGAGGACGAATGTATCAGTCTGTGGAGCCGGTTTTGTCCCGTGTGTGGTGCGCGCTTGGTGTAGTGACCACATACAGTAGCTGGCAGTTGCGCTGTCCTCGTAATCCTGCAGTGTGCACACGTAGCTTCTGTGCACGGAAGGTCCGTTGTCATTAATCCTCGTGCGTCTCAGTCCCAGCGCCACGCTCTCCGTCCGGCCCTGGAGGTCGCCATCATGGAGAGAGGACAAGGTGCTTGCGCTCCCGTGTGGATGCAAAGGATGTAGGCGATCCCCGGTCTCTTGAATCCACAGCGCAGTGAGAGGGAGCAGACGGCCATTCTCCCTCGTCAGGTCACCAGTGTGGAGGTAAAAGATCAGGCGAGGAGTGCACCATAACGCGTGCTGGGGCTTTCCCGGTTGGGGTGATCTCCGGGATGTTTGCCTTGTGTTCCATTCTTCATCAAGGGTCACCAGTGTGGAGGAACAAAATAAGCTCAGGCGAGAGGTGACAAGCTGAAGGTTTCAGAGTTTTATTCCTCCATCATCATGAGACACACTGTAGCGCTGTGCTGTGTGTGTGTGTGTGTGTACGTGTGTGCTCTTGTGAGTGCGCTCCTTAAGGCATGTAAGGTCAGCTCTTTTATACAGACAAGAGAGAATGCATGGCACATTTGCATATTGATATACATATCAGTCAATACATATCAGTGGCATGATTAACTGGCGCCAGACTTCCTCTCCTTAATCAGGGGATGTATAACAATAGTTATTGTTCTGATTGTCTCCTAGGGGCTCTCTGTCCGTATGCAAATTGCTCTGCTTTCTGCTGCCTAGCTGAGTGTGATGGCTGAATGTCCATGTAGATTGTGGTGGGTAACCACATTATCTATTTTTCTGAGGATTGCTCATTATTTTTTGCTAATTAATTTCTTTGGTACCCCCCTTTTGATGAATGGAGACACACATGCAGCAAAGTTATAGGGTATTTGCTTGATGAGTAGTGTCTTTTACTAGAAGGAAGCGTGTTATCACTTTTATGTGTTACACACAGTTAATTCAGATGAAAACTTGTAAGTAGTATAGCGCCTTCAAAATGATGTTTCAATAATCATGGCTTCTTTTGTGACGTCTCTTGAACTAATTTACTAATTCCATTTAGGAAAAAGCAATATAGCTGTCTGTGCAGATTTGATTTGATTTAGCATTGATAACTAAGATCAGTTTGTCCAGTTGAACACAGACAGATTGAATTTGTGTAAGTGAATCCTTGTGAAAGGTTGTGTCACACTCCTTCAGTCAATGGAAAGGTGGACATATTGCCTAATTAGAATTTGGCTTAATTTTATAGAAGGAATGCTTCACTTTATATATTCCTTGGGAAATTATGGGGTGGACTGTAATCCCGAGGCCCAGCTCGGCCACGGTTGAGCACAGGGAAAACACATTCCTTATTACTGTCACATTTCTGAAATGTGATATTGTCACACCATTATGTGGCGAGGGGCATCAGATGTATCCTGCAGTGCGAAGTCATATGAACACTACATTTTTAAAGGCAGAGTCATTTAAATTGTTATGCTTTATGTCATTTGCAATGTCATTTGTTCTACTTAGCTTCAAAAAATGCTTGTCAACTGAGAGGTCTTTCCCCCTATGGCCACTGTCGCCCCCTCCAGCACTCATACACTGTCCGGCCTCCTCACATCTCCCACAAAGATCAAATGTCGGTGCCATCTCGCAAAGAAAAATTTGGGGAAACCTTATGGCTTCCCCGTTCTTACGTCAGTATTTACATCAACAGGAGTGCAAATTTTAGAATCAGAATCAGAATCAGCTTTATTGCCAAGTATATTTACAAGTAAACATATGAGGAATTTGACTTGACATTGGGCGCGCACGTTAGGTGCATCCAATGACGCGGCAGCCATGAAGGCACCTGTGCTGTGCTTTATCACCTCATAAATTGATTTTACTAATGTTCCAGTTATCATTATTTTGTGTCCCTTAAATGTTTATCTCAGTTGTTTATCCCACTGTTTATTATAACATGTAATGTTAAGAAACACAAGTGCATTATTGTTTTTTATTATTTTATTACATATTGCATATGTCACCAAGGATTTATTAAATTGAAAGGTAATAGTGATGTTGTGGCACATATGTTGGTTACATATTCTCCACAAATGTATTGCTGTATGTTTATTGTGTGCTTCACGTCTCATGGAACAAAAGGGACTGAGACTCTGGGATTCAGCAGAAGAGTGTGAGATTCGGCCTTTGTTTCAGGGAGATGGCCTGGGGAGATGTCCGGACCACCAGGGACTAAAGGACAATGGTGTGAGATCAAAGGGGTTACTTTGTGATTGGGATTGAGTACCATGTGACTGTATGTTTGATTAAACACCATGTGACTGCTGCTTCGTGTCCTGGGGACAAAACCCTGATGTAAGATGAAACTTCCTCTTTCCTTGCTTTGAGATCGTTGGAGTATGTGATCTGTGAATAAAGCTGATTCTGAGGAACAAACTCAGCCTCATCCTTGAGCACATTCTCCACACTGGTGACCTTACGACGTAAAATGAGCAGAAATAATTCTCCCGAGCGGGGCTCGGCAGAAGCCAGCCTGATGGCTGCCTCCACACTCCGGCTGCCTGACTTCTGGCAGCATAGTCCGCGCTCCTGGTTTAGCGCGGTTGAGGCGCAGTTCAACCTCCGGGGAATCTCGAAGGACAACATGAAATTCTACCATGTGGTGGCGAAGCTGGACAGCCACACAGTCCAGAGGGTGGAAGACCTGGTCAACCACCCACCGGACAGCGACAAATACAGCGCATTGAAAGCTGCGCTTATCAGCCATTTCACCCCCTCGGTGCAACAGCGAGCAGAGGGGCTCCTGGCGTTGACGGAGTCGGAGAACGACAGACCCGTAGACCTGATGGTCAAAATGCTGAGGCTGAAAGACTCAGAGGACTGCGAATTTATCTTCGCCCACCTCTTCCTCCGGACCCTGCCGCCAGCGGTGAGAGTTACCCTGGCAGATTCACCCCGGTTGGCCAAGCGAGACTACCACGGGCTGAGCAAGGAGGTGCAGCGACTCGTCGACGCCCACAAGTGGAGCGCAGTTTCGGCTGCAGCAGCGGAGCTAGGAGCGACGCCCGGAGATGGCATGGGGCCAGTGGTTGCAGCACCAGACGGGCCGACGACGGCAGCAGTCAGCACCAAGCGACACGGAGCGGGTGACGTCCTTTGCTTCTATCATCGCCGCTTTGCAGAGAGGGCACACAAGTGCCTCCCACCGTGCCACTTCAAGCGTTTGGGAAACGCCAAGACCGAGGGTCGGTAGCAGCTCCGGCCCTCGGGGACGAGAACAAGCTGCTTTACCTGACGGATACACGTTCGGGGAGACAATTCCTCGTGGACACAGGCTCCCAGATGAGCTTCATCATGCCTTCCTACGCGGACCGGCTGATGCCGTCCAAGGTTCCCTGGGTGTCAGTGTCAGCAGCGAACGGCTCAGCTATTAAGACCTTCGGTGAGAGGACTCTGCTTCTGTCTTTGCAGGGTCGTTCATTTGAGTGGACTTTTGTTGTAGCTGCAGTCAGTTTCAACATGTTAGGGGCTGATTTCTTGTGCTCACATGGTTTATTGGTTGATCTTGCTAATAGACGTCTGGTTAATGCTTTTCACTGTATTCCCTGCACAGCACGAGTGGCACCACCAACTGCACAAGCCAACGTCACAGCTGCGGGTGGTAAGTTCCACGCTCTCCTCACTCAGTTCCCAGCACTAACAGTCCCAACGTTTTCGGCGACAGTGGCCAAACATGGGGTGGAGCATTATATCACTACCACCGGGCCACCCGTTTTTGCAAAAGCTCGGCACCTGGACTCAGCTAAGCTGACCATAGCACGCGAGGAGTTCGCCAACCTGGAAAAACTGGGCATCATCAGACGTTCGAACAGCCCCTGGGCTTCACCATTGCACATGGTCCCAAAGACTGATGGCTCGTGGCGACCTTGCGGTGATTTCCGCAGGTTGAATAATGCCACTGCACACGACCGCTACCCGATCCCACACATCCAAGATTTTTCAGTTCATTTGGCGGGGGTGTGCATTTTTTTTTAAATAGATTTAGTGCGCGGCTACCATCAGGTTCCAGTGCACGCCCAGGACATACCCAAAACAGCGGTAATAACTCCTTTTGGGCTTTTTGAGTTTTTGCGCATGCCTTTTGGACTCAAGGGGGCCGCGCAGATGTTCCAGCGCATGATGGACGCAGTGCTACGCGACCTCCCTTTCGTGTTCGTCTACTTGGATGACATTTTAGTAGCCAGCACGTCCGAAGACGAACATGAAAGCCACCTCACGGCAGTTTTCCGGAGGCTGGCAGAGCACGGGTTAATAATTAACCCAGCGAAGTGTCAGTTTGGGGTAGCGCAGATTGATTTTTTGGGGCATCGCGTTTCGCCAGAAGGAGCGGTCCCTCTGCCCGATAAAGTGCGCGCAGTTAAAATTTTCCCCAACCTCAAACGGTCAAAGCGTTACAGGAGTTTTTGGGAATGGTTAATTTTTATAACCGTTTCCTCCCAAGCGCAGCGCAGCTCATGCAACCATTGTACGCTGCACTAAAAAAACAAAAACCCACGAATAAAATTGAATGGTCTCCCGAGTGGGAGCGCGCATTCTCTCAAGTCAAAACAGCCCTGGCAAACGCGGCTTTGTTGGCACATCCAGTTCCAACAGCCCGCATGGCTCTCACCACTGACGCGTCCAATTTAGCGGTAGGGGCGGTCGTTGAACAGTTTGTAGCGGGGACCTGGCAACCGCTCGCGTTTTTCAGCAAAACCTTGCGCGATAGCGAGCAAAAATACAGCGCGTTCGACAGGGAGTTGTTGGCCCTACACTTGGCCATCCGCCATTTCCAGTTCTGGCTGGAAGGGCGCTGTTTCACCGCGTTCGTGGACCACAAACCGCTGACTTTTGCGATGGCCAAGATTTCGGAACCTTGGTCGGGCCGGCAGCAAAGACAGCTGGCCGCGATATCAGAGTTCACCACCGATATCCAGCATGTCGCAGGTAGACATAATGTAGTGGCAGACTGCCTCTCGCGTGCTGTGCCGGCGCCAGACCCCGTGGGGGCAGACTCTGCAGCCATGGCCGCGGGCCAGGGTAGCGACGCGGAAGCGTGCGTGGCCCCGGTCCGCGTAGGGTTAGATTATGCAGCCATGGCCGCGGAGCAGGTTAGCGATGCGGATGTGCGCGCGCTCCAGTCTGGACCAACAGGGTTAAGGCTGGAGGACAGGGTGCTGCAAATGGGTATGCCTCCCCTAATCTGCTATGTCTCCACAGGACGGCTGCATCCCATGGTACCAGCTGCGTGGCGCCGCCGCGTTTTTGACTCGATCCATTCTCTGGCGCACCCGGGGGTGTGCGCATCAGTCAAAATGGTGGGAGAGAAATTTGTATGGCCGGGGTTGCGCAGAAAGGTCAAGGAATGGGCGACAACCTGCGTAGTGTGTCAGCGAGCCAAAATACACAAACACACTAGAGCTCCTTTGGAGCCTTTTCACATTCCGGCTAAGCGCTTTGATCATGTGCATGTCAACTTGGTAGGCCCCCTTCTGTCGTCACAGGGGTACACACACCTTTTGACGATGGTGGACCGCACCACGCGTTGGCCGGAAGCGGTCCCTCTGGCATCAACCACAGCGGAGGAAGTGGCGCGCGCATTTTTAACAGCTTGGGTAGCGCGTTTTGGAGTTCCGTCGGACATAACGTCTGACAGAGGTCCTCAATTTGTTTCCAAACTCTGGTCATCGATGGCCCGCAGCCTAGGGGTAAAGATCCACCGCACCACTGTGTACAACCCCCAGGCTAACGGTTTATGCGAGCGTTTTCATAGGTCATTGAAAGCGGCCCTCAGAGCGTCGCTTACGGATACAAATTGGGTTGACAAATTACCATGGGTCTTATTGGGGTTGCGTTCTGCACCTAAGGAGGATTTGCAAGCCTCCCCAGCTGAATTAGTTTTTGCACAGCCTCTCCGTCTGCCTGGGGAATTTCTCCCCGATAATCCTGCCCCAAATTGCCCCCCCCCCCCCCGCTTAGCTGTTGCAGAGCGGCACAGGATCAAACACACTTCCTGGCCCGGTTCATCACAGTCTCCCACGCGTTTTTGTGCCGAAGGCTTTAAAAAATGCGGAGTTTGTTTTTGTGAGACATGATGCTTATCGCCCCAACCTGCGCCCGCCTTACGATGGGCCGTTCAAGGTGCTGGAAACAGGAGAGAAGCATTTTTTGCTAGATTTGGGAGACAGAAAAGAGTTGATTTGTATAAACAGACTCAAACCCGCTTTTGTTTTGGCGGATGAAGAGGTGCAGTTGGCGAGAGCCCCCCGTCGCGGTAGACCCCCTAGAGGGTATTCTACAGAACTCCCACAGAGATTGACTAACAGTTCTAATCCACAGGAGCAGGAGGACGCTGTGGAAGCAGCAAATCCGGCTTTCAGCAGATACGGCAGGAGACTGAGAGTTAAGCAACTGGTGGATTGATATGTAGTAATGTTATTATGTCATGTACCTCTGGTTATGTTTGTCCCATTTTAGACGTTTGGGGGGGGGTCATGTGGCACATATGTTGGTTACATATTCTCCACAAATGTATTGCTGTATGTTTATTGTGTGCTTCACGTCTCATGGAACAAAAGGGACTGAGACTCTGGGATTCAGCAGAAGAGTGTGAGATTCAGCCTTTGTTTCAGGGAGACGGCCTGGGGAGATGTCCGGGCCACCAGGGACTAAAGGACAATGGTGTGAGATCAAAGGGGTTACTTTGTGATTGGGATTGAGTACCATGTGACTGTATGTTTGATTAAACACCATGTGACTGCTGCTTTGTGTCCTGGGGACAAAACCCTGATGTAAGATGAAACTTCCTCTTTCCTTGCTTTGAGATCGTTGAAGTATGTGATCTGTGAATAAAGCTGATTCTGAGGAACAAACTCAGCCTCATACATATTCTCCACAAATGTATTGCTGTATGTTTATTGTGTGCTTCTCATGGAACAAAAGGGACTGAGACTCTGGGATTCAGCAGAAGAGTGTGAGATTCGGCCTTTGTTTCAGGGAGACGGCCTGGGGAGATGTCCGGACCACCAGGGACTAAAGGACAATGGTGGAGATCAAAGGGGTTACTTTGTGATTGGGATTGAGTACCATGTGACTGTATGTTTGATTAAACACCATGTGACTGCTGCTTCGTGTCCTGGGGACAAAACCCTGATGTAAGATGAAACTTCCTCTTTCCTTGCTTTGAGATCGTTGGAGTATGTGATCTGTGAATAAAGCTGATTCTGAGGAACAAACTCAGCCTCATCCTTGAGCACATTCTCCACAATGTTATGATTCCTTGTTAATTTGGCAAATCTAATTCCTGGTGAAAGCTAAAAAAAAATTGTGAATGCTTTCCCTTTCCTGTTGAAAAATGAAGAATGAACAATAGCAGAAAAACCTTTAAATTACACCTAAAGCTTCCACAATTTTAATGTGTTTTTGCTATTCACAACAAGTATTCACTAAATATTCTGTGAATCAGTAAATGTTTTACCAATTGACATGGGTAATCACTAGTTTAGGATTATGTTTAAACAAAATGGTATCATATATTAGAAGCCTTAAACCAATGCAGCAGCTAGAATTAGTAACTGGAAATGCAGGCCTAATCTCTGTTTTCAGGAATTTATGGCACAGGACCACAATCTGTGGTCTGTGTGTCCATCCATCCATCCATCCATCCATCCATCCATCCATCTTCTACCGCTTTTCCGGAGGTCCGGGTCGCGGAGGCAGCAGTTCAAGCAGAGAAGCCCAGACTTCCCTCTCCCCAGCCACCTGCTCCAGCTCTTCAGAGGGGATACCAAGGCGTTCCCAGACCAGCTGGGAGACATAGTCTCTCCACCGAGTCCTGGGTCTGCCCCGGGGTCTCCTCCCAGTGGGACGTGCCTGAAACACCTCAAGTGGGAGGCGTCCAGGAGGCATCCTAATCAGATGCCCATACCACCTCAACTGACTCCTTTCAATGTGGAGGAGCAGCAGTTCTACTCTGAGCCTCTCCCGGATGACTGAGCTCCTCACCCTATCTCTGAGGGTGAGTCCAGCAATCCTACGGAGAAAGCTCATTTCAGCCGCTTGTATCCGCGATCTCGTTCTTTCGGTCATTACCCAAAGCTCGTGACCATAGGTGAGAGTAGGAACGTAGATTGACTGGTAAATCGACAGCTTTGCCTTAGAACTAAGCTCCCTCAACGTCCGCATCACTGCAGATGCTGCTCCAATCCGTCTGTCGATCTCTCGCCCCATTTTCCCCTCACTCGTGAACAAGACCCCAAGATACTTAAACTCCTCCACTTGGGGCAGGAGCCTGTCCCCAACCCGGAGAGGACAATCTACCTTTTTCCGGCTGAGGACCATGGGCTCGGACTTGGAGGTGCTGATTCTCATCCCAGCCGCTTCACACTCAGCGGCAAACCGTCCCAGCAAGAGCTGTAGGTCATTGCTGGATGAAGCCAACAGGACAACATCATCTGCAAACAACAGAGATGAGATCCTGTGGTCACCAAGCATGACACCCTCCATTCCCTGGCTGCGCCTAGAAATCCTGTCCATAAAAATTATGAACAGGATCGGTGACAAAGGGCAGCCCTGGCGGAGTCCAACTCTCACTGGGAATGACTCCGACCGAGTGTTGGCAATACGAACCAAACTCTCACAACGGTCGTACAGAGACCGAATAGCTCGTAACAACAAGCCCGATACCCCATACTCCCGAAGCACCCCCCACAAAAATCCACGAGGGACGCGGTCAAATGCCTTCTCCAAGTCCACAAAACGCATGTAAACTGGTTGGGCAAACTCCCACGAACCCTCAAGAATTCTCGAGAGGGTAAAGAGCTGGTCCGATGTCCCACGGCCAGGATGAAAACCACATTGCTCCTCCTGAATCCGAGGTTCGACCAACGGCCGGACTCTCCTCTCCAGTACCTTGGCATAGACCTTCCCAGGGAGGCTGAGGAGTGTGATCCCTCTAAAGTTGGAGCACACCCTCCGGTCCCCTTTTTTGAAGAGAGGAACCACCACCCCGGTTTGCCATGCCAAAGGCACTGCCCCCGACCTCCACGCAATGTTGCAGAGGCGTGTCAACCATGACAACCCAACAACATCCAGGGCCTTGAGGTACTCAGGGCGAATCTCGTCCACCCCTGGGGCCCGGCCACCAAGGAGATTTTTAACCACCTTGGCGACCTCAGCCCCTGTGATAGGCGAGTCATCCCCCCTGTCCCCAAACCCTGCTTCCTCTGTGGAAGGCGTATCAGTGAGATTGAGGAGATCCTCGAAGTATTCCTTCCACCGCCCGACGATATCCCCAGTTGAAGTCAACAGTGTCCCATCCGCACCATACACAGTGTGGACGGGGAGCTGCTTTCCCCTCCTGAGCCGCCGAACAGTTTGCCAGAATCTCTTTGAAGCCGACCGAAAGTCTTGTTCCATGGCCTCACCGAACTCCTCCCATACCCGGGTTTTTGCTTCAGCAACCACCCGAGCTGCACTCCACTTGGCCTGCCGGTGCACCTCAGCTGCTTCGGGAGTCCCACAAGCCAACCAAGCTTGATAGGACTCCTTCTTCAGCTTAATGGCCCCCCTCACCACTGGTGTCCACCACTTGGTTCGGGGGTTGCCACCACGAGATGCACCGACCACCTTGCGGCCGCAGCTCTGGGCCGCCGCTTCAACAACAGAGGTGGAGAACGTGGCCCATTCAGACTCCATGTCTCCAGACTCCCTCGGAATGTGGTTGAAGTTCTTCCGGAGGTGGGAGTTGAAGACCTCCCGGACAGGGGCCTCAGCCAGACGCTCCCAGCACACCCTCACTATACGTTTGGGTCTACCAGGTCTGAATGGCTTCCTCCCCTGCCATCGGATCCAACTCACCACCAGGTGGTGATCAGTTGACAGCTCTGCACCTCTCTTTACTCGGGTGTCCAAGACATACGGTCGCAGGTCTGATGATACGATAACAAAATCGATCATCGACCTGCGACCTAGGGTGTCCTGGTGCCAGGTGCACATATGGACACCCTTATGCTTGAACATGGTGTTCGTTATGGACAGACTGTGGTTAGCACAGAAGTCCAATAACTGAACACCACTCGGGTTCAGATCGGGCAGGCCATTCCTCCCAATCACCCCTCTCCAGGTTTCACTGTCGTTGCCCACATGCGCATTGAAGTCCCCCAGTAGGACAATGGAGTCTCCAGGAGGAGTACCCTCCAGCACCCCAGTCACAGACTCCAAAAAGGGTGGGTACTCTGAAACATCATTTGGTGCATAGGCACAAATGATGGTCAGGACCCGTTTCCCAACCCGAAGGCGTAGGGAAGCAACCCTTTCATCCACCGGGGAAAACTCCAATATAGAGGCAGCAAGGTGGGGCGATACAAGAATACCCACCCCTGCTCGTCGCCTCTCGCCCGGGGTAACTCCAGAAAAGGCCAAGCTCCAGCCCCTCTCCAGGAGACTGGTTCCGGAACCGGAGCTGTGTGTTGAGGTGAGGCCGACTATATCTAGCCGGTATCGCTCAACCTCGTACACCAGCTCAGGCTCCTTCCCCACCAGAGAGGTGACATTCCACGTACCAAAAGCCAGTTTAGAAAGCTTAGGATCAGTCCGCCAAGGTCTCCGCCTTTGACTGCCACCTAATCCACATAGCACCGGACCCCCATGATCCCTCCTGCAGGTGGTGAACCCACTGGAGGGCGGACCCATGTAACTCCCTCGGGCTGAGCCCGGCCGGGTCCCATGGGTGGAAACCCGGCCACCAGACGCCAGCCTTCGAGCCCCTCCCCCAGGCCTGGCTCCAGGGTGGGGCCCCGGCAACCCCACACCGGGCGGGGCACACTGAATCCTTGACATACAATTCATCATGAGAGTCTGTTGGATCGTTCTTAGTCTGGCCCTTCACCCAGAACCAGTTTGTCTTGGGAGACCCTATCAGAGGCAAATTGCCCCCGGACAACATAGCTCCTGGGATCACTGGGGCACGCAAACCCCCCCACCACGATAAGGTGACGATCCATGAGGAGGTGGTCTGTCTTTTTTTTTTTTTCCTTTGAAGGCTGATTCTGTCTGTTCACCGTTATCTTATCTAGGTCAGTCTGACAACTCCTCTTGGTGCTCCATCCACCGCTAATCAGTCTGAGTTTACCATTGAAATTAAATTCCCTTTCTCCATTTTACCAGAAATCTTGTGCTATTTCTCTTTTCTGTTCATAAATTTAATAAAAAAAAATGCATTCTCATCTTGCTGTGTTCTTTAGGAGGGAAAAAAGTCACAGCATGAACTGTCTCAGATCCTGCTCTTGTGTTCCCCCCCCCCTTTTTTTTTACATGGACAGGCCTAGGGTCGAAATGTAAATAAGACTGCATATGTCATTTATTAAAAAGTGAGTATAGTATTATTTAAACAAAACAACAATATGACATACAATTACCAAGACCTCTGTTTGATAATCAGTAGTCTCTGGCAAATCTTATGCGCAAACACATTAATTATCAATCTCTTTTGAACCTCTATGCTTTGAATCATGTAATATAGGGTATACATAAAGCCTTCAGTGATTAGGCATTATAAAGTGACAGCATGATATTGTAATGTTCAGATAATTTCATCATTGTCCTGCTGGTAGCCTTGATTAAGATGTAAGCATTTGTACTTAACTTAGTGTTCAGCTGCCTCTTTGGTGTCGATGAGAGGAGAGCATGGACAGTGGCAAGGCTGGGTCCCGGAGGCTGGTTTTGTTTTGGCAGGGGGAAAGAGAACATCAGTCCTGCGTACTTTTTCCCTGTAAAGTGCACTGTTATGCTTCAGTCAAAGAAAAAAAAAAAAGTCAGTGATACGTCAAAAAATTGGCTTTTTTAAAAAAAAAATGTAAATAGTTTATCACATACACAACATTAGAGTTAAAACCCACAAAGTTACATTGAAAAAGTAAAACCCCAAAACTTTGCAAAAATACCCATATATTGATTGTTTTATTTTTTCTTTTACCAAGTTTTTACACACAAATCAGTAGCTACACAGCCTTTTCTATTTCCCCCCCCCCCCCAAAGTTCTCTCTCTGTGTGTTAGCTTTTTTTCCCCCTCTCTCTCTCAAGGACACACATGCACACACAGACAGACAGATATACACACACAGACAAACACACAGGGCCCACAGAAATGTTCTCTTTAGTGTTATCTCCACAAGGTCATATGATAAAGACTTTTAGGTTCATGCCAAAGCCCAAAACAGCATGAGAATTACTTCAATTAATCTCCGAAACTGGCAACTTCCAGCGGAAACCCCCCCCCCCCCAAAAAAAAAAACACGCACATATGGTAACTCCCACACCGCCACTTGCAGCGTGAACCTCCCTTTTTATTTACACTGCCGTAAAAATACACCAGTCCACTGTTTTTGCTCAGAGCTACTATTTTCAAATACCTATAAATTTAAACACTTCTCAAAAGGATAACAATTAACTAACCAGCCTTTTGGTGCTCCATAAATATCAGAAAAAATCACAACCATCAATTTCACACCCTATTCACTCCGTCTCCATAGGAACTCAGCCTCTGCTTCCCCCCCGGAGCGGATTTCGGACTACAGTAACTTTTATCTAGTGCTTCAACAAAACTCACAAAATAAAATCTACCTTTTTCGGGGTTCACGTAACCTCCCCACAAATGCCGAAAGTCCAAACACTGGACGATAAGCAGAAATGGTCACAAAGGCATGAATCTGTCCCTGAAAATGTACTTCTCTGGGATCACGTGTCTCTTCCACAGGACGTCAAGAGCCTAGTTATTTAGACAATTAAACATCTGTGGATAGAAGAGCACAAATCTTTCCCTTTTTTTTTTTTGTTTGCATGCAAACTTCCGGCACCTCCACTGCACTAATGGGGCCTAGAGAGCAGCGGATCTCTAAGAATCACCCTGGGTCTTGCGATAACGGTCACCGTTTGCAGAGGAAAAACCTCATTCCTCCCAAGGGATTATTACGATATCGCTCACCGTGGGTAAAAAGAACCTAGCAATCAGGCCACAAGTTTCACCCCTTCAGCTTCCTCAATGTAGAACCGGTCCGGGCAATCTCACTATCTTTTATCCATAAACAGCAACAAATGTACTCACATCCAAGTCGCCTGTAGGATTCTCAGATGTGTCACCCAGTCAGTTCCAGCGCCCCGGTCTGAAATGCCTTCACTGCAGTAACACTGACCCTTTTTTTTTTTTTTTTTCACTCAGCCTGGGAAGGTCTTTCGATCAGCTGTGCACTTGCTGAAATCAAGCAGAGGTGCCGGAAAGATGGAGATATGTGGATCCGCTGTTTGGACGCCAAAATGTTAGAATAATTTTGAGCTTAAATTATTCAAAGTCAAAAATCAGGCGGAAAGTTGGATTTATGTACATTTATTACCAAAATATAAGGAGTCACCCCAATGGCCATGTTGGGGGAGAGATTACAAACCATGACATTCAGACACACCTAGATTCTCTAATGGATCCATTCTTCTAAGTCTGATATATATATATATATATATATATATATATATATATAGGGGAGGATGGGATGAGAGGAGGAAAGGAGAGGGACAGACAGAAAGTCCTGATAACTGAGCTTATCCAGGCAGACGTCACAGACACTCTGGAGACATGGGGTCATGAAGACATGAGAGCCATAAAACTAACAGAATGTTCATAAAAAAGCTGAGGAGTTCCTGTGCATTCCTGTGACCCGAAACAGGACATGTCAGAGAGATTATATAAGAGGCTTAGATCATTCCTTATGCATGTATTGACCCTGTACTGATCTCCAGTCTGAACTCTCTGAAACTGCTCACAGAAACATGCCAAGAATATATGAACTTATCCTTATCCTACATCCTTATGAACTTATCCTATATGGAATCACTACTCACTTCTGGTTCCTGTAAGGTGAGGATGCACAAGTAAAGGCTCCCAGTTCGTTTCTGTTTAAAACTCAGTTTAGAGCTGGCGTTTTGAGCTGTTTTTTTTTTTGTTACTACCGCTGGAGAATAAACCTGCTCGTGCGAAAAAAGAAGGATTTGCCAGTCTCATAACATAATATTGTAATGACTGGTGACACAATCAGACCCCTCACTCTCAGGGAGAACAAAGGGATTTCTCCCACATGTGTTTTTTTTTTTTCCTACGATCATAATCAACGATCATCGGCCGGGATCATGGGTCCCAGGAAAACTCAGCAGACTGAGGAGGTGGACGAAATAAAAAAAGCGCTGGATTTCTTGGCGGAAGAGATTTCTGCTGTTAAGATGCAGCAAAGAACCATCCTGGACCTGGTAGAGGAGGTGAAAGCGCTGCGGATCCAGAACGCTGAGAAGGAAAAGAGGCTGGCGTATCTGGAGAGCAGAGTGTCGGAACTGGAGCAGAATACTTGGGTGAACGACGTGATCATCACGGGGCTCCACATTAAACCCCGATCATACGCGCGAGCAGTGGCCGTGGACAGCAGTGGAAGTGAGCTGGAAGACGAATCCACGGAGCAACAAGTGGTGGCCTTCATGCAGTCGAAAGGAATTCAGCTAGACTGCAACACCATAGAGACCTGCCACCCTCTGCCCAGGAAAAACGGCGACAAAACGGCTGTGATCATGAGGTTTGTGAACAGAAAACACAAGACTGCGCTGTTAAAACAAGGTAGGAAATTAAAAGGAACGAACATTTACATAAACGAGCACCTCACAAAAGAGAACGCGGAAATAGCCAGAAAAGCAAGGTACATGAAAAAGCAGAAAAAGATTCAAAACACCTGGACATCAAACTGTAAAATATTCATCAAATTAAACCGATCACCTGAAGAAGCCAAGGTCATTAACATCCGTAATATTATGGAACTGGACAAATATCAATGAATATTATGAACTGGAGTCACAGTAACAATCAGACAACTGTAGGACACTGAAGGACTATACTCATCTGCAACAAGACATTCAACAACATGAATCAAATAATATCAGGAGTGGGCTTTTATTGAATGATATCAGTGACCACCTGCCAATTTTTGTTGTCTATCAATGTGATTATAGGAAGAAAAAGTATACCAAAAATATTAAATATAAAAGAATAAGAACTGAAGAATCAATGTAGTTACTGACAAAGGAATTATTAATACAAGATTGGAAGATAGTTTATGATGAAAATGACATAAATAAAGCATATGATAATTTCTTTTTACAAATATTTCAATCATTGTACAATAAAAACTGTTCTATAAAACAATACAATGACAGACAACAAAAAAAGATATTCCTTGGGTCACCAAGGGGTTAATAAATGCATGTATAAAGAAGAATACATTATATAAAGAATTCATTAAATGCAGAACAGTGGAAGCTGAGATCAAATATAAAAGATATAAAAATAAGCTTACTAATACAATGAGGACCTGTAAGAAAGAATATTACAACAGAATATTAGAGGATAACAAAAATAACTTAAGAGGAATATGGCAAGTACTCAATGGGATTATTAGTAATTGACCTAAGAATGCTAATTATCCAGAATATTTTATTGAAAATGGTAATTTGATAAATAATATGGAAGATGTGGTCAGTGGTTTCAATAAATTTTTTGTAAACGTTGGTCCTGAATTAGCAAAATCAATAGTGACACCAGAAAAAAACAACAGTGGTTCTGTGAATGAAATAGAAGATAGAAATCCAAACACAATCTTTTTGGGTGCAGTTACTGAAAAGGAAATTATCGAGACTGTGAGTAAATTTAAGAACAAAAAATCGATGGACTGGAATGAAATTGACATGACAATAGTGAAAAAAGTAATTGAAGGAATTGTTAAGCCACTCACCCACATCTGTAACCTGTCATTTCAAACTGGTACATTTCCAGACAAAATGAAAATAGCAAAAGTAATACCTCTATACAAAACAGGAGACAGTCATCGTTTCACAAATTATAGGCCAGTCTCTTTACTCTCACAATTCTCCAAAATACTTGAAAAAATCTTCACTAAGAGACTGGATGATTTCATTGAAAAACACAACCTCCTTACAGATAGCCAGTATGGTTTTAGAGCAGATAAATCTACATCTTTGGCACTGATCGAACTTATAGAAGAAATTACTAGTTGTATAGATTAAAAAAAGGTTGCTGTAGGAGTATTTATATATTTAAAGAAAGCTTTTGACACCATTGACCACAGAATACTACTAAGGAAACTGGAAAGGTATGGGATAAGAGGGGTAGGACTGAGCTGGGTGGAAAGTTATTTAAGTAACAGACAACAATTTGTACAAATTGGTGAGCACAAATCACCCTTCAAGGACATCACTTGTGGTTTGCCCCAAGGGTCAGTTTTGGGATCCATACTCTTTATTTTGTATATAAATGACATATGCCAAGTATCAAAAATTCTGAAATTTATTTTGTTTGCGGATGACACAAATATCCTTTGCACTGGTGAGGATTTGCAGCAGGTTATAGAGGTGGTCACAACTGAAATGAAAAACAACGCAGTGGTTCAACAAAAATAAATTATCTCTAAATCTAAAAAAAAAACAAAGATTATGTTGTTTGGAAATTATAAAATAAATCATGAAATAATGGTAACGATAGGTGATACCAGAATAGAAACAGTACAGGAAAATAAGTTTCTGGGGGTGACGCTAGACAATAAAATCTGCTGGAAACCTCACATCAGTCACATCCGGGCCAAGTTAGCAAAATGTATAGTCATACTGGGGAAGACAAGACACATCTTGGACTATAAATCATTGGTCTTATTATACAATTCACTGTTTTTACCTTATCTTAACTATTGTGTAGAAGTCTGGGGAAACACCTACAAGACCAACCTACAGTCAATATGCACATTACAAAAAAGAGCTATAAGGATAATAAACAATGTAGAATATAGAGACCATACCAATTCGTTGTTTTTAAAGTCACATGTCATAAAGTTCATCGATTTAGTTAAATTTAAGACAGCACAAGTAATGAACAGGGCAATTAATAATCAACTCCCAACTAATATACAAAAAATATTTAAAAAGAGACAATGATCATAATTTGAGAGGAGACTTAAACTTTACAAAACCCAAGATACGAACAACCAAGAAAAGTTTGTGCATATCTGTCTGTGGGGTGGATTTGTGGAACAGCCTGGAGCCCGAACTGAAACTATGTACAAACAGAAATCAATTCAAAAAGAGGTATAAACATTATTTGCTGAAAGGATATATGTTAGAAGGGTAGTATTTATATGTACGATTCATTATGTTCACTCTGGGACATTATGGGACACTATGGAATGGTGGGTGGGACAGCACTGTGTATATCTGTGTTGCTTGAGGCTGGTTTTGATGTATGGACATCAATGTATGTTAAGATGGATGGGTGTTAATGTTGATTTGTAAAAAATACAGTAAATTGTTTACTTGGGGTCTTAAAGGTGGTAATTTGTATATAATTCACATGGGTGTATTTATGGAAAAGAGGAGATGGAATTAATAAGTGTTCACTTCTTCCTTCTCCCTTTCGAACAGTGTATACTGTTACTTTATTGCATTTGTCATTTGTTTTGTTTTTGTTATACTTTTTTTCGAAATAAAGTATCTATCTATCTATCTATCTATCTATCTATCTATCTATCTATCACATATAAACATTAAAAATGGCATATGAAAGGTATGATTCTTCTCAAAGATAGATAGATAGATAGATAGATAGATAGATAGATAGATACTTTATTTCCAACAAAAAAGTAAAACAAAAACAAAACAAATGACAAGTGCAATAAAGTAACAGTATACAGTGTTCGAAAGGGAGAAGGAAGAAGTGAACACTTATTAATTCCAACTACTCTTTTCCATAAATACAACCCATGTGAAATATATACAAATTACCACATTTAAGACCCCAAGTAAACAATTAACTATATTTTGTACATATCAACATTATCACCCATCCATCCCAACATACATACAGTGCATACATCAATATAATAATACATTATTAATATCAATAATAATGTAGATAATATGGAATTTTTCTATCAGGCAGCTAATTTCAGCACTTGTAGTTTTTGTATTTTTTGGCACAGTTCTGGTACTTGTTGCTAGTGTTCGTGGTTGTGCCAAGGACTGTATAAATGGAGACTTCTTTGTGGATCTGATTACGTCTGCTCTGAAGTAAATCTGATTATGTTCAACATATTTTAACAAAATGCAGCCGACTTTATTGTGGTGGAGACATTGATATAATTGTGACCCAATCTGGCAAAATGAGTCGGAATGCGTTCCGCGTCATTATGAGCTACAGGCAGAGAAGTCATAAATCATGACTCTTTCTTGGTTTGCTAGCTGCAAGTCCCGGAAAAACCTCCATGAGTGCCTGGTATCATTGAAAAGCTTAGAAATCGTACTTTATAAAGATAGATATGTTTTTGCGGGAGAGGTAATTCCCGACTGATTGAATGCAAGTTTTCAACTTAGCCAAAATATAAATCAATCATCTTTTCCGTCCATTTTTGCACACTTCCTACAAATTAAATATCATTTTGAAGGTCTTTCAATACTGAATATGGAAATAACGTTACATCAGTTTTGAAAATGTCCTCAAAGGTCATTTGTTTATAGCATTAGCATCTTAGCAGCAGTGCTAACAAACGAAGCTACAGTCTGCCAGACCACTTTTTAAGCTTGTCTTCTCATCTCTCGATAGTCGTGAGAAATAGTATAATTATATTACTGTTTTGAGGTGCAAAAGGCCGTGGTCCCGCATTTCTGATGCCAAAGTCATTGTTTTTCACAAGGAAAAGTGTCCTGTTTCAGTGACAACCACACATTCTAAACTAGTACCGGAAGTTGCTACCATAATTCACGCAAAGCATCATAGGCCTAGGAATAAGGTGGATATTTTTCTACTTTTCTCTGTAAATCTATCTAATTTTTAAAATATTTTCCTCAAATTTGTAATTTCTTCTTGTAAAATTGACTTTTCCTGTTCAATTGAGACTTTAGTATAAATTTGTGAATTATTTTATATCTAATTTTTATTTATTTTTTTATATATAATTACTTTTTTTATATAAATTTGAAACGGATTGTGGTAAAATTGCCTTTTTTTTCCTTCTACAATTTACATTTTTGATCATAATTTTGCAAAGCCAGAACAATAATTTAACTCTGATCTCAAAGAAAAAAAATATTAAATTTTAATTAATGAAATAAATTAACTTAAATTACCAAAGATTCCATTATTTCTGCTAAAATATTTCTTTATATTTATAGTTTTTTAGAACTCTCCTCACCACCCAGACAGCAGGAAAAACTTATTTATTTTGAAATCCAAATTTCACATTTAGTTTGTCTGAAGGCTTCTGACAGATTAAAGTCATTGACTTCGTGAATTTTAATCATCTTGCCAGGGACATAATAATGAACATAAATTATTGTTATGGCTGGGGAAGTAAATCCTCAGTGATTCAGTCACTCTTGCCTCTTTCCCTGCAAATGAAGTCTAACTTACACCTGTCTGCACAGCAACTCTTATTGTTCCCATTACCAGCAGGTTAAAACCACATTAAATGCCTCCACTGCTTGCATGCCTCTTATGCTTTTTTCCGTGTTTAAATTACTTTAATGAGCTCATACTTCTCTCGGACAGCAACACTAGTGAGACGCTCTGTCTGGCCTGCCAACTGGAATCCAGCTGAACGCTCATGTGGGTGGGGCGCTTCTGAACTCTGCATGGATGATGGTCATGCACGTTGTTCTTGTGTGCGCTTGCGAACCGTTATTCCCTCATATTTTTTTCTTAAATTTATATTTGCTTGGCGTGGCCTGGGCCCGCGGGCCACTTGGAGTTTGGTTCTGGGCTGCATGTGGCCCATGGGCAGCTAATTGAATAGGCCTGGTGTAAAGTATGTTTTAGTGAGTGAGTGAGTGAGTGCGTGAGTGAGTGCATGTGTGTGTGTGTGTGTGTGTGTGTGTGTGTGGCAAAGGAGGGACATGGATGACAACCTCATTTTTGGAGCAATGATTTAAAACATTAGGTTTTTGGCAAAGAAACACGTGCACAAGAGGCCATGTCAATATTGACTGCTGGATGCACTGCAACCATGAGGATGGAGAGGACAATGCCATCAATGTCACAGGGAACCATTTATTATTTCACATCATTGTTGTGTTTTCCAAACCTCTCTAGCCACATGTATTAAAATCAATTAGAAAGAAAATGGCGCTCCACTAACTGAGATGAAATCTATTTAGCTTGGAGAAATAATCTTGTAATTTATAAAAAAAAAATCTCTTAGAGAAAAGCTAGAACAAGTTATTATTCTACATTAATAGAAGAGAACAAGAATAATCCCAGGTTTCTTTTTTAGCACTGTAGCCAGGCTGATAAAGAGTCAGGACTCTGTCAATCCTAGCATTCCCTTAGACCTTACTAGTCAGGACTTTATGAACTTTTTCAATAATAAAATTTCATCTATCAGAGATAAAATCAGTCAGATTCTTCCCACCGTTAACTTAAATACAGTAACTACTACAACTCCTTCAATTGATATCTGTTTGGATGAGTTTACTCCAATTGACCTTTTAGAGTTAGATAAAATAATTTCCTCATCCAAGCCTTCAACTTATCTTTTAGACCCTATTCCTACCAGGTTGTTTAAAGAAGTCTTCCCATTAATTGGTAGCTTTATTCTTCAAATAATCAATTCTTCATTAACTTTAGGCCATGTGCAGCAGGATTTTAAAACGGTTGTAATTAAATCCTTACTCAAAAAGCCAGCGCTGGATCCAGGAGTTTTAGCTAACAATAGACCAATCTGTAATCTCCCTTTCATTTCAAAAATCTTAGAGTTGTTGCTACACAATTATTTGACCACTTGCAGGGAAATTGTTTATTTTTAGAGTTTCAATCTGGGTTTAGAATCCATCATTGTACTGAAACAGCCTTAGTGAAGGTCACTAATGACCTCCTTATTGCATCTGATAATGGACTTGTTTCTGTACTTGTCCTTTTAGACCTTAGTGCAGCTTTTGATATTATCGATCATAATATTCTACTTGATAGATTAGAACACTACGTTGGACTTAATGGAACTTCGTTGCAGTGGTTTAGATCTTATTTATCTGATAGGTTCCAGTTTGTTCATGTCAGTAATGAGTTTTCTTTCAACTCAAAGCTCAGTCGTGGAGTTCCACAACGATCTGTGCTAGGACCTACTCTTTTTAGTTTATATATGCTTCCGTTGGGCAACATTATTAGAAAGCACTGTATACATTTTCATTGTTATGCAGATGACACACAATTATACCTGTCAATGAAGCCAGATGATGGTAATCAATTATCCAAGTTAGAAGCCTGTCTTAAGGAAATCAAAGCTTGGATGACTTGTAATTTCCTGCTATTAAATTCAGACAAGACTGAAGTCATTCTTGTTGGTCCAAGAAACCTTAGAAATACCTTTCCAAATCAAACTTTTAATTTGGATGTGGTTACTCTTTCTCTTAATAGCTCTGTGAGGAACCTTGGAGTTATTTTTGATCAAGATCTGTTTTTCAATTCACATATTAAATTCATTTCTAAGACTGCCTTCTATCATTTGCATAATATTGCCAAGATTAGGAGCATCTTGCCTCAGAGTGATGCTGAGAAACTGATCCACACTTTTGTTAGTTCTAGATTAAATTATTGTTGCTCTTTATTATCAGGTTGTCCTAAAACATCTTTAAAAAGTCTTCAGTTGATCCAAAATGCTGCAGCAAGAGTTTTAACAGGTACTAGAAAGAGAGATCATATCGCTCCGGTTCTGGCCTCCCTTTATTGGCTTCCCATAGAGTTTAGAATTAAGTTTAAAATCCTTCTTCTCACTTACAAATCTCTAAACAATCAGGCCCCTTTTTATTTAAAAAATCTGATACTACCCTATTATCCTAACAGAGCACTACGATCCCAAAATGCTGGATTACTTGTAATACCTAGAATCTCCAAAAGTACAATGGGAGGCAGAGCCTTTAGTTATCAAGCTCCTCTCCCGTGGAACCAGCTGCCAATCTGGATTTGGGAGTCAGACTGGATCTCTGTTTTAAAGAATAGGGTTAAAACCTTCCTTTGTGATATAGCCTACAATTAGGGAGGGATCATGTGTCTCTGAACCCTCCCTTAGTTATGCTGCTAATAGGTTTAGACAGCCGGGGGACCTCCAATAATGCACTGGGCTTCACTCCTTTCTTCACTCTCAATGAAATATTATTTTTTTTTTGCTGGTCATTAACATCTGTTTGTTCTCTCCCATAGATTGAGTCCCCATCATGCTGTTTGCTCTCTACATGTCTGTTCTTTTCATCTTCTCTATCCCCTCACCCCTCAGCCAGTCACAGCAGATGACTGCCCCTCCCTGAGCCTGGTTCTGCTGGAGGTTTCTTCCTGTTAAAAGGGAGTTTTTCCTCTCCACCATCGCCAAGCGCTTGCTCACAGGGGATTGCCTGATTGCTGAGGTCTTTCTGCAATTGTGGGGGTTTCCCCTACAGTTGAAAGTGCTAAGAGATGACTGTTGTTGTGAAATGGCGCTATATAAATAAAGTTGAATTGAATTGAACTGAATTAAAACATTCTCAACTCCATCAGTCAGCAGCAGAGGAAGAACCTGAGCCTTCAGCAGAAGACAACTTGTGGGACCTTTAGGACAGCAGAGTTGGTTTGTATAATGTTATTACTTTAAGCATCATTTTCTTATTATAAAACATTGCTAATTGCGTTTGTTTTTCTTTTGTTTAGGTGAAACACAGCACTCTCAAAGTGCAACAGCAGATGCCACAGTAGAAGTTCAGTGTTATTTGTCTGAGCCCTACCTCTCCAGAGAAGAACCGCTCTGTTACTGGGCAACACACAAAACCATATACCCAAACCTTTACACATGCCAGCAACATCAGTGCTATGTGAGAGGGTGTTCTCCAAAGCTGGAGCGGTAGTAAACAACAAGAGCAACACACTGAAACCACACTCTGTTGAAATGCTTCTTTTTTCAAGAAAAATTTTCAAACACTACCCATTTAATAACACTCCCCAGTTGCAGAAGCACCAGCAAGTTCCCTGATGTTCCACAACATAGATTTTCCCATCTCCCTCTACAAACTACATATACGTTTGTATATCTCAGCGGTTTCGATAACTGAAAATTGTCCTTCGACAGAATTTTTCCAGCAATGACTAAAAATTCTGAAAGCTGTCTATCATTTGACAGATTTCAGGGAGGGTGATATAATTAAAGTCAATTAAAATGATAGATTGGCAGAATTTTTATAAGCCTGTCTGAGAAAATGACAGATAACAAAAAAGTGTTGTGCAACTTCTGAAAGTCTCAATATGCTATGTATTGAGACTTTTTCAGCTCTTCCACTCAGATGCAGTTCTAGCACTCAGTCAGCAGATGACACTCTATTAAATGTTTCATAACACTGTGTCGATCATGAAGCAGTTGTGTCAAAGTTGTTCATTGTTTCATAAGACCTCAGTTTCACCATCACTCAATCTAGGCAGGAACATTAATCACGCACCACCAGACTGAGAAAGAACTCTAAATAAATAGACGAGGGGATAACTAACATAACACAGGACAGGTGGGTGTAATCAAGGGCAGCAGGGAAGTGACTGCAGGTTAGTGATGTTAAAACCGAGGCCTCATGAAACAATGAGCAACTTGGAGACAACTGCTTCATGAGCGACACAGTGTTATGAAACAGCTAATAAAGACTGCCATCTGGTGACTGACTGTCAGAACTGCATTTGAGTTGAAAACCCGAAAAAGGGCAATATTATATCACAGGTTGCACTACATTTTTTGCTATGCCATTTTCTCAGACAGGCTTGAAAAATTCCGTCAGTCAGTTATCTATCATTTTGATTGACTTTAATTAGATCACCCTCCTTATAATCTGTCAAATGAGTGACAGCTTTCAGCATTTGTAGTCATTGCTGGAAAAAAAATCTGTGGAAGGACCATTTTCAGTGAACAAAACCTCTTATATAAGCCCACTCCGTGTTCTCTGTGTTCGTCACTGCCCTTTCCCTGCCAGTAGAACGTGTAGTCCTTCTCTCTCAGTGTGCCTGCGTCAGCCAACCGTGTTTCCTGGAGAGTGGCGATATCCACTTCCAGTCTCTTCAGCTCATTGTTGATGATGGCAGTCTTCCTGGTGTCGTTGATGTCCTTGAGGTTAGCAGCGAGTCCTGTCATCATAGTGCGGACGTTCCAAGTTCCCAGTTTTAGAGTTGGTCTCTTTTGTTTTTTTGTCTTGCCTGGTGCGAAGGTTCTCAGCCTGCCATTCGGACTTCTCCTCATCCCCATGCACCCAATGAGGAAAGCAAGCTGTGGCGGGACAACACCTTATTGGCTGGGGGCTGCCCAGCTTGAGGCGGGCGGTAGCTGTCCAGTGAGATCCGATGATCCCTCCCACCATCGGGAACAACCCCTGGCGCCGCGCTCTACGCCAATTGAGCAGTGGCTTATAACCGGTAACTGTCATTGCCCGTGTTTTATCTATGCCAAAGGCGAAGCTGGAGTGTCCTCTCCAGTGATCCGGTGTTCTACCTTCCAGCATTGGGCGTTGGTAGGATTCAAGCCTGGGCAAGAAGATATGGAGGACAAGATGTTGCCCATGCAGCATGTCCCCCCTCTCCACGTCACTGATGAATCCAAAGGAACAGCAGGGCTGCTACAGTTTGGCACCAGCGCTGTCGCAGGAGCTGCCAGAATGATGTTGAGCACAACAGAGAACTGCCTTAAGGACTCCGACTCCGGATTTTTCCTCAGGGTTGACTCCCAAAGCCTTTCCCATGACTGGGTGTGCCGCAAGGCAGTGGAGGTTTGAAATCAGGGTTTACCTTCTCCTAGATGGGCTACCTTCCCAGGTTGACGAGCCGTCATCTACCCGAAGCATCTGGTTTTAAGGCGCCAGAGATCCGCCCTCGCCCCTTCTCCTATTAGTAAAAGCAGTTCTGCCGGGCTTAGAGACTAAACCACACGGGCAGGCTAGGAGTCGGACTTAGTTGTCAGAGGCTTTTCGAGATGCACGCCATAAGGAGCATTTTATGAGCACTGGGAACTTAACCCCAGTGCCTCTCCTGGCTATGACAACCTTGGAACCAATTATGGTAGCAACTACCATGGTAACTATGCAGCTGCTACAAAAGTGTTTTTCAAAACCAATGATCAAAGTACAACATGTGACAGTACATAGAACACAGTCCAATTGATCGCTGAACATGTTTCCAAAAACCTTAGTTTAAGCGAACATTCACAAACACTGTCGTAAAGTTGTGTCGTTGCTACAACAGCTCATGAGCTGCAGTAGGAGCATACATGTCATTAACAATAGACACATCTGGCAGGTAATGATATAACTAATGGTGAGTGTTATGTAGGTAATTCTACAATTTTAGGACAATTTAGGCTTCAACAGTTTAGAAAAATTCCTTTTGAATTTTTACATTTCTATTATTTACAAAAAACAAATAATAAACCATCAAATAATTGGATTTGCCCAGCTCGGATATCAAAACCACTTTCTATAAGGGGGAGCGGTGGCCTAATGGTCAGCGATGTGGACTTGTGACTGGAGGGTTGCTGGTTTAATCCTTGGACTGGCAGGATCAGATGTAGGGGGCATTTCCCAAACTACGTTGGAGATCAGCCTGGAACCAACCTAGTATGATGGATTGTTCAACTAACAAACATCTAACTTATGACTGTTTCTCACAACGTTTGAAACAATGTTGGACAATCTCAATTTAACTACACTGGTTTCAGCTGCAGTGGTTCGGAGAAGGTCAGAAAACTAGCAATTAACAATAACCTGCATGGGTACAGCTGAGTCAGGGAATGTATGGAGCAGCAGGATTAAAATACTACATGTTCAAGAGGTTATAGGACTTCAATTCTTCACCTGTGGCTAGTTCTGGACTTTTGGAGGTGATTTGGTTGACACTTGGCAGTGGATTGGTGGCTTGGAGGAAGATTCTGATGGATTTGGAATTGTGCCTTTCTGCCTTAGAAGCAGACTGGCAGCCACCACCACCAGGCTTCACAGGCGCTCACTACCACCAGGCCCTGCAGTCACCTCCATCAGGTTTCAGGCCTGGCACCAGGCCTTACACGCATTCCTGTTGTTGTTGCTGGAATTTTTCCTTAACACTGAAATATTCTTGGAAACAGACTCTTGTCTCCTTGTCCACTGCAAATTATCGCAAAACTGTGGCAAAATGCCACCTAAGCCAAAAGCAGAGGCAAAATCTGAGGAATATGTGTCCCTCGCACAGGTAAATGACTTACAGCAACATCAAAAAGAATTGTTTTCTGCATTGTTAAACCAACAACAGGAAACTTTCAAAAGCCTCATTAAAGTGATTATGGATTCAGCTAATGCAAGTGTGGACATGATGATGAGAGAGTTACAGGACATTAAAACCAGTCTACAGTTCACCCAGAAAGATGTAGATGACATAAAAGCTGATTTGTCTAAACAAGCAGACCACAAAAATGTGCTGCAATCAGATGTTTTTTAAAGTATCTGCCAGTCTGTTGACTGTCAACGACAAATTTGAATACCTGGAAGGACAATCCTGGAGAAATAATCTGATATTTGATGGTGTTGTGGAGGCACCAGGAGAGACCTGGGCCGACACGAAGGAGAAGATTAAAAATATTCTCATGGAGAAACTAAAGTTACAACAGGGGATCGAGATGGAGAGAGCCCACCGCACCTGAAACCTGGAGGAGAAAGACCGAGGGCCATTGTGGTCAAGTTCCTGCGGCACAAGGACAGGATGACCATTCTTCAAAGAGCCAAGTCCCTCAAAGGAACAAAAATCTTCATCAATGAGAACTTCACTGATTCGGTAAGAAGGAAGAGAAAAGAATTAATGCCAGAGCTGAAAGCTGCAAGAGCACGGGGGGACATAGCCTACTTAAGGTATGACAGACTCATTATTCACCCACGCCATCCCCATAACAGTACACCAAAATCAATGGAGCCAAAAATCAACCAGAAATGATTGACATTTCATTATCATCTGAGAGACATAAACTGTGCATTTGTTTCCATTGACTGGAATAATTAAGATGCAAACTTTTATAGGAAACAACCTCATTTTTAAAGGGTACGGATATTGTGAGCATAAGCCACACAGTGTTGAATATGAAACCAATCCTGAAAATCACCTTTTCAACAGTATAAAACATCAGTGTAAATACTTTAGCTCAGACCAACTAAAAAAATACTATTTCTGACCAATCATTGTCAATAATACACTTTAATAGCAGAAGTCTCAAAATCAATTTTTCCAAAATCCAGCACCATTTGATACAATATAACACAATTTTTTCTGCTGTTGCAATTTCTGAGACTTGGCTAGAAAATGACCAACTTCATACAGTGCAAATGTATGAAGTTGATGCTATGATTTATATACCACAAGCAGGTCAAAAAAAAGGGGTGGTGGTGTTGCTTTATATATCAGGTCCTGCTACCAAAGCCAAGTTGTAGATAATATGTCTTTTGAAATGGAAAACATCATGTGTGAGTGTGTAACTGTGGAATTAATTACAACTACAAAAAACATCATAGTAAGTTGTATTTATAGAGCACCGGGTATCGATATTGACATTTTCAAAGAAAAAATGTCTGAGCTTTTCAGCGCAGTAGGTTATAAGAAGATGGTATTTATTTGTGGAGACTTCAGTATTTACTTATTAAATCCAAATAACCATATCCAAATAAGTGAATTCATAAATTCCATGTTTTGCATGGGTTTCTACCCTTCAATAACATCCCCCACTAGAATAACAACAAATTCATCAATGCCTTTTGATAACATTTTCACAAATGTCACTGAGAAGGATGTAACTGCTGGCCTTATTATCAATAATGTGACAGACTATCTGCCTGTTTTAGTTTCTTCACACACTGGTGTAACACATAACATTGAAATAGGTGAGGTTTTTAAATGACTTGTAACAGAAACTGCAATCAACCATCTTAGAAATGATCTAAAAATATAAGACTGGAGCGGTGTTTATGTTGACGACATTGACACAGCATATGGAGAATTTGTCTCTATTTTATCACAGCTATATAATAAACACTGCCTTCCAATGGTAAAGGAAACTAAAGTTAAATACAGAGATAAGCCTTGGATCACCAAGGGCCTGCAAAATGCTTGTAAAAAGAAAAAAAATGTTATACAAAATGTTTCTGAAATTAAGAACTGTGGAAGCTGCAAAGAAATGCAAAACTTACAAAAATAAGATAAGATAAGCCTTTATTAGTCCCACAACGGGGAAATTCCAGGATTGCAACAACACAGGGATAGCAACACTCAGAGCAACAATCAGAAGGCAAGAAAAAAAACAAGCAAGCAAGAGCAGCTAATAAACATATGTACGTATTACTATAAAATATATATATATACACACACACACAGACACACAGTGCAGAGCATTGTAGCTAGATGGAATAAATATGTAAATATATAAACACCCACAGTACGGAGCATTGCAGCTAGGTGGAATAAATATGCAAGTATATAAACACACACAGTGCGGAGCAATGTAGCTAGATGGAATAATATGTAGATATATAAATATATAAACACACCCAGTGCTGAGCATTGTAGCTAGATGGAATAAATATGCAAATATATAAACACACACAGTGCAGAGCATTGTTGCTAGATGGAATGAAACAGCATAACCGTCTACTTAGTTATCCTACATGGTATGATTATGTGCCCATACATATTCTCACCCTCCATAGCGACCGGTATGTTCCTAGTTGTATGCCGGAGGGGACCATTGTGTAAGTCTATTGCATCTTTTGCATTCAAAAAACTATTAGTTTGTTACGTCTTTTTGCTATCTCTGCGAGCAGCCCTGCTTGGGTTGTACAGTCTGACAGCCGTTGGTAGGAAGGACCTACGAAACCTCTCGGTTGTGCACCTGGGATGATGTAGTCTGCTGCTAAATGAGCTCCTCAGTGCATTCAGTATGTCCTGCATAGGGTGGAACTCGGACTCCAGCAGAGATGACAGTTTAGCCGCTGTCCTTCTCTCTCCTATCTCCTCCATCGGATCAAGGCGCTGCCCCAGGACAGAGCTAGCTTTCTTAATCAGTTTGTTCAGTCTCTTCCTATCGGCTGCAGTAATGCCACTGCCCCAGCAGACCACTCCAAAAGTGATGGCTGATGCCACCACCGTGTCATAGAATGACTTCAGCAGCGCCCCTTGTACACCAAAAGACCTGAGTCTCCTCAGCAGGAACAGCCTGCGCTGTCCCTTCTTGTAGAGTGCATCAGTATTGTGTGACCAGTCTAGTTTATTGTTCAGATGAATACCCAGGTACTTATAGGATGTCACCATCTCGATGTCTGTTCCCTGTATATTTACTGGTACTGTGAGGGGCTGCCCATGCCTGCGGCAGTCCACCACCAGCTCCTTAGTTTTCCTCGCGTTGATCTGGAGGCAGTTCCGATGGCACCAGTCCACGAAGTCCTGGATAAGCCCTCTGTACTCAGCTTCATCTCCATTGGAGATGAGGCCAACGATCGCAGAGAATAAACTCAGTATCTTAAGATCAAGTAAAAAATATATCGCAGTAAATTATTAAAACTAATACATGTAATATATTGAAGGTGTTAAATAATATAACAAAGAGAGGAAAACTAAATTCCAGCCACATCTCTTATTTAAATTCAGAAAATGAAATAATCAATGAAAACAGCTTGATCTCCAAAACATTTAATGAATATTTTAATATAGCAAAAAAGATTGCCAACTCCACTGTATCATCAGCAAATACAAGTGGCGCAGACAATGTCATCAACAGTTTCAATGTGCTTGTTTCAATGTGCTTTTCAATCAAAAAATGTAACCTGCAAAGTTTTAAAGTTAATATACATGATCAAGACATCAGTTTAGTTACATAATTCAAATACCTTGGCATTGTACTAGATCCTCAATTCAAATTTAATCTTCATATAAAGAAAATTTCTAAAACAGTAAAAAAAAATCTGAACTGCTTTAAATTAATTAGATATTACATACCATACCAAGCAGCTGTACTGTATATGCATTCTATGATTTTTTTCTCATATATCATACTGTTTGACAGTCTGGGCTCAAGCAGCCCCTTCCACAATAAAACATATAGGTTCATTATATAATCAAACTCTAAAAATCTTGTATAAAAAGCCCAGTAGGTGGCATCACTGTTATATTTTAAAACAATACAATCTATTGAGTTTTGAGAGTTTCATTGACCTCTGTTTTCTGAAATTAATTTTCAAATGTTTCCATAAATCAGCGCCTGAGCCACTTGCTGGTTTCATCCAAAGACAGGACAGCAGCAGAGCCACCAGGAGTTCTGTTAACAATAACTGTAAAATATTCCACCGCAGAACCACATTTGGACAAACAGCTCTCTCTATAAAGGGCAGTCATATCTGGAACACAATGCCAAATGAAATTAAAATAATAACGGACTTTAAAACACTCACTACAAAGGTTAAAAACTGGCTGAAAAATAAACAAGAATGTACCCATGTATGAAATGATTGTCTGCAGGGTGAGAATGAATGAAGGGAAGGAATGAATGTGTTTGTTTATAGTGAGTGACGAAGGGAGGGAGGCCTGAAATAGGCAAATGTGAATCAGGTTTTTATATTGTGTATTTATAATCTTTTGCATTGATGTATGTGGTTATTGTTTATTCTGTTTTCATTTTTTCTTTTCCTTATCCTTCTTTCTTTTTACTTGTTTCTTCTTTCTAAAGCCCATCCAGGGACAAGAGTTGCAAATTAGCTAATAGCTGTTTTTTTTTTGGACTTATTTTGTACCCGTAGGTAGATTTGTTCTGCAGTCCGGTGACAAGCCGCCAGCTGCCGGTCGCTGCGTGCACAAGCGCCCCTTAACTCCCTAACCTGCATGTTTTGGCATGTGGGAGGAAACCGGAGAAATCCCGGAGTAAACCCACGTAAACACGGGGAGAACATGCAAACTCCACACAGATCACTGTTGGCCGGGGGCAGGGATCAAACCCACGATCTCATGATCCCCCCGATCCCCCGGCCGAGGGTAAAACTGTGCTGCCGCGGTGCTAACCACTGCGCCACCGTGCAGCCCCTCTATACACTCTTAGTGCAACACATTAGATTGTTTGTCATTTGATTAATTGTCTATGTTTATTGCACTGTCCCTGTCAAATAAACATTTTTATTATTATTATAACATAAACACTTACTCAATGTTTAAGAAAGAAACAGATGAAAAAGAAATTCTTGACATTGTTAACAAATTCAAAGACAAAAAAATCAACTGATTGTAATGATTTCAGTATGTTCTTGGTTAAATGTATTATTGATTGTATTGTTAAACACTTCACTTACATATGCAACATGTCACTTACTGCTGGTAAATTTCTAAAGAAAATTAAAATAGCAAGAGTCATTCCTCTGTATAAGACTGGTGACAAACACTGATTATCAAACTACAGACCCACGTCATTGTTACCTCAGTTCTCCAAAATACTAGAAAAAAAAAAAAAATTTAAGCGACTAAATAATTTAATTGAAAAGGACAATATACTCTGTGAACAACAGTTTGGATTCAGGAAGAACCGGACCACCTCACTGGCACTCATGGACTTTGTTGGACAGATCAAGGATGCAACAGACAGAAGAGAATACACAGTTGAAATATTTCTGGACTTACAAAAGGCATTTGATACAATTGACCATAAATTACTCCTCAGTAAATTACATAAGAATGGCATCAGAGGAATGTGCTTTTGACTGGTTACACAGCTATTTAGAAGACATACTATATCAATATGTTCATGTGAATAATACAGACTCTGAGTTGCTGAAGATGACGTGTGGGGTACCACAAGGTTCTGTACTTGGCCCATTGCTATTTATTTTGTATATTAATTATTTATGGTCTGTGTCTAAATTGCTCAAGTGTGTTTTATTTGCAGATGACACAACTTTTTTTTTTTTTTGTAGTGGAGAAAATCTTTAGCAGCTTCTGGATTCAGTAGAAAATGAACTTAAACAAATCAGTCAATGGTTTACTGCCAATTATCTATTAGATAGATAGATAGATAGATAGATAGATAGATAGATAGATAGATAGATAGATAGATACTTTATTTCGAACAAAAAAGTATAACAAAAACAAAACAAATGACAAATGCAATAAAGTAACAGTATACAGTGTTCAAAAGGGAGAAGGAAGAAGTGAACACTTATTAATTCCATCTCCTCTTTTCCATAAATACACCCATGTGAATTATATACAAATTACCACCTTTAAGACCCCAAGTAAACAATTTACTGTATTTTTTACATATCAACATTAACACCCATCCATCCTAACATACATTGATGTCCATACATCAAAACCAGCCTCAAACAACACAGATATACACAGTGCTGTCCCACCCACCATTACATAGTGTCCCATAATGTCCCAGGGTGAGCATAGTGAATCGTACATATAAATACTATCCTTCTAACATATATCCTTTCAGCAAATAATGTTTATACCTCTTTTTGAATTGAATTCTGTTTGTACATAGTTTCAGTTCGGGCTCCAGACTGTTCCACAAATCCACCCCACAGACAGATATGCACATACTTTTCTTGGCTGTTCGTATCTTGGGTTTTGTAAAGTTTAAGTCTCCTCTCAAATTATGATCATTGTCTCTTTGTTTAAATATTTTTTGTATATTAGTTGGGAGTTGATTATTAATTGCCCTGTACATTACTTGTGCTGTCTTAAATTTAACTAAATCAATGAACTTTATGACATGTGACTTTAAAAACAATGAATTGGTATGGTCTCTATATCCATCCATCCATCCATCCATCCATCCATCCATCTTCTACCGCTTTTCCGGAGGTCCGGGTCGCGGAGGCAGCAGTTCAAGCAGAGAAGCCCAGACTTCCCTCTCCCCAGCCACCTGCTCCAGCTCTTCAGAGAGGATACCAAGGCATTCCCAGACCAGCTGGGAGACATAGTCTCTCCACCGAGTCCTGGGTCTGCCCCGGGGCCTCCTCCCAGAGGGACGTGCCTGAAACACCTCAAGTGGGAGGCGTCCAGGAGGCATCCTAATCAGATGCCCATACCACCTCAACTGACTCCTTTCAATGTAGAGGAGCAGCGGTTCTACTCTGAGCCTCTCCCGGTTGACTGAGCTCCTCACCCTATCTCTGAGGGTGAGTCCAGCAATCCTACGGAGAAAGCTCATTTCAGCCGCTTGTATCCGCGATCTTGTTCTTTCGGTCATTACCCAAAGCTCGTGACCATAGGTGAGAGTAGGAACGTAGATTGACTTGTAAATCGACAGCTTTGCCTTAGAACTAAGCTCCCTCTTCACCACAACAGACCGATGGTTGTGGTCTCCCCTCATGGATTGTCACCTTATCGTGGTGGGGGAGTTTGCATGCCCCAGTGATCCCAGGAGCTATGTTGTCTGGGGCAATTTGCCTCTGATAGGGTCACCCAAGACAAACTGGTCCTGGGTGAAGGGCCAGACTAAGAACGATCCAACAGACTATCATGATAAATTGTATATCAAGGATTCAGTGTACCCTGCCCGGTATGGGGTTACCGGGGCCCCACGCTGGAGCCAGGCCTGGGGGAGAGGCTCGAATGCTAGCGTCTGGTGGTCGGGTTTCCACCCATGGGACCCGGCCAGGCTCAGCCCGAAGGAGTTACATGGGTCCGCCCTCCAGTGGGCTCACCACCTGCAGGAGGGATCATGGGGGCCCGGTGCTATGTGGATTAGGTGGCGGTCAAAGGCGGAGACCTTAGCGGACTGATCCCAAGCTTTCTAAACTGGCTTTTGGTACGTCTCTATATCCTACATTATTTATTATCCTTATAGCTCTTTTTTGTAATGTGCATATTGACTGTAGGTTGGTCTTGTAGGTGTTTCCCCAGACTTCTACACAGTAGTTAAGATAAGGTAGAAACAGTGAATTGTACAGTAAGACCAATGATTTATAGTCCAAGATGTGTCTTGTCTTCCCCAGTATCCCTATACATTTTGCCAACTTGGCCCGGATGTGACTGATGTGAGGTTTCCAGCAGATTTTATTGTCTAGCGTCACCCCCAGAAACTTATTTTCCTGTACTGTTTCTATTCTGGTATCATCTATCGTTACCATTATTTCATGATTTATTTTATAATTTCCAAACAACATAATCTTTGTTTTTTTTAGATTTAGAGATAATTTATTTTTGTTGAACCACTGTGTTAACTTTTTCATTTCAGTTGTGACCACCTCTATAACCTGCTGCAAATTCTCACCAGTGCAAAGGATATTTGTGTCATCCACAAACAAAATAAATTTCAGAATTTTTGATACTTGGCATATGTCATTTATATACAAAATAAAGAGTTTGGGTCCCAAAACTGACCCCTGGGGCACACCACAAGTGATGTCCATGAAGGGTGATTTGTGCTCACCAATTTGTAAAATTGTTGTCTGTTACTTAAATAACTTTACACCCAACTCAGTCCTACCCCTCTTATCCCATACCTTTCCAGTTTCCTTAGTAGTATTCGGTGGTCAGTGGTGTCAAAAGCTTTCTTTAAATCTATAAATACTCCTACAGCAACCTTTTTTTTATCTATACAACTAGTAATTTCTTCTATAAGTTCGATCAGTGCCAAAGATGTAGATTTATCTGCTCTAAAACCATACTGGCTGTCTGTAAGGAGGTTGTGTTTTTCAATGAAATCATCCAGTCTCTTAGTGAAGATTTTTTCAAGTATTTTGGAGAATTGTGAGAGTAAAGAGACTGGCCTGTAATTTGTGAAACAATGACTGTCTCCTGTTTTGTATAGAGGTATTACTTTTGCTATTTTCATTTTGTCTGGAAATTTACCAGTTTGAAATGACAGGTTACAGATGTGGGTGAGTGGTTTAACAATTCCTTCAGTTACTTTTTCACTTGACATGTTTCGGGACCCAGGAGACAGACACTGACACGGGCAAATTAGTAAACAATAATCTTTATTAGAGTGAAAGGGTGTGTAGTGCAAGCGTGAGCGTGTGGATAGTATCCTGGTCACTGGAACTGAGCACTCTGGACGGAGACCCGGCAACCCTGGAACATATAAGCACAGACCATTACTTTTGTCCCACGCTAATGACAAGCTATCAGTAGTGAGGCTTACTTGGGAGAAGTGCAGGTTACGTCCTGCTGAGAACCAGCGGCCGTGCAACGTGGAGGTGAAGGTGTCCGGTAACAAGCTGGGGCTTCCACCTGTGACTGAGACGAGGACAGGTCTTCCAGTGACTCCGGCTGTGACACCACAGACCGGGGCGATGACAAACCAGCTGATGACAAGACGAGTGATTCCACAGAACGTGGTGACGATGATAATCCAGACGATGACAAGGCGGGTGATTCCACAGAGCGTGGTGACCATGACAATACAGACGACGACGAGGTGAGTGATTCCACAGAGCATGGTGACGAGGACACAACAGATGACGATGACACAAACTCCACCGGTAACGGTGGCCAGTACTCCTGTAACTGATACAGTAATAATTCAGGAATTTGTGGAGCCAGACGTACCGGTAGTCGTGGTGGTAGCGAGCCGCTACGAGAGCGAGTTGGCGTAACCCCGTCAGCTGGGGACGCAGGTCCGCCGCCAAGGGAGTCCACCTGTGCACAGGGGTAGAGGTTAGGAGTAGAGTAGCAAACAGCTCTCTTACGTGCTTGACTTTGAACTGATGTCCTTGACGAGGCGAGAGACGTTCTAGACGAGGCCAGAGAAGATTCTGACGAGACAGTTCCTGACGAGACAGCTTCAGACGAGACAGCTTCCGACAAGACAGCTTCTGACGAGACAGCTTCTGATGAGACAGTCTCTGACGAGGCAGTTCTTGACAAGACAATTCCTGACGAGACAGCTTCTGACGAGACAGTTTCTGACGAGGCAGTTTTTGACAAAACAATTCTTGACGAGACAGACTCTGACGAGACAAGAGAATACCTTGACGAGGCCAGAGAACGGAGTTCTGGTTCTTTCTCAGACGAGGAGGACAGACGACTCCGTCCGGGCTGTCAGCAACGCTGGCTTTTAACAGCTGCTGATTAACCCCTGTGGATCTGTGCACAGCTGGAGTTAATGATGCTAATGACGGCCCAGAGGCCGCCATGACAGTACTCCCCCCTCTAGCAGTGCCTTCAGGCACCTGCCCAATCCTACCTCGATTCGCCCGGTGAAAGTCGCGAATCAGCTGCTTATCCAAGATCAACGCTGGGCGAATCCAAGACCGATCCTCCGGTCCAAAGCCCTCCCAGTCCACCAGATACTGAAGGCCACGACCCCGCCTACGAACATCCAAGATGGCAGTCACCCCCCAGGCCGGATGGCCATCGATCATCCTCGGGGGTGGGGGTGCCGCGGGAGCAGGGCACAGGGGGTCAGAGACATACGGCTTGACCTGGGAGACATGAAAGGTGGGGCAGATATGCATCGAAGAGGGGAGAGACAAGCGCACAGACACAGGGTTAACAATACGATTAATGGTGTAGGGACCAATAAAGCGTTTAGTCAGCTTACACTTTTCAGCCGGCACACCAATATTCCGGGTAGATAACCAAACCTTCTGACCCACCTTATACTCCGGGGCAGGTCTCCTATGCCGGTTGGCCACCAGGATATTACGTTCAGTAGTTTTCAACAAAGCTTTGCGAGCGAGGAGCCACACTCGCCGGCAGCGTTTAATATGTGCCTGGACAGAAGGAACCGCTACCTCCTTCTCCTCCTCAGGAAACAACGGAGGATCAAACCCACAAGAGGCTTTAAACGGGGAGACGCCCGTGGCCGTGGAGATCGTAGCATTGTGAGCGTACTCAATCCAGGGCAGGAACTTGCTCCAGGAAGATGAACAGGAGGAGATGACACAACGGAGGGCGGCTTCCAGCTCCTGATTAGCCCTCTCACACTGACCATTACTTTGGGGGTGATAGCCAGAAGAGAGGCTGGCAGTGGCTCCTAGTGCCGTGCAGAAGGCCTTCCAAACTTGAGATACAAACTGGGGTCCTCGATCGGACACAATATCTGCAGGGATGCCATGAAGACGTACCACGTGTTGCACCAGGAGGTCCGCAGTCTCCTGGGCCGAAGGCAGACCCCGAAGTGGCACAAAATGGGCCGCCTTCGAAAACCGGTCCACAATGGTTAATACTGTGGTGTAGTCATCTGAAGTGGGTAACCCAGTCACAAAGTCCATTGCTACATGAGACCAGGGGCGTGAAGGAACAGGTAACGGATGTAGTAAGCCTGCCGGGGGAGATGACGATGTCTTCCCAGTGGCGCACTGAGCGCAGGCCCGGATGTAGCCAACAACGTCCTTCCGCAACCCTGGCCACCAGAAGGTCCTTTGAAGAAGAGCCACAGTCCGACCCACTCCAGGATGGCAAGCCAACTTGGAAGCGTGACCCCACTCAATCACCTTGCCTCGGACAGCGCGTGGAACAAACAAGCGCCCCCCCCCTCCCCCAGGGTCCGGCTCAGTCTTCTGGGCCTGGCGAACTGTCTTGCAGATTCCCCAGGACAGGGCGCCCACGACGCAGGAAGGCGGCAGGATAGGGGTCTCCTGATCCTCGGAGGATGGGGGGTCAAACTGCCGGGAGAGAGCGTCCGGCTTACCGTTCTTGCTTCCCGGCCGGTACGTGATAGTAAAATTAAACCGGCCGAAGAAGAGGGACCAGCGAGCCTGGCGTGCATTCAGGCGCTTAGCCGTCCTGAGGTACTCCAGGTTACGGTGATCAGTCCAAACCACGAACGGCTGAGCAGCCCCCTCCAGCCAATGTCTCCATTCCTCCAAGGCCAATTTCACAGCCAGTAACTCCCTGTCCCTGATGCTGTAGTTTCTCTCTGCAGGGGAGAGACGATGAGAGAAAAAAGCACAAGGGCAAATCTTACCATCCATGGGAGATCTTTGGGAGAGTACTGCTCCGACTCCCGCATCAGACGCATCCACCTCCACCAAACATTGAAGCTTCGGGTCCACCTGAGTAAGGACTCGGGCCGAGGCGAACTCCCTCTTGAGCTTCTCAAATGCATCGGCTGCTTCCTTACTCCAGCAAAATGAAATCTTAGGGGAGGTGAGAGCAGTCAAAGGACGGGCAATATCACCAAAGTTAGGCACGAACCTCCTATAAAAATTTGCAAACCCCAGGAACCCTTGAAGCTGCTTTCTGGAGGTGGGTGCAGGCCATTCCACCACTGCCTTGACTTTGGCAGGGTCAGGAAGCACCTGGTTCCGAGCAATAATAAATCCAAGGAAAGAAGTCTGATCAGTATGAAATTCGCATTTCTCGGCCATGACGAACAGCTGGTTCTCCAGGAGGCGCTGTAATACTCTGCGGACATGCACCCGATGCTCCTCTAGTGTGCGGGAGAAGATGAGGATATCATCGAGATAAACGAAAACAAATGAGTTCAAGAAATCCCGTAGTACATCGTTGATTAAATGCTGGAAAACGGCTGGGGCGTTAGTTAACCCAAACGGCATTACCAGGTACTCAAAATGACCGCTGGGGGTCCGGAAAGCCGTTTTCCACTCATCACCTTCTCTAATGCGCACAAGATGATAAGCATTCCTGAGGTCCAATTTAGTAAACCATGATGCCCCCTGGAGGGAGTCAAACGCAGTGTTCATCAAGGGCAGTGTATATTTATCCTTGACCGTTATTTCATTCAGCCCCCGGAAGTCAATACAGGGGCGTAGTGAACCATCCTTCTTTCCAACAAAAAAAAAATCCGGCCCCCACGACCGACGACGACGGGCGAATAATACCAGAGGCCAAAGATTCCTTAATGTAAGTGTCCATGGCCTCGCGCTCCGGGGCTGATAGGCTGTAAAGGCGGCTAGCAGGTAGAGGGGCCCCAGCCTTCAGATTAATGGTGCAGTCATACGGACGATGGGGGGGTAAGGACAACGCCCGAGATTTGCTGAACACTTGCCCCAAATCGTGATAAACCTCTGGTACCTTAGATAAATCCGGTGGAGATGAATCGGGCAGAGGCATCTTCACAGATGGGGCACACGCCGCTGATTGGAGACAGGCACTAAGGCAAAACGTACTCCATGCCGTTATTCTCCCAGCTTGCCAGTCAATAGTGGGGTTATGTAGGCGCAGCCAGGGATATCCCAGAATAACGGGCGAAGAGGAAACGGGCAGCACTAGGAACTGAATCTCCTCCCTGTGATTTCCTGAGACAATTATAGACACAGGTGCTGTCTGAAGGTTAATGGTAGTCAACGACGCCTTCGACAGGGTAATCAATCTAACAGGGGGTTCTAAAGACTGACAACTGAGGCCCATCTGGGTTGCCAGGTCTCTAGAAATGAAATTTTGCTCAGCTCCAGAATCAATTAACGCTAGTGTTGAGTGTTCAGTGTGAGTATGAATGAGTCTGAGGGGTAAATGACAACAAGTAAGGGGTTCCTCTGTGTTTTTGCCCGTGAATCCCCCCACTGCGATCCACGGGCCTTCCCTTTTAACTTACTAGGACATTCAGAAACCCCATGTGACTCCTTCCCACAATAGAAACACAGGCCTTGATCCCTACGGCGCTGTTTCTCAGCTGCAGACACCTTAGAATGACCAACAATCATGGCTTCCTGATCTGGGGCCTTCTCTGACACGGGTAAAGCGAGAGGAAGTGAGACAGGGACACGAGGGCGGGGTTTAACTGGACGGGAAGTAACTCGCCGACCAGCCGCCCGTTCCCTTAACCTATTATCGATACTAACTGCTAAAGCAATTAAATCTTGCAAGTTATCTGGTTTATCCCGTGCCGCTAACTCATCCTTTAGCTCGTCGCTAAGGCTGCATAGAAAAATGCCACAAAGAGATGGCTCCCCCCACCCAATCTCTGCGGCCAAAACCCGGAAGTCGATGGCGTAATCCGCAGCTGATCTCTTTCCCTGCTGCAGGCTTAAAAAACGTTCTGTCAACACCTCTCCCCTATCCGTATGATCAAATACAGACAGAAATTCTGACACAAACTCCTGGTAGGTAAGCTGAGAATAGCTAGGTCTAGCCATGATCGAATATGCCCAGTCCAAGGCTCTACCTGCCAGCAAATTTATGACATAGCCTATCCGGCTAGAGTCGAGAGAAAAATCCTCCGGCACACGCAGAAAAACTGATTCACACTGTAAAATGAATCCTCGAGCTTCACCGAGTTTTTTGCTGAACCGGGCAGGTGTTGGAATAGGAGTGACGCGAGAGGACGAGGAGGTGTTAGCTAGTCCTGACGCTAAGCCTGCAGGGGTTGAGGTATTTGCGGTCGGGGGAAACGTTTGGTGTCCCTCCAAACGATCCAGCCGACCATTAATTTGAGTTAATTGGTTCAAGATTACTGTCTGTTGATGGGCAAGCAAATCTACCCGGGCGCTAAGAGTGTTAATTAAGCGCGACAGTGAGCTGTCCACTGGGTCAACGTGACGGAGTCGTACTGACATGTTTCGGGACCCAGGAGACAGACACTGACACGGGCAAATTAGTAAACAATAATCTTTATTAGAGTGAAAGGGTGTGTAGTGCAAGCGTGAGCGTGTGGATAGTATCCTGGTCACTGGAACTGAGCACTCTGGACGGAGACCCGGCAACCCTGGAACATATAAGCACAGACCATTACTTTTGTCCCACGCTAATGACAAGCTATCAGTAGTGAGGCTTACTTGGGAGAAGTGCAGGTTACGTCCTGCTGAGAACCAGCGGCCGTGCAACATGGAGGTGAAGGCGTCCGGTAACGAGCTGGGGCTTCCACCTGTGACTGAGACGAGGACAGGTCTTCCAGTGACTCCGGCTGTGACACCACAGACCGGGGCGATGACAAACCAGTTGATGACAAGACGAGTGATTCCACAGAACGTGGTGACGATGATAATCCAGACGATAACAAGGCGGGTGATTCCACAGAGCGTGGTGACCATGACAATACAGACGACGATGAGGTGAGTGATTCCACAGAGCGTGGTGACGAGGACACAACAGATGACGATGACACAAACTCCACCGGTAACGGTGGCCAGTACTCCTGTAACTGATACAGTAATAATTCAGGAATTTGTGGAGCCAGACGTACCGGTAGTCGTGGTGGTAGCGAGCCGCTACGAGAGTGAGTTGGCGTAACCCCGTCAGCTGGGGACGCAGGTCCGCCGCCAAGGGAGTCCACCTGTGCACAGGGGTAGAGGTTAGGAGTAGAGTAGCAAACAGCTCTCTTACGTGCTTGACTTTGAACTGATGTCCTTGACGAGGCGAGAGACGTTCTAGACGAGAATAGAGAAGATTCTGACGAGACAGTTCCTGACGAGACAGCTTCAGACAAGACAGCTTCCGACAAGACAGCTTCTGACGAGACAGCTTCTGACGAGACAGCTTCTGATGAGACAGTCTCTGACGAGGCAGTTCTTGACAAGACAATTCCTGACGAGACAGCTTCTGACGAGACAGTTTCTGACGAGGCAGTTTTTGACAAAACAATTCTTGACGAGACAGACTCTGACGAGACAAGAGAATACCTTGACGAGGCCAGAGAACGGAGTTCTGGTTCTTTCTCAGACGAGGAGGACAGACGACTCCGTCCGGGCTGTCAGCAACGCTGGCTTTTAACAGCTGCTGATTAACCCCTGTGGATCTGTGCGCAGCTGGAGTTAATGATGCTAATGACGGCCCAGAGGCCGCCATGACATCACTATTGTCATGTCAATTTCATTCCAGTCTGTTGATTTTTTGTTCTTAAATTTACTCACAGTCTCGATAATTTCCTTTTCAGTAACTGCACCCAAAAAGATTGTGTTTGGATTTCTATCTTCTATTTCATTTATAGAACCACTGTTGTTTGTTTCTGTTGTCAGTATTGATTTTGCTAATTCAGGACCAACGTTTACAAAAAAATTATTGAAACCACTGACCACATTCTCCATATTATTTATCAAATTGCCATTTTCAATAAAATATTCTGGATAATTAGCATTCTTAGGTCGATTACTAATAATCCCATTGAGTACTTGCCATATTTCTCTTAAGTTATTTTTGTTATCCTCTAATATTAGTATATACAGTATATTAGTAAGCTTATTTTTATATCTTTATATTTGATCTCAGCTTCCACCGTTCTGCATTTAATGAATTCTTTATATAATGTATTCTTCTTTTTACATGCATTTATTAACCCCTTGGTGACCCAAGGAATATTTTTTTGTTGTTGTTGTCTCTCACTGTATTGTTTTATAGGACAGTTTTTATTGTACAATGATTGAAATATTTGTAAAAATTTATCATATGCTTTATTTATATCATTTTCATCATAAACTATCTTCCAAACTTGTATTAATATTTCCTTTGTCAGTAAATACATTGATTCTTCGGTTCTTATTCTTTTATATTTAATATTTTTGGTATACTTTTTCTTCCTGTAATCACATTGATAGACAACAAAAATCGGCAGGTGGTCACTGATATCATTCAATAAAAGCCCACTCCTGATATTATTTTCCATAATGTTTGTGAATATGTTATCTATTAGTGTGGCACTGTGTGACATGATTCTGCTAGGTCCGGTAATTGTTGGATGTAAGCCCATACTGTACATTGTGTTGATAAATTCTTCTGTCAGACTATGTTGTTTTGAGTTCATCAGATCTATATTGAAATCCCCACAGATGAACATAACTTTATGAGTTAGTTTTGCATACGTTTTTTCCATCCAGTTCTTAAATAAGTCAATGTTTGATCCAGGTGTTCTATATTCACAGCTCACTACTACATTCTTCACATTGTCCAGACAGATTTCTATTGTAATACATTCAAATAAATCATCCACAATTACTGACAGATTTTTAGCAACCTTGTATTTCGAGCTCTTGTCAACATAAATTGCAACTACTCCTCCTTTTTTCACTTTTCTATTTATATAATTTAATTCATAGCCATCCATGGCAAAATCCACTCCTTTCTCTTCACTGAGCCACGTCTCTGATATTGCCACAATATTGAAGGGCTCTTTAAACTGATGTAAATAATCTTTAATGTTATTAAAGTTGACATAGAGACTTGTGCTGTTGAAGTGGATCATAGAAATATTGAAATCAGATGTGACCATTGTGTTAAACTGTTCATCCGTGTAGTAACTACAGTTATTATTGATGGAGCTAAATAAATTATTATTAGGGTCTATGTTATATTCTACATCCTGTGGGTTGTGATCTGTATATTCAAAAACTTTCAGTTCCTGTTGTTCCTGTTTGTTGATCTTTTGTTTCATGTTGTTAAATGTCTTGTAGCAGATGAGTATATACCTTCAGTGTCCTACAATTGTCTGTTGTTGCTGTCGACTCCAGTTCATAACATTCATTGATATTTGTCCAGTTCCATAATATTACGGATGTTAATGACCTTGGCTTCTTCAGGTGATCCGTTTAATTTGATGTATATTTTACAGTTTGATGTCCAGGTGTTTTGAATCTTTTTCTGCTTTCTCATGTATCTTGCTTTTCTGGCTATTTCTGCGTTTTCTTTTGTGAGGTGCTCGTTTATGTAAATGTTCGTTCCTTTCAGTTTCCTACCTTGTTTTAACAGCGCAGTCTTGTGTTTTCTGTTCACAAACCTCATGATCACAGCCGGTTTGTCGCCGTTTTTCCTGGGCACAGGGTGGCAGGTCTCAATGGTATTACAGTCCAGCTGGATTCCTTTGGACTGCATGAAGGCCGCCACTCGTTGCTCCGTGGATTCATCTTCCAGCGCGTCGAGCCTCCCTCCGTTGTCTGCGGCCACCGCTCGCGCGTATGATCGGGGTTTAATGTGGAGCCCCGTGATGATCACGTCGTTCACCCGGGTGTTCTGCTCCAGTTCCGACACTCTGCTCTCCAGATACGCCAGCGTCTTGTCCTTTTCAGCGTTCTGGATCTGCAGCGCTTTCACCTCCTCGATCAGGTCCAGGATGTTTCTTTGCTGCAGCTTAACAGCAGATATCTCTTCAGCCAAGAAGTCCAGCACTCTTTTTATGTCGTCCACCTCCTCAGTCTGCTGAGCTTTCTTGGGACCCATGATCCCGGCTGATGTACATTGATTGTGATCGTAAGAAACAAAAAAAAAAAAAAAAAAAAAACATGTGGGAGAAATTCCTTTGTTCTCCTTGAACGTGAGGGGCCTGATTGCTTCACCAGCCACTACAATATTAAGTTATGAGACTGGCAATTTCTCTTTTTTCGCACGAGCAGGTTTATTCTCAAGCGGTAGTAACAAAAAAAAAAAAAAAAACAGCTCAAAATGCTAGCTCTAAACTGAGTTTTAAGCAAGACATGAACTGGGAGCCTTTACCTGTGCGTCCTCACCTTACAGGAACCGGAAGTGAAGTATTCACCTTGGAAAAACAAAATGTATGATATTTGGAAATCACAAATTATATAATCACAGAAAAATTAAAATAAACAATGTTGAAATTGACAGTTTTGGAAACCAAGTTCCTCGGGGTCATTGTTGATAAAAAACTAATCTGGAAATCACACATAAAATATGTCAAAACTAAAATGTCCAAATCCATTCCTGTACTGTATAAAGTTAAGGATCTTCTGTGTCAGAAATCTCTTTGCATTTTCTATAACTCACTGTTAGGTTAATTGGCATCAAAACTTGGGATTCTAAATTGTCCTTAGGCATGACTGTGAGAGTGAATGGTTGTCTGTGTCTCTGTGTTGTCCCTGCGATGGACTGGCGATCTGTCCAGGGTGTACCCTGCCTCTCGCCCAGAGATGCTGGGATAGGCTACGCCCCCCCCCCCACTACCCGAAAAGGATGAAGTGGAAGAAGATGGATGGATGGATGGATGGATGGATGATAGCGTCATGTGGTGATCCTCATGGATCACCATAAGACACCAAGAGTCACCGGAGAGTTTTGCAAAGATGTTTATTAACGAGACAATACGTGACACAAGACTGTGAGCCGCTAAGGGCAAAAACACACACTACGAGGTACAGGGGCTCGTAGGGCTAACCCCAGCCACTACGAGCTAAACTATGACATGACAAGAATACAAATGAACCTGACATGAAGGTCTGACGAGGTTAGAGCGCCGACCCAGCTTGACCATGACTTGACAAGGGTAAAATGAACATACGATGATACTCCCGCAACTTGACTGCCGTCAGCGCCCACCTAATAAGGGCGTGCGCTAACGAGCAGTAATGACAAACAGCTGACCGTCTTTGACAGCCGGAAGCCCCACCGAGCGCCTTCACAATAAGAGCCCGGTGAAGCCAGAATATAACCCACAGCTGTCAAAGCCGGCAGCGAATATACATAGCCCGAGCGCGGACAGGACCGGCGCTCGGGTCGTAACAGTTCCGTCCCTCCGAGGGTGGGCTTCCAGAACGCCCATAGACCACCCTGCCCCCCCCCACCGCCTCCAGGGTGGGCGGATGGGGGTAGGTCCGGAGGAAGAAAAAAACAAACACAGAATCAGTACAGGAAAAAGACAAAATCCAGACCAGACAAGGCCAAAAAAAAAAAAAAAAACACAGCACAATCACAAAAAATACCAAATACTCAAATCAGATTAAATACACACGGAGGAAAATAAGGCAACTGTAGGACATAAAACACAAATTGCCAAGGATCCCCAAATAACGGTTACAGAAAACAGCACAGGACAGCAAGAGAAAATTAAATCTTTGCCCACGTCTCACAAGAAAACGGCTTCCCACCCGTGTGAATTCTCATGTGAATTTTCAAATTACCATGCTGATTAAACCTTTGTCCACATGTTTCACAAGAAAACGGCTTCCCACCAGTATGAATTCTTATGTGAATTTTCAAATAAAATACAGAAAAACAGAACTGGGTCAAACCTAACTGCACACAAAACAAAATAAGGCAACTGCAGGACGTAATCACAACTACCCGCAGACACCCAAATGACCATTACACAGAACACAGGATAGCAAAAAAACAGAACAATTACTGGATCAACCCCCACCAAAAAGGTGACCTCTACCCCCCCAACAGTTCATGCCGAATGGCGGAGACCCAGCGCCCCAGGAACAGTTCGGGCGGTCTCCCCGTGACCAACAGCCGGCGGGTGGTCATGGGAGGCGGAACATGACCGGGCGGCTTGTCAAAGTCCCAGGCCCAGAAAGTCCCCTCCCCCGGAGGCAGAACCAGGTCACCCAGAAAAACACGTAACATGTCGGATGGCCGACCCGAGGCGCTGAACTGGCGAAGCAGTTCCTCAGGCGGCCGACCCGCGTCCCTCAGCCACCAGTACCGGGGGAAAACAGCCCGCGGCGGCCTCCCTGGCGAGGACAAAACTCGGGAGAGCCGGGGCGAGCGAAAAGGGACCCCCACGGCCCCCGGCGATGATGCGCAGGGGCGATAACTCTGTAGAGGGACTAGAAGGCAAGGATTAGCCCATACTCCGTCCGATGGCAAAGGGTCTGCAGCTCCTCCACCGTCCGCGGACCACACCGGCGCTGCACCTCCGCTGGACCCCGATTGAGTCCCAGCTGCACCCACGTCGGACCCTGATTGGGCCAAAGCAGCTCCTGCAATGGACCCCGATTGGGCCTCGGGCGCACTCACATCGGGCCCCGATTGGGCCAGAACCGCATCTGCGGTGGACCCCGATTGGACTTCTGGCGCACCCACTTCGGACCCCGATTGGGCCAAAGCAGCTCCCGCGATGGACCCCGATTGGGCCTTGGGCACACTCACGTCGGGCCCCGATTGGGCCACAACAGTCTCCACAACGGACATCGACTGGGTCGGTGCAGCTCCGCTGACGATCTCCACCCCCGAACCTGGAACCTCCAAATCAGTGACTCCGACTGGCTCCATGCCGGTGACACTGCAACGAGGCTCACAAAAAACAAGAAAACCGGGATCAATATCACCGGTAGCAACAGAACCCAGCGAGACAAGCTCGGGCGCAGCAGGCGGCTGCTCCTCACTCACCTACCCGAGAAGCAGGCACAAATGCTCCAAAACAGGGGACAGGGACACAAGAGGGAGCACTTGCCTGCACTCGGGTTCTGTTGCCACCCAGGACTCCGACGATCCAGGTTCAGGGCAGCGACTCTCGTCAGCAGGCTCTAACTCAGCTGCGTCGGGCTCCGCAGCTGGTAAGATGGCGTCTGCAGCCTGAGGTTCCTCCTGCGCTGATGTCCACGCCAATGACCCGATGGCGTGGGGGCTGGGGACACTCGACCCGCTGGCTCAGACCGTTCTGGCGAGGAGACCCGGGGACACTTCATCGTCGGCTCAGGCTCCAGGCCGCAGTCCGCTTTTCTCCTCCGTCCACGACGTGGCTGCAGGGCCAGATCCAGGTTTTCCAGCACTGCAGGCCCCCTCTTCATCCGACGATGTAGGCCTGGTGTCACGGAGCACTCAACAGGGGGGGACACAGAGGCAGCAGGTTTAGTTATTATCACTACAGCAGGTGGAGGGAGCTCGGGGGGCTGCGAACCCCGAACTCCGCCCCCAGGAGACAGACAAGACAGGTTACAATTATGGTGTAATAAATTAACTTGCACTTGCCTCTCTCCCAGAGGAAAGATGGTGCCTGCTGTAGGGGACGCTGTTCCTCCTTCTCCCCGCTGGATGGCGACAGAGGGCCCCCTGGAAGGACGAGGTGGAGCCGCTTTCAGAAGCTCGCTGACAGGCTTCGTCGGCAGCGGGTCCAGCCGGGGATTCTGCCGAGGTTCTCCTTGGCCGTGGGGCCGACGTCGTTGATGACCTCCAGATGGCGTGACCTCCTGGACTGGGTCAGGGACAGGAACGGGATTCCAACATGGGGAGCAAGGATGCCTCCTCCTCTGCTTCCTGCTTTCCTCCTCCTCCAGCCCGCGGAGTATCTCGGGCTGCGTGGCGAGTTCATCTCTCCTCGTCATCACCTCCGGGTGATCATCGTAGTGGAGAGGAAGGTTGTCCAGGAGAACCTCAGCATAGTCCAGGTGCCAGCGCATATAGCTGGAGTTGACGTCAAAGGTAGCGGCGAGGAGCGTCCCGTCGACATACTCCAGCGCGCTCGCTAACTCTTTGCCCAGGCGCCGACCGCGGCCCCTGGATGACGGCATTCTCCCAGCAAATGACACCCAGACAGGGAAGAACAATAGTCCAATTAAAGCAAAAACTCACGGTGAAAAAGACGTCTCGGTGTGGCATCTCCGTTTAGACGTCTGGCGGGAGTATACTGTCATGCGGTGATCCTCGCGGATCACCATAAGACGCCAAGACTCACCGGAGAGTTTTGCAAAGATGTTTATTAACGAGACAATACGTGACACAAGACTGTGAGCCGCTAAGGGCAAAAACACACACTACGAAGTACAGGGGCTCGTAGGGCTAACCCCAGCCACTACGAGCTAAACTATGACATGACAAGAATACAAACGAACCTGACATGAAGGTCTGACGAGGTTAGAGCGCCGACCCAGCTTGACCATGACTTGACAAGGGTAAAATGAACATACGACGATACTCCCGCAACTTGACTGCCATCAGCGCCCGCCTAGTAAGGGCGAGCACTAACGAGCAGTAATGACAAACAGCTGACCGTCTTTAACAGCCGGAAGCCCCACCGAGCGCCTTCACAATAAGAGCCCGGTGAAGCCAGAACATAACCCACAGCTGTCAAAGCCGGCAGCGAATATACATAGCCCGAGCGCGGAGAGGACCGGCGCTCGGGTCGTAACAGATAGTTCCTTATATGACATACTGTGTGGAGATCTGGGAAAGCACATACAAAACATACACAAACTTAATCTTTCTACAACAGAAAAAAGCTGTATGCATAATATCAGAAGAAACCCTTCCATGAACCAACAAATCCAATATTCATTCAATTACATATTCTTAAATTTAGAGATCTTGTTGATTATAATGTCATTCAAATCATGTACAAAGCAAATAATAACCAATTACCTGTTAATATTCAAAGACTATTTAAAAAGAAGGGAAAGCAAATATGAGCTAAGAGGTAACTCTGTTTTTAATAAACCAAAGGTTAGAACAAATACAAAGTATCATTGCATGTCTGTCACTGGAGTTAAACTGTGGAACTGTTGCTCTGAAAATATTAAAACATGCTCTTCTATGTCCATGAGAAACAAAATTCTCTTTTCTGATGAGGCAAGGACTTAACTTTTTGGTGTGACCGCCAGGCATCATATTTGGAGGAAACCAGGCACCGCTCATCATCAGGCCAATACCATCCCTACAGTAAAAGCATAGTGGTGGCAGCATCATGCTGTGGGGATGTTTTTCAGTGGTAGGAACTGGGAGACTATTTAGGATAGAGGGAAAGATGAATGCAGCAATATACAGAGACATTCTGGATGAAAACCTGCTCCAGAGCGCTCTTGACCTCAGACTGGGGTGACGGTTCATCTTTCAGCAGGACAATGACCCTAAGCACACAGCCAAGATATCAAAGGAGTGGCTTCTGGACAACTGTGTGAATGTCCTTGAGTGGTCCAGACAGAGCCAAGACTTGAATCCAATTTAACATCTCTGCTAGGATAGGCTCTAGCCCCCCCGCAACCCCAAAAAGGATTAAGCGCAAGAAGATGGATGGATGGATGGATGGATGGATGGATGGATGGATGGATGGATGGAGAGATCTGAATATGGCTGTGCACTGACGCTTCCCATCCAACCTGATGACGCTTGAGAGGTACTGTAAAGAGGAATGGGCCAAACTGCCCAATGATAGGTGTGCCAAGCTTGTGGCATCATATTCAAAAAGACATGAAGCTGTAATTGCTGCCAAAGGTGCATCAACAAAGCATTGAGCAAAGGCTGTGAATACTGATGTGCATGTGATTTCTTAGTTTTTTTATTTTCAATAAATTTGCAAAACTCTCAAAAAAACTTTTTTCCTTTTGTCATTATGGGGTATTATGTGTAGAATTTTGAGGAAAAATGAATTTAATCCATTTTGGAATAAGGCTGTAACATAACAAAATGTGGAAAAAGTGAAGCATCCATCCATCCGTCTTCTTCCACTTAATCCTTTTCGGGTCGGGTGGGGGGTGCTGGAGCCTATCCCAGCATCTTTGGGCGAGAGGCAGGGTACACCCTGGACAGATCGCCAGTCCATCACAGGGCCAACACAGAGAGACAGACAACCATTCACTCTCACAGTCAGACCTAAGGACAATTTAGAATCCCCAGTTGATGCAAATTAACCTAACTTGCATGTTTTTAGCATGTGGGAGGAAACTGGAGAAATCCCGGAGTAAACCCATGCAGACACGGGGAGAACATGCAAACTCCACACAGATCACTGTTGGTCGGGGGCTGGGATCAAACCCAGGATCCCCCGGCCATGGGTGAGTTACTGTGCTGCCGCAGTGCTAACCACTCCGCCACCGCGCTGCCCAAAAGCACTGCGAGTATATTCCAGATGCACTGTATATATTTTTTAGTCATATAAACAGTAATTGAACTTTACCTCTTTAGAAAAAAATCAGTAGGTGGCACCTTTCACTGCTTTAACCCTGGAATAGCAGCCTTTAATAGCTGCATATGCTGTTAGCTGTTTAGATAAGACACAGTGAGGGGAGAATTATCACAGATGCTCATCTTGCTGTGACAAGCATGTCTGTATTTGTTTGTCAGTGGGATCAGTATGTTTGCAGTGAGAGGTCATTACCTTGGGAGCTCTAGAATGGAAGTGGATGACCCCTTTTCAAAGTTTCAATGACTGCATATCATTTGATGTCAGCAGCTGTTTCAGTTATTCATGCTGGCAAGAAAAGGGTTAAAAAAAAACAACCTCAAATTCTTTTAGGATGGGAAAATATTGGTTTCAACAGCTAATATTTACTCGATGATTATGTTTGCTTTATGTTCTGTATTTGAGTCATGGATGACTGCAGAGCAAATTTTTTCTCCACTGAATATTCTTGTGTCAACAGTGACTTGATACTCAGGCAAATAATCTAAACTGCAAGGTTGTATACATATTTGCATGGTCAGACCCTGACATTGTGCACCCGACCAAGAGTCTGCTTACATTTTTCTGTTCTGTTCTCTAACACAGGTGTTCCCAACCATTAGCCACAGACCATTTAGTCCTCGGCCACACAGAAATAATAAATAATTTAGTTTATTGCACTTTATTGACTATTGAGGTCTGATGTGTGTTTTATTTTAAAAAATGACCAGGTTTCTCAAAAGCATAATTGTGAACTACAATAGCAACTTACATGGTGGGAACTATACAGTTATGACACAAGTGTTTCTCAAAACCAAAACTAAAACTATGGTGGTGCAGCTTCATCATCTGATGCATCACTGAGAAACACAAACGATTCCCTAAACTCTAGCATTCCAAAACATGAACCACAAAATTCACAAAATCTATTGTAAAGTTGTATCATCCCAACAACAGTGCAGGAGCAGTCACGAAAGTATTGTTGCAGCTGACAAATAATGACTTAAAGCGTACCTATGGTGGTCGTGAAAAAAAAGATATTATATTGAGCCCCTGTCTCACGTTCTAGTTCAAGTTTAAGTTGAAATTCACGTTCAAAGCAATTTGATATAAATCCATTGCTGATGTGCTGGTTCAGCTATGTTAGCAAAACATGGGTACAGCCATACTAGCGGCTACATGGACTTCCAGGACGCTTCCTGTGACGTAATTTCGTTGACACCGCGATCTGGATCAGTATTGGCTGAGCCTCAAGTACCCGGATGTGCAGCGGCTTCGGGGATATTCAAATTCAAACGTTTATTTCAAACTCAGGATTCATATTAAATGCAGAACTAAAACGAGTAGAAAATAAATAAATAAATGTTTAAATTCAGCGAGCCGTCTTTTCTGATCTGAGCTCGTAAATGCCGATGATTCTAAAACTGCGATCTGAGTACCCGGATGTGCTGCGGCTTCGGGGATATTCAAATTCAAATGTTTATTTCAAACTCAGGATTCATATTAAATGCAGAACTAAAACGAGTAGAAAATAAATAAATAACTGTTTAAATTCAGCGAGCCGTCTTTTCTGATCTGAGCTCGTAAATGCCGATGATTCTAAAACTGCGATCTGAGTACCCGGATGTGCTGCGGCTTCGGGGATATTCAAATTCAAACGTTTATTTCAAACTCAGGATTCATATTAAATGCAGAACTAAAACGAGTAGAAAATAAATAAATAACTGTTTAAATTCAGTGTAGCATCATCTCACTTTGGCTCAGCAATAATTATTTTTCTGCTTAAAGACATTTTTGTTTCATCCAGGAATAATGCAAAGAAATGGATTTTCTTCCCCCAGGCCACAGCTGAAATCTCCTTTTGTTAAAACCAGCCTAAGGAATTTCCCCAATGTCCGGCTGCACTTTTATTGCCCCCATAAAACCTACACAGATCCACGACTCAGTTAATTTCCTTAAACTGTGAAAACACTGGATTTAAACAACTTTAAAGTACATTATTACAAACTCAATTCTAAACCTTCATTCTTTTCAGAACTATGAAAATGCAGATGGACTCTGATGTGTTTGATGTGGAAAATCAATAATATGTGTGAAATGCATTAATCTGTGATTTTATATATATATATATATGCATGTTGATGTTAAATGAATGTTTATTCCTGCATGTTGATTTAGAAGCACTGCTTATAAGATACACTAAGGTTAGTTTAGTTATACATAAGTTTGTAACAGTACATTCCAATGCATTTAAAACTGTGTATTCCTGTGGACTGATATCATGTGTCACCAGTCTTCATAGAACCCCAGCTTCTTCATCCTATTGGTCTCTCACAGACAAGGCCTGTTATTGGACTAAAGGTTCATCGAGCCCGCCCACGAAGGACGCTCATTGGCTGAGGTTCCGGTCAGGCCAGAATCCCGCGAAACTCAACAGAGCTTATAAAAGGGAGAGAGAGACTCTGTTTCAGCCCCTTTTTGTGGGGCTGAAACAAGTGCATGGAGAATGCAGAAAAACGGACTCCCACAAGGCTCAGTTCTAGCTCCAACTCTGTTCAACCTCTACATAAACGACCTGCCTACTACAAAATCCCGCAAATTCACCTATGCAGACGACATCTGTTTGGCATTCCAAGCACCAGACTTTGAACCACTGGAACGGGTGCTCACGGAAGATCTTGCCAAACTGGACCAGTTCTGCAAAATCTGGCGCCTAAAACCAAGCCCAGCAAAAACCGTCTCCAGTGTATTCCATCTCCACAATGCAAAAGCTGCCAGAGAACTAAACATCCACCTGAGCGGACTCAAGCTTAAGCATGCCCCAAATCCAACTTATCTTGGAGTGACCCTTGATAGGACCTTATCCTTCAAGGAACATCTAAAGGGGACGGCTGCTAAGGTGAAGGTACGAAACAACCTGCTCTGCAAGCTCGCTGGTGCAAAATGGGGGGCGGCAGTCTCCACCCTGCGCACCTCAGCACTGGCCCTTTCATACTCTGTAGCAGAATATTGTGCCCCTGTCTGGTCCAGGTCATCTTACACACACCATGTAGACACCCAGCTCAACACAACCATGAGAACTATAACTGGAACAATCCGCTCAACACCACTCCCCTGGCTCTCTGTACTGTCAAACATAGCCCCTCCACACATCCGGCGAACAGCATTAACTCAAAGGATGCTCCAAAAAGTTAAAGATTCTCCTCACTTACCAACCCATGCAGATATCTACACTCCACCCACTGCCCGACTTTCATCCAGACGGCCGATTTGGAAAAACCCTCCCCCAGCTGACTTTACCATCCAGACAGCTTGGCAAGAGGAATGGGAGACCAAGGAGGTCCCAAACAAACAGCTGGTGATAAACCCCAACCAACAGGTCCCGGGCACCAACCTCCCAAGGAGACAGTGGTCTACACTCAATCGCTTCAGGACTGGACATGGCCCCTGCTTGGCCAGCCTTTACAGATGGGGCAGTAGCCCTAGCCCACTGTGCGCATGTGGAGAGGAGCAAACAATGGAACACATCATAGAGGCTTGCCCGCTCCAAAGACTGGAAGGAGGATTACACACCCTCCATACAGCAAACCAGGAGGCAACTGCTTGGCTTAAGGACTTTGCATTCGCTAAATAAATAAATAAATAAAGCCCCTTTTTGCCTTTTTCGTCAGACACCACTCTCTTTCTGCTCCGGATTCTCTTTTCGCCTGCTCCCTTCTTTCTGATCTCCTCCATTGTCTACACACAGCAAGGAAGAACAAAGGACTTCGACCACATGTCGCTTTGCTGAACACAGAGCAGATAATTTGTTTATGTAACTTTGTATTTTCTTCTTCTCTTAAATGCCTAGGAATTCCTTTTTCTTTGAGCTCAATTCTTAATCGGAGTCAAACTCCAATTCTTAATTTATCACTTTTTGTTAAACTTTCTGTAAAACCACCGTTTGTTTAATTTTAAGGTAAACTTTAATCTTGACTTTATTTTTATAATATTTTTCTTGACCAAGCACCTCTCAAAACTATTTTTATCTAAAGTCCGAAAGTTTCTTTTCTAATTTGAAATCGGATTAGATATCTCTTAATTATTACCGAAGACCTCTTGAAGAAAGACGCAGCTCCCACATAACGTGCAGCTGTAGGATCAACACACAGCTGTCCCACATCACTCTGAAGAGACGTCGGCACCATCTGGCTAAGACCCGTTTCAACTGTGGGTCATGCAGCCCAGAATCCAGCCTCCTTCGACCGCTTGAATCTAAAGGTCGAGCTGTGAACCCTTGAAGTATCTGCTGGCAGATATTTCCCTCACATCCACAAAGTCTTGGGCTGAAAAAGGACGACAGAACTGCCATCACTGAGGATCACGTGAGCTGAAAAAACTTTAATTCATCTGCTGAATTAAACTTGAGGTTCGGTACTAATTTATATATCTAATCAGATGCAAATTAAGAAGCCCTTAACATAACTCTCCTTTTCATTAAAATTCCGTTTTTATTTTCTTAAGATTAATTTAGGACTTTTTCATAATTAGCAAACTTTCTCCATAAATTTGCGTTGTTTTTGATAATCTGTTAACTCAAACTGATAGAAATTCGTTTCTCAGTTTAACCCTGGTTCCGAAAATATTGACATTGTTAATCTATCATTTACAAGATTGATTTTATGATTAATGAAATTATTTCGATGTCTATTAATCATTTTGTTTAATAAATATTTAAAAATGAGAAGTTGTTGGGAATTTATTTCATTCTGAGTCTGTTTCAAGCCCAGGTATCGAATTCACGGAAAATTTTTGAGACTGATTATTGATTAATTTATTGAGTGATCAAACAGGTATAAAGTGAAATTAAAGATCAAATTGCTTCTTAAAGATAGAAGCTGGTGCCCCTTACGAGTGTTATTAGCTTTTCTGATGTATATGAAATGAGATTTGAGCTCAGATTCCAATACATCAATATAAATTAAATAATTCATACCTGATCATATTTATTATTTATTAATATTCCCATATTTTACGTTACATATATTGGTGCCCCATGTGAGGCTTGGTTGAACTTGAAACGACTCAGAAGGAAATTAATACATAAGCTTGTGTGTGATTTTGGTCAATTTTAACTCACAAAGGCGGTTCATTGTCTGCAGCCAGTCTATTGTCTGTCTCTGTGTCACGAGGGGGAGGGGGTGAATTCGCCCCCCTGATTACTCCTGATAACTGCTGTGTGTCTGCTGACCAAGGTGGGGGTGAAGACCCCCACTGCACCCTAGTCAGTTTAGTTTTTGTTGTTTAATGCATGCTTAAAAGTGATTACACGCTGAATAATTAAAATAGGCCTGGAAACAAAATAGCGAAGAAATCCTATTTGTTTTCCCCGTTATTTCAACACCCCACAGGCGAAGCAAACCCTTGGGATTTAATTGAATTAACCATTGTATAAACTTGTTGAATAAAGTTTAGGGAGACGGAAGTTTTCCCGCCTTTGGAAAGCAAGGCGTGGTTTTATGGACTGAAGCTTGAGCTCTGCATCCACGTGGCACGTGCACGCTCAGTCGCGCACGCGACCGTCAAGCTGTGCATGAAACTGCGCATGTGTAGATCGGTTCAGCGACGCCATCTTAAGTCTAGGTAGAGTTCCCTGTAGCCGCCATTTTGAGTAGAGATCCTTGACTCCTTGCAACGTCATTGGGTTTCCTCTTCTGGAAGTGCAGACGAAAACTGCCTCCATCTTGTGGTGAAACATAGGGACTACAATTTTATTTAAACTTATAATCTTTAAAGACGATTTATAACCAAATTAAGTCTTCAAAGTAACTTCAAAGCCGTTCATATTATTCGGAATAAACTAAATTTAACACTAATCCAAACTTTTATGCCAAGAGTAAAAGGAAAAGGACCTGTTGGCTTCTGAAAGTTTTTTTTCTCAGTGGTGAAACCCCACTAACTGCATAGACACCTATAGCAGGAACATATACAAACACCTCTATTGTATTTAATCACTTATATAACCACATATTATAATCTTTTAAGCTAAAAGCAAACATATTTACACACTTTTAAGCAAAAGTTACAAACTTTGAAGCTATATGTGTGCTTATTTTGCTGTTTTTAAATGTGATATGGTGTGATTCCCTTCTCACAGAAACCCAGTTTTAGCTTAAGGATTCTAATGCTGATGTTTACTCAAGAGTAACATTAAAGAAGGATTAGTCCTGTGCATTTTGACAAATTTACAGACTTATTGAATATTTATAATTTTTCCTCTTTCTCAAATTTAGGAAACCACATCAAGCAATTAACACTTAAGAGAAGCTCTAGGTGTTATTTAAACTCCTTGTGTCATTTCTGATTCATGTTTTCTCTACAGGAAAAGAAAAACATTTAACCAACCAGCATAATTTTCAAATTTTTCCCAGGATTTAAAAGAAAAGTCAAAAAGGTGCAAACATTGATTATTCTGTAAATAAGAAATTTATAGATCACAATCAAGAAAGATCACTATTGGCTTCAATCCTAAGAAATCCTAGGACACCAAATATTCAAACAATTCACTTGTTTCTAATTTGTAAATATTTTAAACATTTAATGCTTCAAAGGAAAATAGGCCTTAACAAATAAAACCAAAGGAAAGCCTTAACTTTAAAAGAAAGTGGAAACTTATAATCTTAAATCTTTAAAGCATTTAGCCTCTTTTGCTTTTGGATTTCTTTTGTAAATAAAATCCTCACTTTCAAAGTGACATTTTGCAAAATCCCAAAGCTAGTTATTGATGACAAATTCCAATACTAGACTTGAAAATCAAAGGAAAGAAGTCAATCCACACCATTGAAATTTCAGTTTTGTTTTGCGAAACAAATTCAAACCAATTTCAATTTAACTTTATTTAACAACATAGTTTCAACGAACGAATTATTTGAAGCATCACTACATTTCTAAATAATTTCAAAATTCTATTTCCCATCCTGCAAGCCTACAAGTTGAAACAAATTCTAAAGGAACTTTCAACTATCACAGTTGTAAAATAAAACATTCAAGGTTAAACCTTGTTGAACAAATTTAAGAATAATCAACAAGTTGAATTTTTTTTTAGAAGCTAAATAACAACAACGGTCAAACATGATGAGTCAACAGACAACCAACCAATTTACCAAACTGGATGACCTTCAAACAACATTGGAAGCATGGACTTCTAATTTAATTTCTAGCTTCACAACACGGGTCAAAGAAACGCAGCCCGAAGAATTGGAGCAACTCACTGAAGAACTTTTGAATGAACACACTGAAAAACCACCGGAAGGCAAGGACCTCACCAGTGTGTTAGGTAAGTTTGCGCTAACATTAGTCGCAAGATTAAAGGTAGCCGAGAACGAGCTAGCAAATCAACAAACAACGATCCTATCTCTCCAAGAAGAGAACGAGACCCTGAAAGGAAATTTGGAACAATCTCAAGAGGAGAATGACAAAACTCAAAACCAACTGGATGAAGCATTACAAGATTTGGACCGTGCAGAGTCACAAAAGGAACGGTTGATGCATAACAATGACGTGCTTCACCAAGACAACAATGAACTTGAAGATGCCCTTCAAGACACAAAGAAGGAACTCAGAAGAGTTGAAGGTCAACTTGAAAATGTGAAGAAGGATTACAAGGAATGTCAACTGCTCCTAAAGGAAAGACATGAACACCGGGACACCCACCGCGCTCCCTTGCCCGATTCCCGTTTCGAATACGGACGACCGCGTGGACAGCGTGCGTGTGCCCCTTCAGACCGCGACCTTGACAAGATCGCGCGAAATATCACCAAATTTGATCCAGGACCTACGGGTTCACCTGATGCCAAAGTCTATTTACAGGACATTGATTACTACCTGCGTAAGTATCCTGATGCTACGACAGACGATCGCATCTATCTGATCAAACTAACATCTAACAGGTCAGTGTCAAAATTCATAGACAGACAGCCGACAAACATCAAAGCAGATTACATGCTGCTCCGCGAAGCCATCGAAAAGGAGTTCTCTGACGACTGCCTACAAGCAGGGCTAACCGCAGCCCTAGCCGTAAAGCAAGGACGCTCAGAGCCAACACAAGCCTACTACCAGAGACTCCTACTTGCATATTTTGGATCTCAGAATACACCAGGGATGGAAGAAGACCACAATTTCAAGACCCTCTTCATCCAAAACCTCCATCCCACTGTGAGTCATTATCTAGGAGTTACAGCTAACCCAAGGTCAAACTCAATAAGTCAGCTGAGAGAGTTTGCACACTATGCGTTCCAAAAACAGCAACAAAGTCACAACAAGCACGCTGAGCCTGCCACAGTGCTAGCTATTAGCGATGCATCTAATACCTTGAAGTTGGAAGGAGCTCCTCGCTCTACTCCACCTCCTACACCGCGAGTACACCAACAGCCGAAGCATTTTCCCAAGCGACCTCAGCAAGGTCAAAACCAAACTAGGTCCTCTGGATACCACTTTGGACCAACTTTGCGAAAACCCGACTACCGTCGTAGACCATATCCGAGGGATAGGTCACGAGAACACGATACGGACTACCATGATGACAGATACCGATACGAAGACACGCGTAACCGCGACAAATGGTCTCCATCCCATCACAGAAGCTCAGAAGCAGAGACCTATCACAAACCTTGGAAGGAAGAAGAAACTCCTACATTCAGTCGAGAAGCTATTGAAATTGTCCAACACCTCCTAGCAGAGATTCAAAGCAACAAAGAGAATAAAACTGCTAACATTCTAGCCATATCAGCTGTGCCAACTCAAAACAAGCGTTCCAAACAAAGGAAACGCAAGAAGAAAATCCCTCATGCAAATGAGGAAGGACTAAAGGACTCAACGCAGTCCAGTGCTGTTATGGCAGCCCAACCACAGGTCACAGACCACTCCTCTAATGACATTTCGCAACTCTGTGTCGAACCACCGGTTCCACAATTCCTATGCGATTTAAACGAGAGGGGGGTGGCACGGAAATTCTACCTCCCACTGACCCTTGAAGACATGGTGTGTCAGGACGCTGTTTTAGACACCGCTGCTGACATCACTCTCATGTCACACACCCTTTTTGACAAACTACGTGTAGCCGCTAACCGCGCTAACAAATATTTGAAACTGGAACCCTGTTCATTAGCCGTGCGACCATATGCGCTCACTAAAACAACCCTGTTGGGCGTATCACTACTAAACATGTCCATTGGACCCATGACCTTGACACATCCGGTCTACGTGTCCAAACTTGACGCCATTCCATTACTTGTTGGCAAAGACCTACTGAACCGTTTTGAGCCACTGATTGATTTCAAGAACCTCAAACTATGGGCTCAAACGCAACACCCTCACCCATTTGACCCAACAAGAACAACTGAATCACAGTGCTTTGTTCTAAACACTTTGGACACCCCAAGTCTCACACAACTAGCACTGTTGGAACAACTGCAACCGAGTAAAAGCGACCGCCAAGACCAAGGTGAGTACTGTCCACGAGAAGTCAAAAGTCACCTTCAAATACAAGGTCAAGCCAAACACTCAAATGATCTTGAAAACTCAATGGCCGAGCAGAAAACCCCAAATGGCCCTCTTAAAACCCTTGATACCCATAATTCTATGGTGGTGTCACATTTTGAAACCCACCCACCCGCCCATGAGGCCTGCATGGTCACAAGAGCCACACCAACCAGCTCTCTAGACCCTCTAAAACCTCAACTTTTTGCAACAACGAACCCAACTTTTGCAAACGCAAGGCGCACAGTCACTCAACCGTGCAACCAAATGATCCATAAAACCGTCAAACACCGGTTGGATAAAACGGTACATGCGCTACCCGCATCTAAACCCTATGACATACCAAAACTGATACCACTTCATGCGACACAATCTTCTCTGCAGCTATGCAATGACACTCCTGTTCATGCTTCCGATGAACCATCATCGCCACCGCTCAGAGTTCCTCGAAACCAGAGGGGGGTGATGACTGCCAATGCCTATAACATTCCAGCTGCAGAGCACAAAAGCGTCAAAACGACATACAAAGCTCCCAAGGCTGTATTTCAAAACCATTCGGACCGACTCGCTAAACAACAGAAAGCGTACAACAATCAAAAACTCTTGCAGGACAAACTGCGAAGGGGGGACAAGATCTTCCACCCCACGTTTGTACCGCAAACACCTGAAATAAATTTACAGGAAAGGAAAATCACTCCTAAATTCCTGCCCGAGTGGATGAATCCACACATTGTCAACAACAAACTTTGGCCACTCAAGAGCCAAATCCAGGACCCCATTTTCAAATGGGCTCACCAAAATCAGTGTAACCTTTACCAAAACCCCATGGGACTTGTCGGGTACAACACTGTCAAAGTAAGTCCATAAATAAGATTAAAACCAAACCTACGTCTGAGAAATAACTGTAGCTAACTACTAGCCTCAGGTACACTCAGTCAAATTTCTCCAATCAGTTAACTGCATCAAAACCTCCAGAAAGGAAAGGGTATATTAAAACCAAATTAGCCCTTAAACAAATTTCAAAGACCTCTGTAAAATCTAATAAACTTCAATCAACTTACTATTACCAAATAGTATACACAAGACATTCAACACCATTAGCTTGAGCTAACAATCTTAAAACTCCCATCAAAGGTGAAAAACAAGCACAAGGTTTAGAGTTCAATCTCTTAAGCTCTATTCTGTAATTTCCCAGTTTTGGGATCAATAAAGTACATCCATCTAAAAGAAATCATTCCACCTCTAAGAGGAATTTTCATTTGCCAACCAGGTATCTAAAGAAAGATCAACAAGAAGATTAAGATCCAAAACCACTCACTTTTGTTTGCCAAGATGATGGCCCTCCTGTTTATCAGTTTAGCCATCTGCCTAGCAATCACACCCACTGTTACCCAGTCAGAATTGGGCCAAGCCAAAACAAAAGGTCAAAGATCCTCGGATGGATTCTTAATAACAGCCTCATTGTTAGAGCCTCTAGTTAACCTTAGCATGCCCACTGTTAACTCGGTCAACACCGCTAAACCGAAACGCCAGGTTGTCAAACCACAAATGGTTACCAAAATCTTACAAGACACTGTGTTGGTTTTGAATGCTTGCTCCGAAGCTTCAATCAAACTCAACAAGGTCTTGAACTCTTTGCTCTTTGTGTTAAAGGTCGACTATGCTCACACACAGCCAATGTCTGTTACTCTCAGAAGTAGCTAGAAACATTAGCTTTTCAGTTAACGCTTTAGCAATGAATATGCTCTCTCATCATATCCTTTTTGCAGTAAATCCAAATTTACTTCTCATTGCCATCCAAAGAATGATAACGACATGCTATGCCCACTCAGTTTTTCTGAACAAAAGCCTCAAACACCCTATGATTTGGACATCTGTGGAACCATGGTTTAGTCTAACTAAACAAATTCAATTTGAACCTCCTTGAGTCACCTCAATATTGATTAGTCTGAATCTACCTCAAATATGAAAGAATTTTATTTTTGCTTTTGACTAAGATTTTTGGATACATGCTTGTGTATATACAAATAATCCTTTATACTTTATTTAGATTTTATGCACATTTAAACTGTTTTTGAAATTTTTACTAGATATTTTTCAGCAAACCCAAAACATTTATATCAAGTATGTCAAAACCCATATACTTCTAGTTCATTTTTTTTTTTACAGGCTTATACAGAACTTTAGTATATCCTAGACAATTATACAATGTTTATATTTGGTCATGCCAAAATTATTTTTGAAATTTCCAGAAGTTTTTCAAAAAACCCAAATTTAAGAACCTACACTTTGGAATAGATACTGTTTACAAGCTTAAGACTTACTGACATCAGAACTTTAGTTCAGCATTTGGATCAAGCCTCGCCAAATTGGGATTTGATGCCTAGGATTGCTATCAACGCTGAATCAACGTCACCATTGCTACCAGAGGGGGGACTGTAGCATCATCTCACTTTGGCTCAGCAATAATTATTTTTCTGCTTAAAGACATTTTTGTTTCATCCAGGAATAATGCAAAGAAATGGATTTTCTTCCCCCAGGCCACAGCTGAAATCTCCTTTTGTTAAAACCAGCCTAAGGAATTTCCCCAATGTCCGGCTGCACTTTTATTGCCCCCATAAAACCTACACAGATCCACGACTCAGTTAATTTCCTTAAACTGTGAAAACACTGGATTTAAACAACTTTAAAGTACATTATTACAAACTCAATTCTAAACCTTCATTCTTTTCAGAACTATGAAAATGCAGATGGACTCTGATGTGTTTGATGTGGAAAATCAATAATATGTGTGAAATGCATTAATCTGTGATTTTATATATATATATATATATGCATGTTGATGTTAAATGAATGTTTATTCCTGCATGTTGATTTAGAAGCACTGCTTATAAGATACACTAAGGTTAGTTTAGTTATACATAAGTTTGTAACAGTACATTCCAATGCATTTAAAACTGTGTATTCCTGTGGACTGATATCATGTGTCACCAGTCTTCATAGAACCCCAGCTTCTTCATCCTATTGGTCCCTCACAGACAAGGCCTGTTATTGGACTAAAGGTTCATTGAGCCCGCCCACGAAGGACGCTCATTGGCTGAGGTTCCGGTCAGGCCAGAATCCCGCGAAACTCAACAGAGCTTATAAAAGGGAGAGAGAGACTCTGTTTCAGCCCCTTTTTGCCTTTTTCGTCAGACACCACTCTCTTTCTGCTCCGGATTCTCTTTTCGCCTGCTCCCTTCTTTCTGATCTCCTCCATTGTCTACACACAGCAAGGAAGAACAAAGGACTTCGACCACATGTCGCTTTGCTGAACACAGAGCAGATAATTTGTTTATGTAACTTTGTATTTTCTTCTTCTCTTAAATGCCTAGGAATTCCTTTTTCTTTGAGCTCAATTCTTAATCGGAGTCAAACTCCAATTCTTAATTTATCACTTTTTGTTAAACTTTCTGTAAAACCACCGTTTGTTTAATTTTAAGGTAAACTTTAATCTTGACTTTATTTTTATAATATTTTTCTTGACCAAGCACCTCTCAAAACTATTTTTATCTAAAGTCCGAAAGTTTCTTTTCTAATTTGAAATCGGATTAGATATCTCTTAATTATTACCGAAGACCTCTTGAAGAAAGACGCAGCTCCCACATAACGTGCAGCTGTAGGATCAACACACAGCTGTCCCACATCACTCTGAAGAGACGTCGGCACCATCTGGCTAAGACCCGTTTCAACTGTGGGTCATGCAGCCCAGAATCCAGCCTCCTTCGACCGCTTGAATCTAAAGGTCGAGCTGTGAACCCTTGAAGTATCTGCTGGCAGATATTTCCCTCACATCCACAAAGTCTTGGGCTGAAAAAGGACGACAGAACTGCCATCACTGAGGATCACGTGAGCTGAAAAAACTTTAATTCATCTGCTGAATTAAACTTGAGGTTCGGTACTAATTTATATATCTAATCAGATGCAAATTAAGAAGCCCTTAACATAACTCTCCTTTTCATTAAAATTCCGTTTTTATTTTCTTAAGATTAATTTAGGACTTTTTCATAATTAGCAAACTTTCTCCATAAATTTGCGTTGTTTTTGATAATCTGTTAACTCAAACTGATAGAAATTCGTTTCTCAGTTTAACCCTGGTTCTGAAAATATTGACATTGTTAATCTATCATTTACAAGATTGATTTTATGATTAATGAAATTATTTCGATGTCTATTAATCATTTTGTTTAATAAATATTTAAAAATGAGAAGTTGTTGGGAATTTATTTCATTCTGAGTCTGTTTCAAGCCCAGGTATCGAATTCACGGAAAATTTTTGAGACTGATTATTGATTAATTTATTGAGTGATCAAACAGGTATAAAGTGAAATTAAAGATCAAATTGCTTCTTAAAGATAGAAGCTGGTGCCCCTTACGAGTGTTATTAGCTTTTCTGATGTATATGAAATGAGATTTGAGCTCAGATTCCAATACATCAATATAAATTAAATAATTCATACCTGATCATATTTATTATTTATTAATATTCCCATATTTTACGTTACATCAGCGAGCCGTCTTTTCTGATCTGAGCTCGTAAATGCCGATGATTCTAAAACTGCGATCTGAGTACCCGGATGTGCTGCGGCTTCGGGGATATTCAAATTCAAACGTTTATTTCAAACTCAGGATTCATATTAAATGCAGAACTAAAACGAGTAGAAAATAAATAAATAAATGTTTAAATTCAGCGAGCCGTCTTTTCTGATCTGAGCTCGTAAATGCCGATGATTCTAAAACTGCGATCTGAGTACCCAGATGTGCAGCGGCTTCGGGGATATTCAAATTCAAATTCAAACGTTTATTTCAAACTCAGGGTTCATATTAAATGCAGAACTGAAATGAGTAGAAAATAAATAAATAAATGCTTAAATTCAGCGGCTTGTCTCATCTGATCTCGTAACTGCCGCAACACGGAAGATGATTCTAAAACTATATACAGAGCAGCAGACACTCGGTGCTCTTGTAAAAACAAAAACATACAATGCGATATGGATATCGCAACATGGCGGAATGTAAAGCCTTTGGATGTCTGAATAATAAGCGAAAAAAACAAAGAAACACTTTTTTTGTGTACCGAAACCCAGCTCACCTTGTCAGAAGATCGGAGCAGAAACAGGGCACAGACGAATAATTTCAGATGAAATTGCGTTGTGTGTGAGGACCACTTCGTCACTTTAACCCTCAGAAGACCTTTCTGGCTCAAACATGTAGCCATGTCGCCCGAATTCTTCCGCACAGTCAGAAAATTCGGCCATAATAGAACAAAAACAACGGACAACAGCACCGTAATCGCGGGGAAACGCTTATTATTGTCTTTTCCTATCCACGAAGTGACGTCACATCCGCAAGTGTCATGGCTGCGCCCACAGTTTTCATTGGCTGCCCATGGCCAAGGTCCTATTTGAATATACCACCGTGGGCTGCACGGTGGCGCAGTGGTTAGCACTGCGGCAGCACAGTTTACCCTTGGCCGGGGGATTGTGGGGATCGTGGGATCATGGGTTCGATCCCAGCCCCCGACCAACAGTGATCTGTGTGGAGTTTGCTTGTTCTCCCCGTGTTGCGTGGGTTTACTCCGGGATTTCTCCGGTTTCCTCCCACATGCCAAAAACATGCATGTTAGGTTAATTGGCTGTTCTAAATTGTCCCTAGATATCTGTTTCGTATAGGCCCTTAGAATAGAGGGTTAGTATTAATGAAAGCGCTTTGAGTGGTCTTTGTGACTAGAAAAGCGCTATATAAGTGCAGGTTAGTTAGTTAGTTAGAATATATGTCTGGTGGTATATGGCTGGCAAGAATTATTTACCAAAATAAGAAATACTTTTTCATAATGTTTTCAAGTTAAATGCGTCTTCACGACCACCAGAGGTACGCTTTAAATGCAGGCTTAAATGCTGGGCATGTTGATAATGATAATGACTATAAAATATTATGTGAGTCATTCCAGAATTTGAGGACAACTTAGGCTTCAAAAATTGTAAAAAACATTTTATTTCAGAAATTTCTACTATGTACAGTGGTGTGAAAAAGTGTTTGTGTCACACTTAAATGTTTCAGATCATCAAATTTAAATATTAGACCAAGACAACACAAGTAAACACAAAATGCAGTTTTTAAATGAAGGTGTTTATTATTAAGGGTTAAAAAAAAATCCAAACCTACATGGCCCTGTGTGAAAAAAGTAATTGCCCCCTAATCCTAATAACTGGTTGGGCCACCCTTAGCAGCAACAACTGCAATCAAGGCGCTTGCGCACGCAGCGACTGGCAGCTGGTGGCTTGTCACCAGACTGCAGAACAAATCTACCTACGGGTACAAAATAAGTCCAAAAAAAAAAAAAAATCAAGCATTTGTGATAACTGGCAATGAGTCTTTTACAGCGCTGTGGAGGAATTTTGGTCCATTCATCTTGGCAGAATTGTTGTAATTCTGCACATTGGAGGGTTTTCGAGCATGAACCGCCTTTTTAAGGTCATGCCACAGCATCTCTATCAGATTCAGGTCAGGACTTTGACTAGGCCACTCCAAAGTCTTCATTTTGTTTTTCTTAAGCCATTTAGAGGTGAGATGAGAGATGATGAGATTCAACTTTATTGTCATTACACATGTATAATACAAGGTAACGAAACGTGACTTGGCATTTGGGCACGCTCTGCAGAACGCATCCAAGGCCGGGGCAGCCGCTAGGCGCCAGTCATAGTGCATTTGCTGGTGAGTTTTGGATCATTGTCCTTCTGCAGAACCCAAGGGCGCTTCAGCCTGAGGTCATGAACAGATGGCCGGACATTCTCCTTCAGGACTTTTTGTTAGAAAGAAGAAGTCATGGTTCCTTTTACCACAACAAGCCTTCCAGGTCCTGAAGCAGCAAGACAGCCCCAGACCATCACTCTATCACCACCATATTTTACTGTTGGTATGATGTTCCTTTTCTGAAATGCTGTGTTACTTTCATGCCAGATGTAATGGGTTACACACCTTCCAAAAAGTTCAACTTTTGTCTCGTCAGTCAACAATGTATTCTCGCAAAATCCTTGGGGATCATCGAGATATTTTCTGGCAAAACTGAGATGAGCCTTTAAGTTCTTTTTGCTCAGCAGTGGTTTTCATCTTTGAACTCTGCCATGAAGGCCATTTTTTGCCCAGTCTCTTTCTTATGGTGGAGTCATGAACACTGACCTTAACTGAGGCAAGCAAGGCCTTGAGTTCTTTGGATGTTGTTGTGGGGACTTTTGTGACCTCTCGGATGAGTCGTCGCTGTGCTCTTGGGGTAAATTTGGTTGGCCTGCCCCTCCTGGGAAGGTTCACCACTGTTCCATGTTTTCGCCATTGGTGGATAATGGCTCTCACTGTGGTCCGCTGGAGTCCCAAAGCTTTAGAAATGGGTTTATTACCTTTTCCAGCTGATAGATCTTAATTACTTTGTTTCTCGTTCGTTCCTGAATTTCTTTGGATTGCAGCATGATGTCTAGCTTTTGAAGACCTTTTGGTCTACTTCACTTTGTCAGGCAGGTCCTATTTAAGTGATTTCTTGATTGAGAACAGGTGTGGCAGTAATCAGGCCTGGTTGTGGCTAGAGAAATTGTACTCAGCTTTCCAAAGATGTGATAATCCACAGTTAATTTATGTTTTAGTGGGTGGAGGGACAATAACTTTTTCACACAGAACCATGTAGTTTTTTTTTTTTTTACCCTTAATAATAAACATCTTCATTTAAAAACTGCATTTTGTGTTTACTTGTGCTATCTTTGTCTAATATTTAAATTTCTTTGATGATCTAACACATTTACATGTGACAAACATACAAAAAAAATGAGAAATCAGGAAGGGGGAAAACATTTCTTCACGCCACTGTATTTAAGGAAAACAAATGATAAACCATCAAATACATGGATTTGCACAGCTCAGGCATCGCAGATATACTTTTAAGAGGTATGTTAGTTGTTGGGTGATACATTTTTAAAAACCCTGTTTACCGGACAGGGATGTGTTTCCCCAAAGCATAGTTGCTAACTACAGTAGCAACTTACATGGCATGAACTATGCAGCTGCAAAAGAAGTGATGATCAGACTGCGATGACATGTTTTTTTGTTTTGTTTTTTTGACAGGATCCAGCAATCCCTTTTGTGGTGGGGACCAAGCACCACTTGTGGGATCATTACACTGGTGGTATCTGGGAAATAGGACCAATCTACCAGCACTAAGTCCTGCCAACAAATGCCAGTTGTGACCAAGGGGACAACAGGCGGTGATGCCAAACTGGGGTTTTAAATTCACAATCTCCCGCACCAGAAAAATGGAACAGTCCAAATGAAAAGAGCTCTAAGATGAAAATTTCCAACGTGACATCCAACATTGTGGAAATCCATCTGCCAGTCTTTATAACAAACGTCTTCTACTTCAGTCACAGTGTGATCTGCTTTCATCCAAGAAGATTGAGAGGCAGCTCTTGCAAGTGAGTTTGCCAACCCCCCCCCCATCCCAGGAGAAAGAAAAGGGACAAAACAGTGTGTTTTTGAACAGCGAGATAAAGCAGACAAATCGCTTTTGTATCAACCAGGCGTGGCAAATACTTCTAAATAATTTCTGGTGTTAAATCCCCCTCAGGCGATGCAGTAACCAATCCAAAAGAAACTGGCAATATTTGTTTCTGGCTATTAATCAGAACTGTATTCATCTGAATCCCTGCCTGAAGACTGGGAGGCTCATAATCCTCTTGACATACCATTGTGGATTTTAACTTTACTGTTAAATGTCCCTCATTGTTCGGGTTAATAGAAAGAAAGCGGTACTCAAAGATGCCTGTTTAGTATATTTATTATTATATCTTGGCCAAGAAGGGAAAAGTAACACAGCACTACACACAGGTAGCACCACAAGAAGATTCAAACTTACAGCCCATTGCAGAGAAACTAAACTAGTGAGACAAACAGATGGTTTTGGCAAAGCTGTGTGTGCAGTGTTCAGAGCTACATCCCACAGACACTAATGTTCTGTGTACAATGTTCAAAGCTGGTTGTGTCTCATGAGAAAGGTGCTGTATGTAATGCCATTAGAGGGGACACAATGAGCGGACAATAAAAAAAAAAAATCCATAACAATACCCACAGGTAGATGAGAGTCTTGCAGTTGGTTTGGGTACTCATTTGACAATTCTGGAAGTGAAGGAGGCCATAAAATATTTTCAAAGCAATCAGTCTCCAGGACCGGATGGTTTTCCTACAGAATTTTAGAATCTTTTCTCATGTACTTGTACCAATCATAGTGAGGGTTTTAGTCATTTTATTTATTAAAAGGATAAAGATCCCCTTTTATGTAGTAGTTATTGGCCAATGTCACTTTTGACATGTGGATTTAAAGCTTTTGGCCCACCGTCTTCAAAAGGTTATTCCAGGGTTGGTTAATCCTGACCAAACTGGCTTTATATCAGGAAGATATTCATTTTCAAATACCAGGAGGCTGCTTAATATGATCTTTTCTGCTAGTTCTAATCCACCAGAAATAGTCCTTGCTTTAGACGTAGAAAAAGCATTTGATTGAACTGAGTGAAGGTATTTGTTTTTCTTTGTCAGATGGATTAGGTTGCTTCATGATTCCCCTGTAGCTTCAGTTAAGATCAGTGGAGATAAATGTGATCTGTTTTCTTTGAGTCAGGGTGTCCCCTATCTCTGTCGTTGTTTGCTCTAGCTGTTGAGCCACTGACTTTGTGGCTTCATAGTGATGATGAATTTGAGGGTATTACATGTTACGGCTCTTCTCATAAGCTCTTTGTTTGCTGATGACCTTTTGCTTTTTGCTTCAAACCCAGTTTCCTCTATTCCTGTAATTTTACATATTTTAGATAATTTCAGAAAATATTCTGGTTTTAAACTTAATTTGAAAAAAGCAAATACTTTCCTATCAATCCATCAGCAACAATACTCCCTCCAGATCTTTTTCCATTTAGAAGAGTGACAGATGGTTTTAGACCTCTCTGAATTTTTATTACCAATTAATTTACTGAGCTTTAAAAAAATGTCTGTCCTTTATTAGACTTATGTAAATTGGACTTTTCAAGACAGTCTTTTTTTCCTCTTTCTTTGATTGGTTGTATTAATCTCAAAATGGTGAAGGTGTATGAATGGTGAAAGGGTTTAGTGCCGCACCAGTGGCTGCCCCATCCACTCACGTGGATGCCCTGTAATTTCCCCACTGTGGGACTAATAAAGGATTCTAAAATCTAAAAATCTACCTCAGTCTCTTTGTTTTCCACCATATCCGTATATTCATAAGTACATCTTTTCTGATTATGCTGGAACATGTAATAAATTAATTCCTTTCAGACAATAACCAACCACACATTAGGAGGTCAACTCTGCAATGACCTAAGACAAAAGGTGGGCTTGCCTTACCAAATTTTTGATATTATTATTGGGCAGGTAACATTAACAAGCTCCTTTATTGGATCACAAATAAAGCCTTATCTCAACAATCCCCCATGAGTGGTGAAGGAAATTTTTATCATCAAAGGTCTCACTTTGGTCAGTGATTTGTTCCCAGTTACCTTTAACAATTGACCAAGTTAGCATGAATCCAATCATAGGAAACACTGAAAATTTGGAAGAAGGTTAGATGGCAATTTGGACTTCATACATCCTCAATTTTTGCTCCAATCTTTTGTAACCACTTTTTTTAACCTTCTTGTTCAGACCCAGTTTTTCAGATTTAGTTACATAAAGGACATCGGTTTTATTAAAGACTTGCATGTTGATGGTGTTTTTATATCATTTGAAAACCTTTCAGCTAAACTTTTATTCCAAAAACATATATTTCTCTGTCAGAATCTAGGCATGGTCTGGGGACTGTGCCCATGCTTTCTGTTCATTTTTGTTTCTCTGTGGTGGTTATTATTATTATTATTATTATTATTATTATTGCGATTATTAAGTGCCCTACGCATCAGGCATTACACATATTACACCTGCAGTTACCGTACAACCTCAAGTGTAATATTGCTTTTATATAACAGTTCCACAAGCACAGTTCATTAAATGACATCAACACTGGACAAAATATTATGATTTGTTTGTTTAACCAGACATTTTGTGCAGCTGAGAAAAAAAAAATAGTCCCTTCTAAATGTAGCCAGAACTGTTGCTAAACACCTATATACATACCAGTCACCTGTTGAGTCCGTACTACAGAAGGGTCAAGATGAATGCCTGTGGCTTGTTAGCATGCTGGCAATTTAACTTTGTTACACTGTGCTGACTTTTTCTTGGCATTTTCAGATGAAACAAAGAGTCCATCACCACAAAGGTATTGCAGTTTTCCAATTGATTCATTAAATTCAACTCTAGTCTCTTTGTTTTGTTTAAACAAACAAAAAATATGTCACCAGATGTTTGAAAGGACAGGACTTCTGGATCAGAGATGGCTGAATTGAGACTGTGTAGTTGCTTTTCAAACAGTGCCTCACTGTGGAAATTAAGGTATTCAGCACAGTATTGCAATTCTCGAGTCTGCAGACTTGTCAGTAAATTACTGTTAGTAATGAAGCACTAAGGTGCTGATGCCTTGGTGTCAGAGCCTTGGTGGTGGTATGCATTCTCAGATCATCACCAAAATGTTATGGGTTCCACTCTAGCCCAAGGAACACTTCTGGTAAAAATTTCATCCAAATCCAGCCAGTAGTTTTGCAGTATATGCACACACAGTGAACATAATCTGCAGTTCACATGCCCATACTGTCGGCAGCAGCCAAGAGCAACCAAACTGATTTGAACAGCTGCAATCCAAACACAAAAGAAGAGCACGGTGGCAGATGTTTTAAATGCTGAAAACAATGGTGGTACGTAGATATAATGACAATCAAGACGAGCAGGAGCTTTTGCTGTTTAGTGGCAGAGGAAGAAAACAGATATGCAAAAAGACGGACATTTGTTCACCCAGTATTGGTGAACTGCTCAGTACTTCCCTCTGGCAGGAGTTTCTGGGCGCATGCACAGTTCACTGTGACCATTTGTGGGTGAGGAATGTTGGAATTTGTAGTTTTAGTGAGGTTTTAACGAGTATGACCGTTGTGAGAGTTTGGTTCGTATTGCCAACACTCGGTCGGTCTCATTCCCAGTCAGAGTTGGACTCCGCCAGGGAATGCCCTTTGTCACCGATCCTGTTTAGAATTTTTTTGGACAGGATTTCTAGGCGCAGCCAGAGAACGGAGGATGTCATACTTGGTGACCACAGGATCTCATCTCTGTTGTTTGCAGATGCTGTCCTGCTGGCTTCATCCAGCAATGACCTACAGGTCTTACTGAAACGTTTTTTTTTTGTTTTTTTTTTGTTTTTTTTTGTTACTTATTTGTACCCGTAGGTAGACTTGGTTTGCAGCCTGGTGACAAGCCACCGGCTGCTGGTCGCTGCGTGCGCGAGCGCCCTAAACCTACATGTTTTTGGTGTGCGGGAGGAAACCGGAGAAATCCCGGAGTAAACCCGCGCAACACGGGGAGAACATGCAAACTCCACACAGCTCACTGTTGGTCGGGGGGTGGGATCGAACCCACGATCTCATGATCCCCGCGGTCCCCCGGCCGAGGGTAAACCACTGCGCCACCGTTTGCCGCTGAGTGTAAAGCGGCTGGGATGAGAATCAGTACCTCCAAGTCCGAGTCCATGGTCCTCAGCCAGAAAAAGGTGGATTATCCTCTCCGGGTTGGGGACAGGCTCCTGCCCCAAGTGGAGGAGTTTAAGTATCTCGGGGTCTTATTCACGAGTAAGGGGAGAATGGGGCGAGAGATTGACAGACGGATCGGAGCAGCATCTGCAGTGATGTGGACGCTGTACCGGTCTGTTGTGGTGAAGAGGGACCTGAGCTCTAAGGTAAAGCTTTTAATTTACCGGTCAATCTACGTTCCTACCTTCACCTATGGTCACGAGCTTTGGGTAATGACTGAAAGAACGAGATTGTGGATACAAGCGGCTGAAATGGGCTTTCTTTGTAGGACTGCTGGACTCACCCTCAGAGATAGGGTGAGGGGCTTAGTCATCCGGGAGAGGCTCAGAATAGAACCGCTGCTCCTCCACATTGAAAGGAGCCAGTTGAGGTGGTATGGGCATCTGATCAGGATGCCTCCTGGACGCCTCCCAATTGAGCTGTTTCGGGCACGTCCCACTGGGAGGAAACCCCGGGGCAGCGCCAGGACTCGCTGGAGAGGCTATCTCTCCCAGCTGGTCTGGAAACGCCTTGGTATCCTCTCTGAAGAGCTGGAGCAGGTGGCTGGGGAGAGGGAAGTCTGGGTTTCTCTGCTTGAACTGCTGCCTCTGTGACCCGGACCTCCGAAAAAGCGGTAGAAGATGGATGGATGGATGGAGTTTTTTTTTCCAGTATCTGCTATTTTGTAACACTTCAGCTCAATGTGCTGTTAAAAAAAAAACATTCTTTGTTGTGCTGTAATAAAATCGCACTGTCACCTCTAGTGGCCCAGCATAGTTATTACAATAATACCTACACCAGCTCCATCAATGGTATATGTGAGTTAAATTTGTGTTTATTTCAAAAACAAAGCTTTATCTTGGAATTCTGGCAAATTAAAAGTTGAGAAAATATGGTGATACAATGATACAACCCTTAAGTTGCACTTAATTTTGACCAGGCGAGCTGAAACAGAGGCAGACAGACAGACAGATAAACACACACACACACACACACACACACACACACACACACTCAAACACATCCATATGCATACATATTGCATGATTACCGGATGCCTCCGTTTTCACCGACGCATAATTAACGGTTACATGAACACCTTTGAAGCGGAGTGATACATATCCAGTGAAACATTGGAGTGCGATTATTATTTTTTTTCATTGTTGTTGTTCTTTCTACAGTGCATGGAAGTCATGCACTGCTAACATGCGACCGACAGACATTACTGGATATCGCCAAGTCAAGCAGCCACACAGAGTTTACTGGCTTTATACCACCCAACCTGCAATGCATCGTCTGCCCCCACGGTGACCATCAGCACCCCCAGGAAGGCCCCGAAGCACCGAGCCAGCGTGAGCATGCTGACCCCAAGAGAGCGTGTCAGAGGTGGGGCCGAAGGCAAGGCAAGAGAGGAGGGCTACATGCTAGGCTAAAGCTTGCTCAAGCTGGCCACCACTACCCAGTCTGTTAATGGGAAACGTTCGGTCTTTGGAAAATAAGCTAGACGAACCAAGAGCAAGGATTGAAGACCAGAGGGAGACAAGAGAGTGCTGTGCCCTAATTTTCTGCGAGACCTGGCTTTCAAAGAGAGTCCCAGAGAGCGCTATTCAGCTACAGACACACTCAACACACGGGGCAGAAAGAACAGGAGACTCTGGTAAGACGAGGGGAGGGTGTGTGTGTGTATTTATATACCACTCGTGGTGTGGAGATGTACAAACCGTTTACAAGCACTGCTCGCCCAACGTGGAGTTTTTACTGCTGAAATGTTGTCCCTATTATTTACCGAGGGAATTTACCGCTGTGTTTTTGAGCACTGTATACATCTGTCCACAGAACAACTACACTGTAGCGCTAAACAAACTCCACAACGTCATCAGCACAGTAGAGACGAAACATCCTGATGCTGTTTTTATTGTTGCTGGTGACTTTAACCAGTGCAATTTAAGAACTGTGCTCCCCAAATATTACCAGCATGTGGACATTCCCACCCGCGATAAAAGCACATTGAATCATGTTTATTCCAACATAGGCGGTGCCTATACAGAGCGGCACCCCGTAAGCACTTCGAATAGTCAGATCCCATCTCATCTCACAGCACAGAGAAGAGACACACACTCATGCACCCCCCCCCCCCCCCACCCACTAAGAGTCTCACCAGGCCAGGTGAACAAAGCACTGAGGAATATCAACCCCTGCAAGGCAACAGGACCAGACAACATAACATAAGAGCATGCGCTGCTGAGCTGACTGATATTCTCACTGCAATCTTCAACCTCTCCCTCAACCAGAACATAGTCCTCGCCTGCTTCAAAATGACAACCATCATCCCCATCCCCAAAAGGAGCCCGTTGACCTGTATGAATGATTACAGACCGATAGCACTCACTCCAATCATCATGAAGTGCTTCGAGAGAGTGTTGCTGCCCCTCATTCAGGACAGCATACAGGGCACCCTGGACCCCCTGCAGTACGCCTACCGGTCCAACAGGTCTACCTCAGATGCCATTGCTGCATCACTCCATTATTCTCTCTCCCACCTGGAAGATAAAGACTCCTACATTAGGATGCTCTTTCTCGACTACAGCTCCGCCTTCAACATGGTCATCCCCCACAAACTCACCGACAAACTGTCTTCACTTGGCCTGCACCCCACCCTCTGCGACTGGCTACTGGACTTTCTAACTGGCGGGCCCCAGTCTGTCAGGATGGGTAATAGGACCTCAACAAGCATCATCACAAACACAGGTGTCCCACAGGGTTGTGTTCTCAGCCCCATCCTCTACAGTCTCTTCACCCATGACTGTGTTGCCTCCCACAAGGACAATATCATCCTAAAGTTTGTGGATGACACAGCAGTGATAGGACGCATCACTGGTGATGACGAAGCATCCTAAAGAAGGGAGGTGGCCAACCTGGTGTCATGGTGTGAGGACAACAATCTCACCCTCAACACAGACAAGACAAAAAAGATGAGAGTGGACATGAGGAAAGGGAGGAGGAGACCCCATCAGCTGCTGTTCATCTGGAAGCTTGAGGTGGAGAGGGTGAGCAGCTTTAAATACCTTGGCATCCACATCATCGAGGACCTTACGTGGGCACATAACACCACAGAGCTGGTTAAGAGAGCTCAACAGCGACTGTACTTTCTGATGAGGCTGAAGAAGTTTGGCATGTCCCCCAGGATCCTCAACAATTTCTACAGCTGCATCACTGAGAGCATCCTGACTAACTGCATCACTGCGTGGTATGGCAGCACCACTGCTCTGGAGCACAAACGCCTGCAGAGAGTGGTGAAGACAGCGGTGAAGATCATCAGGACTCCACTCCCCTCTCTGCAGAGCATCTACCACAGCAGAGTCCAAAGGAGAGCTGATACCATCCTCCGGCACCCCACCCACCCCCAGCACAAAATGTTCACACTTCTGCTCTCAGGCGGGAGGTACAGAAGTGTGGAATGTAGGACAACCAGACTGAAGAACTCCTTCTTTCCCACTGCCATCAGACTCCTGAACAGACAACTCCCAAAACTCTGTAACACAGCTCTGCATATAGGAACTCACACACCGGCAGCTAAATTAGCACACTGCTCACCTGTACAGCAGATATAGAACCACCCTTCTGATGTCCATATCATCTCTGCTGCTACTTATCATGCACAATCTACTGACACTATCACTACAGAAATAATTTGTAATTATACATTGCTCGTTGCACAATGCTCATTTGCACACTGTACATAGGTTCATGCCATCTAAGGTTCACATCATCTCTAATATCAATATACCACTATCACTTTAGTCATCCAGGGAATTTTCAGTTTCATTCCTCTACTGCCTAACTGTGTGTTGGTGTGTGTGTTATTAGCATCCATTAGTATTAGGATTGAGTTACTGTGTTAGTGTGCCATAACCTATTAGACTTATTGTTTCTGTACCTTTTACCTTAGCATTCGTTCGGAGAGTAAAGTAAGAATTTCATTGCTCAGGAAATGTAGCATTTCTTAACTGTGCACATGATAATAAATCCTTTGAATCTTGAATATAATAACGCCTGGAATCCCTGTTGTCCAGTCAAATTGCTGGCTCGGATCTAACTGTTGTATAAAACATTTTATCCATGATTCACCTGTTTGTACTGTTTCAGATAATGTGGTTTCAACTGATGAGTATTGGAGAAGAAAGGAATCCCTGCAAGTACAGCAGCTCCGTTTCCCACATCGCTACGTTGGAGTCACAGAAGTAGAAATAGAAATGCAGACAATGAAACCTCCATACTTTGGGTATTTTGATATCCAGACGGTAGAGCGTTTTATCTGGGGGTGGGTGGGTGAGTGGGTGTAGACACAGTCAGCCTTCAAGCATCAACTGAGACACAACGATGAGCACTGTAGAAAATCAAACATGCCACTCAGCCACATGTCTCAGATAAAACCATCAGTTTACCATGCCTTTTCTTGTCACCGATGAGTGCAGAGCGCTCAAGGGCCGGCTCAACTGAGTGTCCATGAATCTCTTGTAGCGTGAAATGTGACACCAAGGACTGAGTGGCTGGAGTGTGACTCGTCTTTTATCCTGTTTTCACAGGTTTGGGAAGTGTCACAGAGCAGAGACGGGTGCAATTGTCTCTAACATCTGCTCAACGGATCAGCCAAGTCATCATATTCTCAGGTGTGGTGTGCACTTGTAGTACAGCCCAGTTTTGCAATTGTGGTAATTCAACTGATCATTCAGTACATCTATAAATAAAAGCAAATTCACAGTTTATCTGCGTAACGCAACAGCATGTTTTCACATCATGATTAATGAGACATTTTATAACAAATTCAGTTTTTTTCTGAGGCAATAAAAACCTGCCTCTTGTCTTTGTTCCTCACGTCTCACATTGTGATACATGATTAACAGCAAATTGCCAAGAAACTCATGGGGGATATTTATAATGGCACCAAAGGGGTGAACCACTAATCATCTTCTCCCCTGTGTGGTGCTCGTCCTATGCTACAGACAGCAAAAAAAAAAAAAAAAAAAAAAAAAAAAAAAAACAACTCCATTATCCTGCTAAAATAGGAAGAGAATACAAAGAGGTCTTCTGTTTCCATTGGGTTCCTTCTACACTCAATGCTAATGATGAGGAAAAGCGACCCAGAAATCAATCCATGAACTGATCCTTGGGTAAGTAACTTGACTGAGGAGGTCCTTTCTTGGACACACAAAAGAGAACGGGTGAGCAGCGATGTAATCAAACAGGGCCAGTGAGGGGGCATATATTTCTGGAGCAGAATGGAGTCTGTCACTGCTTTACTAATGGGCTCTTGACTGAAAGTGGAGAGGGTGGGGATTTTGGACTGCAAGACTAATTTCATTCTAACCACAGCCAGCAGCTCTGAACATCATTACAAATCTACAATCAATTTTGCTATAGATTGTATTGAGTTTTGTGTGTCAGCAGAACAATGAATAGTGGACTTTCTGACGTCACTCAGAGCACTATAGACAATACTGTTTTTTATCAGCACTTTACAGAGGAAATTAAATGCTGCATGGGTCACAGGGGCAATGAAGAAGGTTAACAAAGGTCTGTGAGCAAATCCTATTTTAAATACACGGGTAACAGTAAGTGCTCCGTACAAATATAAAATAATGATTTCTGGAGTCATTTTACAATTCATCAAGGATAAACTTTCAAAGTGGTGTGTTAGTAATACTGAATTTTGAATGAATATAGGCAGAAATAAATTGAATTCATCTATTCAGGTTTTATTCGCTGCTACCAAATAAATAAATACTTTTTAGGTTGCTTTTTGAAATTAAACTGTTTTATCTTAGTTTTATACTGACATTTAAAAGGTAGAATATGCAGTTTTTTCTACTTTCAAATATTCCAGAAACACTGAAAAATTACAGTATACAGAAACAGCTCCTTTACTGTCATGCAAAATGTGATAATTTATAATATTGCTGAGCGATGAATTCATTTATGATGTTTGCTGGGCTGATAAAGTGATAAATACCACTTTACACCAGCAGGGTGAGTATAAGCAAGTTTTCAGCCCAAAGTCAAAACTCCTGGTTGTAACTTAATTACATTAATTTCTAGAGTGGGACAGAACATGTAATGCTACCAATTAATTACCAGTTCACTTGGACTAGACACTAGACAAGTCAAATTTGCATCAGCCTACTGGATGAAGGTTCATTACTGCCATCTGGTTTTGCCAGTAATCACCTGTAATTTCTACATCGTCCACTTTTAAAGGTGTAGTGTGTATTATTCAGGGCAATAACCCAGCCACAGGGGGTGCACAAGCCAGTGTACACCTAGTGCCAGTTCCAAGCCCGGGAAAATGGGGAGGGTTGTGTCAGGAAGGGCATCTAATGTAAAACCTTTGCCAAAGCAAACATGCCGATCATGATGAATGAGACTTTCATACCAGATTGTTAGAGACCCGGGTTAACAACGATGACCACCGATGCTATTAACCGACAGGGTGCCGGTGGAAATTGGGCTACTGTTGGTCAAAGATCGAGGATGACGAGAGAAGGAAGGCATGTAAGGAAGGAGAGAGAGAAAAGGAAAGGTAGAAGTTTGAAGGTGAGAGTAGAGACATTAAATGTAGGGACTATGACTGGTAAAGGGAGAGAGTTGGCTGATATGATGGAGAGAAGAAAAGTAGATATACTGTGTGTTCAAGAAATCAGATGGAAGGGAAGCAAGGCAAGGAGCATTGGAGGTGGATTTAAACGGTTCTACCATGGTGTAGATAGGAAGAGAACTGGAGTAGGAGTAATCTTGAATGAATCTTTATTTCGGAGAGATTAAAAGTAAAGATTAAAAAAGAAACAGAATAATATAACAAAGGGGGAAAGAAAATCCAACAAAGTCAAATTAGACAATAACTCCTCTGATTATACAGTTCAACATAAATTATCCGAAATGGGTGATGGCTGAAGCCGCAGCTTATATTGCCCACCCATATTCCATCCAAGAATTCAGAAGGAAAACAAAACAAGAGCGATTATAATTCAGAACAAAGCTAAGACAAAATGTGACAAAAAAAAACTAAACTACAACACAACACAGACTGGATATGACAGTCCTTATGTGATTTTACATGTCATCTTGTATATATGTTTGGAGTATTTCTTCCTTTAGTTTTTGTTTAAATTGTCTAAGCGTTGTACATGATTTTAATTCAGGTCCAAAAGCGTTCCATAATCTGACTCCTTGCGCTGAAACACAGTGTTGCTTGGTGGTAGTTCTCACTGAAGGTTTTTGAAATATACATGTTCCTCTGAAATTATATTGTTTCTCCCTTATTTGGAACAACTTTTTGATATTTGAGGGCAGTGATAGATTCTTCACTTTAAACATTATTACTGCAGTTTTAAAGTCAACCAGATCTTTCAACTTGAGAGCTTTTAATTTAAGAAAAAGTGGGTTTGTTGGTTCCCTGTAAGCAGCTTTGTTTATTATTCTAATAGCTTTCTTCTGAAGCATAAAGACTGGATATATGTTTGTTTTATATGTATTTCCCCATACTTCAGTACAATATGTCATGTATGGGAATATTAATGAATGATACAAAGTATATAACGTGGGTTGATTCAGCAAATATTTCACTCTGTGTAGTATTGCAATTGATTTAGATATTTTACCTTTAATATAATTAATATGTGACTTCCAACACAGTTTATTATCAATTATTACTCCAAGAAATTTAGTTTCAGATACCCTTTCAATCTCTACATCATTTACACTGAGTTTAGATACTAAGTTGTTGTGATGGTTGTTAAAAACTATAAATTTTGTCTTACTTAAATTGAGCGTTAATTTGTTTGAATCAAACCACAATTTAAGCTTTCCTAATCCTTTCCGAGTGTATCCAAAAGTTGTTCCAAATTGCTTCCACTGCATAATAAATTAGTGTCATCAGCAAACAATATTAAATCCATTTTTTCCAAAACTTTACATATATCATTTATATACATATTGAATAACAATGGCCCCAAAACTGAACCCTGTGGGACTCCACAAGTAACCTTCAGTAACTGTGAGTTTTTGTTACCAACACATACATACTGATATCTATTCTTTAAGTAACTACATAACCAGGACAGTGCTACCCCCCAATACCACAATTTTGTAGTTTCTTTAATAATAAATTATGAGCCACTGTATCAAATGCTTTTTTAAGATCCAGGAATACCCCAACTGAGTACTCTTTATTTTCAACGGCAGTTGATATTTTTTTCTATAAATTTCATTAGAGCAAATGCAGTTGTCCTCTTGTGTCTGAACCCATATTGCTGCTCACACAATAAATTATTCTTCAGTATGAAGTTGTCAATTCTCTCATAGAATATTTTTTCAAGTATCTTGGAAAATTGCGGCAATAGTGATATTGGTCTATAGATTGAGAATTCCCCTCTGTCACCCGTCTTGTATATCGGAATTACTTTAGCTATTTTCATTGCATTGGGAAATATACTTGTTTGGAGAGACAGGTTACAGATATACGTCAGTGGTTTCACTAGGCATTCAATAATAGTTTTGACTAAGAGCATGTCAATACCATCACAGTCCGTAGATGTTTTACTTTTAAAGGATTTAACAATTTCAATGACCTCTCTCTCGTCTGTGTTCTTTATGAAAATGGAGTCTTTTATATCAGTGTTTTTGCTTATTGTATCACCTGCAGGTGCCATAATGGGTATTTCTCGAGCCAAATTAGGACCAATGTTAACAAAAAAGTTATTAAATACATCTGCAGGTGAAACTGCATTCACACTGTGAGTCGTTTTATTATTTTTTTAAAAATTGGTTGGGTAGCTTGAATTTCTGTTTTTATTTCCAAGAATATTGTTAAGTATTGTCCATTTATTTTTAATATTGTCTCTGTTTTTCTCCAGTTCTTTACTGCAATAGTTTCTTTTACTACATCTTATTATATATAAGGAAGAGTATGTGAAGAGTGTTCAGGAGGTAAAGAGGGAGTCAGACAGAATCATGAGTTTGAAGCTAGAAGCCAAAGGTGTGATGTTGAATGTTGTCAGTGCGTATGCCCCACAAGTTGGCTGTGAGGTAGAAGAGAGAGGAATTCTGGAGTAAGTTGGATAAAGTGGATAAAGCTCTGCTTTTTATAAGCTGCCCGGCAGAGTTATAAAAAGCCTGCTTATCGGGAAAATACTGCTGGATATCCAGCCCCTTCATGCCCTTGGTCTGCTGTAAAAACAATTTGAACATTTCTGCAGGATAAATGATGTCCTCCTGACTAACAGGCAGCTGTGTGCTACTGTGAGAAAACACACTGCTGCCAGACAAACAGGCCTCACTGTCACTGTTGTCAGACAGAGCCGCGCTATCTGCAGCATTCTGTCTGACCATCAGCCGACCTGTTTTACCACCTGCAGACATAGGTGGAGCTTTGCTTCTACAGCGCTTAAGAGAAACCTGTCGGGATTCACATGCCTCCATATCCTCTATGTCAGCTTCAGCACCATCTTCACACAGACCTCCTGATGCTTCACCTGCCCCACACCGTCCACTTGTTCCTCCACCAGTCATACACAATTCACCAGCCACCTCAGCTTCTCCACACAGCTCTCCACTTATTTTATTTCCCTCACCCACATCTCTCATTTCACCATTCAAAACACCAACTTTGCCCAGCTCACCCATGACCCCACCTTCCTCAACCGTTTCATCACTCAGATCACCTGTTTTCTCTCCCACAACACCATCCACCACCTCACACATTTTACTCTCCACCTCACCTGCTTCACCCACACCCTTTTTCCTCTCATCACTCAAATCACCTTTCTCCTCACCCACCACACTATCCACCACCTCACACGTTTCTCCAATCCCTTCACCTGCTTCATCGACACCCTTTTTCCTCTCATCACTCACCACAGTGCTGTTTGCGTCCAGACTCTGTCCCACCTCTCACGCATCTTCAGCCTGCACAAAGACGTTGTGCTGCTCGGTGGCGGCCGGCCTTGACCCCAGCAGCCGCTTGCTGCTCAGCGCGAGCAACCCCTCCGCCACCTGTGGTAGTCCCGGCTGCGTCCCTCGGGGCGGGGCCGGCACAGCTAGGACAGGCCTTCACCAGATGCCCCTCTTCACCACACTCATAACATTTTAACGTGGCGGTGGTTGCAAAAGAATATAATCAAATCCATCAACTCGCATCCGAAACACACAATTAAACTCCTCCACCTTATTGTTGGGGATCATAAAGAGCTGCCTGCGGTGGGACACAACGTGTCTAAGCAGGGGATATTTGTAGCCCGACAGAACTTTTCTAATGGGTGACACCACTTTTCCAAACTTTGACAGCTCTCTCACGAGAAGCTCATCACTAATCGACGGGGGAACATTAGAGAGAGTTATTTTTGTATTTTTGTAGCCGGCTGTGACAGTGGCATGATTGATTCAAACTTCCCATTTATTGTGATTCTGCTTTCAGTCAGAGTATTAAATTAAATATTGTGTCCACCCTTTCCACAAACAACAGCCCCGTTCATGCGGGCCGTAGATTTAATGGCGGCATGCCGGATAATTCCCCCAACAGCAAGTGCACCGTCCTCCATGCTGTGTACTGAGCCGACACCAGTTTTGATGCCGTGCTTCTGCGTCAGCCTGGAGAAGGCCACAGCACCTGAGATGCCGGCCAGTGCCACAGAGCCTGGCCGATAAAAAAAACCCAAAACAAACAAAACATAAAAAACTAAAACAGCCAAACACCACTAAGTTAACAGACCCAAACCAATATAGACCACCAGTTGTGACAAAAAAGCAGACATATAGAAATATAGCACAAACTCAGCATTTCTACTCTTCCACTCACACTCCTCTCATGTAGAAGAAGAAGAAGAAGAAGAAGAAGAAGAAGAAGAAGAAGAAGAAGAAGAATCAGATTTATTGCCATTGTTCATGTAGTACACAAACTAGGAATTTGTCTCGGTGCAATGCTGCAACATTAAACATGATAAAATAAAATAAATAAACTATACATGCAATAAAGTGTAGAATAAGAGTGAGTAATACTGGTCAGCAGTTAAATATATTAGCGAGCAGCAGATAATGTGGAGAACCATATAGTGCAGTCGGTAATGCAGGAAGAAAACAGAGATGATTGACATGAGTCTGGTTGAGCTGCTGTACATAGTGCACGAGAGTCAATAAGTCACTTAGTGTTCAGCAGTCTGATGGCAGAGGGGAAGAAGCTGTTCATGTGACGGGAGGTTTTAGTCTGGATGGACCGAAGTCTTCTACCTGAGGGGAGGGGGGCAAACAGTATGTGACCAGGGTGAGAGGGATCGGCTATGATCCGGCTAGCACGCCTCCGGGTCCTGGAGATGTACAGATCCTGGAGAGATGGGAGCTTGCAGCCGATCACCTTCTCAGCAGTGCGCACGACGCGCTGCAGCCTTAGTCTGTCCCTGGCAGTGGCTTCTGCGTACCACACGGTTATGGAGGTGGTGAGGATGGACTCGATGATGGCTGTGTAGAACTGCACTAACATCTTGGTGGGTAGCTTGAGCTTCCTCAGCTGCCGCAGGAAGAACATCCTCTGCTGGGCCTTTTTGATGAGGGAGCTGATGGTCAGCTCCCACTTGAGGTCCCTGGTGATGGTGGTGCCTAGGAAGCGGAAGGAATCAGCAGTGGTGATGGGAGAGCCTGTGAGGGTGAGGGGGGGCAGAGGGGTTGTGACTTTCCTGAAGTCCACAATCATCTCCACTGTCTTCAGAGCGTTCAGCTGCAGGTTGTTGTTGTTGCACTAGGACGCCAGCTGGGCCACCTCTCTCCTGTAGGCGGACTCGTCGCCGTTGGAGATGAGCCCGATGAGGGTGGTGTCGTCCGCAAACTTGATCAACTTGACAGACTGGTGGCTGGAGGTGCAGGAGTTGGTATAAAGGGAGAAGAGTAGGGGGGAAAGTACACAGCCCTGGGGTGATCCGGTGCTGAAGAAGAAGAAGAAGAAGAAGAAGAAGAAGAAGAACTAACTAACTAACTAACTAACCTGCACTTATATAGCGCTTTTCTAGTCACAAAGACCACTCAAAGCGCTTTCATTAATACTAACCCTCTATTCTAAGGGCCTATAGGAAACAGATATCTAGGGACAATTTAGAACAGCCAATTAACCTAACATGCATGTTTTTTTGGCATGTGGGAGGAAACCGGAGAAATCCCGGAGTAAACCAGAAGAAGAAGAAGAAGAAGAAGAAGAAGAAGAAGAAGAAGAAGAAGAAGAAGAAGAAAGTTCAGGATGCGACCAATTTAGATTTTATCCATCATCACTCTCTCACAAATCATATCAGAGAACCTGCAGAAGAAATTTGTGTAATTAAAGTATGACAAAAAAGAAAATGCCAAGGTACAGAAAAAAGAATGATTTTTACATAAGAGTGACTAAATAACACTGAAAACAAAAAAAAGATTTTGTAGCATTAAATTCTGTAATTCAGATTATACAACAGCTAGTTCCGACTGAGTAATCTGATTGGACAACAGGGATTCCAGGAGTTAGTGAAATGCACAATAATTGCACTCCAACCTTTCACTGGATATGCATCACTCCACTCCAGAAGTGTTCATTTGGAAAAAAAAAAAAAAAACTGTTTACATCTGCCCTTGTATAAACATTAATACAAAAAAAAAATAGGAAGTGCTAGAGCTGGATTTACTATCTTGATTAGTGGTGGTCGACTCTTTAACTCGTCTGAAAATGCCAAGGACAAATAAGCGAAGCATGTGATCACTAGCATGCTAACTACTAGCCACTTGCTCGCTACTGGCATCTTGATCTCGGGTCTTCTGCCGTACCAACTCAACAGGTGACTGGTATGTAAACCGACTTTTGTGATACTCTAATGTCCTCCGCTAAGTATCATACCCTCAGTTACTATATTCATTAATACCGTACTCCCTCTCATGTAATATTGTTTAATTAATTTTACAGTGTATAAGATTATTATTTATCTGGTCACCTATGAGGCAAGCCACCACATCTCGGTTGCTTTACAAAGCTAACACAGGACAGGGGTAACTACTCCTCACTGCCTGCCTTTCCCCATTCTATTATGCTGAGCACCAAGCTAGATGGTGGAAAGTACCATTTTTTACCTGGTCTTTGGTATGACACCACTGGGATTTGAACCCCAGCCTCCCGGTTATGGGGCGGATGCTCTCCCAACTAGGCCACCACCCCGGTGGTGTGTAGTACTGCAAGAGAATAAAGGTAATATTTTCATTTGCATTCAGATCAACTTAGCGTATCCATTCATGTTTCAGAAATCAAAGAGAGAAAAAAGATAAAATTTAAAATAAAAAGGCTCCTGTCTTGTCCAAACTCCAATGGTTTCACAAAGAACAGCAAGTTGCTCTGAAAGGCTATGCTTCCAAGTCAGGCAGCTACTGAGTCTGAAAGAAGTGTCAGAAGATCAAAAGAAACCTGGACATAGATTAGAATCCCCAGGATTAAAACAGGTTCCCACAGGGGCGACAGGCTTTTTACATGTTTTTGCTTAGCCATACTAGGGGAGAACACAGCTGAAGTTCTTCACCCTTGATGTTGTGAAGCATGATATGAGCTCAGATGAGGTGCAAGAAACTAGTTGTCTTTGCTTGATACAAGATGGAAAAACTCATTTTAAATTGTACTTTTTTGTTAAAAAAAGGCACCAAAATATGTTGCCTTCACAGGCTTTAAATATTGTGACAATCATCTAACATAGAACTTTAAAACAAATTTTGAGAAATAAAGAAGAAAGAAAAAAAGAGCCTCTGTGAGGTTAAAACTTAGATGCACTCTCCTAAAATATAAATATAAATTTTCAATGAGGTAATGGACACATTTTAATCAATTCAACTCTGCAACGCCAAATTTCAGTGAGTTCAATGACATCTCAAACTACAAATAGTCTCAGGAGAAGGGGGCATGCATATAGAGTAACACAGTGATTTTCAACCTGTGTGTCGCGGCACACTAGTGTGCCGTGAGAGATCGTTAGGTGTGTGTAATGTTCTCCTGGAACATGTAATGACGAGGCGCACACACCGGGTGTCAGTTAGGACTTTTTACTTGTCACTTCAACAGCAACTAACAACTAACCACACAGTGACTCAAGTACAACTCCTTTTATAGTCAGGTCATGGCCGGGGTCATACTGCCCTCTAGTGGTGACTCCATATGAACTTCACATATCAAAACATCTCCCTTTTTTTTCAAGTAAAAGGTCGTCCTACTATAAACTTAAACTGTTTCTCTAATTTCAATAAACAAAATAAATTCCATTTCTTTTTACATCTTTGTCAACCTTGTACACTGAATCACAAGTTCAATTTTTTTTTTCTTTTCTGTTTACAATTCAACATCAACACATTTTTTCCTCTGTTTACAATTCAACATCAACACATTTTTTTTTTTTTCAGTACTCCTTACATTTCCTCAATCAATCTTTTCGGTTTCACAATTTGCCTTTGTGATCTTCTGATTTGTGTCACCTCAGTCTGTTCGTTATTGTCTGTCTCTAAGTTTTGGTTCTCAGCCATTTCTGGTTGTTCGGTTTGGCTGGGAATAAGCATGTCGCTTATTTCACTGTCTGTGACTCTCATTTTTGTCTGAGGCACTTTCAGTAAGTGACGTCAGTTTCGCCTCATTGTTTTTCCATGCTCTGTGATGACTTCATATGATCTGGGAGTTGTTTCTTTAACCACTTTTGCCAGCGGTCCCCCATTCTCCATCACATCTCACTCGCACTATGTCCTCATGTGCAAGTGGTCTCAGAGGTCGTGCTGTTCTGTTGTACAGTTCAGTTTGCCTCTCATCACGCCTCACATCTCTCTTTTCCATCACCTGAGATGCTGATGGAAGTCGCGTTCTGAGTTTTCTGTTCATGAGCATTTCTGCTGGGGGACAGTCCATTCTCCAGTGGTGATGCTCGGTAATTCAGGATCGCCAGATGTGGGTCTTCTGCATTGTCTGCAGCCTTTTTCAGTATGCGCTTCACTATTTGCACTCCTTTCTCTGCTAACCCATTCGACTGTGGGTACAGAGGGCTTGAGGTCACGTGCTTGAACCCATATGTGTCTGCAAAGTCTTTGAAGCACTGACTCGTGAATTGTGGTCCGTTATCACTTACAACAGTCATTGGAATTCCATGGCGTGCGAACATTGTCTTTGTATGTGCAATCACCTTTTCTGCTGTTGTGTCACTCAACCCTGCAAACTCTGGGTAGGTGGAATGATAGTCCATGACTAACAGATAGTCCTTGCCCTTAAGCTGAAATAGATCCATGCCCACTTTTCTCCATGGCCCTTGAGGCTTCTCATGGGGCCTCATAGGCTCCTTTGGCTGTTGATACCTGTGGCGCTGGCAAATCTCACAGCGCTGCACATATGCCTCAATGTCCTTGTGCATGTTGGGCCAATACAAAACATCACGTGCACGTCTTTTGCACTTTTCAATACCCAAATGCCCCTCATGCACTAATTTAACCATTTCTGATCTCATGGAGGTGGGTATGACTATCCTTGTACCCTTTAACAGAACCCCATCTAACACAGACAGTTCACCTTTAAAGTGTTGGTAAGGCTTGTCAATCATAACCTGTCCTGGCTGATGTATCTGTTCCATTACTCTTTTTAGTTTCTCATCTTTTTGTGTTTCTTTCACTATCTTCATCCATTTTGCATCTGACACTGGCATGTGTGCCTTAATAGAGTCTACATGTATTTGCACAGCTTCCTCTGTTGTGCTGCTGGTGTTGCTCAAGCTAGCCCTACTCAGCGCATCGGCTACAATTAGTTGCTTGCCTGGTGTAAACTCAAATTTCAAGTCATATTTCTGTAATCTTAACATTAGACGCTGGATGCGCGGTGGTGCGTCACCCAGTGGCTTCTGTGAGATCGCAATCAGTGGTTTGTGGTCTGTTTCTAGTATTACTGACCGTCCATACACATATTCATGAAACTTCTCACATCCAAACACTGCACCTAGAGTCTCTTTCTCTATTTGCGCGTAATTTTTTTCTGCGCTTGTCATGGTGCGCGATGCGTATGCGACTGGATACCACTCTGTGTCATGTTTTTGCAATAGCACAGCTCCTAGGCCGGCTTTGGACGCATCTGTGGACACTTTTAGCAGTTTGTCCTGATCATAGAATTTTAACACTGGCTCCTTTATTAGACTGCTTTTGAGCCACTCCCATTCTCTGGCATGCTCTGCCATCCACTGCCACATTGTATTGGTCTCTAACAAGCTTCTAAGAGCTATTGTGTTAGCTGATAAATTTGGGATAAATTTTCCCATGTAATTGACTAGCCCTAGGGCTCTTTGCAAGTCATTTTTGTCCTGCGGTACTGGCAGCTCTGCTATGGCCCGCACTTTTTTCCGGATCTGGTTGCACGCCTGCCCCAGATAATTTCTCTCCCAGGTATGTAATCTCCCGTACCCCGAATTGGCACTTACTCTTATTCAGTTTCATACCTGACTTTTGCGCCTGTGTGAGAACTCTTGCCAACCTTTCGTCGTGCTCCTCTTTTGTTTTTCCCCAGACTACCACATCATCAAGAAAAACTCCCACCCCTTCTATTCCGTCAAACAATTGCTGCACAGTTCTATGGAAAATTTCAGGGGCTGAGCTAATCCCGAACGGCATTCGTAGAAAGCAATGCCTTCCGAATGGCGTATTAAATGTGCACAATTTAGCGCTTTCCTCATCGAGCACTATTTGGTAAAACCCAGATTTGGCATCTAATTTTGTGAAGTAACTTGCTCCACTCATTGTGCTGGTTATGTCAGATTTTGTTGGTAGCCTGTAATGCTCCCGCTGTATTACTTTATTTAGATCTTTTGGATCTATGCACAATCTCAAATCTCCATTTCGCTTCTCCACTATAACTAGTGAGTTAACCCATTCAGTTGGTTCTTCTATTTTTCTGACCACTCCGTCTGCTATCAGTGAGTCTAGTGTTTCTCTCAGCCTCTTTTTAAGAGCTATTGGCACTTTTCTTGCTGCATGTATGACTGGCTCTGCATTCTCTTTCAGCCTAATTTTTTGTTTGCCTGGTAGGCGGCCTATTCCTTTGAACACCTCTTTGTATTCTTTCACCCAGTCAGTGTGTTTGTGCTTACTTGTTGTAGCCTCTGTATTTTCTCGTGTTGTCACTTTGTCTGTATCAATGACATTCACCCTTTTGATCAGACCTAGCTGATCGCATGTTTTTAAACCCAAAATTGCTTGTCTATTTCCATCAACAAGTACAAACAATGCATTCACCTTTGTTTGACACCTTTGGTTGACACCTTTGTTTGACAGTGTAACCCTGCACATTCCCTTAGTGGGTATTGGCTTATCGTCATATGTTCTCAGATTAATCTTTTTATCTCTTATTTTCGGTTTGTTTTTCAGTCTTTTAAAATCTTTCATTGGCAGGATGTTTACCTGCGCACCTGTGTCGAGCTTCAGTGACATGTCCGTACCATTCATCTCCAGGCACACTATCCATTCGTCAGCGCTCGTCTCTCCCTCGATGGCGTCCACGTAAAACTGATCCTCTTCGCTGTCGCTCTTTTTCTCCACGAGTTGCACCCTCCTCTTTGAGAAGCAGGTCTTTGCGAAGTGATTGTTTCCGCCACACTTGCGACATTCCTTCCCGAATGCTGGACACTGTTTCAGCGCGTGTTGCCTTCCACACCACTCTCAGTTCCCGCGCGCGCGCTCTGGGTTTGCCTCCCTTTTTCTTGCCTGCAACGTTCCTTTCGGCTTCGCGCGCTGCACTGCACCGACCTCAGCAGTCTCTTTTTCCTTGCTGCTAAAAGTCTTTAATTGTGCCTTTGTACTCTCAGACGCTTGGCAAATCTGTACCGCTTTCTCCAGCGTTAAGTTAGTCTCTTTCAGTAATTGCATCCGCAATTTGTTGTCTTGGACCCCTATTACAATTTGGTCCCGTATCATTGACTCACTCAATGTTCCAAAGTTGCATGACTGACATTTCAACCGTAGGTCTGTGACATACAGCTCCATGGACTCTGACTCTTTCTGAAGTCTTTTTCTGAACACATACCTCTCGTACGTTTCGTTCTTTCTCGGTGTGCAGTAATCGTCAAATTTCTTCATCACGGCGTCGAAGTTGCCTTTTTCTTCTTCCGTGAAGATGAATGTGTTAAACACATTTAGCGCCGCTCGCCCTGCTACTGTTAGCAGTAATGCTATTTTCCTCTCCTCGTCACGGAGACCAATAGCAAGCGAATAAAGTTCAAAACTCTGTTTGAATACTTTCCAGTTCTCGTTGACGTTACCGGTCAACTTTAACTCGTCCGGCTGTCGAAGAGCGTTCATCTTCGCCGTCGGTTCATAGTTTTATATCCTGGTATCATGTAATTTACTCCTGGTACCATGTAATGTTCTCCTGGAACATGTAATGACGAGGCGCACACACCGGGTGTCAGTTAGGACTTTTTACTTGTCACTTCAACAGCAACTAACAACTAACCACACAGTGACTCAAGTACAACTCCTTTTATAGTCAGGTCATGGCCGGGGTCATACTGCCCTCTAGTGGTGACTCCATATGAACTTCACATATCAATACAGTGTGCCGTGGGAAATTATCCAATTTAAATTAATTACTCGAGTGAGTGGCTATGTTTACATGGACACAAGTAACCGGATTAAAAGCCTGATCAGGATAAAAATGCTTCATGTAAACACGCCAATCTGAATATTCTAACCCGATCACGCTCATTCGGATCAAAATTTCATTCCGATTGAGAGGGGTGGGTTATGCCGATTGTTAATCTGAATGGTACGCATAAAAACACTTATTCCGAACACAGGGCAGAAAATATGTTTACTTCGCATGTCTGTACACCAGCCGCACGTCGACGTGACGTATTTCCGCCTTAGCAGCAGCTAGCGGAAAACATAGCGGGAGTAAAACAAAACTGGTCTGTATCGTCCTGCTGTCTCCCTCTGTTCGTCATATGAAAAAGTATGTACTTGTAGCTTCATTACGGAGACTAGCAGAAGCAAAAGTACAGTCTGAATAACACGATACAGGTCAATTTCGACACGAAGCGGGGCTCGCTAATACCGGAAGTTGCTTCTTCTTCTACTATTTTTTGAATGTCGAAATGTCGACCTGCGCATGTCAAAATGATTTATTCCGTTCAAACCTGTGACACATGAAAACGCACGTCCTAATCAGATGAGCTTTTTCAGAATCCATGTAAACAGTAAAATTCTGATCTGAATTGTAATCAGATTGAAGAAATTTTGCCCATGTAACTGTGGCCAGTGTCAGAGTCTCTTTTATGTCACTGGATGGCAGCAGATGGCTAATTGCCTGTAAAAAGACAATGGAATTAGAGCTGCACGTGACAGGTCACAGTGACAGTGATGGAGAAGTTTTTGACAAGGGGAAAGGATAAGTGAATGAATTTAAAGGTGCAGCTCTGGCAACAAGGGTCAGCAAAATTTGCATTGTTTGAGGAAACTTGCACGCTTCCAAATTGACCGAACCATAATGACTATGTTTTATTGGGCTTTTATTGAATCTGTTTTATCCTTTTCTTTAGTGTCATGGTTTGGTCAGATAAAACTGAAACAGAGGAAATCCTTGGATCAGGTAGTTAGATGGTCCAGTCGTTTGCTTGGTGAGTCACAGCTGAGCCTGACATCCCTGTACACCAGACAAGTACAGAAGATGGCCGACTCGATTTTAAATGATGATTCCCACCCTTTGCACTGCAACTTTCAGCTTCTTCCCTCCAGACGGAGGTTTGCTGTCCCAAAAAGCAAAACCCAGCGCTACAAAAACAGCTTTGTCCCTGCTGCTGTCAAAGAGTTGAACAAGCTATAAAAATTATATTGTAAATATTTTATATTTACCTATTTTGTAAGATGTGTGCCTGTGTTTGTGTCTATGTTGAATGTAATTAGTGGCTTGTAAATATGGATGTCACCAGACTGCAAAACAAATCTACCTACGGGTACAAATAAAGTAACCTGAACCTGAACCTGAACAACATGTGCAGCGTTGCAACCTTGAGATGTTCCCACTCACCGAGAAATGGCATGATGTTAACTCTGCTGCACTGTGCCAGGTGATTGGCACACATTTGAAAATTCTTGAGGAGAAGTTATTTTATTTCTCTTCAGACTTCACACAATGCCTTGACTGGGTTAGGAACCCATACAGCTCAGCATTAGTTGTTGGAAACGACATGACTTTACAGGAGCAAGAGGAACTCATTGAACTGAAACAAGATCATGGTTTAAAGCTAAATTTTGTTGATCTTCCTTTGGACAGTTTTTGGCTGACTGCTGCCAAGGAGTTCCCCATTCTGGCCAACAAAGCTATTTCAACATTGCTCCCATTTTCCACGACATATCTGTGTGAGCTGAGCTTTTCAAGCTTGACTGTGATAAAAAACTAAAAACAGAGAGAGACTGAGAGCTGTTGAGGAAGAGCTCCGTGTGTGTCTTTCTTCCATTCCTGCCAGGATATCAGCTTTGTGTTCATCTAAACAGGCCCAGGGTTCACACTGAGTGAGTATAAATACATTTAGAAACTGTATTGCTAACTATATTTTATTATTTTTACTGTGTCAGGCTATAGAGTGTCATTTTGTGTCATTTTGGTTGGTGGTGTGCCCCACGATTTTGTCAATGTAAAAAATGTGCCGTGGCTTAAAAAAGGTTGAAAAACACTGCAGTAACACAAGTATATATATATATATATATATATATATATATATATATATATATATATATATATATATATATATATATATATATGTGTGTGTGTGTGTGTGTGTGTGTGTGTGTGTATATATACACTGTATGTATACTGTATATACCATAACATAGTCCAGCATACTGAAATGAAATGAACTGAATTGACCTTTTTGGATTTTGATACTTTTGCCATTAATCTCATGACACTCCAATGGCCTGAGCAATGTTTTTACTGCCTCACACTGAAGTGTAGTAAATCATCCTGGAGTTGGTCGTCATGCCACACACCATCTGAAAGCTTAAAACTGTGTCTATTTTGTTGTTAAAACAGATTTGAGATACAATTGCAAGGGATAAGGACGTGTACCTTCTCTAGTGCTTTTCTAGTCTCAAAGACCACTCAGAGTGCTTCACTAATACTATCCCTCTATTCTTAGGGCTTATCAGAGACAGATACTCTACCATGCATATCTTTGGATTGTGGGAAGAAACCAGAGCACCCAGTGGCAACCCACAAAGCACAGGGAGAACATGCAAACTCCACACAGAAAGGACCTGTGACCTTCTGGCTTTCAGGCAAAAGTGCAAGCCACTCTACCACCGTGCTGCCCTATTTAGTTTATCAAATGAGCTAGCTCAACAAACAATGCAGCAATGTACTGTATATATCTATGTATTTTTTGTGCATGTACATTATTTTTGCTAAATAAACTCAGTCAATGTAATGATGCAGTGACTCACCAATGCCGCTTTCTTTGAATTCCCATAATAAATAAGAATCCACCCAACCGGGGCAAACTTAGTCCATTTGGGGCCCAAGGCAAAGACAGAAATGGGGCCCTACTTTTTCTTTGTTCTAAACTTTCTTTTCAGGCATGATTGAAATCCTACCTGAAACTTATTGTCCTCAGAAGTCTTCAAATGATGACATCATTCAGGCATCAGGAATTACGTCTGTAGAAAAACAAAGAAGTTTAACAAGTTGAATGTAGACTCTTGTCTATTATAAAAACAATTACAATCCACGAGGAAGATCTGTTGTTTGTTCACACTTACCAGTCCCTCCAGGATTTTGCCATATTGTGATCACATTAATTCACATGAAATCAGGCCATCGCCACATCTTTTGAGCGACCTTGCAACTTTGTCCAATCACCACAACTTTCCCGCAATTTTGGCCAATCCTCATCAACTTCCACCAATTTTGCCAATCAAATTTGTCCCTGAGTAGCGCTTAAACGCTCAGTCTAACCAGTCAAATTCATCACTGCACCACGCTCACTTCTGTGTTTACAATGAGTTTTAATGGAACACATCAGCAGAAAAGCAGAGTGAGTAACTTAAAAAAAAAAAAAAAAGACACTCACTCGTGAGTTTTCTCACATGCCTCTTCCTCCGTCTTCCCCGGCCCGCCGGTGGATGTGTCACCACTTCTCTGTCATGACCGCGTGTAGGAAGTGCCGGGTTTGTGGTGAAAAAAGTCCGCCTACCTGAAAAGCACCCCGTTGCGGAAGCGCATGAAGAGAGACACTGTAAAACCACAAACAAATGAGCAAATCTAACACTACAGACAGTGTTGTAATATTTTATACATCTTTAGAGGTAAAATCATTACTACATCTTGTGAACAAGCTTTAAAGCTGTGAATCTCCAGTCTGGAAACGGTCCAATGTGTGCCCCCACCAAACCCCCAAGGAGAGCCCCTCCTCCTGGTACGACTCCTGGTAAAAAAAAAAAAAAAAAAAAAAGATGAGTATCTGATGAGACAGGTGTGTGTCAAGATGCAGCAGAACGATAGACAGATAAGAGTTAGGCACGCAAAGAGAGAGAATATTGATTATTTTTTTCAAAAAACACTGACTTCCATAGACAATACAGAGCAACAGAATAAATTACTTCTTTTTTCTCTGCGCTCGGTACTGTTTGGTAGGGTGTTTTCAAATTAAGGTGCTGCAGTAATTTCCAAATCTATACTTGATAACATGCAGTCAATGCAATTTAGCTGTTGTAATGGATAGTTATTTTTTATCCTTTTTATTCAAGTTCTCGGCAAGAGTATCCTACAGTGTTGGTCATTTTGATGACAGATTTATGAGTAGCTACTTCATTCTCACTTAATGGTGTTAAAGTCTGTATTTGTGACCCGTGTGGGTTTGCAACTGAGTCATTTGCAACTGAGTTAGCTGATGATTTAAGTATTGTGTAGACAATGAGCTTCTGAACAGAACGGTGTTTCACGTGACCAGATTGCTCACATACACGGCCTTTAATGGGCATTCCCCAGAAGCGATTAAAAGGGCTACCATTTTTGTAGTGCTGCATTTTTTGGTTAAACCCCAAGACAAAAAATGTGTAATATATTAATTTTTTATGATATTATTACAAAATTTAAACCTGAACTTGGTAACACTTGGAACTGTATTTTGACAGTCTCCAGCAGGCTGTTGAGCCATGCTTCGTGCCTTGTGCGAGTGCTTTTGTAGTTTCTGGGCACACAGTGTCTGTTCTTCACACTTTGCATCACACCATCTACAGTAATTACCAGTCGACACTGTGCTGGCTTTGTACTGGGAGTTGTGGGTTCAGTAAAAAGAGGTGTGGCAGCATGCAGTCTCATGGGCCACAGTATTTTGTGTCATTTTTTGACAGTTCACTTCTGATCAGGAAAAAGGAGGTTTGTTGTCAGCAAGACATGGTTAATGCTCTTTCAGCAGCGTGTTTTGAAATCGCACAGCTCCTACCGTCAGTGGCACACGAGGACACACAGCATGCATATTTTAATAGAATTTTAACTGTTTTAATCTAATTGTCTGTCATTTTAATTAAAACATGATCATCCACTTAATAGTTTTTTTAAATTCAACATTTTCATTTTAATCACATACTTACAGGAGGAGTATAGGCATTAATATACAGCAAGTGTTTATTTTTTTAGGTAAATGAATGAATGAATGAACATGGAGTGTGTGTGCTTTTTACTGTTAACCACAGACTGTATATTCAGGAGTGAGCGTGCTCAGCTGGCCGGTTCTGACAGGCTACATGGCCGGTGTTGATGCGGTGCACTGAGGAGGCATGATCTGATGCTGTCAGATTGAAGATTTTAAACTACAAACATCTCTTCTGTGACAAATTATTCTGTCCACATACATAATCTATCATGTCTGTCATCAAATCACATCATAGCTTATGTTTTTCTGTATGTTTTTCATTGCACAAAGGGGAAAAAGGGTGACATTTTTCAGTGGATCATTCTCTTTTCCTTAATCAATAAATAAAATCTTTATTTGTATAGCACTTTTCATACAAAAAGTTGTAACACAAAATTACACATTGAAATAAAACAACCCCCCCCCCCCCCCCACACACACACACACAAAGAAACTTTTGTCTATGTAAGACTCATGGTTTATAGCTTATGGCTGGGCACCGAGAATCTAATGCCTCATTTCCACTAGCCCAGTTCGACTCGCCTCGTTTCGTTTCGTTACTACTCGTTTCGGCCGCGGTTGTGCCTCCATAGCAGCCGGGTAAAGCGGGGTTAAGCTGTGGTGGGCGGGATTTTTTTTACAGCAAGGCGGCGCCACACATCCCGTGACGTAAAACGCGCGACCCAAGCCAAACACAACATGGTGGCTTTACAAGGCGACTCCTCGGTCTGTGGCTTTTTTCACCGTAAATGCCAAAAAGGACCATCAGGCAAGGGTACAGGCAGTGAGACGAAACACTCTGGAATAGTTCTGCAGCTTCTGGAGAGAGCCGAAGACGTGAGGATACAAACTAGGTCATATGTGACGGTAAGCTAATGTTGCTAATGCTAGTTTGCTATAAGTACGTCGTACTACACTGTAATCTCTGCAAGTTATCACTGTTAGGTATTAAAATATGTACGCTGTGTGTGTTTCAGATGGCTCTGTTGTGGGAAAATTACCACTTCAAACAGTCAGTCTGGCGTTCAGCACAGCCTGTCAACTGATGTCAGCACAGCTTCACAAACGATCAGTGGTTGTAGAGCTTAAGAATGTCTGGTTTATTTCTTGTGCAAAAAATTGCTCTGATCTAAGTAAAGGAACCCTATTTCACTGTTTATCGGAATGTAGAAAAATCAGAATGTTTTGGGAAGAGGTGAGGTTAACAATTGAAAAAATAATTTCAAAACAAATCACATTGAACCCTAAACTGTTTCCTGTACAACAAATTGCTCTGATCTGCGTGAAAATCATGGAGAGACTGTTGCGACATCATGCACGTACCTGCTTCTGCAGCAGAGTCTGAGATGGTCATAGAAAAAAATGATCAGCTGACACAACTTGATCGCCATGCACTGCAAAAACGGGGTAGCTTAAAACAAGTTAAAAATACTGCATTTCAAGATAAAAATACTAAAAACTAGTCAAATTATCTGTCCATGCAGCAAGATAATTTTACTTGGCTAGAAATCTTAAAACAAGACAATTTAATCTTGAAACAAGCAAGCACTCAAAGGGTCATTTTAAGCTCAAAATTCTTATTTTACGATTGAACTGTTAGAAAAAATTACTTAATATAAGCAAATAAGACTTGATTTAGCAATGAAGTTCTCTTGTTATTAGTGAATAATACTAAAAATAGGTGGAAAGTGAACAGTGAGCTATATCTTGAATCAAGTTAATATATCTTGAAATGAACCCCCAAAACTAGCTACAAAAAATTGAAATTAGAGCTTGTTTTAAGAACCAATATCTGGACCAGTGAAACAAAAATCACAAATGAAAAATTGAAATATAACAGCATTTATTTAATTTCAACCCATCAGTCAACATGGACTGTATTTACCTGTACAATTCAAAAATATGACTCTTGACAACTTTCCAAAAGTGAGTATCACATCTTTTAGGCCTTCAAAGAAACACATCCAAGCCTCTTTAACCATTATTAAAAATCCTTAGCAGAAACAAGGGTATCACAAGCACAGCTATTCAAAATAGAACAGACATTCAAAACTCGTGGACACTTATTTTTCAGTTAACCATTTCCATTCAGGTAATGCTTTCTTATATGCACTAGTGGCATCTTGCTTATCAATAACATCACTTACAGAGAGAGGCCTTCAGGAACCCACTTTGGATGGTGTAGTAACACATCATTCCACCACAAACGTTTTAACAGTATGAACAGTATGAAACATTACGAATTATATAAAATATTTTTGAATGTTCTTAGATGCAACAAAAGTGCTTTCACAAGAGCTGCTATTAAAGATAAGCAGAACAAACATTACGAAATGTGTGGTAGGGCTAGATGATGATAGAAAAAATGACAGGACTAAACCTGGATTAAATAGTTACTAAAATAAGAAGTAAACCAGACTAAAGGAGATTAAAAATTAAGGTATAGTAAAAAGGACTAAACCTGGGGCTGACTGAGATGGAACTCTAATACAAACCCAGAAGAACGTGATAATTTCCCAGGACTAAATGAAAGGACTCTTGCGGGCATAAACTGAGAGAAAACTGCCTAAATCAGGTCTAAAAATCAGACAATATGACAAACTGAACCAGAATTAAAGTAGAACTGAACCCACCTTTTGGCGCAAAAAGTAGAATAGCAGATTAATTCCTTATTACCTATTGTATTTTTCAACACAAAAAAGAAATTTTTAGGCCGTGCGATGGCCAAGCTATAAGACGATAAACTTTTGCCTCTGGCTGGCAGTGCCAAACAAACCGGAAGTAGTGCAGACGACGCTGCGTGACGTCACGAGTGTGATCCCTAAACAAAACAACAATGGCAGATGATAGCAGTTCCAGCAGTCAAGAAAACCAGAGTTTTCAGAGTGAAGAGGCATTCAGGATCGGTGACGAGACAGAGGAGGATGCAGGAGTGTGGCAGGTGGCAGGCGTGCACAAGGGCGAGCCCGTGAGACAGAGACCTAATGCACCCGTGATAGCAGCTGGCAGACGGCGATGCAGAGGCAAGGTCCGCTGCCGGGAATACAGTGATCCCTCACTTATCGCGTTTAATGGGGACCAGAACCGACCGCGAAAAGTGAAAAACCACGAAGTAGCGTCACCCCCCCCAAGGGCGTCACAAGCACTATTTTGCACAAAAAGGCACAAGAGAACAGCGAAAAGTGCCACTAAGCAACACGAGCGATAAAGAACAATGAATGCGGTCTTCCTTCGCTGGGTATGTGCGCTCTGCAGGGAGAGAAGCTGGGTAAAACGTCTCGGCCAATCAGCTTGCGAGATTCCCGAGCGGTGAAGAGGTGGGCGGAGAGGAGTGGAGCGGTGGTCAGAGAGGTGGATTTTGAGTTGTGCGGGCTCTCCGTGTTGATACCTGATGTTCTAGAACATTTCCGTTCTTCCACTACAGACACAGCCACGAACAGAAAGCCAAAGGAGTGCTTTGATTGGTTTAGATGTGATTGACCTCTCATTCGACTAATAGCCTTGAATTGGGTTTCTGAAACCATGAAGAACCAATGAATGAAAACCTAGGAAGGAGGACCTGCCTACTGTGAATGCAGGAGCCAATTGAAGCACAGAAGTTCGGGCTGGGTGAAGAGAGACTTACTGATGCAACAGATGAAAATAAGGACGCTGGAAGAACCTGCTACAGACCCAGCAGAGACCACCCACAAGTGCGACCTGCACTCATTCCAGCAGAATAGACGTTTAGGATTCTCTTCCGTCACCATAGACCGATGGAGGCTGACGACAAAGGTCGTAAATCATTAGCCAAAACCGCAATAATGGAATTATGTTTTGACCGGGATCCACGAGCGGACCAGCGTCGCGTTCGTCTGACAATGGGGAAGAGAAGTTTGCCAGGACAATGTGGCTGTGAAGAGGTAAGTGTTATAAGCTAAATTATTATTTATCCCTGAAAATTGTAATTAAAAAATGACTTTTGACCAATCGGTAAATTACAACTGTACGGTGCACGAAGTATGAAGTGCGTGCGCCGCGTTACACGGTTCTTCGCCGCCTCCGAACCGTGAACGGCCCCCCCCCCCCCCGCCGCTACGATTCTGTAGCGGGGGGGTGGGGGTAGCCGCGGTGACAGCGTTGCTGTGGAAACATGCCACATCCGAGTGTAATCTGTCATGTAGCGAGGGCCGATCTCCGTCCTCTGTAGCGGGGGGATGGGGGGACAACCCCCCCCACACACACACACACACAGACACAGCCCTGAATGTGACCTTTCATTTGAGCCCAAGATGAAGCTTCTATGTTGAATCATTCAAAAGTTATAGACGTTTTTTCCAAACTGTGCCATTTGGCACAATTTGGCACAGTTCCAAAACGCCTGGGAACAGCCTGAGAACAAAGCTGTGTAATATATTCATTTTTTGTGGTATTGTTACAAAATTTGGACCTCAGCTGGATAACACTTGGTTCTACATTTCTGTTGCATTTTCCAGCCCGGATCTGAAGCTGTGTGTTATTTGCAAGCATTTGTATCCAAAAAAACACCCAGGCCAAATTTATTTTCTTCAAGTTCACTATGTTTAGATGACTGTAAGTCAGTGGCCGGAGCACTTAGAGAGATCATGTTTTTTTTGCCGAAAAATTCAAAGTGTTTTCTTTTAAATGAGACCAATCCCATGAAGATGCTCCAAAGGGTTGAATAACAGCTTTCGATTTACTTTGGGCACATTATTTTTTGGCGTTTTTAGGAAAATTGACCGGAGTGCAAGGGGTTAACCAGGATTAACATATTTCATCGTTTTGCTCTCACAAGCGAATATTTAGGAGAAAACAAGCGCAAATCAGCAGTTGGTACTAGCTCGCTACTAGCCAAAACTCGTTAGCTAAAACGAGTTAGCCAGCACAAAACGGCGCTGTATGGCTCAAGTGAGCTTACCACAAACAGGATAAATAAGCAAACAGATGCACATTATTACAAATCACTCACCATCGATGGCTCTCTCACGTTCGTCTTCAGCTTGTCTATAGTCCGGATGTATGCTGGCCAGCCATCTGTATGGGTCTGGGTCACTCCTCACTGTGTATCTGCCATCAAGCAGAGAAAACTCCCCACCTCTTCGTTGGACCACGGTGTAGAGTTCTGCAAAACCTACAACGCTGTCTGTATTAATATCGTATTTACTCCGTGACCGAGTTAGTCCGTGATTGCAAATGGCGGTCGTAAAGATTTCAACGAAGACGGGCGCTTTTGTGATGTTACGCCCTGACCAATCAGCGGCTAGCAGTCTATTGATGTCACATCTCGGCTCGCTTTCGCACGGTTATACCCTGCCTCTTAACCGGCACGAAAATAGTGTCGGTTAAACCGTGCTGGGTACAGTGGAAATAGCGAGAAAGTGAATCGAGTAGAACTAAGTAAGGCCAAGGCGATACTAATGGAAATGGCCCTTAAGTGTGGAAGCACCATCACTAAGGAGCCGTCACCAGCAGGGAAAGTGTCAAGTTTACACCTCCAGGAACACCACCTCTGATACTGCCCAAGTCCAGTCCGAGGGCAGAGCACAATCCCCTCAGCTGGGCAGACTAGGGCAATCACAGACCAGTACCCTGCATCCAGAAAACAGGCACAATTCCCCGCTGGAGGGCTCCCCATGAGGAAGTTTCAAACCCATTCATGTCTGCTTGTTGCATCTGTACATGCTATAGTAAACCAATTGTTAGAACAAGAATGAACTGACTGAGGCTGAAACAATAATCAATAGGCGGTTTTCCAAGTTCAGAGTCATTTATTCTCCTTCTGATCAGAAAGAAGGAAATCAGTACAGCATACACTCGCCTCAGAGCTTCACAGCACCAACTCCCTGCATGTGTCCAAGGATGGTGATTTTTTATACATCGGTCTCTTATCTAAGCTAGACTGGCTGGAGCCAACTCTCCAAGTGACTCCTTCTTTATCTGTGGTCAGCAATGAACATTCTGCTATGATCTTTACATGACCTGGTCATCCTGACAATACAGTACAGCTTGGTATGATAAAACAATGAAACTTTCGTCATTATTCACAAACTTGCTCACCCTAATCTTGCTCTGAAAACAATCTTTTCAAGCTCTGAGACAGTGAAAAAATATCACAGTGACTCAGACATTGGATTGTTATATGCACCAGATACAATTATAATATAAAATAGAATAATGCAGCATTAAAATCATATAGAATAATCAATGAAACTTGAAAATATCCTATCATTACCCCCTATGATGCTCAAAAAGCATCAGAGATGAAACACTATGTCTTCTAAAACCTCACTGGGCAGCTCGCCAAGTTCCGGTGCATTTCATGCTAAAGCATTGTTTTGCAAAAGATCCTAACTCACATTTTAATGAGGAAAGTCCGCCATCGGCCTCGCTGCCACTCCCAAGCACCGCTGGAATGTTTCATTTCCTGGGGAGCAAGTGAGGATATTACCTTTTATTTCAAAAAAGAAATCAATCATCTAATTAAGTCATAAAAGGGAAAATTGAATCAGTGATGGTGATTAGCCATAAATTAAGATGAAATAGTGTATATATTTGTCGTTCTATGTGTCAGTAGATTAGCAGTGATTAGCAGTGATTTAATAAAAAAGTTAATGCTTACAGTATGTGTAAATGTAAAAGAACAATAAAAACAATAGAAAATAACTAAAAACCTATTATGTGTAAAAGACATATGTGTATGTTTGTATTAGAGATCTATGTGTGCTAGCATCCTAACCTATGTGTATCAGTACCTCAACATGAAACTGCAACAAGGTATCAACAATGAAACAACAATCAATACAGTAAAACTTGTCGGCCTCCATCGGTCTATGATGACCATGGAAGAGAATCTTAAACATCTACTCTGCTGGAACAGCACCGCCTGTGGCTGAACAGGCTGATGCGCGAATGGCAGTCCCTGTCACACAGGTCGTACTTGTGGGTGGTCTCCGTGCTGCTGGGTCTGTGGCGGTTCTTCCTGCGGGTCCTTTTTTCATCTGCTGCAGCAGTCAGTCTCTCTTCACCCGCCTTGAGCTGTCTGGTCAGGGTGCCTCTCCATTTGGAGCGGTCGATTGCAAGGTCCTCCCAGCGCTCTGTGTTGATCTCCAGGGCCTTCATGTCTCTCTTGCAGACGTCTCTAAAGCGCAGCTGTGGGCGGCCAACGTCTCTCCTGCCAGTCGCCAGCTTTCCGTAGAGGACGTCTTTGGGGATTCTGCCATCCTCCATACAGTGAACGTGGCCTAGCCAGCGGAGCCTGCGCTGCCTGAGTAGAGTGAACATGGAGGGAAGGCCGGCGCGGGACAGAACTTCTGTGTTGGGCACTTTGTCCTGCCAGGATATGTCCAGGATGTGGCGAATGCAGCGCAAGTGGAAGGAGTTCAGTCTCTTTTCCTGCCGGGCATATGTTGTCCACGTCTCACTCCCATAGAGCAGTGTGCTGATGACGCAGGCATTGTACACTGCCATCTTCGTTTTGACAGAGAGTTTGGGATTCTCCCACACTCGTGTGGTGAGGCGAGCGAGTGTGAAGGCTGATTTTCCAATCCTCTTGTCGATCTCTGTATCAAGGGAGAGGTTGTTGCTGATCGTGGACCCCAGGTATGTGAACTGATTCACGACCTCCAGCTCGTAGTCGTCGATGGTGATGGTTGGTGGTGCTTCCATGCCTTGCGCCAAGACGTTAGTCTTCTTCAGGCTGATGGTAAGCCCGAAGTCCTTGCATGCCTGGGAGAAGCGGTCCATCAGTGTCTGAAGCTCCTGCTGTGTGTGGGTTGCGACTGCAGTGTCGTCTGCGAACAGCATGTCTCTGATTAGAGCCTCGCGTACTTTGGTTCTGGCTTTCAGGTGGGCGAGGTTGAAAAGCCTGCCGTCAGATCTTGTGTGCAGGTAGATTCCCTCTGTTGCTGTGCTGAAGGCATGCCTCAGGAGCATAGCAAAGAAAATCCCAAAGAGGGTTGGCGCAGGTACACAGCCCTGTTTCACTCCGCTGCGTATGTTGAATGGCTCTGAGATGTTGCCATTGTGCTGCACTATCCCCTGCATGTTGGTGTGAAACGATTCGCTGAGGCTTTGCAACTTTGGTGGGCATCCTATCTTTGGCAGGATCTTGAAAAGGCCCTCTCTGCTGACCAGATCGAACGCTTTGGTGAGGTCAATGAAGGCGATGTATAGGGGCATGTTCTGTTCTCTGCATTTCTCCTGGAGTTGGCGGATGGAGAATATCATGTCTACCGTCGATCACTCAGCACGGAAGCCACACAGACTTGGGGTAGACATGTTCGGCAAGCTTCTGTAGACGAACGAGAACAACTCGTGCATAGACTTTGCCAACAACGCTGAGGAGGGAGATGCCCCTGTAGTTGTTGCAGTCACTTCTCTCCCCTTTGTTTTTGTAGAGGGTGATGATCTTGGCGTCCCTCATGTCCTGTGGTACAACACCTTCCTTCCAGCACTGGCAGAGGACGCCGTGCAATGGCAGCAGTAGGGCGGTCTTGCAGTGCTTGATCAGGTCGGGGGGTATGCCGTCGTTGCCGGGTGCCTTGCCAGCGGCCAAGCTATCAATGGCCTTGCTGAGTTCGTCGATGGTTGGCTCGGCGTCAAGTTCGTCCATGGATGGCAGGCAGTCGATGGCGTCAAGGGCCAACGGTGTCACAGTGTTCTGTCTAAAGTAGAGGTCGGAGTAGTGTTCCACCCATCTCTCCATCTGCTTGTTCTTTTCTGTGATCATCTCCCCAGTGGAGGATTTGAGGGGGGCCGTCTTGCTCTGAGCCGGACCAAGTGCTTTCTTGATGCCATCGTACATACCACGGATGTTCCCTGTTATGGCAGCGGTTTGAATGTCTTGGCTGAGCTGAGTCCAGTACTCGTTGGCACAGTGCCGAGCAGTCTGCTGAACTTTGCTTCTCGCAGCCCTGAGAGTCTGGAGATTCTTCTCGTTTGGGTACTTCTTGTACTCAGCAAGTGCTGAGCACTTGGCTTCAATGACGGGGGTCATCTCGGTCAACTTGGCATCAAACCAGTCCTGTGACTTTGAGGTCTTCCTCCCAAAGATAGCCAAGGCTGTGCGGTGGATGGTGTTTCACAGCTCTTCCTGCCACCATGGGATGAGACGCCGGGTTCCGGCGCTCAGACCATATCCTTTCTCATCCCTGTCTCTCATTGGGCAGCGTCTCAGTGGGCTCCCAGCTGTCAGTGTTAAGTGACGGCTGGGGCCCAATTAATCCTCATCAGCTGAGGCGCTGCTAATGAGGATAAAAAGGAGCAGCTTCGATCATTCGGGGCTGTGACTTAAGCACTGTTAGGCTGGAGCCCCTTCGTCCGGTACCAGCCCTTGACTCATCTGGCAGCATTACTCGTAAGTGTTATCCCGTAAGGAGTATTTGTGCCTTTGTACCCCCATGTCCGGTGCTAGCTCTCTGCTCGCCTTACTGTACCACTTGGGAGTGTCATCTTGTATGAGTACCTGTGTATTGGAGTCCTTATGTCCGGTGCCAGCTCTCTACTCGTCTGGCTGCATAACCTGTGAGTGTTACCCGCTGTGAGTTCCCATGCTTTAGTACCACTATGCCCGGTGCCAGCTGTCTACTCCGGTGCTGTACTACTCGTGTGTGTTACTTTGTGTGAGTATCTGTGCTTCCCTTATCCCTCACCCTTTGTCATCAATAAACATCACAACTCACTGGCTTGCCCTTGGCTCTCACTGTGTGGATCCCCAGAGCCACACGTAACAGTAAGTCGCAGCCAGACGAGTTGCCGGCGGCCGTGAGTTGTTGTGGACCTGTACCTTCCTGTCCGGGTGTCAGCGCTGTTAGCATGCCATCTCCCAGGAGTCACGTTTGACGCCAGGTCGACGAGCTGAGGTCCATCTCGGGGGTTGTCGACGGAACGCTCTTCACTGCCATCCTGCACGACACCTCCAACTCGAGACGCTGGCATCTGGGCCGTGCTGAGAATCTCCTGGACAGTCACCTTCGCTCTTCATACCATCTCGAGGCCTGTGCCAGGAGGGACGCTATCGCTGCTCAACGAGAGAAGCTCCACGGGTTGGATGGAAATCCCGGCACGAAGCCGAAGTGGATGAGATGTCGCCCCCCGCTTCAGGATCCCGTTCCTGCCTCCATTCCAGCCCGGGAGTTCACGCCGCCCAGAGGGCTTCCCCCGTTCTGCACAACGTCACTCGGGATTCCCCCGAAGGAGCCGCAGCTGACAGCAGTTAACGTCCGGGACTGAGTGGCTGTTGCGAGCTCCGCTGTGCACCCATTTACCACCTTCAGGCATGTGGTGGCGGCGGTGAGATTGGTGGAGAGGAGTCCAGGGCTACGAAGCTTTCCCGAGTTCAACGCCTTCCTCGCCTTGGTCTCTGCTCAGGAGCGGCGATTCCTGGGTCCCCCCTCGCTTCGTCCCCTGGGAGCAGCCGTCATCACATCACCAAGTCGCCTCTGCACGAACCCCGTCCAGATCCAGTTCTGGGCTGCCGCCAGGACCTTTCCCCCCACGCAGCTGTCACCTCTTCGTCTCATCAGCGTGGAGATTTCACAGCCTCGTTCCCCGAGCCTCTTTCCTCCGCTGTCACTCCAGGGCATTCGGGCTGGCTCACCCTGGCTGTCACCCCCTCCTCCTTGACGCGCTTCCCGACTGCTGTGTGCTCCTGGAATCCCGGCCTGGCGAGCCCTCTTCTAGGGATAACACGAGCGGTCCCCAGATGACTTCCCAGGGGGTCCTCCGTTATCACCAGGCGGGGAGAGGGAGAAACTATGTCCACTGCAGCAGGCGCCATCCAGCCTCCAGGAGACAGGCAAGTCCCAGTTTGTTCACTTCTACTTAGTGATTTGCTCTGTTATACTCCTGGAGGTGGAGTTCGGGGTCCGCAGCTCCCTGAACTCCCACCACCTGCTGTAACCTGTGTTCTTAATCCTGCATCCTCTGTGTCTGTCTCCGCTGAGCGGTCCCCGGCTTCGGGTCAACGTCGTGGGACGAGGAGAGGGCCTGCGGTTCTGGTTCCGCAGCTACGTTGTGGACGGAGGAGGAGGACTGACTGCTACATGGAGTCTGCGCCGACGACCAAGCGTCCCCGGGTCTCCACGGAGGTGCGGTTCTGTCCAGCGGGACGAGGTTCTCCTGCCATCACGCCGTGTGGACCGTCGGCGTGGTTACCAGTGCTGGAGGAATTTCAAGCTGCGCTGACCATCGTGCCGGCTGCGGGGCCCGACGCAGCTGAGTGGGAGCCTGACAACGACCTCCTGACGACGGATCCTGGATCTTCGCAGTCCTGGATGGCGTCAGAACCCGAGATCAGGCGAGTGCTCTCTTTTCTTTTCTCCCTTCATATCTTTGAGCACTTTAGCCTGTCTCTAGGGGAGATGAGCCGGATACAGCCGCCCGCTGCATCCGAGCTCGTCTCGCCGGGTTCTGGCGCTGCTGGTGATCCTGATCCCGGTTCTGTTTTCTCTCCTGAGCCTTCTTCCAGGGTCGCCGGTGAGGAGTTGCCGTTCCTCATGGTGCTGGAGGGTCCAGATTCAACGTTGGAGGTCGGTTCTGGTGTGGTGCCGACCCAGTCGGGGTCCGTCATGGGTGCTGCTCCAGCAGTGTCCGACGTGGGTTTGCCCGAGACCCAGTTGGGGTCCGACGTGGGTGCTGCTCCAGCGGTGTCCGACTTGAGTTCGCCTATGGCCCAATCGGGGTCCGACATGGGTGCTGCACTAGTGTTGTCCAGGTCCGGTGAGGAGGTGGCTGTTTCCCTGTGGTCTGACGCTTGCCTACCACGTCATCGGCTCTCCCCTGAGCCTCTTCCACCGGGGTCCGCTTTGACCCCTCGCCCGTCTCAACGGTCCTGGTGGTTGAGTGATACGGGTCGGCTGCCCGACCCGCAAGACTTTCGGTTCGGCGATCTGGCCCAACCCCCCGACGAGCTGTGTTTGCTTCTGGGTGGCCTGGTACGGCTACCGGTGGACTTGTTTCTTGGGACCTGGGTCTGGAGTTGGCCGTCCGAACTTTCCCTTTTCCCTGGTTCGCCAACTGGACAATGGGCGGGGAGACCTCCGGAGCAGTCCCGGCCTTTTGGACTCTGCCTGCCGTCTTCCTCGGGTGTCGCTTACCTTTTGTTATTATTAAGGTCACTCGGGTGTAGTTTTTTGTCCTTTAGGTGAATATATATTTATAGTGCTGTGTATTGTTTTTTTTATTAGCCGTACTCAGCATTTTTCTCTATTGTTTGTCCTGTTCCTAGCCGTGTTTGTGCGTTATGGAGTATGTGTTTTGTTCCCCTCTCAACCGTACTCCGTAATTGTCCATTTGTTCCTATCACCTTCATTCCTCTAGGTGATCCTACATATACTGTATATAGCGCTGTGTATTGTGTTTCTTCTTATTATCCGTACTCGGCGTTTTTCATCATTCTTGTCCTATTCTTAGCCTCGTCGGTGCATTATGGAGTAATGTGTTTGGTTCCCTTTTCAACCGTACTCTGTGATCACCTCATCTGTTCCTGTTATCTTCGTGATGGGCTTTCCCTAGCCCCGATTTAAACACTGATTGTGTGGTATTGTGTAGTGTTGCGTTATGGAGTAATGTGTTTTGTTTCCCACTCAACCGTACTCTGTAATTGCCCCGCTTGTTCCTGCCACCTTTTTGGTGGGTTTTGTTTTCTTCCTTGCCCCGGTCTAAACATTGTTTGCGTTATTCAGTAGTGTGTTTTACCTGTAACCTTGCTCAGTTTTCTTCCCATCTGTGCCCTGGTTTATTTATTTCTGGTGCGATATAGAGTATTGTATTTGGGGTTTTTTTTCTCTGCCCTATTACTCTGTATTGGTTCATTGGTTTACTTGTCTTTCTCTCTGCTTCTCTCCCTCTGGTCCTGCCTCCCTTCCGCCCACCCTAGGTGGGGGTGGGGGGCTCGGATGTCTCCGGTCGTTCGGAGCCCGACCGTGAGGGGGAGGCTCTGTCACCATGGGATGAGACGCCGGGTTCCGGCGCTCAGACCATATCCTTTCTCATCCCTGTCTCTCATTGGGCAGCGTCTCAGCGGGCTCCCAGCTGTCAGTGTTAGGGGACGGCTGGGGTCCAATTAATCCTCATCAGCTGAGGCGCTGCTAATGAGGATAAAAAGGAGCAGCTTCGATCATTCAGGGCTGCGACTTAAGCACTGTTAGGCTGGAGCCCCTTCGTCCGGTACCAGCCCTTGACTCATCTGGCAGTATTACTCGTAAATGTTATCCCGTAAGGAGTATTTGTGCCTTTGTACCCCCATGTCCGGTGCTAGCTCTCTGCTCGCCTTACTGTACCACTTGGGAGTGTCATCTTGTATGAGTACCTGTGTATTGGAGTCCTTATGTCCGGTGCCAGCTCTCTACTCGTCTGGCTGCATAACCTATGAGTGTTACCTGCTGTGAGTTCCCATGCTTTAGTACCCCTATGCCCGGTGCCAGCTGTCTACTCCGGTGCTGTACTACTCGTGTGTGTTACTTTGTGTGAGTATCTGTGCTTCCCTTATCCCTCACCCTTTGTCATCAATAAACATCACAACTCTCTGGCTCGCCCTTGGCTCTCACTGTGTGGCTCCCCAGAGCCACACGTAACACTTCCCACTTCTGCTTTGCAGATTCTCCTTCTTGTGGTACACCAAGTTCCTTCTCAAAGGTGGAGGCAAACTGCTCAACAAGTTCTGGTTGGGCCATCTTGCTGGTGTCAATCCGTGCCTTTCCAGGCTGTCTAACATGATGGAATTTCTTCAGCTGCAGCTTGACCTTGCAACACACCAATGAATGGTCTGTGTCGCAATCTGCACTCTGGAACGAATGGGCGATTAGCACGTTCTTCAGTGAGGTGCGCCTGGTCAGGATCAAGTCCAGCTGGTGCCAGTGCTTTGAGCGCGGATGTCGCCAGGAAACCTTGTGTTGGGGCTTGGTCTTGAAGAACGAGTTTATGATGCACAGATCGTGATATGTGCAGAACTCAAGCAGCCGCTGTCCGTTGCCGTTCATTTTGCCCACGCCAAATGGTCCAAGACAGGAGGGCCAGGAGTCGTGGTCAGCACCCACTCTGGCATTGAAGTCTCCAAGGAGAATGAATTGTTCAGAGTTGGGGATGATCCTGACAGTTGTTGCGAGATTCTCATAGAACTCGTCTTTTGCCTCTGGTGTGGCTGTCAGCGTTGGGGCATACACACTGACGAGGATGACTGGGCCTTGAGTGGTGTTCAGGCGGAGGGTGAGGAGTCGTGCAGAGCCATTGCTGCCCGGTTCCACCATCTTCAGCAAGGTGCTCTTCACTGCAAAGCCCACTCCGTGTTCCCTGTGTTCGTCACTGCCTTTTCCCTGCCAGTAGAACGTGTAGTCCTTCTCTCTCAGTGTGCCTGCGTCAGCCAACCGTGTTTCCTGGAGAGTGGCGATATCCACTTCCAGTCTCTTCAGCTCATTATTGATGATGGCAGTCTTCCTGGTGTCGTTGATGTCCTTGAGGTTAGCAGCGAGTCCTGTCATCATAGTGCGGATGTTCCAAGTTCCCAGTTTTAGAGTTGGTCTCTTTTGTTTTTTCTTGCCTGGTGCGAAGGTTCTCAGCCTGCTGTTCAGACTTCTCCTCATCCCCATGCACCCAATGAGGAAAGCAAGCTGTGGCGGGACAACACCTTATTGGCTGGGGGCTGCCCAGCTTGAGGCAGGCGGTCGCTGTCCAGTGTGATCCGATGATCCCTCCCACCGTCGGGAACAACCCCTGGCGCCACGCTCTACGCCAATTGAGCGGTGGCTTATAACCGGTAACTGTCATTGCCCGTGTTTTGTCTATGCCAAAGGCGAAGCTGGAGTGTCCTCTCCAGTGATCCGGTGTTCTACCTTCCAGCGTTGAGCGTTGGTAGGATTCAAGCCTGGGCAGGAAGATATGGAGGACAAGATGTTGCCCATGCAGCATGTCCCCCCTCTCCATGTCACTGATGAATCCAAAGGAACAGTAGGGCTGCTACAGTTTGGCACCAGCGCCGTCGCAGGAGCTGCCAGAACGATGTTGAGCACAACAGAGAACTGCCTTAGGGACTCCGACTCCGGATTTTTACTCAGGGTTGACTCCCGAAGCCTTTCCCGTGACCGGGTGTGCCGCAAGGCAGCGGAGGTTTGAAATCAGGGTTTACCTTACCCTAGATGGGCTACCTTCCCAGGTTGACAAGCCACCATCTACCTGAAGCATCTTGTTTTAAGGCGCCAGAGATCCGCCCTCGCCCCTTCTCCTATTAGTAAAAGCAGTTCCGCCGGGCTTACAGACTAAACCACACGGGCAGGCTAGGAGATGGACTTAGTTGTCAGAGGCTTTTCGAGACGCACGCCATAAGGAGCATTTAATGAGCACTGGGAGCTTAACCCCAGTGCTGCTCCTGGCTATGACAACCTTGGAACCCCCACAGTAAAACTACATACTGGCTAAATAGTGATTAGTAACATAATGGTTTCAAATACGACGTAAATAAGGATAACAACTTCTCTGAACTTCAAGGCATATTTGATTACTCTTGCAACCCAGTACATTTCAAATTCACATTGTGAACATACATCTCCTTTCGGTTTTCTGCATGTCAATCATACTTTGTACTCATAAAACATTAAGCTGGTGTTGTTTCCCCATCATCTCCAGTGGTGGCCTCGTGATATAACACTAAATTCACCTGAACAAGTTTCAACATCATATCACGGATACAAGGAATGAAACATGAAAAGATCAAAAGTATCACTACAATAATCACTACTAAGTTTATGACAAGACTCCTCCATGAGGAAAACAACCAGTTTATCCAGTGTGATGAATCATCAACATTATCCTTAGCCCCAGCAGTCTGCAAAGCAGTCAGATTACGTATGGCTGAAGCAATGACGCCTCCATCTGCTGCATCATGTGCAGGTATAAAGGTGCAACAGTACTGACCTACAATTGCACACACCCCCCCCCACCACCACGGGCGGCAGTAAACTGATCAAGTACCATTCTATTCTGTGTTGCTACAAGTCTTATAGCAGTCATTTCCTCCTTTTCACCTTTCCAGGCAGCTAAGGAAAAATTCACAAAAGACTGTAGTCTATAATTAAGAGTCTCAGTCCACAAGGTATTTTTTGCCACTCCCACCCAAGGGAATAGCGACTGAACTACCTTTTGACCTGTAGTGAGTATCTTGAACTGCTCTGGCACGTACCTACCCCAGATGGAATCATGTGGTGTGAAAATGGCATCCTGTGATAGGTCTCTCTTCCCTCTGCTCGTCTGACCCGCTGACATAATCAGGGTGTTGTCAGTCACAAAGACGGGGGCACAGGTTCCTGCCAAATTCATAGGCAGATGGGAATACGCCTTACGACCACACAGCCACCAACCACCCATCACCATATGTGCGCCATACATATGGAAGTTGCAGATAGCAGCACTGCAGAGCTCCAGCATGGTGATAGGTCCGTAATAACAACGGTTAGCCTGTGGACACCACCTGCCCATCCGACTGGTCAGGGTACTAGCATCACAGATGCGGTGTATGCTGTACACTGCCTCACACCGAAAAAGGGGTAGGTCGCCCAGAGGGTTGTTACCACTTCTCTTCAGACAAAAAGAAAAAGTTCCTGATGAAACTAACCTTGTCCTTACAGAGTAAGGGGTACCATAAGTTCTCTGATTGGTAGAGTGATGAAAGATTTCACAAGAGTGATTCAAAATAATCTTTCTTGTGTAGTCTCTTTTCATAGCTCTCTGTAAAAAACTGAGCTTTTGCTGGTTCCATCATTTTCAATCCCAGCCCCCAACCAACAGTGATCTGTGTGGAGTTTGCATGTTCTCCCCGTGTATGCGTGGGTTTACCCCGGGATTTCTCCGGTTTCCTCCCACATGCCAAAAACATGCAGGTTAGGTTAATTGGAGACTCTAAAGTGGCCCTAGGTGTGAATGTGTGTGTGAATGGTTAAGGTATAGTGCCGTATCATGGCTGCTTCATCCATCCAGGTGGTGGATGACCCTCAATTTCCCCTCTGGGGATCAATAAAGTATACTAAATCTAAAAAAAAAAAAAAAATAAAATAGCTACAACAGCAGTCTGTCCAGCTGACGTTGGCACTAGGGAGCAAACGTAACAATTGGAACGATTAGCTGCCCTGGCCGTATAATTAGCATACCTCCACCACGTATTGGCAGCATATTCATGATCGTGATGCTCATGTAGCTCTAGCCAATTATGCTGAATATGTGCAAGGTCCCTAGCACTACGATGTATGGTTTGTGGTGCAGCTAAAGGAAACCAAAATAATAATGTCACCCCTAGGATGATGATGTAAAGGAAACAACAACTACACCCTTTAATGATCAAACGTCTTTCTTGCACTTCTTGTCTCTCCATGATGGTCAACCACTCGCTTCCCTATCCCATGCCGGCACTGGACACCACGTAGGACATCGTCAGTTGACACTTGTATAGGAAAACAATTAAGGAAAAGTCTCTTGCTGAGAGTCTTTAATGGAATGGAGTTGAAAATATTTATTCAGTAGTCCCTGGCTGTGAGTTCAGAGCAGGGTAAAGTTTACAGTGAGTTAGATGCACCCAAGAGTCCCGTCCTTGAACTTTCGCCGCTGTTGGCATTGACAGAACAACTTTATGTGGTCCTTGCCAGGGTGAATCAGTCCAATTCTTTTCTTTGATGGCTTTGATGAGGACGAGGTCTCCTGGCTTGGCCAAGATCGGTGCAGTTTCCTCGTGAACCCTCCTGGGGAGAGTAGCAGCGATAAATATCTCTGTTAGTCAACATTCTTCTCATGTAATCTGCTAAACACACTTCTTCATCACTAGGATTGAATGATCTCAAAGATGGCAACAAGTATGGTTTGCCATACATGATTTCAAATGGAGACAACCCCCCTTTGGTTGGGCTTATCTTCATGTAAAACAAAACTAATGGAAGGCAGTAAATCCAATTTTGCCTTGTTTCTGCCATTTTCTTTCTGAGTCTTCCTTTAATAGTTCTGTTTGTGCGTTCTACCAGTCCTGCAGATTGTGGGTGATAAGCTGAATGATTCTTCAAACTGATGTTCAGTGCTGTGCCTAAATGTGATATAACTTGATTTACAAAATGTGTACCATTATCTGAGTAAATTTTCTCAGGTATTCCAAACCTAGGTACAATTTCTGCAAACAATTTCTTTGCAACTGTGATTGCATTTGGATGTGCGCAAGAAAAGGCTTCTGTCCATTTAGAAAACATATCACAAATGACCAAACAATATTTCTTGCCTTCACATTTATTCAGTTCAATAGAATCCATGCAGATGTTCTGAAATGGATAAGTAGAGGCTGGAAAAGTGCCTCTCTCAGGTTTGAAGTTTCCCTATGCATTGTTTTTTTGCACAGATCAGACATTTTTTACAAAACTGTGTGGCAAACTGGCTAAACCCATAAGCAGTAAAGGTTTTATTCAATGTAGATACCATCCCCCCTCTTGCTACATGCGAAACGCCATGGAGCAAGGTAGAGACTTGGTGAAACAGTTTGCGTGGTAGAATAGGCTTGTTTACCTTACATTTGTAGAGCTTTAAGGTGTCACCTTTAAGGTGTCATTAAGAAGAGCTCCCTTCTTTATCCATTTGTAAATTTCAGCCTGTGGTGCTGCTTTTTGAGCCTCAACAAGACCATCATGTGATAGCTCTTCAGTCAGTGTCAGAACAGAATGAAATGTGCTTTGTTTAGGTTGCGAGCCTTGTGCTACCGCCTTTGCAGTTTGATCCGCAAAATGATTACCTTTAGAAACCGGATCACTACCATTCGTATGAGCAGCACATTTGCATATAGCCAGTTATAATGGCAGTCTGACACTTTCAAGCAGCTCCAAAATGAGGTGTTTGCACTTTTTGTGCAAAGTGGTGAATAGTGTAAAATGCATACTAGCTATCAATGTAAACTGTGAGTTTTTTTTTTTAAATTTTGTTATTTTGTTATTTTTTATGCTTCAGTTAGAGCGATCAACTCTGCTTCAGGTGTCCGCTCAATCTTGTCCACCTGTACCAATGTTTTTTTTCTTTATTTTGTTATTAATGAGGTCAGGCAATGGTTGCACTTCAAATGAATAATTTGCAATCCAGGAGAGACAATAATTTAATGTCCCAAAGAATGACATCATGTCTCTTTTGTGATTGGTTTGGGCTTCTGCTGACAAAATGTGGCCTAAGTATTTCACTTCTGGCTTCCACAACTGCAGCTTTGCTTTGTTAACCTTGTGACCCTGCTCAGCTAAAAATTTCAACAAGGCAATGGTGTCTTTTTTTTCAAATGATTTCATTAGGAGATGCCAGCAAAATGCCATCAACATACAGGAGTAATTGATTCCCATGAGGTGGAACAAACTGGGCCAAATTTGCTGACATTGCCTGTGAAAAAATGGTTGGTGATTCACAATAGCCCTGCATTAGCCTCGTGAATGTGTACCTCTTGCCTTCAAATTTGAATACAACCCAAAACTGATGATCTGGGTGGATGGGAATGCTGGAAAAAGCATTACTGATGTCAATCACTGTGAAAAATTTCATTTGTGATTGTAGATCATTTAACAAAGTGTATTGCATAGTGTTTTTAGACCTAATACTATAACCCCTGCATCTATGAGTCCCTGTATACCAGGTTTAATACCTTCTTGAATTCAATTCAACTTTATTTATATAGCACTATATCTCAACAACAGTCATCTCATGGCTCCTGGGCATAAAAGATATTGTCTGTGATAAGGCCTAAAATAAGATTTTACATTTATTATTACCAATTCTGTATTATTCATTAAGCCTACGTCCTTCCATTGCATGTGTTTAGGCTTGCTCAGTGCAATGTGTGGTGACTCCTAGTGTTTAAAGTGACCTTTATTTTTATCTGATAACCTCACAGATGCTTCTGCATAGCCCTTTGGTGACCAGTATAAATTTGCAATAATTGTTCTGGAGGATGAGTTTGCAAAAAAATGTTTTCTCAAATTTGTCATCTGAGCCACTCAGATATTTGTCATACATGTTGCAATGATTTTGATTTGTGGCTTGCACGGTTGTAGGAACCTGTGTTTTGAAATATTGCATTATTTTGGCTTCCAAACTCTCAGCCACTCCGATTGGTCTGGCCGGTACCAAGCAAAGCGACCATGAGCTGGTACTGCAAAATCTTGCAAAATATGAATTTCTGATACATGTGGGAATTGTGATGCCCTCATCCACCTTCTGTCGGAATTGGGGCGATATTGAGAGTTGTGAGCAAACCCCTTTCTAATAAGTTAACTAGACACACTTGTGACAAAATGAATGAACCTTCTGCACTGTCCCCTGTAACATCTTTTTACTGTTACAATTTCAGAAAGATATTTCATTTTTAGCTTCCCATTTGCTGATTTAATGATCACTGTGTGTTCTGATTTTGTGAGCCCCAGAATCATGAAGAAATTTCAAAGAAGTTCCCTGAACTTCTAGAGTAACCTCTGATAAACCCTTTAGTGTCGTGATTAGGTGAAAGTCAGGTAAATGAAATGCTGTATGTCAAATGTCATTGTCAGTAGCTGTACTTAGCTTTGGTTCGGTCAGTCACATGCTGGGATGTGATGAGTCTGGCTGTCGTTGTTGCTGTTGTTGTTGTTGCTTCGAGCAGGGCGTAGTCCCTTCCCCTCCCTCTGGCCTCCTGAACGTGGCCCGCAGATCCAGCACCAAGGCCTCCCTCTCCTCCTCCATGCCGGGGACCCTGGGAAAATACAAAAGTGGGGGAAGCAAAGGCCTCCCCCTGGGGGTCAGCTCAGTTGTTCTGCGTGTTTTGCATATATCAACACATCAGCAAATGAACATGTGTGATATATTACAAGGTGTATGCGTACATGCTGTGCTAAATTTGGATGCATGTTCTGTAGGAATACACTTTTCAAATGTTGTCAATAGGGTTCTGAACCTGTATCTACAGTAGGATTTTCCAAATCTGAATGATTGTCAAAAAACAAAAAAACAAAAAACAAAACATCTTGCAACCTACACCTATAGGCTTCAACACTTTCTGTTTTATGTTAAGTGGCGTTCTGAATAGCTGTCAAATCATGTTTTAATCTCCACTTGTTCCTAATATGTTCCTTTAATTCTTTCACCTGCAGAGTTAATTCTGCATCAGTTGGTGGTTAACTAGCACAGTGGGAATATTTTAAAGAATGTTTTAGCTATTGACTTCAGCATCTTCAGCCGCTGGACCAACATAAGCTGGGTTGTATAATTTAACCATAGGAAATTGTCCTAATTCTATCACATGTTCCTCTTCCTTAATGTGTTTACCTAAGGGTGAGGATGTGTGTGCTGTTGAAATGGCATAATGTGAAGGTGCATAATCACTTAACTGTTTTGTCAGATGAGAAAGCTGGACTCTAGGTTTGATGTCCGGCCTGCGTTGAAAGGAAGGAGGAGGAGGGCGTGGAGGAGGAGGCTGGGGAGGAGCCAAGGCGGGCAGGTCCGCAGTTGGCGACGTGGGAGTGGTCACCGTCTCAAGATCCGGATGCAGAGAGGGAGGGGTCAGGTTGTCTCCACGCCATCTGCTCCGGCCATTATCTCCTTCGTCACCTCGGAATTTTGAGAAAAAATGTGCATTAGTCAAACCCTTCTTATTACAAACATCCGAGTCTTTTAAGGTCTGGTCTTTCCTATTCAAATCAGCTTGCTGTTGCCTGGCAATCTGAAGCCATTGTTCAGCCTCAAAAAGTCCATATTTTAACTCTTTTTGCCTCCTGCCATCTGCTGCTAATCTAATGGCAGAAATTAAAATCTCACAATCTTTAACCTCAAGTTCCCCACTGCAATCAAATTTCTTTCTCCATTTTGCCAGAAACTTTGTACTATTTTTTTCCTTTTTGCTATAATAGCAACCCATGTTTGAAAGTTTTTTTTCCCTCTTCTTTTCTTTTTACAAAGTTTTCCACACACTAATCAGTGGCTACACGGCTTTTCTATTTTTTTTTCCCCCAAGCTCTCTCTTTTTCCACTTCTCTCAAGGACACAAACACACAATCAGAAACAGATACACATAGATTTTCAGACATTACACACAGACAGGTACAGACAGACAGACAGGGCCCAGACATGTTTTTTTTTTCTTTTTTTGCGTTATCTCTACAAGGTCATACAATAAAGACTTTTAGGTTCATGCCAAAGCCCAAAACAGCATGAGAATTACTTCAATTAATTTTCAGATCTGGCAACCTCAGTGGAAAAAATCAAATATGGCAACCCTCACACTGCCACTGGCAGCGTGAAGCTTCCCCTTTCTATTTTTTTCCCCCCTCTTACACTGCCATAAAGCACAACACCAATCCACTGTTTCTGTTCAAGGCTACTATTTTCAAATACCTAAAATTTTAAACACTTCCCAAAAGATAATTAACTAACCAACCCTTTTATGCTCCACAAATATTAGGGAGAAAAAAACACAGACATCAATTTCACACCTTATTCACTCCGCCTCCGTGGGAACTCAGCCTCTCTATGTTTCACACCGGAGCAGACTTCATGTAACACAGACAAAAACTCAGAACACAGTAACTCCTTTTTTTCCTTCTAGCGCTTCAACAAACCCATAAAATAAACTATTTCAGTGGCCACGTCAGCCCCTCTGCTGTGTGCCTAAAGCCCAAAGTTAAACCTCCCTCGGCATCTTGCAATAGCTCACCGTAGCGGAGCCAATGGGCAATAAAGCAGACCTCGATAAGGGCACGAATCTTCCGTGAAAACAACTTTTTTTCCTTTTTCCGGGTTCACGTCGCCTCCCCACTAATGCTGAAAGTCCAAAACTGGAACATAAGCAGAAGCAGTCCCAAAAGGCACGAATCTTACCCTGAAAAATTAACTTCTCTGGGATCACGTGACTCTTCCGGACGGGAATGAGAACACGAATCTTTCCCGTTTTTAAAATTCCCCGGGCCCGGCTTCTCGCTCTCCACTAGAACTTAATTGAGAGTCGGAAAACAGCGAATTTCTAAGAATTACCCCGGATCTTGAAATATCGATCACCGCTTGGAAAGGAAAACTCCATCTTCCCAAGGGATTATTGCGATACCCGCACCGTGAGTAAAATAACTTATCAATTAGGCTGTAGGTCTCTTTCTTTCAGTCTTTCACCTAGTGTACAATCGGTCGAGGCAATCACTCACTGGCCATAACAACAATAACAAAAACTGGAATAAATTACTCACACCTGGAATCCGCCTCTGAGTTCCGGTAGACCCGTCAGAGCTCCACGCTGCTCCCCGATGTCACCAGGGCCTTTGAAGAGGGAAATTCAGTGTTTTTTCAGCGCTTCCCAGAAGTATGGGTCTCTCCTCTCCTTTGACTGTGCACTTGTCCAAAGTCCAGGCTCGTCGGAAAACGCCGTGGACCCCCTTATATGGGTCCCACGTTGGGCGCCAATTATGTTAGAACAAAAATGAATTGACTGAGGCTGAAACAATAATCAATAGGTGGTTTTCCAAGTTCTGAGTCATTTATTCTCCTTCTGATCAGAAAGAAGGAAATCAGTACAGCATACACTCGCCTCAGAGCTTCACAGCACCAACTCCCTGCATGTGTCCAAGGATGTTGATTTTTTATACCTCGGTCTCTTATCTAAGCTAGACTGGCTGGAGCCAACTCTCCAAGTGACTCCTCCTTTATCTGTGGTCAGCAATGAACATTCTGCTATGATCTTTACATGACCTGGTCATCCTGACAATATATAGTACAGCTTGGTATGATAAAACAATGAAACATTCGTCATTATTCACAATCTTGCTCATCCTAATCTTGCTCTGAAAACAGACAGTCTTTTCAAGCTCAGACACAATGAAGAAATATCACAGTGACCCAGACATTGGATTATTATATGCACCAGATACAATTATAATATAAAATAGAATAATATAGCATTAAAATCATATAGAATAATCAATGAAACTTGAAAATATCCTATCACCAATCAAACTCAACTGTATTTGTTCAGCCCAATTGTTTATCATCTCTTGCCTGTCATCCTTAGACTGCAAAAAAGTTATCTCAACTTAAAAAAAAAGTTAGTGTCCAGACAGCCTTAAAATTTTAAGTTGACCGAACTTGAGAAGATTAGTGATAAAGTTTAAAATAAATAAACTCAAATTCAGTCAATTTAAAATTTTAAGGCAGTCTGGACGCTAACCCTTTCAAGTAGAAATACCCTAGTTATTTTTTACAGTGTAGTAAACTAACTAACAGGGCATCTGACTGGGCTCTGATTAATGCCTGCTTGATGCCAATCAGTGTTATTATTGCATGTACGCCCTTTGCCCAGCACAAAACCCATCTTAAACAGGCCATCGTGATCTGAGTTCACTTTAGATAATGCGCTTCTGTCCATTAAAGGGACAGGCAGGATTGTTTTAGATTGGATTATCCAAAAACACACCTCTGAGCAATTAGACAAGCCTCTTTGCCCACCACAGAAACCATCAGTCAATCAATTATCAGTATTTAGTTATGCCATCACTGGCAATCTTTTTTTTTTCTTCTCCAGAATATCGGTTGTAAAGTGCATCTAATGTTTCAAAATTAATAGAACATTTGTGCAAAGAACTTAAAGAATGATCCTTTTTCCACTATGTCTGTGCTATCTGTATTGGTCTATGGGTTAAAGTCAAGCCACATCATAGGAGGGCGACTAGAGTCTGAACCATGACTGTGTAAACACATACAAACAAAAATAGTAACTGAGGTGTTATTTTCAATATTGTCATCGGTGTATGGTCCCCTAATCCAGTGATTTTCAACCTATGTGCCGCGGCACACTAGTGTGCCATGAGAGATCGTTAGGTGTGCCGTGGGAAATTATCCAATTTAAATTAATTACTCGAGTGAGTGGCTATGTTTACATGGACACAAGTAACCGGATTAAAAGCCTGATCAGGATAAAAATGCTTCATGTAAACATGCCAATCTGAATATTCTAACCCGATCACGCTCATTCGGATCAAAATTTCATTCCGATTGAGAGGGGTGGGTTATGCCGATTGTTAATCTGAATGGTACGCATAAAAACACTTATTCCAAACACAGGGCAGAAAATATTTTTACTGCGCATGTCTGTACACCAGCCGCACGTCGACATGACGTATTTCCGCCTTAGCAGCAGCTAGCGGAAAACATAGCGGGAGTAAAACAAAACTGGTCTGTATTGTCCTGCTGTCTCCCTCTGTTCGTCATATGCAGAAGTATGTACTTGTAGCTTCATTACGGAGACTAGCAGAAGCAAAAGTACAGTCTGACTAACACGATACAGGTCAATTTCGACACAAAGCGGGGCTCGCTAATACCGGAAGTTGCTTCTTCTTCTACTATTTTTTGAATGTCAAAATGTCGACCTGCGCATGTCAAAATGATTTATTCCGTTCAAACCTGTGACACATGAAAACCCACGTCCTAATCAGATGAGCTTTTTCAGGATCCATGTAAACAGTAAAATTCTGATCTGAATTGTAATCAGATTTTGCCCATGTAACTGTGGCCAGTGTCAGAGTAATACTCTTTTATGTCACTGGATGGCAGCAGATGGCTAATTGCCTGTAAAAAGACAATAGAATTAGAGCTGCACATGACAGGTCACAGTGACAGTGATGGAGAAGTTTTTGACAAGGGGAAAGGCTAAGTGAATTAATTTAAAGGTGCAGCTCTGGCAACAACATGTGCAGCGTGGCAACCTTGAGATGTTCCCACTCACCGAGAAACGGCATGATGTTAACACTGCTGCACTGTGCCAGGTGATTGGCACACATTTGAAAACTCTTGAGGAGAAGTTATTTTATTTCTCTTCAGACTTCACACAATGCCTTGACTGGGTTAGGAACCCCTACAGCTCAGCATCAGTTGTTGGAAACGACATGACTTTACAGGAGCAAGAGGAACTCATTGAACTGAAACAAGATCATGGTTTAAAGCTAAATTTTGTTGATCTTCCTTTGGACAGTTTTTGGCTGACTGCTGCCAAGGAGTTCCCCATTCTGGCCAACAAAGCTATTTCAACATTGCTCCCATTTTCCACGACATATCTGTGTGAGCTGAGCTTTTCAAGCTTGACTGTGATAAAAAACTAAAAACAGAGAGAGACTGAGAGCTGTTGAGGAAGAGCTCCGTGTGTGTCTTTCTTCCATTCCTGCCAGGATATCAGCTTTGTGTTCATCTAAACAGGCCCAGGGTTCACACTGAGTGAGTATAAATACATTTAGAAACTGTATTGCTAACTATATTTTATTATTTTTACTGTGTCAGGCTATAGAGTGTCATTTTGTGTCATTTTGGTTGGTGGTGTGCCCCACGATTTTGTCAATGTAAAAAATGTGCCGTGGCTTAAAAAAGGTTGAAAAACACTGTCCTAATCTACAGCTCCGAGAACCTCAAACAAAGATGCACTGAAGCCGCTGTAGTTCAACAAATGATTAAGCAGTTCCTTTTGAAACAAACAACCAAACAAACATTAAAGAGAAATAAACAGGTATGTTGTGGCCACACATGTGACCTACCTTGTGACTTATTTAAGGCCTCACATTTTAGATAAGAACAAAGACAGAGTTTCCTTGGAGATAACAGGAAGCTGTGAAGGTGTTAGCTTTGGTATGCAGGGCCTGAGACTGTGGGTGTGATATTAGGGGATTATAGAGGAGATGCATTGTTACTGGTGATTATAATGCAATGTGACTTGTGATGAAAAGTGACTTGTGAGCTGTGAGAGTCCCGGTTATTTAAGGGACGAGAGTTTCCTGTAATGTCTCTTTCTGCTTTGAGATGTTGGTGAATGTGTAATAAAGCTGCTTTGAGACAAACCTGCCTCATCTATTGCACATTCCCACACTGGTGACCCAAGACGTAGCATGCAGCAAGAGGAGAATTCCCTGGGGCCAGCCTCATCCGGAGCCCCCAGCCAGGCGAATGCCGCTACGGTCCAGCTACCGGACTTTTGGCAGAACAATCCGCGCTCCTGGTTCCACTCGGTTGAGGCACAGTTCAACCTCTGGGGGATATCGGTAGATGACACAAAATTCTACCATGTGGTCGCAAAACTCGATAACCACACGTCCCAGCATGTGGAGAGCCTTCTGGAGCAGCCGCCGGCCAGCGACAAATACGGCGCGTTGAAGGTTGCACGCATCCAGCACTTCACTCTCTCGGTTGTGGAGAGAGCAGAGAGACTCCTGGCGCTGACTGAGTTGCGAGATGACACGCCCGTTGACCTGATGGAGAAGATGTTGAGGTTGAAAGGCTCAGACGACGACCACTTCATCTTTACCCACCTTTTCCTCAGAACCCTACCGTCAGCGACGAGAGCGACCCTGGCCAGTTTGCCGTTGTTGGCCCAGCGGGACAACCGCGCGCTGGCCCGGGAGGCGCAGCGAATTGTCAACGCCAGCAGACAGCGCGCGGCCACGGCTGCAGCAGCGGAACTCAGCGCGACGACCGGAGATGGCAAGGGGCCAGGGGCAGCGGTAGCAGAACCACCGACGACGGCAGCGGCAGGGGCCAGGGAATGCAGAGGAGACACCCTTTGTTTCTACCACCGCCGTTTCGCAGAGAGGGCACGCAAATGTGTACCACCGTGCCTGTTCAAGCGTTCGGGAAACGCCAAGAAAGGGGGTCGGTAGCAGCCGCGACCCTCGGGGAGGAGAACAAGCTGCTCTACTTGACGGACGCACGCTCGGGGAGGCATTTCCTCGTGGACACAGGCTCCCAGTTGAGTTTCATCACACCTTCCTACGCGGACAGGTTGGCAGGTTCCAGAGGTCCCGGGGTGGCAGCAGCGAACGGCTCGGAGATTAAAACCTTTGGTGAGAGGACTCTACTTCTGTCCCTACATGGCCGTACATTTGAGTAGACTTTTGTTATGGCAGCAGTGAATTTCAATATGTTGGGGGCTGATTTTTTGTGCTCACATGGTTTGTTGGTTGATCTCGCTAACAGGCGCCTGGTTAATGCACTTTCTTTTGATTCTATTCCCTGTACAGCGCGAGTGGCCCCGCCAATAGCACAAGCCAACGTCACAGCTGCAAGCGGTAAGTTCCACACACTGCTCACTCAGTTCCCAGCACTCACAGTCCCCACATTTTCGGCAACCATCGCTAAACACGGGGTGGAACATTTTATTACCGCTACCGGACCACCCATTTTTGCAAAAGCTTGGCGCTTGGACGCAGCTAAACTGGCCATAGTGCGCGAGGAGTTCGCCAACCTGGAGAGGTTGGGCATAATCAGGCGTTCGAACAGCCCATGGGCTTCCCTGCTACACATGGCCCCGAAGGCTGACGGCTCGTGGCGACCTTGCAGGGATTTCCGCAGGTTAAACAACGCTACAGCGCATGACCGCTACCCAATCCCGCATATCCAAGATTTTTCCGTTCATTTGGCAGGGGCGCATGTTTTTTCTAAGATAGATTTGGTCCGCGGTTACCACCAAGTCCCAGTGCGTGCTGAGGACATACCCAAAACAGCGGTAATAACTCCATTTGGCCTATTCAAGTTTTTGCGCATGCCATTTGGGCTGAAAGGGGCAGCACAGACCTTTCAACGCATGATGGACGCGGTGCTGCGTGATCTCCCTTTCGTGTTCGTCTACTTGGACGATATTTTGGCAGCCAGCGCGTCCGAAGATGAACACGAAAACCACCTAGCGACAGTTTTCTAGAGGTTGGGAGATCACGGGTTAATAATCAACCCAGCGAAGTGTCAGTTCGGGGTGGCGCAGATCGATTTTTTAGGACACCGCGTCTCCCCCGAAGGAGCGGTCCCGCTTCCTGACAAAGTGCACGCGGTAGCAAATTTCCCCCGGCCGCAGACGGTCAGGGCGTTACAGGAGTTTTGGGGAATGGTGAATTTTTATAACCGTTTCCTCCCCTGCGCAGCGCAACTCATGCAACCGCTTTATGCCGCGCTCAAAAAACAGAAACCCGCGAATTAGGTCGAGTGGTCCCTGGAGCAAGCATTCTCGGAGGTAAAAGCAGCCTTGGCAAATGCTGCATTGTTGGCACACCCAGACCCAACAGCCCGCATAGCGCTCACTACTGACGCATCAGATGTGGCCATAGGGGTGGTCGTGGAGCAGCATGTAGCCGGAGCCTGGCAACCGCTCGCCTTTTTCAGCAGGACCTTGCGCGATAGTGAGCGTAAATGCAGCGCGTTCGACAGGGAGTTGCTGGCTCTCCATTTGGCCATCCGCCACTTCCAGTTCTGGCTAGAAGGGCGCTGTTTCACTGCGTTCGTTGACCACAAGCCGTTAACATTCGCGATGGCCAAAGTTTCAGAGCCATGGTTAGGCCGGCAACAGAGGCAGTTAGCCGCGATTTCAGAGTTTACTACCGATATTCAGCACGTGTCGGGTAAACTGAACGTAGTGGCAGATTGCCTCTCGCGCGCCGTGGCTGCCCCCGTCTGCGTGGGGATAGATTACACAGCCATGGCCGCGGAGCAAGGTAGTGACGTGGATGTGCGCGTGCTCCAGTCTGGACCAACAGGGTTAAGGCTGGAGAGCAGGGAGCTGCAAGACGACAGGCCCCCCCTTAATCTGCGATGTCTCCATGGGACGATCACGTCCCGTGGTTCCAGCAGCGTGGTGCTGCTGCGTTTTCGACTCTATTCATTCTTTGGCGCACCCGGGGGTTCGCGCGTCGGTCAAAATGGTAGCGGAAAAATTCGTGTGGCCCGGCCTTCGCAAACAAGTTAAGGAGTGGGCGGCAGTCTGCATGGCGTGCCAACGGGCCAAGATACACAGGCACACGAAGGCTCCATTGGAGCCATTTCTCATTCCTTCCAAGAGGTTCGACCACATTCACGTGGACCTCGTAGACCCCTTCTCGCCATCACAGGGGTACACGCACCTTCTGACCATGGTGGACTGCACCACACCCTGGCCGGAGGCGGTCCCTTTGGCGTCAACCACAGCCGAGGAGGTGGCACGCGTTTGTAATGGCATGGGTGGCGCGTTTTGGAGTCCCGTCGGACATTACATCCGACAGAGGCCCGCAATTTGTTTCTGAACTTTGGTCAACAATGGCCCGCAGCCTAGGTGTCACAATTCACCGTACAACCGCGTACAATCCGCAGGCTAATGGGTTGTGCGAACGTTTTCACAGGTCATTGAAAGCAGCGCTTAGAGTGTCACTTACGGATACAAATTGGGTGGACAAGCTTCCGTGGGTTTTATTAGGGTTACGTTCTGCGCCTAAAGAAGACTTAGAGGCTTCCCCAGCGGAACTCGTTTTCGCGCAGCCACTTCGGCTACCCGGGGAGTTTCTCCAGGATAATCCTGCGCCAAGCAGCTCCCCGTCTCAGCTGTTGCAGCGTAGCGTTGATGCAGGCACGCTGCCGGGCCCCGTCCATCACAGTTTTCCGCGCGTTTTTGTGCCTAAAGCTTTGAAAAACGCGGAGTTTGTTTTTATCAGACATGACGCGCATCGCACACCACTGCGACCACCTTATGATGGGCCGTTCAGAGTGTTGGAAACAGGGGACAAGCATTTTTTGCTAGATTTGGGGGGTAGGAGGGAAAAGGTTGGCATAAACAGACTCAAACCCGCTTTTGTGGTGGCAGACGAGCAAGTGCTGTTGGCAAGGGCCCCTCATCGTGGCAGACCACCACTGGGTGTTTCCCAGAGTAATATTTCCCCAGATCACCGCAGAGACTGACAAAAGGTTTGCACCCCCAGACAGCAGCTCCCCAGCATGACAGCGCCGTGGAGGCGGTGAAACCTGGTTACAGCAGATACGGGAGAAGTGGTAAGCTGCACGGTGGCGCAGTGGTTAGCACTGCGGCAGCACAGTTTACCCTTGGCCGGGGGATTGTGGGGATCGTGGGATAGTGGGTTCGATCCCAGCCCCCGGCCAACAGTGATCTGTGTGGAGTTTGCATGTTCTCCCCGTGTTGCGTGGGTTTACTCCGGGATTTCTCCGGTTTCCTCCCACATGCCAAAAACATGCATGTTAGGTTAATTGGCTGTTCTAAATTGTCCCTAGATATCTGTTTCCTATAGGCCCTTAGAATAGAGGGTTAGTATTAATGAAAGCGCTTTGAGTGGTCTTTGTGACTAGAAAAGCGCTATATAAGTGCAGGTTAGTTAGTAGTTAGTTAGTTAGAAGACTGAGGCCCAAGCGGCATGTGGATTGATGTGCAATGATGTTATCACAGCATGCAAACTGTTATTCTGTTGTTCGATCTAAATGTTTGGGGGGGGGGGTAGTGTGGCCACACATGTGACCTACTTTGTGACTTATTTAAGGCCTCACATTTTAGATAAGAACAAAGATAGAGTTTCCTTGGAGATAACAGGAAGCTGTGAAAGTGTTAGCTTTGGTATGCAGGGCCTGAGACTGTGGGTGTGATATTAGGGGATTATAGAGGAGATGCATTGTTACTGGTGATTATAATGCAATGTGACTTGTGATGAAAAGTGACTTGTGAGAGTCCCGGTTATTTAAGGGACGAGAGTTTCCTGTAATGTCTCTTTCTGCTTTGAGATGTTGGTGAATGTGTAATAAAGCTGCTTTGAGACAAACCTGCCTCATCTATTGCACATTCCCACAATGTAACTGATGAGACAGTTTTGAGAGAAGTTCTGTAATATGGCAGGTTAACTGGAAGGTCAAAAGGAAATATTAATGAGGAAACATGTCACATCATCCATTGTTGACACAATGTTAATTTTTACAATATGAGGAAATGCTGTAAAAATCAATATGCAATTATCTGGAAAAACTGTAATAGTTTTTTCTATATTTTTATATTTGGACAGCCTTCAAATATTTCATCATCGTCTTCACACCACCTGTCAATGACTGTCTACAGTATAAATGCTTGCAGCTGCTCCCTGATTACCTTAGAAGCTTTTCTGATAAACTAAACCCTAATGGCTCGAGTTTATGATTTATAATCTGACCTGAAATGCAATCAATAAAGCCCTGTAGGAACCAGTTTTATTGGACGTCAGCTCTTTTACCACCGCATTCAACAAGCAGTCTGCAAACAAGCAACAGCTGTACATTGGAGTGACACAATCTTGGCAGGCGAGCCTTTGAAAATATGGGCTGACCCAGTGTAGCCAGAGAAACGGAAGAAATTCAATCTGTCAGCAGATGTAGCTGATCCATGGCTTTGTAAGAGATTCTTCAAACAAAAAGCTACACTGCCACTCAAATGCTTTGAGAATAAGGTGAGTTTGAAACAAGAGCTTTGAGAGAGAAACAAGAGCTTTGATGCTCTAATCTTAACATCAACACTTCTGCTCCAAAAAGTGAGTTTAGGAAAAGCACCACACCTCTGAAGCTCAGTGGAGAGAAACCAGGTCACTGAATGAAGTTCTGACCACTGAAGCCCAAAATTAAAGCACATGGTGGAGCAGTGTGGGAGCAGCTTATTTCATGGGCTAGCAGCAGACAGTTTCAGGACTTCCTACTGACTGAAGAATGTGTGTGTGTGAATAAAAAAAAGACAGAGCATGCTCAAGTGTGTGGAAACAAGCTTTTCCAAACCTCTTTTCCCCACATTTCCATCTGTCGCACTCTGGTTGCTGTGGAGGAAAGTCTATATGAGTCAGTAGCAGCTGCAGAGGATCCAGTTGTGCACGGTGGCGCAGTGGTTAGCACTGCGGCAGCACAGTTTACCCTTGGCCGGGGGATTGTGGAGATCGTGGGATCGTGGGTTCGATCTCAGCCCCCGACCAACAGTGATCTGTGTGGAGTTTGCATGTTCTCCCCGTGTTGCGTGGGTTTACTCCGGGATTTCTCCGGTTTCCTCCCACATGCCAAAAACATGCATGTTAGGTTAATTGGCTGTTCTAAATTGTCCCTAGATATCTGTTTCCTATAGGCCCTTAGAATAGAGGGTTAGTATTAATGAAAGCGCTTTGAGTGGTCTTTGTGACTAGAAAAGCGCTATATAAGTGCAGGTTAGTTAGGTAGTTATTAGGTTCACACCTGTCCAGCAACACCCTTAAAGGGGAAACTGACCATGGGCATGGAGCATAGATCAGCTCAGTAAATTGTTTTTATTGCTCTTAAGGGTGATAGACATTTTTCACCACAGTCACTGTGATATGAAATTACACGTACAGACACATGTCTTAATAATGACCCTAACAAAGGTTCTGTTATACAGCTGTGGAACCTAAATGAATCCATTTGGTAACACTTGTTAATCTAAAATGAGTACTGTATACACTGCTCCCTTAAGGAGTCTCCACAGCTGATTGTCTGCCTCCATCTCACAGTATCCCATACACCAGGGCTATTTAATTACAAAATCAGCTGGGCCACAGTTTGAAATAAAGACATGTAACTGGGCCGCACGTGTTCAGCGATCTGTTGAATGACAAATTTCAAACCAGTGCAGATCAATATGATGAAAAGTGCCTAAAAACACAATAACAGTGCTGGGGCTGAGCAGAACTTGAAGTAGTAGAAATATTTTTCCTCTTGAATGACAATTAAATATATACAATGAAAAAAATAACATTCTGTAGATAACCATTTTTGTCACATCTTAGGCATATCTCAAAGTGCAAAAAAACTCAATGTGCACTCTTAGTAGCATTAACATTTGTTTCCCTTTTGAAATAAAATCTACTACATCCTGGTCAAAACTGACCATGGCACAATCACAAAGGGTATTTAGCTGAATAAAAAATGTACTGTCAAACACTTCTGTGCACGAATCCCCCCAAGAAAAGATTGATAACATTAACAAACAATGCACATCCACTATTGTGGTTTGTTTTGTTTTAAATCACCACGTGTGAGTAGGAACCTCTTTTCATAGCTACACATTCCATTACACACACGTCAGTCAACCAAAACTTTCTTGTAGAGTTAAGGATGCAAAAAGAACCCACTTAAAAACTTGAGTAATGAATTCACTCTTGAAGTTTTGAGGATTTTCTCCAAAATTTATAACAATTTTCTTATAATTTTCTACTTTTCACTGTAAATTTTTCTTAATTTGAAACCATTTTCCTCAAATTTGTAAATTCCTCTTGTAAAATTGACTTTTCTTGTACATTTGAGACTATTATAAATGTGTGGGTTTTTTATGTTTAATTTTTTTTTTTAAATAAAATGACAGATTTTTTTAATAAATTTGAAACAGATTCTGGTAAAATTTTGAATTTTTTTCCTTATACAATTTACACTTTTGACCATAATTTTGCAGAGACAGAACAGAACAATAATTTAACTCTGATTTCAAAGAAACAAATATTAATGAAATTACATTTGATGAAATAAATGAACTTAAACTACCAAAGATTCAATTATTTCTATATATTTATAGTATTTTAGAATTCTCCTCATCAACCAGACAGCAGGAAAAAACCTCCCTTATTTTGAAATCCAAATGTTGGCCCGTTTAGTTTGTCTGAAGGCTGCTGATGGATTAAAGTCACTGACTTGGTGAATTTCACTTATCTTAACTTGCCAGATAAATATACATCCATTAATGCCTCCACTGATTAGATACCTCTTTTTCTTTTTTCCACATTTAAAGTTCTTTAATAAGCTCATGTTTCTCTCGGACAGCACTGCTAGAGACACTCAGCATGCCGACTGGAACGCTCACGTGGGCGGGGTGCTTCTAAACTCCCCGCGGATAATGGTCACGCGCATTGTTTGCATGTGTGCTTGCGGACCATGATTCCTTTATATTTTTTTTCCTTAAATTTATATTTCCTTGGCGTGACCTTGGCCACTCGGAGGTTGGTTCAGGGCTGCATGTTGCCCGCGGGCCGCTAATTGAATAGGCCTGCCTTACACCTTCCTCTGTAACATGAACCGTCTGTGTTGACCTTCCGTACATCCATGAAAATTCTCTGTTGTCTTATTCTTTTCCTCTTGATTGACAGCTCCATCTTAAATATCCTTTGTCCAATACATGCGCTATCTACTGACTTTCATTCCTCTTCTCTCCCGAGCATACCTCCATGTCTCCAGGTTCTCTTCCACCTGCTCTCTACTCTTGCTACAGATCACAGTCCATCCATCCGTCCATCTTCTACCACTTTTCTGGAGGGCCGGGTCGTGGAGGCAGCAGTTCAAGCAGAGAAGCCCAGATTTCCCTCTCCCCAGCCCCCTGCTCCAGCTCTTCAGAGAGGATACCAAGGCGTTCCCAGACCAGCTGGGAGATGTAGTCTCTCCATCGAGTCCTGGGTCTGCCCCGGGATCTCCTCCCAGTGGGATGTGTCCGAGATACCTCAAGTGGGAGGCGTCCAGGAGGCATCCTGATCAGATGCCAGTACCACCTCAACTGGCTCCTTTCAATGTGGAGGAGCAGCGGTTCTATTCTGAGCCTCTCCCAGATGACTGAGCTTCTCACCCTATCTCTGAGGGTGAGTCCTGCAATCCTATGGAGAAAAATCATATCAGCCGCTTGTATCCAGAATCTCTTTCTTTCAGTCATTACCCAAAGCTCATGACCATAGGTGAGGGTAGGAACGTAGATTGACCAGTAAATTGACAGCTTTGCCATAGAGCTCAGCTCCCTTTTCACCACAACAGACTGGTACACAACAATAACTCATTCAACTCATGGCATGTTTGACTGAAGGGCAACTTTGCAGTCTCTGCCTGATTGATGTGAACTCCATATAATATGGTAGTGTTGTGTACGATCAGCTGAATGTCTGCTTTGAACTCCTCAAAACTTTTATACTTTCCTTCAGTTAGGTTCTCTTGGATGTTGGAGACGCCAAGTGTGGTGTGCAATCATGCTCTGCTTAAACATTTCAAAACAGAGTCATTTCAAAGTTCACCTTCAGGGGCCTAAGTAGATCCTGCGATGGGCGCACCCCTGGAGGTGCTGGCTGCAGAAGACCTAGGTGCCATCTCACTGTGGTCATGCTTGCTCATCAGCAATGTCCCAGCCCGGGTCCCACACCAGCTGGGTTGGCTCCAGCACCGCGTCTTGATCTGAGGCAGCTACTCTTTCTCTTCAGATGGCTGTCATGCCATCTCCAACCATCGGCCATCTGGATGGCGGCTGGCCTCTTTTGTCCAGTGATTCTCATTTGTGATGACGTGACCCTCTGTGGGTCCAGGCAGTTGGATTGTTGGACCCAAACCCAATCAAGTAGTGTGAGTGACGATCTGTTCAGCTGCACTTGGTGCTGCTGCTCTCTCGTCTATGATGCTGCTTGCTGCTGTGGTGGCATAAAATTCACGCCAGCCACAGGATGTTCCCTCGGTTAGTGTTGCTCTGCTCGGTCCTGCTGGGCCAGAAACTCACTATCCTGCTGCACTGCAGCAGCTCCTTGAGGCTGATGCTCAGCAAAGGTGTGAGATGAGTTTGGCTTCTTCCCCCTCTCTCCCATTGCTGGTTGTGGTCGCGGTAATGTGTCACTGTCATTGACAAAGGGACGTGCTCCAGGTTGCTGTCTTTCACCAGGGTCCCCTTTCTCCACGAACTCCCTCTCATGCGGCTCCACAGCGGCTCCTCAAGGCTCATGCCGGGCGAGGATCAGAGGTGAATTTAGTTTCTGCTGTTTCTCTGTGCTGTGTTCTCTTTCTTTGTTCTGCTCTTTGGCTGTACCCAAGTCCGGGAAATCATACTCTCCCTCCTGCAATGAGGCTGCAGCTCGGGAATGCTTGTACTGCTCAAGGACCAGCTCTGGGTCTCATGTGGCTACAGACTGGGGCCCTTGTAGCTGCTCTGATTCTGCTGGGTTCTATTCAGCGTGCGGTGCAAGGCAGGAAGTTGCTGCGTCCATGTCTGAGTGCAGCGGACTCGAGTCGTCGTCATCCAAACTGGGTTTACCACTGGGTTGTTGCGCTGTGGTGGCCTCCTGTCCGGCAGTGTCTACCTCGGGGCCCTCCTGAGAAGGTGTGGGGCCAGTGGGCTCAGCAGCTGGACCGACCATCCATACCAGCGGAGCTGACTGTGTGGAGCGTGGACTGGGGCCCGCTAGCCACAATGCTACATGGGCCATCATCCCCAGTTGAAACGCTAATTCCATTGCATCTGTGTCCGATATACGGTGCAACATCCTCCACAGCGTCACTTGTAGCCTTTTTACCGTGACTGCCCCTGGGTGGCTATCTGGCTCCTCTTGCAGTGCGTACCATATCGCCAGATCCACGGTGTACCACTTCAACTGCGACTGTATTATCCTGTCCTCTGCATGCCCAAACTCGCACGTGCTAGCTAGCCAAAAAAGCGAAGGGCATCTACATACTGTATGAACGACTCATTCGGTCAGTGTTGGTGCTGTTGATACCATCTAGCTGCACTGCTCCTGCACTATGTATACAGTATAACTGTGTACATATGTACACTACCGTTCAAAAGTTTGGGGTCACTTAGAAATTTCCTTATTTTTGAAAGAAAAGCACTGTTTTTTTCAATGAAGATAACTTTAAACTAATCAGAAATACACTCTAATATCTAATATACATTGCTAATGTGGTAAATGACTATTCTAGCTGCAAATGTCTGGTTTTTGGTGCAATATCTACATAGATGTATAGAGGCCCATTTCCAGCAACTATCACTCCAGTGTTCTAATGGTACAATGTGTTTGCTCATTGCATCAGAAGGCTAATGGATGATTAGAAAACCCTTGTGCAATCATGTTAGCACAGCTGAAAACAGTTTAGCTGGTTTGAGAAGCTATAAAACTGACCTTCCTTTGAGCAGGTTGAGAATCTGGAAAAAATTATTATTTCAAATACAAATCATTATTTCTAACCTTGTCAATGTCTTGACTATATTTTCTATTCATTTTACAACTCATGGTGGTAAATAAGTGTGACTTTTCATGGAAAACACAAAATAATTGTCTGGGTGACCCCAAACTTTTGAACAGTAGTGTATATTTATTTACTGCTTTGACTAACCAGTTCTTATCTTATTATATCTTATTTACTATTGCTTTGAGTGCTGCTATCCCTGTGCTGCTGCAATCCTGGAACTTCCCCATTGTGGGACTAATAAAGGCTTATCTTATCTTAAAGCGAGGTAGTCGGATCCGGGAAAAAAAAAATAAATTTGCGTACATGGAAAGAAAATCCTATAGACACATATAGTGCGATTGTCTGCAAGTGTGAACGACCTGCTCCACGAGCAAATGTACGTTTTTTGGTCCGTGGCTGTTTACGTCGGCCAGGATACTTTGTGCGCCGATGGGCCGTAGGGATCCCGTATTTTACATCCGGAAAAAAACAGTGAAACAGGAACAGCAGGAAGAGCCATAGTATCATCGTCTAATCATTTTATAACACATTTCACAACTAATAATAGTAACATTTCCACAAAAATGTGCTATATTAACAACACGATCGCATTTTGCACACGGCTCGCTCTCCGGCGGCGGCCCCAAGAAGTAAACAAATGCAGGGACGCTTGAATTCTTTCGTCCCGAAAATATCATTTTTGAATATTAATTACAGCTAAACGGGAGCAGTTTTGATGCCAAAATTTCACATACAAATCCAAATATACATGTTCTATACACCATCGGCTTTTGGGTATCCGACTACCTCGCTTTAAAACATGAACCTCTGGGGAACAACGAAATGTTCAGTCAGCAGTGCTATGCAGTCGTCATATGTGTCCACCTGTTCTTAATTGTCGAGTGTTTCTGCCCCTCAGCACCAAGGCAGCAGAGTAGACTTACTTGCTTCCATGGCTTCCCGAATTTCCCCCGGTCCAACACCTCCACATAGCTGGGGAGCAACTTGAAAAAACGGGGCCATGGAATGGGCGACTTGCCTGGGGTCATGAGGAATGGCTGCAGTGGTGCCAGACATGCTTCCATCTCCAAGAAAATGATTAGTTTTCCTCCAGAACATTGAGTTTTCTCCTCATCACCAAATGTTATGTCTGGAAATATTACAGTGGAGGCAGAAGTTGTACCGATCAATAACTTTTTTACCAGACACACTGTTGATACATGTGTTGCAGTATTATAGCATACAAGCTAAGCTCAAGCTAATACAGAGTTATAGCTGTGACGGAGGCGGAGTGCCAAACAGACTGATTCCCACCATCAGTCCTCCTTTATACCCACGGTGTGGTGACGTCAGTGGTGCCTGCGTTCTCATGTCCGTGGCGTCTGCTGTTGTATTTCCAAGATGCCACAGAAGGATGGGCTAAAATCACTCCTGAGCAATGCATGTGCCTAGTTTCTCCATACAGGAGGTATCTGGAAGCTATTACCAGCAAATACTTTTCTACTGAATATTAAATTAATTTCACCGTGCTTTCCGTGTGTTCAATACTTATTCCCTGTGTCATTCCACTTTATTGAATATAACTTGCTTTGTGAGCACAGTTGCCTTGATTTCTTTGTATGTATGGATTATTTTCGTTGCTACTGATATCTGGTGAAAATCTTTGGTCAGTGGCTCAATCAGAAATATGTTTAATGAGAAAAATGTTGACGTGTTCAGTACTTATTTTCCACGCTTTACAGCACACACCAAGACCAGGTCTGTGACAGTTTTCAAACTACAGTATGCCGATGATGCCGCATTCATTAGTCACAGTTGTCCTTGTCTCTTGCACACACTCCCTACTTTGGCTTCTATGTATGCCAGTATTGGTTTGGTCGTGAATACTCTGAAAACTGAGGTCCTTCACCAGTTTGCTCCCGATGCCATCAACCACCCTCAAGCTACCTTCAAGGTTGGCGGTGATGTCCTGTGCCATGTTGACAACTTCACCTACTTAGGGACTCTTATCTCGTCGTCTTACTCCATCGATGATGAAATCCAGAACCAGATCAGATAAGTGGCTACTGCCTTTGTAAGACTCTTTCCAAGGGTTTTCCTAAATCGTGACATCATTATCTCTATCAAGGTCGCGGTCTACCAGGCGGTAGTCATCTCTTCATTTCTTTATGCCTGCCAGGCCTGCGCCCTCCATAGGGATGCATATCTGGCACCTAGAAGCGTTTCACATCTGATGTCTACAAAAGATTCTTGGTCTCACATGGGCTGACAGAGTCCCCACGTCACCGTTCTTCAGACAGCCGGTTGTGTGAGCATTGAGACACAGATTATCAAGAGGCAGCTGCGTTGGGTGGGACACGTCCGTAGGATGCCAGAGGATTGGATGCCCCGCTGGATCATCTATGGAGAGCTTTCAAGCAAACGACGTACAGTTGGCAGTCAGCGGAAGCGGCTCAAAGATAATTTGAAGGCCTCATCTGAAGAAATGCAACATTTTGCCTCCCAGCCTGGAACAGTTATCCACCGATCATTCCACCTGGCACTCTTCCACCAAACAGGCCATTCAGTTTTTTGAAAACTGATGCACACATGCATGCATGCCAGGGAGGCTCGCCGATGCCACGCGCGGTAACTCAACCCTCCACCAAGAGATGGTATTCTTTGTCCAACCTGTGGGCGCAGGTGGCCTACTCAGTCATCAACGCAGCCACAAGCAACGCCCCCAACACAGCAACTGATGTAGGGCAGTAGAGAAGACATCTTTGTATAATTGATGGACAACCAAAGAGAAATGATGTGCACTATAATGTTTAGTTACAGTAACTGCCAGTGAAAGAAACTACATTCACCAAGTTACTCCCACAGTAGGACAGTTTGGTGACATAGGCGTAAATCAAGGAGGTCCGGGGGGGCAATTTTTTCTTTGAAATTTGTAGCTTTTTGTCATAAATTTGTAACTTTTTCTCATTATTTTATTACATTTAGAGTGGTGCTTGAAAGTTTGTGAACTCTTTAGAATTTTGATCAAATTAAAGTGTAAAATTAAACTGTAAAACATCATCAGATTTTCACACAAGTCCTAAAAGTAGATAAAGAGAATGCCACGTGCCGAGCTGGCTTGGCTTTCCCAGGCTCGGCCTCTATCTCTTTGTGGGGTTGGCTTTGCTGGTTATATGTGTTTTGATGTATTCTTGTACTTATGCCATGCCTCTAGCCACTGCCTGACCGGCAGCTGTTAGTCAGCATCTGTCATCACCTTTCTCTCATGCTGCTGACAGCCTGCCAGCCTAGCCACGCCCCCTTGCTCTCCTTCTGGCACATCAGTTGTTTCCAGTCCCCAGTAATTATCTGTCCGTGCCTCGTCCAGGTGATTCCTAGTTGCCATGCCAGTGGCGTCTGTATTAAAGGAACTCTTCGCTAGACAAACGCTGCTGGATTATTGTACGCGTTGGATGGTCGTTCTCCGCCGTCAACCCTCACGTCAGTAAGGACTGTCTGTGTGTCTTGGATTTTCACTGTGACCACTCGGTCTGCCCCCCCCCCCCCCCACACTGTGAGTAACTGCCTGTGCGCTGTCCTGCCGCTGTTTTCCTCCAGTGTGTGTGTAGGGCTACCTTGAAGACGCTAACGAGGATCCAAGCTGTTCTCTGTCTGTATATTAAGTTTTGTGTTAATAAATGTGTGTTTGGTGTAACCCTGCAGTTAAATCCTCTCGTCCTTTCTCCCCTTGCCGTGCGCATTAGAGAGGCGCACGGGGAGCTCATGACAGAGAACCCAGTTAAATAAACGGGACAAAAATATTTTACTTTTTCATTTATATATTCGGGAAAATGATCCAATATTACATATCTGTGAATGGTAAAAGTTTGTGAACCTCTTGGATTAGCAGGTAATTTGAAGGTGAAATTAGACTCAACTGTTTTCAATCAATGGGATTACAATCAGGCGTGAATGGACACCCTGTTTTATTTAAAGATCTGTCAATGTGTCAACACATGTTTTTGGAAGTGTATCATGGCATAAACAAAGGAGATTTCTGAGGACCTCAGAAAAAGGGTTGTTGATGCTCATCAGGCTGGAAAAGGTTACAAAACCATCTCTAAAGAGTTTGGACTCCACCAATCCACAGTAAGACACGTGTACAAATCAAGGAAATTTAAGACCATTGTTACCCTAACCAGGGGTGGTTGACCAACTAAGATCACTCTGAAAGCAAGGCATGTAATAGTTGGCAAGGTCATAAAGGACCCCAGGATAACTTCTAAACAACTGAAGGCGTCTCTCAACACCATCAGGAGAACACTGAACATCAATGATGGGCATGGCAGGGCTGCAAAAAGAAAGCCACTGCTCTCCAAAATGAACATTGCTGCTCATCTGCAGTTTGCTAAAGATCACATGGACAAGCCTGAAGGCTGTTGGAAAAATGTCTTGTCGACGGATGAGACCAAAATAGTACTTTTTGGTTTGAATGAGAAGTGTTATGCTGGAATTAAGTGTCTTCCTTTCTCCAAATATAAGAATCTTATCCCATCTGTAAAACATGGTGGTGGTAGTATCATGGTTTGGGCCTGTTTTGGTACATCTTGTCCAGGACGGCTTGCCATCATTAAGAGAACAATTAATTCTGAATAATACCAGCAAATAAAGTACACAAAATCAAAAAAAAAAAAATCAAATACTAAAGGACAATGTCAGGACATCTGTCCATGAACTAAATCTCAAGAATGAGTGGGTCATGCTGCAAGACAACGATCATAAGCTCACAAGTTGTTCCACCAAAGAATGGTTAAAGAAGAATAAAGTTAATGTTTTGGAATGGCCAATTCTATGTTCTGACCTTAATCCAACTGAGATGTTGTGGAAGGACCTGAAGTGAGCAGCTCATGTGAGGAAACCCACCAGCATCCCAGAGCTGAAGCTGTTCTGTATGAAGGAATGGGCTAAAATTCCTCCAAGCTGATGTGCAGGACTGATCAACTGTTACTGGAAATGTTTCGTTGCAGTTATTGCTGTGAAAAGCGGCTCACAAAAGATACTGAAATCAAAGGTTTACAAAATTTTGCCATTTACACATATGTAATATTGAATCATTTTCTCAATAAATAAATGAAAAAAGTGTATTTTTGTCTCAATTATTTAACTGGGTTCTCCAGCTAGTTTTAGGACTTGTGTGAAAATATGATGATATTTTAGCTCATGGAAAGTCTATGGTGGACTTTTGCCAGTCAATGCATCGTGACATGCCCTACACAAAGAACAGAGATAAACAAACCTATCATCTGGTCAGTCACTGCAACAGACACTGGAGTCAGTTTGTCACGGCCTGTCCTTTCCACTGATAATACCTCTATCTGCCAAGAATGTGTCGCTAGTTCAGCAAAAGCTAGCGGTATCCAAATACTTTGCAAGCAGTTTCATGAAATGGTCAGTCAGAAAGCAACTCATACCGGCTCGGACATCACTCGGGTTAACAAGGTCTGGAGTTCCTGGCAGCGGAAGGCGAAAGACAGAGCTGCGTGGAGGAATCTGATCAGACCTAAATGAAACCATCATTGTCGCCCGCAACAGACTGCTATGATGTGATGATGATGAATTTTGCCCTTTAATTTGTAGCTTTTTTTCTAGTAAACGTGACTTGTTGTAAATTTGAAACTGTTTCTTGTCAATATGCACTTTTCTTTCTCATACATTTATGACTTTTTTCTTTTTTCCAGTGTATGTTTGTACATTTTCTGTCATGAATTTGTGACTGACTATAAAAACACTAATAATGTCCCCTCAATATTTACTCTGGAGAAATGGATCGGTTTATTGTCCCTCCCAACATGGAGATGAAATATCCATCATGCAGCATGCTGGCATTGCTCTGGACCCCCAGCTCACGGAAAACAACATATGTAAACCCTTGGCAAAAGCATTTGAGGACCCCCTGGCCTATAGTTTTCTTTTAGGGACAATGGTATATGGTATTCACTTATATAGCGCTTTTATTCTCATCTCTTGATGACCAAAGTGCTTTACAGATCCTGCTATCCACCCATTCACACACACTGATGGTGTGTGATTGTATAATGTGAATGTGTTACTGCTATCCACACATTCACACACAATGAATCAAGAGAAAGTCCACTGCAAAGCATTTCCATTAAATCACTCAGATGAATTGATTTGTCCATTCAGCAACCACTTCACACAAATCTTTTGACCTTGTAATGCATGTGTAACACTCAGTTTCTTTCACTTTCACGTTTGAATTTCATGTTCAGTTTTCCAATAGTCACTCCACAGCATGCCTTTAGCCAAAAAAAAGAGAAAAAAAACCACCTCTTCAAATAGAATGTATGCATAGTGAATTTGCCCTTTTCTGCTTAAGTAGTTCAGAGTGAATGTAAAAGAACTGTTGAAAAATGAATGAAATGGGTGACCTTGTTCATGCATCTGCTGATATACCTACTTCCTCATTTGGTGCTAAAATGCCAGTGAAGGTCTCTTCTTTTAAAATCAAATAAATATTAAAAGTGAGTGATGTTTCAAGGAGAATACACATGCTAAGGGAAGAATAATGCATGAAACAAATATGCAAATTAAGTTTTACTGTCCATCTTTCATTATAACATACATTAATATTTTTTTCTGTACATCTACAGCAGGAAAAATAAGTATTGAACAGTCTGTGCACCATTAAAAACAGTAAATTGGACAGTGTGCTCCAGACTCTCTTTCCTTAATAAGATTGCGGAGGTCTAGAGAGAACTCTTTGCTTCTACCCATCATGAGTTCTTTGTGTTTTAACAATCTGATATTCACAGACCTTTTTAAAGGCTATCAGTCAGGACTTAAGGGAGGTGAAATTAATTTGCACTGATGAAGGATGGAATGGCTTCCTAAATTCTGATGGGTTTCTGCTTGTTTCTTGGCTTTCTACGCCTTTTTGCACCTCTTTTGATTCATGTGTTCAATACTTATTCCCTGTGTCATTCCACTTTATTAAATATAACGTGTTTTGTGAACACAGTTGCCTTGATTTCTTTGCATGTATGGATTACTTGAGTTATTAGTGATCTCTGGTGAAAATCTCAGGTCAATGGCTCCATCACAAATATGTGTAATGAGTAAAATGTTGACGTGTTCAAGACTTATTTTCCCCACTATATGTACAGTTTATGTCACAAAAAAAGTGTCAAACTATAAAGACAATATTTTTTAGCAGACAGTCATTCTTTAGAGGAAGTTGTGACATTTGGTCGATTGCTGAGCTTTAATATGAAAAAAAAACAAAAAAACAAAAAAAAAAACTAAAATGTGGTAAGAAATCGCATTGAGTTTATCCTTTCGAGTCTGATGGGAAATCACACTGCTATTTACCTGGACTCTCTCTTAAATCCACCCTTTTCATCCTCCCTAAGATCCACTGGTGTGGGTGTCGGTTGCTGGCTTATAAGGCACTTAAGTCTATGCTGCAATGATCATTTAATACTGTGAGATCAGAGACAGTTTGTCCTGTCCTGAATTGTGAGACTGCAGCACTGGAGCAGCACAAGGTGAGGACAAAATCATGGGAAAATTGTGGGAAAAACAAGACAAAACCTCCATAGGGTAAAAATGGTAGAAATGGATTAAATAGTTAGTAGTGAGCCAGAGGGTGTATTTTGTTTAAACTTTAATCTGATAAACTGGTGCGTGTAAAGAAAGAGGCGGATTTGGCTTCAGACAATTTATTACACAACTCACACAAGAAGCACAGACAGAAAGACATCTCAGCAAAGACTCTTCTCTTAAATACTATGGCATTCCTCCAGAAGCTTCTAACACACAAAAGGTCACATTGCATTCACTTCCTTAATCCTTTACCATCCTTCTAGAAGTTTCTAACACACAAAAGGTCACACTGCATTCATCCTTCACACCTCCCTGTTATCTCACCAGGGAACCTCTGCTCTTTGTTCTTGTCTAAGATGTTACACCATTATGCTTTCCCCATGTGCCGCCACAATACGAATAATTCAATTTAATTCAATTTTATTTATATAGCGCCAAATCACAGCGCAGGTCATCTCAAGGCACTTTACAAAAAAGGGTGGGTTTAGGCCACGCTCTCAAATTTATAGAACCCAGCAGAGACCCCTTAGAGCAAGCACTGCGGTGACACAGGCAAGAAAAAACTTCCCTTTAACGGGCAGAAACCTCGAGCGGAGAGGACGGCCACCAGCTTCGTCCGGCTGGGTTGAAAAAAGAGGTAAAAAGTAGGAGGCCTGGCTGTAGCTACATTCAAAACAAACATAACAGATACAATTCAGCATTAACATTCACAGCCGGACCTTCCAGTACCAAGCTGGGTTAGGCTCCACATGCAAGTGAAGGCCTGGCAGCGGCAACATTTTTAACTATAGGCTTTATCAAAAAGAAAAGATTTTACTTACTCTTGAATAAAGAGAGAGTGTCTGCCTCCTGATCTGACCTGGGAAGATGGTTCCACAGCAGGGGAGCTTGATAACTGAAAGCTCTACCTCCCAATCTACTTCTGGAGACCTTGGGGACCACCAGGAGTTTGGATTTTTGGGAGCACAGAGCTCTGGTTTGATGATGGGGAACTATGAATTCTTGCAGGTAAGGAGCCAGACCATTAAGGGCTTTATAATTTAGGTGCAATAACTTAACCTCTTGCACTCCGTTGTACCGCGGGTGGGCAAGCCTCTGCATCCCAGAGCGCACGAGGGCGCTCTCGTGCGTCCTCGAGCACACGAGGGCGCAGGAGAGCGCACTGAAAAAAAAAAAAGTCCTTCAACTACAGACACAGCCGCGAACAGATTGGATATGATTGACCTCTCATTCAACTAATAAGAGCCTTGAATTGGGTTTCTGAACCCTTGAAGAACCAATAACTGAAAACCTAGCAAGAAGGACCCGCCTACCAACGCTGTGAATGCAGTGAGCCAATTGAAGCAGAGAAGTTCTGCTGCAGCAGATCATAAAAGGACCTGCAGGAAGAACCGTCACAGACCCAGCAGCACAGAGACCACCCTCAAATGCAACCTGTGTGACAGCGACTGCCATTCGCGCATCGGCATGTTCGGCCACAGGCGGTGCTTATTTTGTTTTTGTTCCAGCAGAGTAGACGTTATGATTTTCTTCCATGTTCATCATAGACCAACGGAGGCCAACGACGAAGGCTGAGTGACACACACGCGTTCGCCAGTCTTTTTTTAATTACTACTGTTATTTGTTTTGAAAAATCGTTCGCCAAAAACCACAATCATGGAAGCACAAAACCACAATAATGGAATTATGTTTCGATCGGGTCGCGAGACCAGAATCACGAGCGGACTAGCGTCGTGTTCGTCTGACAATGAGGAAGAGAAGTTCGCCAGGACACTGCTGTGAAGAGGTAAGGTGTTATAAGCTAAATTATTCTTTATCTCTGAAAATTGTAATCCAAAATGACTTTTGACCGATCGGTAAATTACAACTGTGCAGCGCACGAAGTCTGAAGTTCGTGCGCCGCGGTACACGGGTCGTTCACCGTGTCCAGACCGTGAACGCCGCCCCCCCCCATTCTTCTGTAGCGAGGGGGTGGGGAAGCCGCGATGACTGTGCCGCTGTTGCCATATCGCCACATGAGGCTAATCCGTCATGTAGCGATGGCCGATATCCATCCTCTGTAGCGAGGGTGGGGGGGAACCCCCCCCCCCCCCACACACACACACAGACACAGCCCTGAGTGTCACCTTTCATTAGAGCCCAAAATGAAGCTTCTACATTGAATCATTCAAAAGTTACAGACGTTTTTCCAAACTGCCATTTGGCACAATTTGGCACAGTTCCAAAACGCCTGGGAACTACCTGAGGAAAAAGCTGTGTAATATATTCATTTTTTGTGGTATTGTTACAAAATTTGGACCTCAGCTGGATAACACTTGGTTCTACATTTCTGTTTCATTTTCCAGCCCGGATCTGAAGCTGTGTGTTATTTGCAAGCATTTGTATCCAAAAAAAACACCCAGGCCAAATTTATTTTTTTCAAGTTTACTATGTTTAGATGACTGTAACTCAGTGGCAGGAGCACTTAGAGAGATTATGACTGTTTTGCCAAAAAATTCAAAGTGTTTTCTTTTAAATGAGACCAACCCCATGAAGATGCTGCAAAGGGTTGAAGAACAGCTTTGGATTTAATTTGGGCACATTATTTTTGGGGGGTTTTAGGGAAATTGACCGGAGTGCAAGGGGTTAAATTCAATTCTATATTTTATAGGGAGCCAATGTAAAGAAGCTAAAACTGGGGTAATGTGATCTCTTTTCCCTGTTCTCATCAGGATATGTGCAGCTGAATTCTGAATGAGTTGGAAAAACTTTATGAACTTATTAGGACAACCTGATAAAAGTGAATTACAATAGTCTAGCCTAGAGGTGATAAAGGCATGGACAAGTTTCTCTGCATCTTTATGAGACAATATCCACTTAGTGCAAGTAAAAAAAGGGGTAAAAACAGTGTGAAAGCAGCAATAGGGTTGGTGTGAGTTTGATTATGCCTGAATGTTCATTTAAAATGATTACACTATAAGGACAACAAACAGGGTAAAATATCACGCCAACGTCTAGCCTGTCTTGTTAATGTGCAAACAACCTCTACAAGATGTAATCCTGATGCAAACTTGCAGACATTGGCGTGAAGTATGTGTGCTGTTGGGTACTTATCCTGTCATTTGTAGGATCTATTATAACGTGCTACCAATCTCTCTAGTCAAGGTAAACCCAAAAAAGAGGAAAAGACCAAACTGTTGGACTTCAGTATAACCTCGTTCACAGGATTGTTTGTCACAGTTCGGTGACAAGTTTTCCACTGGAGAACAATTAATACTTTTGTATCCCAGCATCTCTCGCCCAAAGATGCTGGGATAGGCTTCAGTCCCCCCGCAACCCGAAAAAGGATTAAGCGGAAGAAGATGGATGGATGAACTTATATTCTGAGAGACAAAAGTACTGCTTACACAATAAGCTTCCTGGATAGTGTTGTCTCCCTGAAATGACTCCACCATTAACTTGTCTCTCTGCCAGTGGTGGTCTGCATCTTTCTGTGGAATTTTGGCCCTCCTCTCTTTATTTCTTTTGAAGCTTAGAAGGATGCTTTTCATGATTTTTAATGTTTGCACTAGGGAAGCAAGTTATTGATTAAATCATTAATCGTTAGTCGAGTCACCTTATCGAGCAATTAACAGCTAATTGAAAAACGACAATTTTAATGAGGATCTGAATTTCCCTGGGCACAATATGGTCTTTCTATCTTTAACATTGTCACGCCGCGCCGCTCATTAGCGGCGCCACCTGCACGCACACCTGCACATCATCAGCGGCGAGGGATATAAGCCGCCTCGCCCTGAGCTTCGCCCTGAGCCCTGAATCTGGACACTTTGATGTGTAGTGGAATGTACGTATGTGCAGAGTTTGTATACAAAGATGATGTTGCGGGTCATTTTGACCCGGACACTTTTATGTGGGTAAGTAGCTGTACAGATCCAAAATAAACATGCCTCTTTGATGTACTTTATTTTGACTGCCAAGTTAATTGTATTTTGACTGCCAGAGACCCAGGTGTGTGTCGAGGAGGGATTTTCTCTCCCTTGTCCTTGTCACTTTTCTCATGCCATCTCTTTGACAAACACACCAAAAATGAGCTCCAGAAGGTTTACAGCTGAAGAAGCTTCATCACATATTTTGAACTGGGATAGTGATGCAGAGGAAGAGATTTCAGAGACCGAGGACAATGTAATTAATGATCCAGATTGCCAATTTTCTGACGATGAGGAGGATTCAGAGGACGAGCCTGCCATTGTGTCTCCATCGGATGAAAGCCAAGGAATGCAGCAATCATCATCCACAGAGGGGACATGGGCATCTAAAGATGGTAATATAAAATGGTCAACATCACCACACCAAAGCCGAGGTAGACTGTCATCTTCCAATGTCATCAAAATGACTCCCGGTCCTACAAGATTTGCTGTCACACGAGTTGATGATATTCAATCAGCATTTCAGCTCTTCATATCCCCACCAATAGAGAAGATTATACTGGAAATGACCAACTTGGAGGGGAGGAGTGTATTTCAGGAGAAATGGAAGCCACTGGATCAGACTGACTTGCATGCTTACATTGAAATTCTGGTATTAGTTGGAGTGTACAGGTCAAAGGGAGAAGCAACTGCAAGTCTATGGGATGAAGTGTATGGAAGGCCAATCTTTCGAGCAACAATGTCTCTGGAGACATTTCACATGATATCTCTTGTGATCCGATGTGACAACCGTGACACCAGAGCTGGTCGATGTGAAAGAGACAAACTAGCTGCGTTTAGAGATGTATGGGATAAATGGGTTGAAATTCTACCTTTGTTGTACAATCCTGGTCCCCATGTTACTGTAGATGAGCGCCTTGTACCATTCAGGGGGCGCTGTTCTTTCAGACAGTACATGCCCAACAAGCCTGCCAAGTATGGCATCAAAATGTGGGTAGCCTGTGATGCAAAATCTAGCTATGCATGGAATATGCAAGTGTATACTGGAAAGCTACCTGGAGGAGCATCTGAGAAGAATCAGGGGATGTGTGTGGTGCTGGAGATGAGTGAAGGGTTGCAAGGTTATAACATCACATGTGACAACTTCTTTACATCCTACTGCCTTGGAGATGAACTTCAGAAGAGAAAGCTGACTATATTGGGAACAGTCAGAAGAAATAAGCCAGAACTTCCCAGTGAAATTCTGAAGATGCAGGGCAGACCTCTGCATTCCTCAATATTTGTTTTCACTGAGAAAGCAGCAGTTGTTTCATACTGCCCAAAGAGAAACAAAAATGTTCTTGTAATGAGCACAATGCACACAGATGCATCTCTGAGTACAAGAGAAGACATGAAGCCACAAATGATCCTGGACTACAACTCCACCAAAGGAGGAGTTGACAATCTGGACAAAGTCACAGCAACATACAGCTGCCAGCGCAAGACTGCCCATTGGCCCTTGGTGATTTTCTACAACATTGTCTATGTGTCTGCTTACAATGCCTATGTCCTGTGGACTGAAATCAACCAGCAATGGAATGCCGGCAAATTGTACCAACGTCGGCTTTTCCTGGAAGAACTTGGCAAAGCACTTGTCACTCCCAAGATCCAGAGGCGAGCCAGGCCAGCTCGATCCCCAGCAGCTGCAGCTGTCATTGAAAAGGTCAAGGTCAGGTCATCCAACCAATCTGCAATGGATCCAGTGGACACAGGTGTAAAGAAACGGAAAAGATGACAGGTCTGTCCCTCCCGAAAGGACAGTAAAACAAGTACCTCTTGTGTGAAATGCAAGAATTACATCTGCAGAAAGCACACAGTTACATTCTGTCCATCATGTGGAGAGCATCGAAAATGTTGAACATTGAAAATGTGAGAAAAAGGGGCAAGTTAAATGAAAAAAAATGCAGAGGGAAAAACTTGAACAAAATAGTTCTTAAATATAGTGTTGAAATTAAAAATGTATTGTTATGTCTCTTTTATAAATGTTTATATAATCTAAAATAAAGTCGTTATTGTTTTAACCTGTTTTTTTTTACTGTTTTGAGTGGATTTACACAGTACGGGTCAAAATGACCCGCAACATAATCAGTGTAATTTTTTTTCAACATAATACAAGGGTTAATAACCCCAAATGACTCAGTAGCTAACTCTGATAATGGTAACTAAGGAGGAGGTGTCCTGACAAGAGTATTAAAAAAACAAAAACAAACTACAAATGAATCCATTGTGAGAAGCACACCCACCGTTTTAGCCTAACTGTCTCTCTCCTCATTACCTGCAGCCATACTGGGTTACACACCTGCAGTATAAACACAGCTCTGATTGCAGCTTCTGTGTGGGTTTGTTTTGGTCACTCAGTGCTCTTTTTGGCACACCTACTCAGATGTGCATCTCCCAATGACCAGGTCTTCTCATGCTCCGAGTGCATCTTCCCTGATGAAATGCATAGGCGAGTCTGCAAATTCAAACAATTCATCCTAACCTCTGATCAGAATTCTCAATTGCCAACTTCACTTGTTCCTGGGCTCCATCCTCCCCACCTGGAGAACTTGTGTAAGCTCATCATCATCATTACTTGGGAACATTACACTAACTTTCACTGCAGTGGAAGTCCCCGAGGCTGGGGCACCTTCCATTGAAATGCTCACAGAGGGGAAAGATCAAAACCTGTCATAAACTTCCCCGTGCGCTGTGGAGAAGCGCACGGAGGAAGAGAAGCAGGAATGAGGATTAAAGTGCAGGGTTACACCAAACACACATTTATTGATATCAAACAGTTCAAAAATAAAGACTTACAGAAATATAACAGTTGTGCACAAAACGGCTCACACAAATTGTGTGCAGCTGGCAGACCACTGTGCACTGTGGCCACAAAAACAAACAGGACAAAATGACAAACTGTTTGGGTAAATTTAAAGTTCTCCAGGATGCTCAACTGGCACAGGAGAAGAGCGGGGCAGCAGTGCCTAAGCGTAGCAGTTGTGCTGCAAGGGGAAACGCTACAGACAAGCGTAGCAGCACAACCGCAAACAGAAATGCTGACAGATCTTACTCACAGTGCAGGAACAGTCCGAGTCATGCAAGCCCACCAGCGAGCACACACACCAATAATCCTTCACAACATGATGGTCACACGGCGAAGAGAAACCATGTGAGCACGTACAATGGTCCAGTGGTGTTTGACTAGCAAAGAGCTGCTTAAGTACAAACACTGCTGGCATAATAAATTGGGAACACCTGGGCGAGGCGCTTGAAAGATAATAAACGGGACTGGGAACAGCTGATGGAAATGAGAGAGAGAGGGGGCGTGGCCGGACCGGCAGACTGTCAGCAGTGTCACAGAAAGTAGGTCACAGCAGCTGTCTTACAGCTGCCGGTCAGGCAGTGGCTAAGGAAATGGAAACACTGAAATACATACTATAGATACATACACAGCAGTACCTAAACCCACAGAGAACTCAGGACCGAGCCAGGGGAAACCAAGCCGGCTCGGTTCCTGACAAAATCCTACCAGAGAGAAACACATGGTCTTCGCAGATTGTCATCCTTCACCCAGCAATCTTCAAATGTCAAACTTTATTTATTTATATAGCACCTCTCATGCAGCAAAGTGCAACTCAAAGTGCTTTACAGTTGAAAACAATTCCAAAAAACCCCAAAACAAAACAATAAAAAGACAAAGAGAGGCCTCCCCAAGCCCTCCCACCGCGCCCCTAGTCTCATCCAAGACGTCGATCCACCCAACCCCTCAATTCTAGGCATCCTGGCAGAACTAAAAACAATATCTGTCAAAGGTCTGTGGTGGACCACTCCCAGTTACACGGGGTGAGACTCGACTTCCTGGCAGATAAGCACATCTGTCGCAAGGTCTCTGGTGGACTTTTGCCAGTCGGTGCATCGTGACATGCACTACACAAAGAGCAGAGATAAACAAACCTATCATCTGGTCAGTCACTGCAACAGATGCTGGAGTCAATTTGTCTTGGCCTGTCCTTGCCACTGATAATACCTCTATCTGCCAAGAATGTGCCGCTAGCCCAGCAAAAGCTAGCGGTACTCAAATACTTTGCAAGCAGTTTCATGAAATGGTCAGTCAGAAAGCATCTCATACCAGCTTGGATGTTGCCCAGGTTAACAAGGTTAGGACTTCTGGCAGCGGTGGGTGAAGGACAGAGCTGCATGGAGGAATCTGATCAGACCTAAATGAAGCAGTCATTGTCACCCCCGACAGACTGCTATGATTATGATAATGATAGGAGACAGGTACCTAGGGACCATTTAGAATCACCAATTAACCTAACATGCATGTCTTTGGATTGTGGGAGGAAACCAGAGCTCCTGGAGTAAGCCCACGGACCCCAGGAAGACCTTGCAAACTCCACACAGAAAGGTTTCTACCCCTGCCAGCTTGGGTAGGAATGGTAAGTTCTATGGGAGACTGTAAGTGTTTGCTCTATCTGAATAAACACTTACAGTGTCCCTTTCCTTTGTCAGGGCAGTTCCACTAATCTCCATTCTCTGTTCAATAAAGACATACCTTTGCATCTGAGTTTGTGGTGTAAGAGTTGTGTCTGTGTTTTGGTCTGTTTCCTGGTTCAATCATGTCAGGTTGGTCCACCATCTGAGATGGTTGCAATATAGCTACAGTAAGTAAGCTCCAAGGCTCTGTAGGAAACTTTGGCTTCTCTTCCAAGGAGAGGGTGTGACAACCTAGCCAGGAGGCAGGTTTATATCAGGTGTGCTCAGTTACGATGGGGGAACCTCACAAGAAAAAAAAACAAACAAACAAACAAAAAAAAACAAAAACAGCAAATCCAAAATGTTATGTCCACAAACCTGGCATGAAATGATACGGACAAGGATGTTGCACTGGAACTGGGCTTTAATATATAATTAGTCACACTACAACACATGCAGCTCATGGTGGAGTAATCCGGGCAAGAGAGACCCAAATGGTGGACGCTCCCTTATATATGCTGGTGTGATGATGCAGCCGAAAGGTGACGTCATCACACCACATATCTTATTAAAACCATAACATTCTTTCCCCCACTTACAAAAGCACAAAACACATCCAATTAAACCCTCCCCAATCTGGTACTCAGGTAACCCCCAACAAAAATGCAAAAATTATAATAATAAGAACAGTGAACACTCCAACAACAAACAGTAAACATGAACTAAACTAGGGCCTGTGGATGGACAACCACAAAGCCCTGCACGGCTAAGTGGAGTATTCTGCCACTTGGTGGTCCCGCCAGGCTCCGACCTAAAGAGTCCTCCTTTTCTTTTTAACAATCTCCCATGGTAAGGGTGGGTCAACCGGGGTGGCCCTGTGGCAGCCCCACGGCGGACGTGCCCCTGGAGGTGGCAGGCCCCCGGGACAAGGGCTGATCTTCTTAACACAGGAGCCCAGATCCCACACAACCTTCACCGGCTCCTGCGCAGCCTTGTCACCCAGAGCATCCACCTGGACATGCCGCAGCTGGTTTGCATGTTGAACCGAGCCATCCGTCAACCAGAAACACACCGCTCCCAACTTCCCCACAATCCTCAGCGGTGCTCGATGTTTCGCTGGTTGTGATCCGGTCAGTCATCGCCCCTGTTTTTCATCGACACAAACCCGAACCTAGTCCATGAACTGAAGTGGTAACTTGCTCGGCATAATGTGCTGCTGCACTTTCAGCAGCTCCATGCTCTCCTTCGGTCTGGCGCTGTCATAACACTGCGGCAAGGCAGCAGTCACCGTCATTGCAGCGGGCCCCTCACCCGTCGTCGGTCAAAAATAAACATGGGCACTGAATGTGTCCTGTGCCTCTCTGGTGTCGCTGGTCAGAACGGACCCTCCATCTGCTAACTTGGTTGCCCCAACTGCAGCCGGCCAAGCGCAGACACTGAAGCCGTCCAGTTCCTCCTCTGAGTTGCTCTCCTCCCGAGAGCTTGAGGTGTGTGCTTCGGTTTCAGTGCTGTCTGGAGTTACTGCATTCCACACCACAACATCGTTCATGGTTCATGCGCCCACACTTGCTGCACCACATTCCTCTTGCCGGGCACACTTGGGTTTTAATCTGGTGGATCGGGGAACCGTAACCCCCGCAGACTGGGCCTTTCAGAGCAGACCTACAGCCCACTGCATTAGCCTTGTAGTCTTCTGCCATGCTCCTTTTGTCCTCCGAGTCCACTACGTTTGCCGATGTTGTCTGTTCCAGTGTCTTCTGTGACTGGCACCAATTTAGCTCCAAGGCTAGCTTATCTCCAACTGAAGAGCTAGCTCAACTACCATAGCTAAAGTCAAGTCATTAGGTGCCGTTAGCAACCTAGCTTGAAGCCCAGCACTACACCTGTGTTCAGCCAATTGGTCCCGTACCATCTCGTCCTCCAACAGCCCAAAACAGCATACACTAGCTAATTGACTAAGGTCAGCACCAAACTGTTGAATTGGCTCACCAACTCTTTGGCATCTCTGGATAAAGCGAATCTGTCGTACTGTCACACTTTCTGGTGTAGTAAAATGGTTAGCTAGCAGCTCCACAACATCCTACTATGAGTTCGTCGTGCCAAGCATCCAGAGAATCCTCTGGCCTTCAGTGTCCAAGCTGTGGACAAGCAGCGCTCACGTCCTCACCTTATCCAGCTTCCTCAGGTCCAACGCTGTGATGTATGTTTTGAATGCATCGGGCCAATGTGGCCATGGAACTGGTGGTTCCCCGGGGAGCTCGAGGAAAGGCCGCAGTGGTGTTAAGCACGCCTCCTTGGGTTAATCCTCAGTCGCCAAATGTTATGTCCACAAATCTGGCATGAAATGAGACGGACAAGGATGTTGCACTGGAACTGGGCTTAATTATATAACTAGTCACACTACAACACGTGCAGCTCGTGGTGAAGTCATCTGGGCAAGAAAGCCCCTAATGGCGGATGCTCCCTTATATATGCTGGTGTGATGATGCAGCTGGAAGGTGACATCATTACACTGCATATCATAATAAAATCCCTCATAACACAAACGAGGCAGTTCAGTGGAGTTGCAGTCCTGGTTTTTGCAGAAAAGGAGAACTCTAGTAAATTAGCACTGTTTGACTTTGGAGACAATAAAATGTCCCAAATCTTCTGACCCTGCCTGCCTATCACTTGCTCATCTGTAGAGATGGAGGAGGAAAAAGCAAAGCGGCCATAACTGCAAAAAATAATTCTTTACCCGTAAGCATTCCAACCAATTTCTCAAAATTTAGCATATGAAAAGAAAATCACATTCTTTCTTCAGAGGGGCAGTTGAAAATTTAAAACACCCCACCAGCAGAAAACTGGAATTTTAAGGGGTTAAGTCCGGAAACTTGCCAAGTTAATTTTAGTCAGACTAACCCAGGATTTACACTGACTCCAGATGAGGTCCATTGCAGATGCAGTATGGATAGACCCTTGCGTTCATCCCTATCAAATCCGTTTGTGTTTTGCAGCGGCATGGATAAAAACAGAGTTTTGAAATACAAGATCGCACAAGAATTATACAAAATAACACAAGATCTCGAGGAAGATCCAAGAGTAACCATTTGCAATCATGTGATAAGAAAGAAGACATCTCTGTTGTCATTCAGTCCATACAGCCAATCATGTACAGTAGAACGAAATTATGTTTCTCCTATCTACAGTGTTAATCACATGTAGAATCACTGCCATAAACAACTTCTCCTTCCCTCATTCTATTATGCTGAGCACCAAACTAGAAGGTGGGAAGTCATCATAGCAGTCTGTCGTAGGCGACAATGACTGTTTCATTTAGGTCTGATAAGATTCCTCCACGCAGCTCTGTCCTTCACCTTCCGCTGCCAGGAACTCCTGTCTATATCCAACTTCTTCAGATTTCTTTATACACTGTCTTTAAATCTGAGCCTTGGTCTACCCTGATTGCATTTGTCCTGACATAACTGTGAGTAGAGTAACTGCCGAGGGAGATGCTGGCGATCCATCCTCTCAGCATGTCTGACACATCTCAGGTTCATCTGTATTAGCATGTCCTCCATTGATGGTAGACCAGCGCATTTCAGCACTTCTATGTTGGTTATATTGTCTTTCCATGAGATGTTCATTATGGCTTGAAGGTGTCTCAACATGTACGCTTGGAGTTTCTTTACCTGCACCCTGTAGACAGTCCAAGTTTCAGCACCGTACAATAGAGTAGCCAGTACTGTCACTCTGTACACTTTGCATTTCACATGGATAGACATGTCGATTGCTCCACAGTCTCTCCCTCAAGCTTCCAAACACAGCATTCACTCTTCCCATTCTGAGAGATAATTCATCCTCCAGCCTAGCATTCTCTGAAACATTACTCTTGAGATATTTGAAAGTCTTACACTTGACTAGTGGCTCTGTACCAATGCTGATCTCTTCATGAAGTGATGCTGATAACTGAAACTTTGGTGGTTGATAAAGGCACTCTGTCTCCCTGATGTTGATTTTGAGGCTGAATTGGTTAGCTGTTCTTGCAAATTTCTCCACTAAAGATTGCAGATCTTCTGTACTGTGTGCAACTAGAGCACTGTCGTTGGCAAAGAGCATTTCTCTTACTACCTTTATTTACTCTTGGCTTTAACCCTCTAATTGCCCTAGGTGCCGTGTGGTGCCTGGGGAAATGCAAGGCAACTCAAGGCCCCCCCAATGGTCAAGAGTGGTAAAAAAAATTTTGTGTAAAATAGTTCAGATTTCCAAGGCTATAACTTGAAAGTTACATGAGATAATGGCTTACTGTCAATTAGAAAGCTGTAGAATATGATCCAAAGTTTCAGATAGGAATAAATTTAAGCATCTAATTTGCATAATGTCACAGCAGCTATATAAATTACATAACTCAGTAAAAAGTTGACTTTGGACACATTTACATAAAGAATGGTCCTGTTTTTTTTTGACGCAGAGTTGTCTACAGGGACATGCTTTTATCTAATCTTCAAAGTATATGAACCAGAAAATCAATAAAAAATTCAAAATCATATATTTCTTTTACCTGTTGCCCGGTGGGGGGGCTCGCTCGCCCACGGGACCGGTCCGATTTTGTCCATCGTGGCCGATGTTTTGCGTTTACTTAATGATTTACACCCGCTTACACATCTACAAACTCTTATAATTATCCCACATGAATTTCATTTGTATTAAGCCACTATTTTTCCCGTTTCATGCAGTTTCAGTCATCATCGCTGCCGCGATGACCAAACGTGATGGCATCCACATGTGTGAGCTCAAAGTGGGAAAAGGAAGAATAATAATGAGGATTTCTTCTTCTTTGCTATATTCCATGTCAGCCATGATTCCTTTGGCACGTGTCTGACACCTTCTAAACTGTCACATCAATACAGATTAGTACAAATTCTCAGTATAGCCGGGGGACGTCAGTAAGTTGACACATGCAGTTGCTGCGCTGTGCCACTGGGGGCGCGTGACCCATCCATAAAATGTGAACAGTTAAAGGGTTAAACTGTGCCACATTGAAAAAGTCTCCTTCTTTCCTTGTTTGAATGTATACTCCTTCTGAAGTGTCTTTGAAGGCCACCTCAAGCATGGCTGCCAGATATAGCAAGAAGTGTGTAGGCGCCAGCACACACCCTTGTTTCACCCCGTTGCTTACTGAAAAGTCGTTAGACACTGAACCACTCATTGCCACATTTGCTTGCATACCTGGGCTGCACGGTGGTGCAGTGGTTTAGCACTGTGGCAGCACAGTTTACCCTCCGCCGGGGGATCGCGGGGATCATGAGATCGTGGGTTCGATCCCAGCCCCCGACTAACAGTGAGCTGTGTGGAGTTTGCATGTTCTCCCCGTGTTGCGTGGGTTTACTCCGGGATTTCTCCGGTTTCCTCCCGCATACCAAAAACATGTAGGTTTAGGGCGCTCGCGCACGCAGCGACCGGCAGACGGTGGCTTGTCACCAGACTGCAAACCAAATCTACCTACGGGTACAAATAAGTAACAAAAAAAAAAAAAAAACCTGTATGGAGTGCCTCGATCAGGTTGACAAACTTCTCTGTACAGCCATATTTACTGAGTACCTGCCAAAGTCCTTGTCGCAATACAGAATCGAAGGCTTTACTGAAGTCAATAAAGACTACATAAAGCGGCATGTTCTGTTCGATACACATTTTTTAAGTAACAAATCATGTCAGTTGTGCTTCTTCCACTTCTAAAGCCATACTGGGTTTCCGGGAGTACATTCTGCAAGATGTGTTCACTGAGTCTGTTAAGTAGTATACGTGAGAGAATCTTACCAACAGTGGCTAGCAGTGATATACCTTGGTAATTTCCACAATCTTCCCTGTCACCTTTCTTGAACAAAGACACAATACTTGCATCCTTCCAGTCTTGAGGTACTTTCTGGGCATCCCATATCTCTTGGATGAGCTTGTGCAGGCAGTTGGTCAGCTGAACACCACCAAATTTTGACATAACGCACGGCTCAGGAGACGCACACACACAGGCTCAGAGAAGTTCAAATAGTTTATTAGCAACAGGGGTGAATGGATGTGTGTCTGCGGGATGTAAATGTATTGGTGGCGGCGTCTGCTTCGGGCACAGAGGCAGGAGACCGTACAGCCGGCAACCCTATGGGAAAGAGCACAACGACACAGGGTGACGGGCACACACCAACACAGGAGGAGAATAAGCGAGAGAGGAGCTTACTTGCAAGGGACAGATGACTGGCACTACAAGGACGGGACCCGGGAGACAGCCACCTGCAGGACTCGGTGCAGCAGCGAGGAATGGCGAGGGAGAGGCTTGTCCGCCGCCGAGGAATCCACCTGTGCACAGGGGAGCAGACTGGAAGCAAAGGAGGTAAGGGCTTCTTACCGAAGGCGTCGTGCTGAAGGAAAGGTTGACTCACAATGATGAGTAGAGAAGTCTGACGGCTCCAGGCCGAAGCTCAGGGCGAGGCGGCTTATATTCCTCGCCGCTGATGATGTGCAGGTGTGCGTGCAGGTGGCGCCGCTGATGAGCGGCGCGGCGTGACAGTACTCCCCCCTCTAGCAGCGCCTCCTGGCGATGGCTTCTCTGGGTGCGCTCGGTGGAAATCAGCGATGAGCGAGGGGTCTAACACAAACGACTGGGGCACCCACTGTCGATGTTCAGGCCCGTAGCCCTCCCAGTCCACCAAGTACTGCAACCCACGACCCCGGCGCCGGGAGTCCAGGATGGAAGAGACGACCCAGGCCGGATGGCCACCAACCATCCGGGGCGCGGATTGTGCAGCAGGAGGAGGGCAAAGGGGGTCGGAGACTGCCAGCTTCACCTTAGACACGTGGAAGGTGGGATGGATGCGGATGGAGGGGGGAATAGCCACACGCACAGCTACCGGGTTGATGATCCGTGTGATTGGGTAGGGTCCCACAAAGCACTGTGCCAGCTTCCTCCTCTCGCCTTTCAATGTTATGTCCTGGGTCGACACGTAGACTCGTTGCCCAACTCTGTACGCCGGGCAGGTCTTCTGTGCCGGTCCGCCACAGTTCTGTTGCGCTCCGCTGTGCGTAAAAGCGCATTACGCGCAGATGCCCAGATGGAGCGGAACTGCCTGAGATGCGCCCTAACTGATGGGACAGTTACCTCACTCTCCTGCGTCGGGAACAGTGGGGGGTCGTAACCCAGGGACGCCTTGAAGGGGGACATCCCTGTAGCAGAAGAGCGAGCGGTGTTGTGGGCGTATTCAACCCAGGCAAGATGGTTACTCCAGGACGTAGGTTTGGATGCAGTCACACAGCGGAGCGCAGCCTCCAGCTCCTGGTTGGTCTGCTCACACTGCCCATTGGATTGGGGGTGATGGCCGGAGGAGAGGCTCACCTTGGCTCCGATGGCGTTACAAAACGACCTCCAAACCTCAGAGGAAAATTGGGGCCCCCGGTCCGAGACCACGTCCACCGGAATCCCGTGCAGCCTGACCACGTGTTGGATGAGGAGGTCCGCCGTCTCCAGGGCAGTAGGGAGACCTCGCAGGGGAACGAAGTACACCGCCTTGGAGAAGCGATCCACGATGGTCAGGATGGTGTCGTAGGAGTTGGAGACTGGGAGTCCAGTGACGAAGTCCAGGGCGATGTGCGACCAGGGCCTGCCAGGGACGGGCAGGGGCTGGAGCAGACCTGCTGGAGGGGCGTTTCCCGACTTATTGGTGGCACAAATTGGACAAGCCCGGGCGTAGCGGGCCGCATCCCTCCACAGGCCCGGCCACCAAAAGGACCGCTGGAGGAGATCTATCATCCGGGAGGAGCCAGGGTGACAGGTGAGCCTGGAGGTGTGTAGCCAGTGGATGACCTCTCCTCGAACCGCAGATGGCACGAATAGTCTTCCCTCTGGTCCGCCGCCAGGGTCAGGTTCCACCTACTGCGCCTTCTGGATCTTGCTCTCTATGTCCCAGGAGATGGCTCCCACGATGCACGACCTGGGCAGGATGGTGTGGAGCGCGTCCTCCGACTCCTCGGGGGCGAATTGCCTAGAGAGGGCGTCGGGCAGGCCGTTCTTAGAGCCAGGCCTGAAGGTGATGGAGAACTGGAACCTGGCGAAGAACAAGGACCAGCGCGCCTGGCGGGCGTTCAGGCGCTTGGCAGATCGAAGACATTCCAAGTTCTTGTGGTCCATAAGGACCACGAACGGCAGGTCCGCCCCCTCTAGCCAGTGACGCCACTCTTGCAGCTCGAGCTTGATGGCGAGGAGCTCTCTGTCCCCCACGTCGTAATTTCTCTCCGCCGGGGACAAGCGCCGGGAGAAGAAGGCGCAGGGCCTTTTGGCGCCGTCGTCAGGCGACCGCTGGGATAGCACCGCTCCCACTCCTGTGTCCGAAGCATCCACCTCCACGATGCACTGCAGCGCGGGGTCGACCTGGCGAAGGACCCGGGAGGAGGAGAACTCCGCCTTCAGCGCCTGAAAAGCAGCTGCGGCCTCTTCGGTCCACCGGAACGGGACCTTAGGGGTCATGAGGCGGATCAGCGGTCCGACGATGGTGCTGAAGTTTGGAACAAAGCGGCGGTAGAAGTTCGCGAATCCCACGAACTGTTGCACCTGTTTCCTCGATGCAGGTGTAGGCCACTCTACCACCGCCTTCACCTTCTCTGGGTCTGGACGCACCTGGTCGTGAGCGATGACGAATCCCAGGAAGGAGGTTGTTCTAGCAAAAAATTCGCACTTCTCAGCCTTCACGTATAGCTGGTTCTCCAGCAGCCTTTGGAGGACCCGCCTCACATGGACCTGGTGCTCGTCCCTGGACTTGGAGAAGATGAGTTATCATCCAGGTAGACGAACACAAAGAGGCCGATGAAGTCCCGGAGGACGTCGTTGATGAGGCGCTGAAAGACGGCAGGAGCGTTGGTCAACCCGAACGGCATTACCAGGTATTCAAAGTGGCCGTTCGGGGTACGGAAGGCTGTCTTCCACTCATCTCCCTCCCCGATCCGGACGAGGTGGTATGCGCTGCGTAGATCCAGCTTGGTGAACCAGGTCGCCCCCTGGAGGGAGTGGAAAGCGGTGTCCATGAGGGGCAGGGTGTAACGATCCCTCTCCGTGATGTCAGTTAGGGCCCGATAGTCAATGCAAGGACGGAGGGATCCGTCCTTTTTCCCAACGAAGAAGAACCCTGCCCCCACGGGTGATGATGATGGGCGGATTATCCCAGCACTCAGTGACTCTTTTAAGTAGGCGTTCATCGTCTCCTTCTCCGGCGCCGACAGACTGTAGAGCCGACCAGAAGGTAAGGGTGCCCCCTGGCGGAGGTTGATGGCGCAGTCAAAGGGCCGATGAGGAGGGAGAGACATGGCCTTGGTCTTACTGAATACCATGCCCAGGTCGTGAAATTCCAGAGGCACCAGGGACAGGTCCGGGGGTGCAGCGTCCGTAGCGGGGGGAGAAGCGGACGGAGAGCAGGCAGCGGACTGAAGGCAGGTGCCCATGCAGAACGTGCTCCATGCCGATACCCCAGCTGACTTCCAATCAAGGACAGGGTTGTGGAGGCGTAGCCAGGGATACCCCAGGATGACGGGCGACACAGAGTTGGGCAGGATGAGAAAGGTTATCTCCTCCCGGTGGTTACCAGAGATGATCACCGGGACCGGGATGGTCTGGTGCGTGACTCTCCCAAGGGAAGCACGGGAGAGGTTGACCAGGGAGATGGGGTCTTTGAGCGCCTGGCAGCGGATGCCCAATCGGGTTGCCAGGCTTTGTGAAATGAAGCTGCCTTCTGCGCCCGAATCCACCAGTGTGTGGGTGAGGTGCCCAATGGGGTTGTGGCAGAAACGGATGGGCAGCTTTAATTGAGTGTGTGAGTTTAACCGATCAAGATCCGCAAGGCCCCCTACAGTGACTCGCGGACCCCGCCGACTGGCTTTCCGTGGGCAAAGCTTCACCGTGTGTTGGTCATCTCCGCAATACATGCAGAGATCCAACTCACGGCGGCGTTGTCTCTCCGCAGGTGAAAGCATTGTCCAGCCCGTCACCATCGGCTCCGACTCCTCGGGGCACGATGGTGGCGGCGCCGCCAGGGGGCGAGCTTGGAACAGGCGCGGCGAGGCTCCATGAGGGCGAGAAGAAGATGACTTCCGCCCTGAGGAGCGCTCGCGCACCCTGTTATCCAAACTAATCGCTAAGGATGTCAGCTCCGCTAGCGTCTCAGGAATATCCCGCCCAGCCAGTTCATCCCTCAGATCATCATTGAGGCTGCGGAGAAAAAGGCCGCAGAGGGAGCGTTCCTCCCAGCCTACTTCCTCCGCCGCTACCCGGAAGTCGACCGCGTAGTCCGCTGCCAACCGGCTTCCCTGCTGGAGGGCGAGAAGCCGATCGACCTGGACCGTCTCGGTTGGAGTATGGTCAAAGACCTCCAGGAAGCGCCTCACGAATTGGTCATATGTGAGGGCAGCATAACTGGGCCTCGCCATTACGGCGTAGGTCCACGTTAAAGCTCGCCCCTCCAGGAGATTCCCGATATAACCAATTCGGCTATGATCTGAGGGAAAGTCTCCGGGCACACGGTGGGAAACGGACTCACACTGCATAATAAACCCCCGCGCTCCGCCGAGCTTACCGCTAAAGCGGGTGGGGGTTGGAATGGGTGTGAGCCGAACCGGTGCACTCGGAGCCTGCTGGACGGCCACTGGAGCAGCAGGAGCCGCGCCACCCTGACGAGTCGGGGGGAACGACTGTTGGGGGTCCAAGCGGCCCAACTGGTTAGTCAAATTTAACAATTGATTGAAAATCACCTGTTGCTGATAGGCTAATTGATCCACTCGAGCCTCGAGAGTGGAAAACCGGTGTGCGAGCCCGCCGTCTGCCGAGCCCGCCGTCTGCTGAGCCGCTCTGCTGAAGCCGTACTGACATAACGCACAGCTCAGGAGACGCACACACACAGGCTCAGAGAAGTTCAAATAGTTTAATAGCAACAGGGGTGAATGGATGTGTGTCTGCGGGATGTAAATGTATTGGTGGCGGCGTCTGCTTCGGGCACAGAGGCAGGAGACCGTACAGCCGGCAACCCTATGGGAAAGAGCACAAAGACACAGGGTGACGGGCACACACCAACACAGGAGGAGAATAAGCGAGAGAGGAGCTTACTTGCAAGGGACAGATGACTGGCACTACAAGGACGGGACCCGGGAGACAGCCACCTGCAGGACTCGGTGCAGCAGCGAGGAATGGCGAGGGAGAGGCGTTGTCCGCCGCCGAGGAATCCACCTGTGCACAGGGGAGCAGACTGGAAACAAAGGAGGTAAGGGCTTCTTACCAAAGGCGTCGTGCTGAAGGAAAGGTTGACTCACAATGATGAGTAGAGAAGTCTGACGGCTTCAGGCCGAAGCTCAGGGCGAGGCGGCTTATATTCCTCGCCGCTGATGATGTGCAGGTGTGCGTGCAGGTGGCGCCGCTGATGAGCGGCGCGGCGTGACAAATTTCCACTATTCTGCTGGAATTCCATCCCTTCCTGGAGCTTTACCATACTGTTCCAAGGTTCCAAGGTTCCAAGGTTGTCATAGCCAGGAGCGGCACTGGGGTTAAGCTCCCAGTGCTCATAAAATACATACAATTCTTGTGCTCATAAAATGCTCCTTATGGCGTGCGTCTCGAAAAGCCTCTGACAACTAAGTCCAACTCCTAGCCTGCCCGAGTGGTTTAGTTTCTAAGCCCGGCGGAACTGCTTTTACTAATAGGAGAAGGGGCGAGGGCGGATCTCTGGTGCCTTAAAACCAGATGTTTTGGGTAGATGGTGGCTCATCAACCTGGGAAGGTAGCCCATCTAGGGGAAGGTAAACCCTGATTTCAAACCTCCGCTGCCTTGCGGCATACCCAGTCACGGGAAAGGCTTCGGGAGTCAACCCTGAGGAAAAATCCAGAGTCAGAGCCCCTAAGGCAGTTCTATGTTGTGCTCAACATCGTTCTGGCAGCTCCTGCAACGGCGCTGGTGCCAAACTGTAGCAGCCCTACTGTTCCTTTGGATTCATCAGTGACGTGGAGAGGGGGGACATGCTGCATGGGCAACACCTTGTCCTCCATATCTTCCTGCCCAGGCTTGAATCCTACCAACGCCCAACGCTGGAAGGTAGAACACCGGATCACTGGAGAGGACACTCCAGCTTCGCCTTTGGCGTAGACAAAACATGGGGAATGACAGTTACCGGTTATAAGCCACCGCTCAATTGGCGTAGAGCGTGGCGCCAGGGGTTGTTCCCGATGGTGGGAGGGATCATCGGATCTCACTGGACACCTACCGCCCGCCTCAAGCTGGGCAGCCCCCAGCAAATAAGGTGTTGTCCCGCCACAGCTTGCTTTCCTCATTGGGTGCATGGGGATGAGGAGAAGTCCGAACAGCAGGCTGAGAACCTTCGCACCAGGCAAGACAATAAAACAAAAAAGACCAACTCTAAAACTGGGAACTTGGAACGTCCGCACTATGATGACAGGACTCGCTGCTAACCTCAAGGACATCAACGACACCAGGAAGACTGCCATCATCAATAATGAGCTGAAGAGAGTGGGAGTGGATATCGCCACTCTCCAGGAAACACGGTTGGCTGACGCAGGCACACTGAGAGAGAAGGACTACACGTTCTACTGGCAGGGAAAGGGCAGTGACGAACACAGGGAACACGGAGTGGGCTTCGCAGTGAAGAACACCTTGCTGAAGATGGTGGAACCGGGCAGCACTGGCTCTGCACGACTCCTCACCCTCCGCCTGAACACCACTCAAGGCCCAGTCACCCTTGTCAGTGTGTATGCCCCAACACTGACAGCCACACCAGAGGCAAAAGACGAGTTCTACGAGAATCTCGCAACAATTCGTTAGTTTTCTCTCAGGGTGGCCTAATACATCACTTGCAGTCGGATACACCATATCCTTCAGTGTTGCCCATTTCTCTTCTATGTCATTCTCTGAGTTGCTGCTGTCTGTCTTTCAAGTTTTCATCCATTTTCTGTGTAAGTTCTTCCTGCTTCTTTTGGCATTTCAGTGCACTAGTGTTTAGCTTCCATGGTGGCTTCGCACCCATCCTGCAATGCTGTTTTCATCTGCAGATCCTTAATCTAGAGCTCAGCATAACATGATCAGTATCACAGTCCGCACCTTTCATTTCTCTGGTGTCCAATACATCCCTTATGTCTCTCTGCCTTATGATAATTGTCATGAATCCGGGTTTGGAGGCCAAACCCGATTGTGACTTATTGTTATGCTTTGGCCTAGTTTTCCTCCTGACAGCTCTGGCACGCCCCCTCCTTCCGTCAAGTGCCGCCAGCTGCACTGTCACCGGTGTTCACACACATACGTACACACAACACATGCAGACGCTTCATTCATTGCCATTCACACACTCTTATGTGCTCTCTCACACACCTGGTGTCAATCAGTTCTGCCCACGCATTCTCACACTGGCAATCTCTTTCCTCGTGAGCTTCAGGAGTATATGTTTGCCGCTTCTGAGGAGGGAGATTGTCGGGGCATTCGCCTCTATACGCGGCAGCTAGTTCTCCCCGTATATGATCCATTACCTTCGTTGTTCTCCAGCCCGTCACTGCAAACCTGTTTATTCCGTTGGTGTTTCGGCTGGCCCTGCATTTCACCCCATGCTCCAGACTGCACAGTTCACCCCGGATTAGCTCCAGCCCTGTAAGTGTTGTTTTGCCTTTCTTTCCCGTGCTATTTGTAGCCCTGCAGCACTAGGCTGACCACCTTTCCTGTTTTGTGTGTAACGCAGCCCTGCAGCACTAGGCTCCGTATAAACCAGGCTGTAGAGCATTCGGCAGATGCCTTGTATGTCTGGTGGCCTTTATTCCATCATCTCATCATTCTGTACCTTGTGGTTGAACTGAATTATATTTTTGTGGTGAACTTAAATAATCATGGAACTCTCTACTCCTGCGATTGGGTTTTTCATTCTCTCCCCATGCGCCGTGTTATGGCACACGGGGGTTTGTGATAATGAGGTAGTCTAACAAGTGCCAGTGCTTGGATCTTGGGTGCATCCATGTCTTCTTGTGTGTGTCCTTGTGCTTAAATAGGCTGTTGGTTAACACAGGGTTGTACTCTGAACATAGTGCAAGTAGAAGTTCTCCATTTGCACTGCACTTGCCTACTTTTGCAGCTGTAACGGACTGCATCTGGAGTTAGTGTAAATCCTGGATTAGACCCATCATCTTTTCCCAACCTTGATCCAGACATCCAACGCATACTATTTCTTCTATGTGGCTTTCACTGATACACTACGGGCGGTGGTGGTTCTGTAGAGTGTATAGAGTGGCTTGTCCGAATAACTGGAGGGTTGGCGGTTCAACTCCTACTCTCCTCAACCATCCTGCTGTTATGCCTTTCTTCTTCTTCTTCTTCTTCTTCTTCTTCTTCTTCTTCTTCTTCTTCTTTTAGATTTGATTGACGATTGGCAACCAGCTTACAGGTGCATTACCGCCACGTACTTGTGCCCTTGGACAAAAAACTTACACACCTTTCCTCCTCTGTCTGTGACTGGTGAATAAATGTTTGATGGTAGTTGAAGAGGCCATTGTCATGACTTAGCGGTCATGTTGGCATTAGTCTGCCTCAGGGCATCTGTGGCTAAAGAGTTAGCTTACCACTATCAGTATTGTTCTATAAAGTGAATGAATAATGGATTCACTGTAAAATGCTATGGGTTGTGTTAATAATAATGGATTTATCCATATTTATTAGCTGGCACTGGAAGACCTGTGGGTTGTGACACAGGTGTTTTTTTTTTTTTTTTTTGTTTTGTTTTTTTTGTAGTCTATCATAGCAATTATCTGTGAGGAGTTTTTGGCTATCTAGAAAAACCTCCATCTGACAATGACTAACCTCAAAACAAAGTGAGTAAGCAGCAGCAATGCAGAGAAGAGTCCAGCCCCTGAGAAAATCTCAAACTGCAATTAGAAACTGATTTGAAAGGGTCTGTCACTTTGGAATAGATCTCACTGATAATTGCCCAGCTAACCTAAGGTGATTGGTGAATGTCACTTGTGGTAACGTATCGTCACATACTGTATTGCTATCTGTCCGTGTGGTTAGCTCTCCTCACTCTCCTGAGGATTTTGCTTTTAACTGTGTTTTAACCACTTTTTTCCATCTACCGTTAGTTCTCATTTCTGTTTATCAAGCCTCTTGCGCCTGTGTGCGCACTCAGTGTCACCTAATCACCCTCTTTTGCCTTCTGTTCACCTTTCATCGGTGTTTTTGTTAGCTTTGGGTTAGCCACTAGTTATGGCTACTAGCTCTCCTTCCTCTCCTCCTCTGGTGTGCTCTCTCTGTCAGATGTTTAGCTACACCTCTGCCTCTTTTAGTGATAACAGTAAATGTAATAAATGTTGTCTTTTTGAGGTGCTCGAGGCGAGGTTGTCTGATTTGGAATCCCGGCTCCGCTGCATTGAAACACCGTCTGCGCCAGTTACTCTTGACGGACGTCCCCTAGCTGCAGCGGAGCTCACTAGCATAGGGCGACCCGTTAGCGATCCTCCGGTCCTCCTCAGCAGCAAGGAGACTGGGTGAGTGACGGTGAGAAGGAAGCCTAGCCGCAAAGCCCCGGTTCACCACCAACCTGTTCACGTTTCTAATTGTTTTTCCCTGCTCAGCGACACACCCGCTGAGGAAACAACTCTGATCATTGGCGACTCTGTAGTCAGAAACGGGAACCTAGAGACTCCAGCGGCCATAGTCAAATGCATTCCTGTGGCCAGAGCAGGCAACATCGAGTCAAATTTGAAAATGCTGGCTAAAAGTAACTGTAAATACTCCACAATTGTTATTCACGCTGGCATTAATGACATCCGTCTCCGGTAGTCGGAAGTCACAAAACTTAATGTAGAATCGGTGTGTGGCTTTGCCAAAACAATGTCTGCCTCTGTAGTATTCTCTGGGCCCCTCCCCAATCTGACCAGTGATGACATGTTTAGCCGCTCGTCATCCTTGAACCCCTGGCTGTCTGTGTGGTGTCCTGCAAACAACGTGGGCTACATTGACAATTGGAACTCATTTTGGGGAAAACCTGGTCTTGTGAGACGAGACAGCGTCCATCCCACTTTGGATGTTGCGTCTCATTTATCTAACAATCTGGCATCTTTTTTATCCAAATTTCCAAAATCTTGACAACTCAGAGTTGGGACCAGGAAGCAGAGTCGCAGTCTTACACGCCTCTCTGCAGCTCCTTTTCATCCGCCACCCCTCAACTTAGCCCCTGTCTTCCCCATCAGAGAATCACTGTCTGCTCCCTCCAAAGTAAATAAAAATATAATGTATAAGTATCCCAAAGTGATTAAACAAAAAAAAGTTGGTAAAACTCAAATTAAACATGAAGCCTCTAAATTGAATGATTTGGCCTCTGTTCCTCCTCATAATTTAAAAATTAAATGCAGTTTGTTAAATATTAGGTCTCTAACTCCCAAGTCTCTCCTAGTCCATGATCTATTAATTGATCATCAGATTGATTTAATATCCTTCACAGAGACTTGGTTAGGGCAAGAGGATAATGTTGGTTTAAATGAATCAACTCCCTCTTGTTATTTAAACTGTCAAAATCCCAGAAGTTCTGGTCGTGGAGGAGGAGTAGCAACAATTTACCATTCCAAATTACTAGTTAATGTAAAGCAAAAATCATGTTATAATTACTTTGAAGGCCTGGTCCTCAGTATTGGGCACTTTAGTAATTTTAGGCTAAACCCAATTTTATTTGCCATAGTTTATCGTCCTCCATCAACCTACTCAGAATTTTTATCCGAATTTGCTGAATTCTTGGCTTATTTAGTGCTGAAATCCGATAGAATAATTATAGTAGGGGACTTTAATATACATGTAGATGTAGATAGTGACTGCCTTAATGTGGCATTTAATTCAATATTAGACTCGATTGGGTTTCCTCAGAAAGTAGGAAATTCTACCCATTATCTCCACCATACGTTGGACCTTGTTCTGACATATGGCATAGAAATAGAAAATCTGGTAGTGTCTCCTCATAACCCTGTACTGTCAGACCATTGTCTGTTAACCTTTGATTTTACTATTTCTGACTATTTGGCTCCTAAAGACAAATATTACTACAGTAGATGCCTCTCAGATGATGCTGTTACCAAATTTATTCAGATTGTTTCCTCTATGCCATGTGTCAACACAACAGAAATAAGCTACAGACAGCTTGCTCCTTCTGTAATTGATAGTATGGTAGATAGTGTTACAGCTTCTCTGCAACAGACTCTAGACTTGGTGGCCCTCTTAAAAAAGAAAAAGTCTAACCAGAGATTTCTAACTCCTAGGTTCAACACAGAAACTCGTAGCTTAAAACAGAAGACTCGTCAATTAGAAAGAAAATGGTGCTCCACTAATTTAGATGAAATCTATTTAGCTTGGAGAAATCATCTTTTAATTTATAAAAAAATCTCTTAGAAAAGCTAGAATGAGTTATTGTTCTGCATTAATAGAAGAGAACAAGAATAATCACAGGTTTCTTTTCAGTACTGTAGCCAGGTTGATAAAGAGTCAGGACTCTTGTCAATCCTAGCATTCCCTTAGAGCTTACTAGTCAGGACTTTATGAACTTTTTCAATAATGAAATTTCATCCATCAGAGATAAAACCAATCAGATTCTTCCCACCGTTAACTTAAATACAGTAACTACTACAACTTCTTCAATTGATCTCTGTCTTGATGAGTTTACTCCAATTGACCTTTTAGAGTTAGACGAAATAGCTTCCTCATCCAAGCCTTCAACTTGTCTTTTAGACCCTATTCCTACCAGGTTATTTAAAGAAGTCTTCCCACTTATTGTTAGCTTTATTTTTCATATATTCAATTCTTCATTAACTTTAGGCCATGTACCGCAGGCTTTTAAAACTGATGTAATTAAACCCTTACTCAAAAAGCCAATGCTAGATCCAGGAGCTTTAGCTAACTATAGACCAATCTCTAATCTCTCTTTCATTTCAAAAATCTTAGAAAGAGTTGTTGCTACACATTTTTTTGACTACCTGCAGGGAAATGGTTTACTTGAAGAGTTTCAATCTGGGTTTAGAATCCATCATAGTACTGAAACAGCCTTAGCGAAGGTCACTACCAACCTCCTTATCACATCTGATAATGGACTTGTTTCTGTACTTGTCCTTTTAGACCTTAGTGCAGCTTTTGATACTATTGACCACAATATTGTACTTGATAGATTAGAACACTATGTTGGACTTAATGGAACTTCATTGCAGTGGTTTAGATCTTATTTATCTGATAGGTTCCAGTTTGTTCATGTAAATAATGAGTTTTCTTTCAACTCAAAGCTCAGTCATGGAGTTCCACAGGGATCTGTGCTAGGCCCTACTCTTTTTAGTTTATATATGCTTCCGTTAGGCAACATTATTAGAAAGCACTGTATACATTTTCATTGTTATGCAGATTACACACAATTATGCCTGTCAATGAAGCCAGCTGATAGTAATCAATTAGCCAAGTTAGAAACCTGTCTTAAGGAAATCAAAGCTTGGATGACTTGTAATTCCCTGTTATTAAATTCAGATAAGACTGAAGTCATTCTTGTTGGTCCAAAAAACCTTAGAAACACCTTTCCAAATCAAACTTTCAGTTTGGATGTGTTTACTCTTTCTCTTAATAGCTCTGTGAGGAACCTTGGAATTATTTTTGATCAAGATCTGTCTTTCATTTCACATATTAAAATTTGTTTCTAAGACTGCCTTCTATCATTTGCGTAATATTACCAAGATTAGGAGCATCTTGTCTCAGAGTGATGCTGAGAAACTGATCCACGCTTTTGTTAGCTCGAGATTAGATTATTGTAATTCTTTATTATCAGGTTGTCCTAAAACATCTTTAAAAAGTCTTCAGCTTATCCAAAATGCTGCAGCAAGAGTTTTAACAGGTACTAGAAAGAGAGATCATATCGCTCCGGTTCTGGCCTCCCTTCATTGGCTTCCCATAGAGTTTAGAATTAAGTTTAAAATCCTTCTTCTTACTTACAAAGCTCTAAACAATCAGGCCCCCTTTTTTTAAAAGATCTGATACCACCTTATTATCCTAACAGAGCACTATGCTCCCAAAATAAGATAAGATAAGATAAGATAAGATAAGCCTTTATTAGTCCCACAATGGGGAAATTCCAGGATTGCAACAGCACAGGGATAGCAACACTCACAGCAACAATCAGAAAGCAAGAAAAAAACAAGAGCAGCTATTATACATATGTACATATTACTATATATATATATATATATATATATACAGTATATAGACACACAGTGCGGAGCATTGTGGTTGGTGGATGTACAGCAGAAAGTCTAAGCTCTCTCTCCGCGGATGCGACGGGCCAGCTGGATGTCTTTGGGCATGATGGTGACCCTCTTGGCGGGGATGGCGCACAGGTTGGTGTCCTCGAAGAGACCCACCAGGTAGGCCTCGCTGGTCTCCTGCAGAGCCATGACGGCGGAGCTCTGGAAGCGCAGGTCGGTCTTGAAATCCTGAGTGATCTCCCTCACCAGGCACTGGAAGGGCAGCTTACGGATGAGCAGCTCTGTGGATTTCTGGTATTTCTGGTAAAATGAAATATAAAAAAATGAAAAAAAAGATTTCTGGTAAAATGCAGGATTACTTGTAATACCTAGAATCTCCAAAAGTACATTGGGAGGCAGAGCCTTCAGTTATCAAGCTCCTCTCCTGTGGAACCAGCTGCCAATTTAGATTCTGGAGTCAGACTCAATCTCTGTTTTTAAGAATAGGGTTAAAACCTTCCTTTTTGATATAGCCTACAATTAGTGAGGGATCATGTGTTTCTGAGCCCTCCCTTAGTTATGCTGCTAATAGGTTTAGTCAGCCGGGGGACCTCCAATAATGCATTGGGCCTCACTCCTTTCTTCACTCTCAATTAATTTTTTTTTTTTTTTTGCTGGTCATTAACATCTGTTTGTTCTCTCCCATAGATTGAGTCCCCATTGTGCTGTTTGCTCTCTACATGTCTGTTCTTTTCACCTTCTCTGTCCTCTCACCCCCCAGCCAGTCGCAGCAGATGACTGCCCCTCCCTGAGCCTGGTTCTGCTGGAGGTTTCTTCCTGTTAAAAGGGAGTTTTTCCTCTCCACCATCGCCAAGTGCTTGCTCACAAAGGATCGCCTGATTGCTGAGGTCTTTCTACAACTGTGGGGGTTCCCCCTACAGTTGAAAGTGCTATGAGATGACTGTTGTTGTGAAATGGCGCTATATAAATAAAGTTGAATTGAACCTCTGACACAATATACACAGAATGCATCCTAAGCTATGGCAGTTTAGATGATAAATCTATTTACAATCTCAGCTGCAACTACAGAAGTGGTAGAAAATACTTTACATTAATCCAAGTCATTGTGTTTTTATTTAATCTGTAATACCGTCATCTTCTTCCTTCCGGGCAGATTATCAAATCAAATCAAATCAAATCAAACTTTATTGTCATATTGCTGTACATACAACTGTAGTGCAGGCAAGATGAAATTGCGTTTCTCTCGGCATCCATATAAGAAGCAGCATGATTTAAGACACATTCCCACATAGCCCCCCCCCACCCCCCCATCCATTCACACATCCCTGAGACATACTTGGGGAAAAAAAAGAATAACTAACTATAATATACATAATGTCCGTAGGTGCAGTAGTGTGTATGAGAGATTCCGGGTCAACTGTTCAGCATCCTGACAGCTTGTGGAAGGAAGCTGCTGATCAGTCTGGTGGTTCTGCCTCCGATGCTCCGGAATCGTTTACCAGATGGAAGAAGTTCAAAGTGTTTATGCAGAGGGTGAGAACGGTCCTTGACAATGTTTAGTGCCCTGCTCCTACAATGGTACTGAAAAAGTTCTTGGACAGAGGGGAGGGAGACTCCAATTACCCTCTCCACCCCCTTGACTATCCTCTGCAGGGATTTTTGTCTGACATACTGCAGCTGGAGTACCATGTAGCAATGCAGTACGTCAGAACACTCTCCACCACACCTCTGTAGAAGGTCCTGAGGATGCAGATGGGGAGAGAGGCCTGTTTGAGTTTCCTCAAGAAGTGCAGTCTCTGCTGAGCCCGCTTCCTGATCTCCAAGGAATTCTTGCTCCAGGTCAGGTCCTGCGAGATCTGCACTCTGAGGAACTTGATGTTCTCCACTCTCTCCACTAAACGGCCGCCGATGCTGAGGGGGGCGTGCTCAGGCTGCGACCGCCGGAAGTCGATAATCATCTCCTTCGTTTTGTCCACGTTGAGCACCAGATTGTTCTCCCTGCACCAGCCCTCCAGGTCTCTCACTTCTTCCCTGTACATTGATTCCTCATCCCTCTGGATAAGTCCCACCACCGTGGTGTCATCTGCAAACTTAATAATCTGGTTCCCCTCGTGTCTGGATACACAGTCATGTGTTAGAAGTGTAAACAACAGTGGACTGAGTACACAGCCTTGAGGGGATCCGGTACTCAACGTGACAGACTTGGAGATGTTGTTTCCAACCCGGACAGACTGAGGTCTCTCAGTCAGAAAATCCAGGATCCAGAGACATGTGGCGGTGTTCAGACCGAGAAGGAGTAATTTCTCCATCAGTCTCTGGGGAATAATGGTGTTGAATGCTGAGCTGAAATCAATGTACAGGAGTCTGGCGTAGGTGTCTTTCTGGTCCAGGTGGGTGATGACAGAGTGTAGGGTGGTGACTATAGCATCCTCCGTGGAGCGGTTTGAACGATATGCAAACTGGAGCGGGTCGTGTGATGCAGGGAGGCAGGCTGTAATGTGTGGTTTGACAAGCCGCTGAAAACACTTCATCACAATTGGTGTCAGTGTAACAGGACGATAGTCATTCAAACAGGACACCACTGGTTTCTTTGCCACCGGTACAATGATAGAGGTCTTGAAGCATCTGGGAACGATGGCCTGACTCAGGGAGATGTTATAAATGTCAGTCAGGACATCTGCCAACTCACTCGTGCAGTCTCGGAGCACACGTCCCGGAATGTTGTCTGGACCTGCAGCTTTGCGTGGGTTGACTCTGGTTAGGGTCCTCCGTAAGATTAGGGTTTAAAAGGAGGACTCATGGTGCAGGCAGGATTGACTGCAAAAATAATAAATTATTAACAAAACTCAAACACAAATAAACAGCAACACGGGGGCTTAAAGCAACACAGGAGATCATGGAACAAAAACTCACAGGAATAAACTAGCACCTGTAATTAGGGGAATAAACGACAGGGAAACAACGACGATGATGCCAGACAGAGTAAAAACACAAACTGACATAAATGGCGAGACTACTAATTACAAACGCCAGACAGGTGGGAACAATCAAGTGCTAAATTTGAGCAAGCATGAGGAAATGGCTTTGGTATGGAAACATGAAGAGCTGGGGACAATAGGGAGACAAATTCACAAACCAGACCACAAAAATGACAATAGAGACATACAAGGAATGACCACAGTGGACCAGGGTGTTGAGTCTAAAATACTTTAAACCCCAGTTCTTTGATACGACGGCCAAATAACTAGGCTGAGAGATGAAGTATATTTTCCTTTTTTCCCTGAAAGTGAGATATGGATACAAGCAGCGCTGGAACACCACTCTTTAGGCCATTCCCCAAGGAAGTGTGTTACCCCAAAATTGAGCCCTATAGTTTTTATAAGTTTAACCACTCCCTCATGCAAGAGGAAGGGGTTTTACCTCATTGTATCAATACACTTCCGCTTATGTGGCAGCTCTGCTATGTGCAGAACTGATTCTAACTGATTTCAGCAAATGAATTATAGAGTGTAAACTAAACTAAACACTAAAAGAAGTGCCAGAAAGACAGAGCAATCATGTCATTTTACCGACAATACCCCCTGTTGAGGTGTCCTGTTGGGGCACCTCACTATCTATCTATCTATCTATCTATCTATCTATCTATCTATCTATCTATCTATCTATCTATCTATCTATCTATATCTATATCTATATCTATATCTATATATATATATATATATATATATATATATATATATAAAACCTAAACTTACGTTTTTGCATCTCCCCCTGTTGAGATGGGTCTAAACCCATCTCATAACCCTATTCTATCCCCCATGTGTAGTGTTTATAAAGTTCTATATGTGCGTGATGTCCTCTTTCTGGCATTCGCATAGACCTGCCCCCCCTCAGGTTGCCATTTCTCCAGAGGACATCGGGTGTGGTGCAGACATCATGAGTTAATATAGCTAACAATCCTATATGTGCAAAATATATTCAAAACTAAACTATCCTCATCTATGCATATATATATATATATATATATATATATATGAATACATTCATATACATGCATCTATTCTTTCATTAATCATTTATCACAAAGGAAACCTGTAGGGCAGACGCACAGCACAGCAAAATCTAACACCATGTGAATGTGCATTGTAGACCCTATTGCAGACCCTAAACTATCTCATCGGCGTCTTCTAGATTCCCATCTAAGTTCAGTCATGGCACAATCTCGTCATCGTCCTGGCAATAGGTGGGCAGGTGGGTCCCCTTGATATGGAGGCGGGTCCTTGGAAGAGAAGGCCACTAAAATAGAGCTTTCTTTTATTTTTTTTAAAAAATTTTTATCCTTTTAATTTTGATTCTTTAATCATGGGAATACAACAGCATCCGCAAAAACAAAGATCAATAAACTAATAATTATACTTATAAGGGCTCTTTGAATTATTTTTTCCATTTGCCATAATATATATTATCAAACCAACTACTTACATGATTATCAATGCCAGATTAAGCTTTATTGAGCCTTTAGCTCTTATATTTTCATTTTTCTAAAATTTAAGCTATACTTTATAATCATTTTATTAAAAATATGCAACTTATGGATTTTATAACTATTTTAGTAAATTGATTGATTAATTATGCAAAAGGTTTTTCTTTTTCTTTTTCTTTTTTCTAAACATTAATTGTGCTATATAATAATCAACCAGATCCCGCAATTTCAATAACTTTAAATTTGTAAACAATAAATTAGTATGTTCAAGATACCCGACTTTGTGTATAACATGGACAGCCCTTTTTGTAATGTTAGCAATGAATTAAGTATACTTTTATAACTGTTACCCCAGGCCTCTATACAATAGGTCAAGAATGCAAATATCAATGAGCAATACAAGATATAAAGTGATTTGTCTTAATTTTATTTATAATTGCAATATTTTTTGCAACTTTATTTGTTTTTATCTGACATGTGGTTTCCAACTACTTTTATCATCTAATATTATCTTGTAATATAAATTCACTAATTATGCATTTATCTGTTGAGATCACATGTTTTAAAAGTGTGTGTGTGTGTGTTACAACATATGACTGTAACTTTTATCCATATATGAACTGTTTTAATATGCTATATTAACAAGCCGTTTGATATGTCTATTGTATTTTGTGTTCCAAGACTGTCCTGGGAGTAAACTGGCCTTGAAGCCTTGTGGCTTTATCTTGTGGTGTCTCCAAGTTATGTCTCCAAGTTTGCATAGAGACTCCTACTATTAATATATATTATTGTCAATGTCTGATCCGAATTCATAATTCCATTTAATTGTTGATCATAATAAGTACACTTATTGTTAATATGATTAAAATAGTTATTGTCTGGGTCAATATCTCCTAAAATGTCTTGTGGTTGCTGTTCAGTATTGACAAAGGTTTCAGCTTCAATCTACCCTAATACACTTCCATTATTAAATAAGGAAAAGGAAAAAAAAAAAGAAGAAACACTAAGGAAAAAAAAACACACAAAAATCTCCACTCATAATTTTACTGCACTATTATTCGTACATCACAACAACTAAGGTTTAAATTTATCTAATTCCTCCATTTCTCTTATCAATACCTTACATTTCTTTGTCCATGTTAATTGTATTTTCCCCTGTTTTCTGAGAGCCCTTTTAAATTTGAAAAATTTTATGAAGTGTATATTTATGTTATCATATGTCTTTTTGCATCTTTTTGCATCTGATTAGAATTTTAGCGTTACAAAGATAATAAATCACGGACTTCTGCCAATATCTGAGTTCCTGGAGGCACTGTGCGCTTGATACAGTGGGGCTTGTGCCAGTACCCACTTAATCTTTTGTAAAGCAATTTTAATAAATGTAAAAATCTGTATTGTCTTTGTAGTAAATTCTAAATCAAGTCCCACAGTAAACATAAATTCAACACAAGTTTGACTTTTCTTAAACATTTGGAACTTTTCTCATAGATTTGCATGGTTTTCTTCCTTATCAGTTTACCTTGTTCCTTATAGACATGATATTTCCTGTACAATAATCTACAGATATTCCTTAAATATCTGGAAATTTATTGATGTAACTTTTAACTTCTCCTATTGAATGTTGTGATTTCATTAATGGTTTCATTTGTATTTTTCTCTTCATTATTGATCATCTATTGATAATTTTTATGGATTATCTATTTTTCTGAGGATTGCTAATTATTTTTGCTAATTAATTTCTTTGATACTCTCTGTTTGATGTATGGAGACGCACATGCAGCAAAGTTACAGGGTATTTGCTTGATTATTTTACTGAAAGGAAGTGTGTTACCACTTTTAATTTAGATGAAAATTTGTGGGTAGTACAGCTCCTTCAAAATGAGTTTTCAATAATCATGGCTTCTTTTATGTAGTCTCTTGAACTAATTTACAAATTCCATTTAAGAAAAACAAAATAGCTATTTGTGCATATTTGATATGTTTTAGAATTGATAAATAATACTGTCTGTGTACCTATCTGTGTCCAACTGAACACAGATAGGTTGAATTTGTATAAATGAATAAAAATTGTGTCACACTCTTTCAGTCAGTGGAAAGGTGGGCATTTTGCCTAATTAAAATTTGGTTTAATTTTGTACAAGGAATGCCTCATTTTATACATTCCTTGGTAAATTATGGGGTGGAATGTAGTCCCAAGGCCCAGCTTGGCCATGGCTGAGCATCAGGAAAACACATTCCTTATTACTGTCACATTTCTGATATATGATGTTAAAATGTATCCTGCAGTGCTGTATCATATAAACATTACATTTGTAAAGTCAGGGTCATTTAAACCATTATGCTTTATGTCATTTACAATGTCATACAAAGTCATACTTCAAAAAATGCTTATCAATTTAGGGGTCCTTTCTCCTGGGTCAGTCAATGTCAATGTCAATGTTGCCCCTTCCAGTCAATTAATGTCAATTATTGTTTTTATTATTTTATTACATATTGCATATGTCACCAAAGATTTATTAAATTAAAAGGTAATGATGATGTTATGATTCCTTGTTAATTTGGCAAATTTAATTCCCGGTGAAAGCTAAAAAATTTTTTTTGAATGCTTTTCCCTTTCCTTCTGAAAAACAAAGAATAAGGAATAGCAAAAACAAAAACAACAACAACAACAACAACAAAAACAAACCTTTAAATCACACCTAAAGCTGGGGCCTGTGTGTTTTTTCTTTGAAGGCTGAGTCTGTCTATTCTTATCTAGGTCAGACTGACACAACTCACTGATCAGTCTGTTTATGATTAAAATTAAATTATCTTTCTCCATTTTATAAGAATTCTTGTGCTATTTCTATCTTTTCTGTTCATAAATTTACCATCTCCCAATAATAAAAACTTCATCATCATCTTGCTATGCTCTCCAGGAGGGAAAAAGCCACAGCATGGACTGTCCCAGATCCTGCTCTCGTGCTTTTCCCATTTTTTATTTACATGGTCAGGCCTCTGTTTGATAATCCGTAGTCTCTGGCAAATCATATGCACAATCACATTAATTATCAATTTCTTTTGAACCTCTATGCTTTAAATCATGTAATATAGGGTATACATAAAACCTTCAGTGATGAGGCATTATTAAGTTACATCATGATATTGTAATATTCAATTAATTTCATCATTGTCATGCTGGTAACATTGATTAAGATGTAAACATTTATACTTAACTTGGTGTTTGATGCACATGTGGTCACGTCGTCACATGTTAGTCCTGCGTCCTTTTTTTCCTGTAAAGTGCACTGTTATGCTTCAATCAAAGAAAAAAGTCAGTAGTACGTCAAAAATTGCTTTAAAAATAAGTAAATAATTTATCACGTACGCAACATTAGTTAAAAACCCACAAAGTTAAATTGAAAAAATAAAACCCCAAAACTTTGCAAAAATACCCATATCTAGATTACTTCTTTTAATTCCCCTGTCACAGATCATCACCCACACAGCCTGTTTTTTTCATTCTCCCCTTTTTTTTCTAAAACAACCACACACACACACAAACACAGAATTGCTTCTCTCTCCTACCTCCACAAGGTCGAAGCAGCAAGATAGACAGACAGATAGATACATACTTTATTTTGAACAAAAAAGTAAAACAAAAACAAAACAAATGACAAATGTAATAAAGTAACAGTATACAGTGTTCAAAAGGGAGAAGGAAGAAGTGAACACTTCTTAATTCCAACTCCTCTTTTCCATAAATACACCCATGTGAATTACATACAAATGACCACATTTAAGACCCCAAGTAAACAATTAACTGTATTTTGTACATATCAACATTAACACCCATCCATCCTAACATACATTGATGTCCATACATCAAAACCAGCCTCAAACAACACAGATATACTGTACACAGCACTGTCCCACCCATCATTCCATAGTGTCCCAGAGTGAGCATAGTGAATCGTACATATAAATACTACCCTTCTAACATATATCCTTCAAGCAAATAATGTTTATACCTCTTTTTGAATTGATTTCTGTTTGTACATAGTTTCAGTTCCGGCTCCAGACTGTTCCACAAACCCACCCCACAGACAGATATGCATATACTTTTCTTGGTTGTTAGTATCTTGGGTTTAGTAAAGTTTAAGTCTCCTCTCAAATTATAATCATTGTCTCTTTTTTTTAAAAATATTTTTTGTATATTAGTTGGGAGTTGATTATTAATTGCCCTGTACATGACTTGTGCTGTCTTAAATTTAACTAAATCGATGAACTTTATGACATGCTGTAGCCACACATGTGACTTACATAATGCCTTACATAATGCCTCGCATCTTAGATATGAACAAAGTGCAGAGTTTCCTTGGAGATAACAGGAAGTTGTGAAAGTGTGATCTTTTGTGTGTCAGAGACTGCTTGGAGGATCCTTTGTGTGTCAAAGACTGTGAGGGGGATGTTAAGGGATTAAGGAAGGAATGCATTGTTACCTTTGAGGTGAATGCAATGTGACTTGTGAGCTGTGGGGAGACCTGGGTATATAAGGGACGAGTTTTTTCTGAGATGTCCTCTTTCTACTATGCTTATGTTGGAGGTGTGTAATAAACTGCTTGAGACAAACCTGCCTCGTCATTTACACACTCCACACTGGTGACCCAAGACGAAGCATGCAACACGAAGAGAATTCCCCGGGGCCAGCCTCGTTGGGAGCCCCCAGCCAAGCGTATGCCGTTACAATCCAGCTACCGGATTTTTGGCAGCACAACCCGCGTTCCTGGTTCCACCTGGTTGAGGCGCAGTGCATCCTCCGGGGGATATCGGTGGATGACATGAAATTCTACCATGTGGTCGCAAAGCTCGACACCCACATGGCTCAGCATGTGGAGAGCCTGCTGGATCAGCCACCAGCCAGCGACAAATACGGCGCGTTGAAGGCCGCACTCATCCAGCACTACACACTCTCGGTTGAGGAGAGAGCAGAGAGACTCCTGGTGCGGACTGGGTTAGGAGATTGCACGGCTATTGACCTGATGGAGAGGATGCTGAGATTGAAAGGCTCGGACGACGACCACTTCATTTTTACCCACCTCTTCCTCAGGAACCTTCCGTCAACAATGAGAGCGGCCCTGGCCAGTTTGCCGTTGCTGGCCAAGCGGGACTACCATGCACTGGCCCGGGAGGCACATTGGATCATCATGGCCAGCAGAGAGCTCGCGACCACGGTGGCAGCGACGGAGCTCGGCGCGACGACCGGAGATGGCGGGGAGCCATTGACGGCGGTAGCGGAACCACCGACAACGGCGGGGGCGGGGGCCAAGGAACACGGAGGAGACACCCTTTGTTTCTACCACCGCCGCTTTGCAGAGAAGGCACGCAAATGTATACCACCGTGCCAGTTCAAGCGCTCGGGAAAACGCCAAGACGGGGGTCAGTAGCAGCTGCGGCCCTCGGGGAGGAGAACAAGCTGCTCTACATGACGGACGCACGCTCGGGGAGACACTTCCTCGTGGACACCGGCGCCAAGTTGAGTTTCATCACACCGTCCTACTCTGACCGGCTGGCAGGATCCAGCGGCCCTGAGATGGCAGCAGCAAACGAATCAGAGATTAAGACCTTTGGTGAGAGGACTCTGCTTCTGTCTCTACACGACTGTACATTTGAGTGGACTTTTGTCATAGCAGCATTGAATTTCAATATATTGGGGGCTGATTTTTTGTGCTCACATGGTTTGTTGGTTGATGTCGCTAACAGGCGCCTGGTTAATGCACTTTCTTTTGATTCTATTCCCTGTACAGCTCGAGCGTCCCGGCCAACAGCACAAGCCAACATCACAGCTGCAAGCGGTAAGTTTCACACACTGCTCACTCAGTTCCCAGCACTCACGGTCCCCACATTTTTGGCAGACGTCGCTAAACACGGGGTGGAACATTTTATTACCACCACCGGGCCGCCCGTTTTTGCAAAACCTTGGCGCTTGGACGCAGCTAAACTGGCCATAGCGCGCGAGGAGTTCGCCAACCTGGAGAGGTTGGTCATCATCAGGCGTTCAAACAGCCCATGGGCTTCCCCGCTACACATGGTCCCGAAAGCTGATGGTTCGTGGTGACCTTGCGGGGATTTCCACAGGTTGAACAACGCTATAGCGCACGACTGCTACTCAATTCCTCATATCGAAGATTTTTCCGTTCATTTGGCAGGAGCGCGCGTTTTTTCTAAAATAGACTTTGTCCGCGGTTACCACCAAGTCCCAGTGCGCGCTGAGGACATACCCAAAACAGCGGTGATAACTCTGTTTGGTCTATTCAAGTTTTTGCGCATGCCTTTTGGGCTTAAAGGGGCTACACAGACGTTCCAACGCATGATGGACGCGGTGCTGCGCGATCTCCCTTTCGTGTTCGTCTACCTGGACGATATCTTGGTAGCCAGAGCGTCCGAAGACGAACACAAAAACCACCTCACGGAGGTTGGGAGAGCACGGTTTAATAATCAACCCAGCGAAGTGTCAGTTTGGGGTGACGCAGATTGATTTTTTAGGGCACCGCATCTCTGCCGAAGGAGCGGTTCCGCTGCCTGACAAAGTGCGCGCGGTAGCAGACTTCCCCCGACCACAAACGGTCAGGGCGTTACAGGAGTTTTTGGGAATGGTGAATTTTTATAACCATTTCCTCCCCCGCACAGCGCAGCTCATGCAACCGCTGTACGCCGCGCTCAAAAAACAGAAACCCGCGAATAAGATCGAATGGTCCCCGGAGCGAGAGTGGGCGTTCTCGGAAGTCAAGGCAGCCCTGGCAAACACTGCATTGTTGGCACATCCAGACCCAACTGCCCACATAGCGCTCACTACTGACGCATCAGATGTGGCCATAGGGGCGGTCGTGGAGCAGCGTGTAGCCGGGGCTTGGCAGCTGCTTGCCTTTTTCAGCAGGACTTTGCGCAATTGTGAACGTAAATACAGCGCATTTGACGGGGAGTTGCTGGCTCTCCACTTGGCCATTTGCCACTTCCACATATGGCTGGAAGGGCGCTGTTTCACCGCATTCATTGACCACAAGCCACTAACAATCGCGATGGCCAAGGTTATAGAACCGTGGTCGGGCCGGCAGCAGAGACAGCTGGCCGCGATCTCAGAGTTTACTACCGATATTCAGCACGTGTCGGGTAAACTGAATGTAGTGGAAGACTGCCTCTCGTGCGCCGTGGCTGCCCCGGTCCGCATGGGGATAGATTACACAGCCATGGCTGCGGAGCAGGTTAGTGACGTGGATGTGCGCGCGCTCCAGTCTGGACCAACAGGGTTAAGGCTGGAGAACAGGGTGCTGCAAGATGGTATGCCCCCCTAATCTGTGATGTCTCTACGGGGCGACCGCGTCCCGTGGTACCGGCCGTGTGGCGCCGCTGCGTTTTTGACTCGATTCATTCTTTGGCGCACCCGGGAGTGTGCGCGTCGGTCAAAATGGTAGGGGAAAAATTTGTGTGGCCGAGCCTTCGCAAACAAGTGAAAGAGTGGGCAGCAGCCTGCATGGCGTGCCAACGAGCCAAGGTACACAGACATATGAGGGCTCCCTTGGAGCCGTTTCACATCCCGGCTAAGAGGTTCGACCATGTTCATGTGGACCTTGTGGGCCCCCTCCCGCCATCACAGGGGTGCACACACCTTCTGACGATGGTGGACCGCACCATGCGCTGGGCGGAGGTGGTTTCACTGGCGTCAACCACAGCCGTGGAGGTGGCGCGCACATTTTTAACAGCATGGGTGGCGCGTTTTGGAGTCCCGTCAGACATTACGTCCAACAGAGGCCCTCAATTTGTTTCCGAACTTTGGTCAATAATGGCCCGCAGCCTGGGTGTCACAATTCACCGTACAACCGCGTACAATCCACAGGCTAATGGGTTATGCGAACGTTTTCATAGGTCATTGAAAGCAGCTCTCAGGGCGTCACTGACGGATGCAAAGTGGGTAGACAAGCTACCGTGGGTTTTATTGGGGTTACGTTCTGCGCCTAAAGAGGACTTGGAGGCTTCCCCAGCTGAACTCGTTTTTGCGCAGCCACTTCGGTTGCCCGGGGAGTTTCTCCCAGATAATCCTGCGCCGGGCAGCTCCCCGTCTCAGCTGTTGCAGCGTAGCATCGACACAGGCACGCTGCCGGGCCCTGTCCACCACAGTTTTCCGTGCGTTTTTGTACCTAAAACTTTGAAAAACGCGGAGTTTGCTTTTGTCAGACACGATGCACATCACCCCCCACTGCGACCATGTTATGATGGACCGTTCAGAGTGCTGGAAACAGGGGACACGCATTTTTTGCTAGATTTGGGGGGTAGGGGGGAAAAGGTTGGCATAAACAGACTCAAACCCGCTTTTGTGGTGGCAGACGAGCAAATGCTGTTGGCGAGGGCCCCTCATCATGGAAGACCCCCCGGGGAGCTTCCCAGAGTAAAATTTCCCCAGAACACCCGCAGGGACTGACAAAAGGTTGTCACCCCCAGACAGCAGCTCCCCAGCATGACAGCGCCGCGGAGGCGGTGAATCCTGGTTACAGCAGATATGGGAGAAGACTGAAGCCCAAGCAGCATGTGGATTTATGTGTAATGATTCTGTCACAGCATGCAGACTGTTATTCTTTTGTTCGATCCAATATGCTCGGGGGGGGGGGGGTGTAGCCACACATGTGACTTACATAATGCCTCGCATCTTAGATAAGAACAAAGTGCAGAGTTTTCTTGGAGATAACAGGAAGTTGTGAAAGTGTGATCTTTTGTGTGTCAGAGACTGCTTGGAGGATCCTTTGTGTGTCAAAGACTGTGAGGGGGATGTTAAGGGATTAAGGAAGGAATGCATTGTTACCTTTGAGGTGAATGCAATGTGACTTGTGAGCTGTGGGGAGACCTGGGTATATAAGGGACGAGTTTTTTCTGAGCTGTCCTCTTTCTACTATGCTTATGTTGGAGGTGTGTAATAAACTGCTTGAGACAAACCTGCCTCATCATTTACACACTCCACAATGTGACTTTAAAAACAACGAATTGGTATGGTCCCTATATCCTACATTATTTATTCTCCTTATAATCTTTTTTGTAATGTGCATATTGACTGTAGGTTGGTCTTGTAGGTGTTTCCCCAGACTTCTACACAATAGTTAAGATAAGGTAGAAACAGTGAATTGTACATTAAGAACAATGATTTATAGTCCAAGATGTGTCTTGTCTTCCCCAGTATCCCTATACATTTTGCCAACTTGGCCCAGATGTGACTGATGTGAGGTTTCCAGCAGATTTTATTGTCTAGCGTCACCCCCAGAAACTTATTTTCCTGTACTGTTTCTATTCTGGTATCATCTATCGTTACCATTATTTCATGATTTATTTTATAATTTCCAAACAACATAATCTTTGTTTTTTTTAGAATTAGAGATAATTTATTTTTGTTGAACCACTGCGTTAACTTTTTCATTTCAGTTGTGACCACCTCTAAAACCTGCTGCAAATTCTCACCAGTGCAAAGGATATTTGTGTCATCCGCAAACAAAATAAATTTCAGAATTTTTGATACTTGGCATATGTCATTTATATACAAAATAAAGAGTTTGGGTCCCAAAACTGACCCCTGGGGCACACCACAAGTGATGTCCAATGAAGGGTGATTTGTGGTCACCAATTTGTACAAATTGTTGTCTGTTACTTAAATAACTTTCCACCCAACTCACTCTGACCCCTCTTATCCCATACCTTTCCAGTTTCCTTAGTAGTATTCTGTGGTCAGTGGTGTCAAAAGCTTTCTTTAAATCTATAAATACTCCTACAGCAAACTTTTTTTTATCTATACAACTAGTAATTTCTTCAATAAGTTCAATCAGTGCCAAAGATGTAGATTTATCTGCTCTAAAACCATACTGGCTGTCTGTAAGGAGGTTGTGTTTTTCAATGAAATCATCCAGTCTCTTAGTGAAGATTTTTTTCAAGTATTTTGGAGAATTGTGAGAGTAAAGAGACTGGCCTGTAATTTGTGAAACAATGACTGTCTCCTGTTTTGTATAGAGGTATTACTTTTGCTATTTTCGTTTTGTTTGGAAATTTACCAGTTTGAAATGACAGGTTATAGATGTGGGTGAGTGGCTTAACAATTCCTTCAATTACTTTTTTCACTATTGTCATGTCAATTTCATTCCAGTCCGTTGATTTTTTGTTCTTAAATTTACTCACAGTCTCGATAATTTCCTTTTCAGTAACTGCACCCAAAAGATTGTGTTTGGATTTCTATCTTCTATTTCATTTACAGAACCACTGTTGTTTGTTTCTGTTGTCACTATTGATTTTGCTAATTCAGGACCAACGTTTACAAAAAATTTATTGAAACCACTGACCACATCCTCCATATTATTTACCAAATTGCCATTTTCAGTAAAATATTCTGGATAATTAGCATTCTTAGGTCGATTACTAATAACCCCATTGAGTACTTGCCATATTCCTCTTAAGTTATTTTTATTATCCTCTAATATTCTGTTCTAGTATTCTTTCTTACAGGTCCTCATTATATTAGTAAGCTTATTTTTATATCTTTTATATTTTATCTCAGCCTCCACCATTCTGCACTTAATGAATTGTTTATATAATGTATTCTTCTTTTTACATGCATTTATTAACCCCTTGGTGACCCAAGGAATATTTTTCTTTGGTGGTCTGTCACTGTATTGTTTTATAGGACAGTTTTTATTGTACAATGATTGAAATATTTGTAAAAATTTATCATATGCTTTATTTATATCATTTTCATCATAAACTATCTTCCAGTCTTGTACTAATAATTCCTTTGTCAGTAAATACATAGATTATTCGGTTCTTATTGTTTTATATTTAATATTTTTGGTATACTTTTTCTTCCTATAATCACATTGATAGACAACAAAAATCAGCAGGTGGTCACTGATATTATTCAATAAAATCCCACTCCTGATATTATTTTCCATAATGTTTGTGAATATGTTATCTATTAGTGTGGCACTGTGTGACGTGATTCTGCAAGGTCAGGTAATTGTTGGATATAAACCCATACTGTACATTGTGTTGATAAATTCTTCTGTCAAACTATGTTGTTTTGAGTTCATCAGATCTATATTGAAATCCCCACAGATGAACATAACTTTATGAGTTAGTTTTGCATACATTTTTTTCCATCCAGTCCTTAAATAAGTCAATGTTTGATCCAGGTGTTCTATACACACAGCTCACTACTATATTCTTCAAATTGTCCAGACAGATTTCTATTGTAATACATTCAAATAAATCATCCACAGTTACTGACAGATTTTCAACAACCTTGTATTGCAAGCTCTTGTCAACATAAATTGCAACTCCTCCTCCTTTATTCACTTTTCTATTTATATAATTTAATTCATAGCCATCCATGGTAAAATCCACTCCTTTCTCTTCACTGAGCCACGTCTCTGATATTGCCACAATATTGAATGGCTCTTTAAACTGATGTAAATAATCTTTAATGTTATTAAAGTTGGCATAGAGACTTCTGCTGTTGAAGTGGATTATAGAAATATTGAAATCAGATGTGACCATTGTGTTAAAAACCACTTGCACTCCGGGCAATTTTCCTAAAAATGCCAAAAAATAACGTGCCCAAAGTAAATCGAAAGCTGTTATTCAACCCTTTGCAGCATCTTCATGGGGTTGGTCTCATTTAAAAGAAAACACTTTGAATTTTTTGGCAAAAAAACCATAATCTCTCTACTGAGTTACAGTCATCTAAACATACTGAACTTGAAGAAAATAAATTTGGACACAGTGTTTTTTTGGATACAAATGCTTACAAATAACACACAGCTGTCCGATCCGGCTGGAAAATGCAACAGAAATGTAGAACCAAGTGTTATCAAGCTGAGATCCAAATTTGGTGACAATACCACAAAAAATGAATATTTTACACAGCTTTGTTCTCAGGTAGTTCCCAGGCGTTTTGGAACTGTGCCAAATTGTGCCAAATGGCACAGTTTGGAAAAACATCTGTAACTTTTGAATAATTCAATGTAGAATCTTCATTTTGGGCTCTAATGAAAGGTCACACTCAGGGCTGTGTCTGTGTGTGTGTGTGTGGGGGGGGGGGTTGTCCCCCCCCCCGCTAAAAAAGACGGGAGTTCGGCCCTCACCACATGATGGATTACACTCCTTGCATGTTTTCACAGCGCCCCCCCCCCTCGCTACTGTGTGTGTGTGTGGGGGGTTGTCCCCCCCCCCTCGCTACTGTGTGTGTGTGTGGGGGGGTTGTCCCCCCCCCCTCGCTGCAGAAGACGGCCATCGCTACATGAAGGAATAGACTCATATGCTTCCCCCCGCGGACCGGGGGCGTTCGGACCGTGAACGCCCCCCCGCTCCTCTTCTGCAGCGGGGGGGGGGCGTTCACGGTCCGAACACGGCAAATGAACAGTTTATCGCGGCGCACGCACTTCGTACTTCGTGCGCTGTACAGTTGTAATTTACCGATCGGTCAAAAGTCATTTTTGGATTACAGTTTTCAGGGAGAAATAATAATTTAGCTTATAACACCTTACCTCTTCACAGCAGCAGAGTCGTGGCGAACTTCTCTTCCCCATTGTAAGACGAACGCGACGCTGCTCGGCTCGTGGATCCCGATCAAAACATAATTCCATTATTGCGGTTTTGGTGAATGATTTACGACCTTTGTCGTCGGCCTCCGTCGGTCTATGATGACGGAAGAGAATCCTAAACGTCTATTCTGCTGGAATGAGTGCAGGTCCCACTTGTGGGTGGTCTCCATGCTGCGGGGTCTGTAGTAGATTCGTCCAGCGTTCTTTGTTTTCATCTGTTGCAAAAGTAAATCTCTCTTCACCCAGCCTGAATTTCTGTGCTTCAATTGGCTCCTGCGTTCACAGTAGGCGGGTCCTCCTTCCTAGATTTTCATTCATTGGCTCTTCATGGTTTCAGAAACCCAATTCAAGGCTCTTATTAGTCGAATGAGAGGTCAATCAGATGAACTAATCTGTTTGCGGCTGTCTCTGCAGTTTTTTTTTTAGTTGCGCTTGGACGCCACTACATCACCATCACCACCATCATGCGTCATGCGTCCAAGCACGCACGAGGGCGCTCTCGTGCGCCCTCGTGCGCCCTAGAACGCAGAGACTTGCCCGCCTGCGGAACAACGGAGTGCAAGTGGTTAAACTGTTCATCCGTGTAGTAACTACAGTTAATATTGATGGAGCTAAATAAATTACTATCAGGGTCTATGTTATATTCTACTTCCTGTGGGTTGTGATCCGTATATTCAAAAACTTTCAGCTCCTGTTGTTCCTGTTTGTTGATCTTTTGTTTCATGTTATTAAATGTCTTGTTGCAGATGAGTATATCCCTTCAGTGTCCTACAATTGTCTCTTGTTGCTGTCGACTCCAGTTCATAATATTCATTGATATTTGTCCAGTTCTATAATATTACGGCTGTTAATGACCTTGGCTGTTAATGATTACGGCTGTTAATGACCTTGGCTTCTTCAGGTGATCCATTTAATTTGATGTATATTTTACAGTTTGATGTCAAGGTGTTTTGAATCTCTTTCTGCTTTCTCATGTATCTTGCTTTTCTGGCTATTTCTGCGTTTTCTTTTGTCAGGTGCTTGTTTATGTAAATGTTCATTCCTTTCAGTTTCCTACCTTGTTTTAGCAGTGCAGTCTTGTGTTTTCTATTCACTAACCTCATGATCACAGCTGGTTTGTCGCTGTTTTTCTTGGGCAGAGGGTTGCATGCCTCAATGGTGTTACAGTCCAGCTGGATTCCTTTGGACTGCAGGAAGGCCGCCACTTGTTGCTCCGTGGATTCGTCTTCCAGCGCGTCGAGCCTCCCTCCGCTGTTGGCGGCCATCACCCGCGCGTACAATCGGGGTTTAATGTGGAGCCCTGTGATGATCACGTCGTTCACCCGAGTGTTCTGCTCCAGGTCCGCCACTCTGTTCTCCAGATACACCAGCCTCTTGTCCTTCTCGGCGTTCAGGATCTGCAACGCTTTCACCTCCTCGAGCAGGCCCAGGATGTTTTTTTGCTGCTGCTTAACAGCAGAAATCTCTTCAGCCAAGAAGTCGAGAGATCTTTTAATGTCGTCCACCTCCTCAGTCTGCTGAGCTTTCTTGGGATCCATGATCCCGGCCGATGTACGTTGATTGTGATCGTAGAGAGAGAGAAAAAAAAAACAAGTGGGAGAAATCCCTTTGTTCTCCCAGAGTGTGAGGGGACTGATGAATTGCTTCATCAGCCACTACAATATTAAGTTATGAGACTGGCAATTTCTCTCTTTTTTTGCAAGAGCGGGCATACCGTTTTAATTGTCCAGCAGCAGTGACAAAGCAACAGCTAAAAACGCTAGCTCTAAACTGAGTTTTAAAGCAAGAAACAAACTGGGAGCCTTTACCTGTGCGTCCTCACCTTACATGCCACAACCGGAAGTCCTTCCAGAAAGACAAAACAACCCTAAATGCAGCTGCTTCTATCTAACGCTCACAAAAATAAAATAACTGTGTTTCTCATTGTCCATTTTATCTTTATCCGGTTCTGTTGCCATTTAATCCGACCATCTTTAAATGCTATAATCTAATATCAATATCTTATGACATAAAATGTAGTTATTATTATGATCCTATTTATTTCCACTCTTTCACACCAACTTTTCCACAATTTTAAAACTTTTTTACTTTTTTTTTTTTTGCAGTAAGACCAACTGTATTTTAGAAACACGCTCGTTGCAATTTCTCTGGGAGTTAAAACCGCTTGGTACATCAAATAGGTTCATTTTGTCTTCTTTTAATTATTTTCTTCTGACGAAGGCTGCAGTGCAGTTGAAACATGTAAAGAAGGTAAAGACATCTCCTTTCTATTTTATTTTTTGTCTTTTTTTGAACAAAAGATAAATATACAACCACTTGGTCTGAGCTAAATACGCGAGGGGTGCCAACCTCCTCCTTTTTGAAATCAAGCAATGATTTCAAGGGGTTAAAACCTTTTGGCCAACCTATGCGTAACGGGGTAACAAAACTTTTTCAGTGGCCCTATTTCAGCCACCCCGGGGTTTAAACCTATTACCCAGGCTCTCTCCAACCCTTCCAGTGGCCCTATAGGATTTGTTTTGTCTTTATTATATGTCCACCGGACTTTCAGGGATGGTATTAACGCATCTGACTCATCCCTCGGGGTCAAAACCGTTTGGAGATTTCCTCATCAAACTCAGTTAATATATTTCTTAAAACAACATATCATAAATTCAAGACCATATCTCAGTTTCATTCCGCAAATAAAACCACACGTGCATGAATATTTAATCTCTACAGAAAGGGCTGTCCCCAAAGGGACAGGCAGAAATTTATTGAAAAAGGTTTTCTGCTCACCTTTTATCATGTTGTGGCCGCCAGTCTGTAGAGAAAAATATCTTCACACCGTTTACAAAACTAAAACTAAAATTTAGCCTCGTAACCGGGCAGAAACACCAAATTGTTGAGTCTAAAATACCTTAAACCCCAGTTCTTTGATACGACGGCCAAATAACCAGGCTGAGAGATGAAGTATATTTTCCTTTTTTTTACTGAAAGTGAGATATGGATACAAGCAGCGCTGGAACACCACTCTTTAGGCCATTCCCCAAGAGTGTGTTACCCCAAAATTGAGCCCTATAGTTTTTATAAGCTTAACAACTCCCTCATGCAAGAGGAAGGGGCTTTACCTCATTGTATCAATACACTTCCGCTTATGTGGCAGCTCTGCTATGTGCATAACTGATTCTAACTGATTTCAGCAAATTAATTATAGGGTGTAAACTAAACTCTACAGTGTAGCGTGTGAAGCAAGGAGATAAAGAAGTGTGAGAAAGACAGGGCAATCATGTCATTTTACCAACAAGGGGAAACACAGAAGACATATACTGCAAATAATTCTTCTACTTCTTCTTCTTCTTCTTCTTCTTCTTCTTCTTCTTCTTCTTCTTCTTCTTCTTCTTCTTCTTCTTCTTCTTCTTCTTCTTCTTCTTCTTCTTCTTCTTCTTCCTCTTTTGACTCCTCCCATATGAAGGATCTTATGTACTACATCCATTGTGTATGTGTGGATTGTGTGGTTGCAGCACGGGTGTTAAGCCCAAGGCAAATTTCCCCTTGAGGGACAATACAGTTTATCTTATCTTATTGTGGTTCCAACAGCAGATCATCTATATCAGTGGTCCCCAAACTATGGCCCGCGGGCCGGATTTGGTCCGGCCCCCTGAACAATACCAGAGATGCATTATGATTTTTTTTTTTTTCAGTCTGGCCACGCGATCGAGACTAATACACGCATAGAACGTGACATTCTATTCCACCCTCCTGCAGTCTGTGCCCCTATCTGAACCACCCCTCCCCCCTCAAGTGTGGAGGAATGGAATAAGTGGAGGTGGACACGGCAAGCTGAAGGTTAAAGGTGTTTTATTCCTCCATCACAAGACTCACTCAGCGCTCTGTTTGTGCACTGTGAGTGAGCTCTGAGTGCGTTCTCTAAGAGCGATACAGTGAGCTTTGAGTGAGCACATTTATACCGACAAGAGAGCATGCATGGCACCTTTATATCACAGTCAAGAGAGAATGCGTGGCACATTTACGTAACAGTCACACATATCAATAGCTTGATTACTGTCACCGGAATTCCTCTCTTTGCTCCGGGGCTGTATGACAATAGGACAGAAGAGAATGTAAGGCACATTTACGTATTGATCTCAGTCCATACATATCAATCCCATGATTGTTCTCTTTCCTGCTCAAGCTGAGTGCTCTGACTGTCCCAGTAGAGGACAAAAGGATTATAAGGAAGAAACACAAGAACTTTGAGAGACTGCTCATATGAGTCATTTAAGTAAGAGATTCTGCTCTGACAACTAAGCTGAACTTTTACCTGTTAAGATTGTACACGGCACAACAGAAAGTTAATGTTCCATAGACTTTTTTTCTGTGAAGAACCCAGAGAGGGTTATTTGGTTATTATTTATTTCATAAATAGTGTTATTTATTTCATTAATAGTGTTATTATTTATTTTCTGACATTTTTTCCTGTGAAGATCCCGGAAAGGGTTATTAATATTTGGTTATGTGTGGCTTTCTGGAAAACAATAAATGTTTACGTTTAGGCACCCCTGCGATCGTCACACTACTTCTGTTACAAACTGACCCTGGCCCCCATCAGAGAAGGCAAAAGTTATGTGGCCCTTACAGGAAAAAGTTTGGGGACCCCTGATCTATATCCATCTCACTCTATCCCTTCATCTTCCTCTGTAACACAAATCCTCTACATGTCCTCCTTCACTACATCCATCAATCTTCTCTGTGCTTTTCATTTTTTCCTCCTGCCCGGCAGCTCCATCTTCGACATCCATTGTCCAATATATCCACTATCCCTCCTCTGCACATGTCCACATAATGCAAATAATAATAATCATAATAATACTGATAATAATCAAAGGGAAAACAAAGAAAAAAATGAACATAAAGCGTGGGCACGGTCCCTAGTCATGCCCCGATCATGACATAATCCCCCCTTTAAGGGGTGGATTCCTGACACCCCAAAGGAAAAAAAAAAACAAAAACAAAGAAACACCAAGACAAGTGGGAGGAGGGGGACAAGTTGCAGTGGGATAAAACAAAAAACAGGAATCTTCAAACAATAATACCCCCCGCAAAAAAAAAAAAAAAAAAAATGTACATCAGGTGGTCCCTAAAAGTCGCTGGACTACCTGGACCGGGGGCACTGTGAGTCAGGGGGCTGACCAGTGTTCAAGGACCCCCAGCCCAGGAAACATAGGGAGTTGGATGGTCTTCCAGAATCTCTAGGCCAGTGGACCAGGGAACAAAGCGAGTCTGGCAACCTACCACAGTCCAAGGGCTACCAGACCAAAAACCTAGGCAGAATGGGGGGCCTGCCAGAGTCCACAGGGCCCGAGACAAGAAGACAAGGTGGGTCAGGGGACCCGCCCAAGTCCATGGAGCCCCAGAACTCAGGAACATGTGATGGCTGGAGTGTGTTGATCACAGGAGTGGATGATTGAGGTGCACCGGCCTCTGGAATTGCAAGAGGAGGCACACCCGCCTCTGGAATGGCAGAAGAATGCACACCGGCCTCTTGAATGGCAGGTGGAGACACACTGGAATCTGGAATGGCAGGTGGTGACACACCAGCCTCTGGAACGAATGGTGGAGGCACACCGGCCTCTGGAACAAATAGTGGAGACACACCAGCCTCTGGAATGGCAGGTGGAGGTGCACTGGCCTATGAAGCAAATGGTGGAGGTGCACCGGCTTCTGGAATGGCAGGTGGAGGCACATTGACCGCTGGAAAGGCAGGTGGAGGCGCATCAACCTCTGGAACGACAGGTGGAGTGGTTTGCTCTGATGAACCAGGTGGAGCAGACCATCCGCCAAAACAGGTGGAGTACTGAACACACAGGGTCATGACAGGGGAGTGTTGGACACAGAGACTGCTGGGAAAGATGTGTGTACCACGGAGGCACCTGGAACCATAGTGTATACCTCAGGAGAAACAGATGTTCAAGGGTTCTCCTCCATCCCTGACGTAGCCACCTCAACCGAGGGAGAGGAAACACAAATGGTGGTCAGGTCCACACCACTAGCAAAAGCAGAAGTGCTCGGCCAGGACAGCTCAGAAGCAGATGGGGACTGTGACTGGGTCTCCCTGCCAGAAGCAAGACATATCCTGTCTAATGCTGATGTTAAAAAGACAAAAAAGAGGACTTGCCTTATTTCCTGCTCCTCTGATGGTGAGATCCCGATGGCTGTGCTGCTGGAGAGGTAACCTCCACCTCTGGGGATGCTGGAAGGACAGTGGATGAAGCAATCTGGCCCACAGCAGTGGGCGTGGGCACCAGTGTTGCAGCAAAGGCGGGAGCTGGCACTGCATCTAGGAAGCGATGTTGGGCCGGTGTTGGTGGTAGACAGTGGTGTGGGAGTGGCACTGGAGATTGAGGACAATGTGAAGCTGGCAATGTAGGTGCCATAGGAGCCTGTGTTGCAGCTGTTGTGGGCACTGCCATTGTGGCTGCCCTCTGAGCTGGCGTAGCGGGGCTCCGTAGGGCTGGAGTGGAGCGAGGAGGTATGGGTAGCACAGGTGCTGGGGTCAGGGGAAGCGCTTTCTTTCCTTCAGGCTGCTGTGCAGATGGTGAGATCTTTTCCAGCCCGTGTGGTGACTGTGGGGCTGGTGAGAGTTCCGGGGCTTGAGGGTGCGCGGAGGTGGTTGCTGGTGGAGGCAAAGAGCTCAATGAGCTTGGGGCAGCCTCACTGGCTGGGTAAGGGTTCCAGTACCTTTACCGCTACCTCCAGGCACTTAAGATCCTCCTCAAAAGTGCAGGCAGTGTGAGTGTTCACCACGAGGAGCCTCAATGTGCAAACTGCCCACAACTCGACTGCGTCGGGACCACCCGCTGTCGACCTGCCTGCTGAGTCCCTGTTTTCGCGTGTCATTCTGTCATGTTCTGCCCTCTGGGAAGATAAGGATTTAAAGGGAGGACTCATGGCGCAGGAAGGATTGAGTGCAAAAATAATAATTTATTAACAAAACTCAAACAAAAATAAACAGCAGCATGGGGGCTGAACACAACACAGGAGATCATGGGACAAAAACTCACAGGAGTAAACTAGCACGGGTAATCATGGGAATAAATGATAGGGAAACAACAATGATGATGCCAGAAAGAGTACAAGAACAAACTGACATAAATAGGGACACTACTAATTACAAACACTAGACAGGTGGGAACAATCAAGGGCTAAGCAGCAGCACGCATGAGGAAATGGCTATGGTATGGAAACATGAGGAGCTGGGGACAATAGGGAGACAAGTTCACACACCAGACCACAAAAATGTCAATAGAGACATACAAGGCATGAGCACAGCGGACCTGAGGAAACACAGAAGACACATAATTCAAATAATAATAAGCATAATAATACTAATAATAATCAAATTGAAAACAAAGACTAAAATTGATATAAAGCGTGGGCATGGTCCCTAGCTGTGCTCTGATCATGACAAATACCCTGTTTAACCGTATATCCCCTGGCATGTGAGAGCATAGTGTCTATTGATTAACATGTTACATTATACTGTACGCCCATCCATAATAATTTTCAACAGTACAAAAGTAGCACACCTTCAACCGAAAAAACAATTATAAATTCAAGACTCAGTATATTCATTCATTCATTCATTCATTCATTCATTCATTCATTCATTCATCTTCAACAGCTTAATCATTTTCAGGTGGTGGAGGGTCTGGAGCTTATCCCAGCCTCTTTGGATGAGAAGAAGGCTACATCCTGGACAGATCGCCAGTCCATCACAGGCCGAGACAATGTACTGTCGGGACAAAGGGAGTCTGGAGCACACTGTCCAATTCACAACCTTTATTAAAGCAGCACACCACCTGCCTGTGTGGTTTAGTCTCTAAGCCCGGCGGAACTGCTTTTACTAATAGGAGAAGGGGCGAGGGCGGATCTCTGGCGCCTTAAAACCAGATGCTTCGGGTAGATGGTGGCTTGTCAACCTGGGAAGGTAGCCCATCTAGGGGAAGGTAAACCCTGATTTCAAACCTCCGCTGCCTTGCGGCACACCCGGTCATGGGAAAGGCTTCGGGAGTCAACCCTGAGGAAAAATCCGGAGTCGGAGCCCCTAAGGCAGTTCTCTGTTGTGCTCAACATCGTTCTGGCAGCTCCTGCGACGGTGCTGGTGCCAAACTGTAGCAGCCCTGCTGTTCCTTTGGATTCATCAGTGACGTGGAGAGGGGGGACATGCTGCATGGGCAGCATCTTGTCCTCCATATCTTCCTGCCCAGGCTTGCATCCTACCAACGCCCAACGCTGGAAGGTAGAACACCGGATCACTGGAGAGGACACTCCAGCTTCGCCTTTGGCATAGACAAAACGCTCAATTGGCATAGAGCACAGCGCCAGGGGTTGTTCCCGACGGTGGGAGGGATCATCGGATCTCACTGGACAGCTACCACCCGCCTCAAGCTGGGCAGCCCCCAGCCAATAAGGTGTTGTCCTGTCACAGCTTGCTTTCCTCATTAGGTGCATGGGGATGAGGAGAAGTCCGAACAGCAGGCTGAGAACCTTCGCACCAGGCAAGAAAAAAAAAAAGAGACCAACTCTAAAACTGGGAACTTGGAACGTCCGCACTATGATGACAGGACTCGCTGCTAACCTCAAGGACATCAATGACACCAGGAAGACTGCCATCATCAATAATGAGCTGAAGAGACTGGGAGTGGATATCGCCACTCTCCAGGAAACATGGTTGGCTGACGCAGGCACACTGAGAGAGAAGGACTACACGTTCTACTGGCAGGGAAAGGGCAGTGACGAACACAGGGAACACGGAGTGGGCTTCGCAGTGAAGAACACCTTGCTGAAGATGGTGGAACCGGGCAGCAATGGCTCTGCACGACTCCTCACCCTCCGCCTGAACACCACTCAAGGCCCAGTCACCCTCGTCAGTGTGTATGCCCCAACACTGACAGCCACACCAGAGGCAAAAGACGAGTTCTACGAGAATCTCGCAACAACTGTCAGGATCATCCCCAACTCTGAACAACTCATTCTCCTTGGAGACTTCAATGCCAGAGTGGGTGCTGACCACGACTCCTGGCCCTCCTGTCTTGGACCATTTGGCATGGGCAGAATGAACGACAACGGACAGCGGCTGCTCGAGTTCTGCACATATCACGATCTGTCCATCACAAACTTGCTCTTCAAGACCAAGCCCCAACACAAGGTTTCCTGGTGACATCCGCGCTCAAAGCACTGGCACCAGCTGGACTTGATCCTGACCAGGCGCACCTCACTGAAGAATGTGCTAATCACCCGTTCGTTCCAGAGTGCAGATTGCGACACAGACCATTCATTGGTGTGTTGCAAAGTCAAGCTGCAGCTGAAGAAATTCCATCATGCTAGACAGCCTGGAAAGGCACGGATTGACACCAGCAAGATGGCCCAACCAGAACTTGGTGATCAGTTTGCCTCCTCCTTTGAGAAGGAACTTAGTGTACCACAAGAAGGAGAATCTGCAAAGCAGAAGTGGGAAGAGCTGCGAAACACCATCCACCGCACAGCCTTGGCTACCTTTGGGAGGAAGACCTCGAAGTCACAGGACTGGTTTGATGCCAAGTTGACCGAGATGACCTCTGTCATTGAAGCCAAGTGCTCAGCACTTGCTGAGTACAAGAAGTACCCAAATGAGAAGAATCTCCAGATTCTCAGGGCTGCGAGAAGCAAAGTTCAGCAGACTGCTCGGCACTGTGCCAACGAGTACTGGACTCAGCTCAGCCAAGACATTCAAACCGCTGCCATAACAGGGAACATCCGTGGTATGTATGATGGCATCAAGAAAGCACTTGGTCCGGCTCAGAGCAAGACGGCCCCCCTCAAATCCTCCACTGGGGAGATGATCACAGAAAAGAACAAGCAGATGGAGAGATGGGTGGAACACTACTCCGACCTCTACTCCAGACAGAACACCGTGACACCGTCAGCCCTTGATGCCATCGACTGCCTGCCATCCATGGACGAACTTGATGCCGAGCCAACCATCGACAAACTCAGCAAGGCCATTGATAGCTTGGCTGCTGGCAAGGCACCCGGCAGTGACGGCATACCCCCCGACCTGATCAAGCACTGCAAGACCACCCTACTGTTGCCATTGCATGACGTCCTCTGCCAGTGCTGGAAGGAAGGTGCCGTACCACAGGACATGAGGGGCGCCAAGATCATCACCCTCTACAAAAACAAAGGGGAGAGAAGTGACTGCAACAACTACAGGGGCATCTCCCTCCTCAGCGTTGTTGGCAAAATCTACGCACGAGTTGTTCTCGTTCGTCTACAGAAGCTTGCCAAACGTGTCTACCCCAAGTCTCAGTGTGGCTTCCGCGCTGAGCGATCGACGGTAGACATGATATTCTCCATCCGCCAACTCCAGGAGAAATGCAGAGAACCGAACATGCCCCTGTACGTCGCCTTCATCGACCTCACCAAAGCGTTTGATCTGGTCAGCAGGGAGGGCCTTTTCAAGATTCTGCCAAAGATAGGATGCCCACCAAAGTTGCAAAGCCTCATCGAATCGTTTCACACCAACATGCAGGGGATAGTGTAGCACAACATCAACTTCTCAGAGCCATTCAACATACGCAGCGGAGTGAAACAGGGCTGTGTACTTGCACCAACCCTCTTTGGGATTTTCTTTGCTATGCTCCTGAGGCATGCCTTCAGCACAGCAACAGAGGGAATCTACCTGCACACAAGATCTGATGGCAGGCTTTTCAACCTCGCCCGCCTGAAAGCCAGAACCAAAGTACGCGAGGCTCTAATCAGAGACATGCTGTTCCCAGACGACGCTGCAGTCACAACCCACACACAGCAGGAGCTTCAGACCCTGATGGACCGCTTCTCCCAGGCATGCAAGGACTTCGAGCTTACCATCAGCCTGAAGAAGACTAACGTCTTGGGGCAAGGCATGGAAGCACCACCAACCATCACCATCGACGACTACGAGCTGGAGGTCATGAATCAGTTCACGTACCTGGGGTCCACGATCAGCAACAACCTCTCCCTTGATACAGAGATTGACAAGAGGATTGGAAAATCAGCCTTCACACTCGCTCGCCTCACCACACGAGTGTGGGAGAATCCCAAACTCTCTGTCAAGACGAACATGGCAGTGTACAACGCCTGCATCATCAGCACACTTCTCTATGGGAGTGAGACGTGGACAACATACGCCCGGCAGGAAAAGAGACTGAACTCCTTCTACTTGCACTGCATTCGCCACATCCTGGACATATCCTGGCAGGACAAAGTGCCCAACACAGAAGTTCTGTCCCGCGCCGGCCTCCCCTCCATGTTCACTCTACTAAGGCAGCGCAGGCTCCGCTGGCTAGGCCACGTTCACCGTATGGAGGATGGCAGAATCCCCAAAGACGTCCTCTACGGAGAACTGGCGACTGGCAGGAGAGACGTTGGCCACCCACAGCTGCGCTTTAGAGACGTCTGCAAGAGAGACATGAAGGCCCTGGAGATCAACACAGAGCGCTGGGAGGACCTTGCAATGGACCGTTCCAAATGCAGAGGCACCCTGACCAGACAGCTCAAGGCGGGTGAAGAGAGACTGACTGCTGCAGCAGATGAAAAAAGGACCCGCAGGAAGAACCGCCACAGCTCCAGCAGCACGGAGACCACCCACAAGTGTGATCTGTGTTACAGGGACTGCCATTCGAGCATCCGCCTGTTCAGCCACAGGCGGTGCTGTTCCAACAGAGTAGACGTTTAGGATTCTCTTCCATGGTCATCATAGACTGATGGAGGCCAACGAGCATTAAAGCAATACTCTTTCACTAACTTGAACTAAGACTAATTTGAGCTGAGAGGCACCTACTACAGCTTCAGTTGTTTTGGGAGGGAGAACAGAAACTCCTTTTTGCACAATACTGTAGCAGAATGTGTGGATGGTAATAAAGAATGATCCTTCTTTAACACATGATCAAAACTCATATGAAACAGGGGAACCAGCCTGTCATGACAGACAAATTTATTAACAGTTCAATATGAATACCTTGGGTGGTGTGGTGCTTCTAAGCACAGGGTGCTTAGTATATAATGCTGTAGCATAGTGTTTTGTCTGCCTGCTTCTGCAAGTCTCTCGCTTCCAGCTGCAGCTGCCATCTAGCTCCTTGGAGTGAAAAGGAGGCAGAGTGCGTAAGTCCTCTCTGATGGTTTTTACATCTCTATGCATCAAGACTCTCACGTAGCCTTCCAGCGGTACACCACGTTAACTGGATCCTTGCGGTTCCAGGACAGAACAGTGAGGGATCTCGGAGCAGGTTGGATCCCCAGAGGTACAGTGTGCAGGCCCACCGGCGTGTGGATATGCTCTAACACTTACCAATCCAACCACCTGCTGTCTTACAGGTTGTGCCTCTGTAGGCAAAGGCTAGGAGAAGGTAACTCCAAAATCAAATCCACCTGCTGCCTTGTAGGTTGTGCCTCTTTAGGCAAAGGCCAGGAGTAGGTAACTCCGAATTCAAATCCATCTGCTGCCTTGCAGATTTGTCTCCACACCGGAGAAAGGCTGCACCCATGCATGCCGCTCATCTTGTGGCAACCTTTGCACCAGGTGGCATATGACATGCATTAGACGAGAGAGTGGGACTGGGAGTGCACAAACCTCTCTCACTTAAATCCATTCATGTGCAGGTCATCTTGCGAATCACATCACATCTATTACTTCAAGTCCTGGGGCAATGGGCACGTGGCGACGGGAACAGGCATAGGATGATGCTGGAAGTTCTTAGCTACAAACCTGCACTCAGGCGGCTCATGTGTGACAGTCGTTTGTCGTATACTGGGGTAAATGCGGCACTCGTATCCTGCATGAGTGACAGAGCAGCCTTCTTCAGGGACAGCACTGCTCTCCCCAGATGGGGAAGGGTACTGAAAAGGGATCCTAACCATTGCTTACTCCACTAAGAACCTGCCAGGCATCTGCACCTGACTGGTCATCCAATACTGCGGCCGAAAACCAACACAAAAACACCAAATGATCTTTGCCTCATGGAATGTCAGAACCCTTTTAGACTGTGACAACAGACCAGCGCGCCGTACTGCAATACTGGCAAAGATGCTAGGGCAGTACAGCATTGATATTGCAGCCCTCAGTGAGACCAGACTCGCTGGTGAATCTAGTCTGGAGGAGGTTGGTACAGGCTACACCTTCTACTGGAGAGGCAAGCCAGAGGGAGAACCCAGAATTGGAGGTGTGGGCTTTGCAATACGAACATCTATTGCTCAGAAGCTCGACAGACTACCTACTGCCATCAGCGACAGAATTATGTGCATGCGTATTGGTCTCCACAAGGGATGCCACTTGACCATTCTCAGTGTATATGCTCCCACCATGACATACAGCGACGAGGAGAAGGAAGCTTTCTACAGTGACCTTGACCAAGCCATCAGGTCAAATCCCTCTAGCGATAAGCTCGTAATCCTTGGAGACTTCAACGCCCGGGTAGGCTGCGACAATGACGCCTGGAAAGATGCTATTGGCAAACATGGTATAGGGAAGCTCAACTCAAATGGCCAGCTCCTTTTGGAAAAGTGCAGTGAGCACCAACTCACAATCACTAACACCCTCTTCCAGCAACCAACAAGTATAAGACAACCTGGATGCACCCTCGTTCAAAGTTGTGGCATCTCATAGACTACATCATCGTCAGACAGAGAGATGCCAGAGATGTCAAGCTTACCAGAGCCATGCGTGGAGCCGAATGCTGGTCTGACCACAGGCTGGTCAGAAGCAAGATGGCACTCCACATCAGGCCCAAGATACAAAGCAGGAGAGTAAAACCACCAGCCAAACTTCAAGTCTCCTGCACTAAGGATTCCCATATCCAAGAGGATCTGCAGAGGAAACTTCAGGAAACCAACGTACCTGAAAATTTCGAGGGTATGGAGGTCGAGGCAGCCTGGAAGCAGTTCAAGGATGCCACCTACTCTGCTAGTGCAGATGTCCTTGGATTCGTCAAACGCAAACACCAGGATTGGTTTGATGAAAATGACCCGGAAATCTCACAGCTTCTGCACACGATGCACAAAGCTCACAGGAACTACACTGACGACAAATCATCACCAGCCAAAAGATCGCTCTACTTGAATGCAAGGCACACCTTGCAAAGAAAACTCCGCCAGATGGAGTCATGGTGGGACAGTAAAGCCACAGAGCTTCAGGAAGCAGCTGATAAGCATAACAGTAAGCTCTTCCATGAAGGGCTGAGGGTGGTGTATGGTCCTAAGTCCCCTGGTAGTGCACCCATTCGATCGTCTGATGGAAATAACCTTCATACTGACAAATCGGAAATACTACAACGCTGGGCTGAACACTTCAACACCCTGCTCAATAGGCCATCATCAATGTGTGAGAAAACCCTGGACGCCATCCCCCAGAGGCAGATACTGGCAGAGCTGGACCTCCCTCCTTCACTGGATGAAGTCAAGCATGCCATAAAACAGACATCTGCGGGAAAGTCTCCAGGTGCTGACGGTATCCCTGCTGAAATTTTCAAAAACGGCGGCGTGCATCTGCAGAACAAACTCCTACAGTTATTTATACTTATCTGGCAGTATGGCACAGTCCCACAATAGTTTAAGGATGCTTCTATTGTACATCTCTACAAGCGTAAAGGAGACCGCTCTGTCTGTGATAACCACAGAGGTATTTCCCTCCTGTCAGTTGCTGGGAAAATACTGGCACGCATTGTCCTCAACAGGATGTCATGCTGTCTCACTGCTACGGTCTACCCAGAATCTCAATGTGGATTCAGACCTGGAAGAGGTACAGTGGACGTGATCTTTGCAATGCGACAGAAACAGGAGAAATGTAGGGAACAGAACATGGACCTCTACATGGTGTTTGTCGATCTCACCAAGGCATTCAACATGGTAAATAGACCTGGCCTGTGGAAGATACTTCACAAAGTTGGTTGCCCTGACAAGTTCATTTCCATCATAAGGTCTTTCCATGAGGGAATGCAAGCAAAAGTCCAAGGGAATGGAGATACCTCTGACCCATTTCCAATGACAAATGGTACCAAGCAAGGCTGTGTCCTGGCCCCAACACTCTTCTCCATTGCCTTTTCTTTCATGCTCATGGAGGCTTTTCGCAACCTGGATAAAGGAGTGCACATTCAGTTTAGAACAGATGGTGGCCTATTCGATCTGAGAGGTTTACAAGCTCGGACGAAGACCATGTCAATGCTAGTCAGAGATCTTCTGTTCGCTGATGACTGTGCCTTAGTTGCACACACACTGGAAGATATTCAGCTCATCACTGACAAATTTGCCACGGCATCAGAGAAATATGGTTTTACCATCAGTATTAAGAAGACGGAGGTCATGTACCAGCCAGCCCCTGGAAAATGCCATATTCACCCTGTGGTAACTATCAACAACAGCCCGCTCAAGTCCGTAGAGAAGTTCTGTTACCTTGGAAGTGCCCTCACTTACTCTGCAACCCTTGGCGAAGAGATCAACCAGCGATTAGCCAAGGCAAGTGATTTCTTTGGCATGCTTAGAAGGAGGTTGTGGGATGAACGTGGTATCAAGCTCCACACCAAGATTAAAGTGTTCAAGGCTGTCGTTCTTGCCTCCCTCCTGTATGGTTGTAAGACGTGGATACCATATTGCCGACATATCAAGCTTCTTGAACAGTTCCAACAGCAATGCCTAAGATCCATATGTGGTATCAAGTGGCAGGATAGAGTGACCAATACAGAGGTTTTGGACAAATGCAAGTTACCCAGCATTGAAAGCCTGATCATCAAGACCCAGCTGTGTTGGACTGGACATCTGGCCAGGATGGAGGACATTAGGATCCCAAAGGCAATGTTCTTCAGCCAACTGCAGCAAGGAAAGAGGGCAGTCGGCAGACCCCGTCTCCGTTACAAAGACATCTTCAAAACTACCCTTAAATCCTGTGACATGGATATCAACTCTTGGCAACATAATGCCCAAGATTGACTCGCATGGCACCATCTGTGTATGCAGGGCGTCAAGCACTTTGAACAGTCCAGGACTACACATTTAATCGAGAAGAGAGCTCGAAGGAAGTCTTCAGCTATGCCATCCTCCAGCAGTAACACAACTCTCATCTGCAGTGTCTGCAACAGAGTTTGTTTGTCTAAGATTGGACTCATCTCCCACCAGAAGACGCACCGGTGAACTATACTTCGCAAGATACTCATGCATCGCCGACGACGCGAGACTTCATCATTAATACCTTGGATAATCCAGGCACAATAATGAGTTTGTAAGGCTTTTAAAAAAAAAAAAAAAAAAAAAAACTTGAACATTTCATTCACAACAGTTGAGTTAAAGTTTAAGACATTCACGTAACTTTGAAGGGAGTGTAAAATCAACAAATTAAGAGTTCTTTTGCAAAAACAGATAAGTCCATTTGTTATAATATTGAGAAAAACAACATTTTCACCTGCAGGTTTATAGGTATTAGTATTTCCACTTCAGCTTCTATGACATGGCCACTTGAAATATGAGTATCTCAGACATAATAAAGCAAAAAATCAAACATCAACTCATAGTTACTTTTTGACAATTTATTAGTACCTTTTTTCACAAAAACAACAAGTCCACAAGCCATTCTTTTGCAAAAACAGACATGTCCCGAAAATCATGCTAGTTTGTCTGGAACATACTTGAATGTCTATAAGCATCAATGTAGTATGACTGACACACTGATTTAGGAATATCCACTCAGTAAAATGGTACAATATAGCTATAATAAAGCTATAATTCAACATTTAACATTCAAAGATTTTATTGTCAATACTACTATACTTACAGGACATACATGAGAATTGAAATGGCATTTCTCTCTCTCTTCATTGATGTGCACAGTATAAAAAGAAAAGTAATAAGGCTGGAAAGAAGAAAACAACAACAACAGTCTAATATACAATATGTACAGTAATGCATCCCATGGTGCAAATGTTGACAAGAAAGACCCAAACATCCCATAGTGCAAAATTGAGATAAACGATTAACGATGATAAAACCCAGCAATCCTCCATACAGACAAGTAGAGATGTAATAGTTGTAGTTGCAGTTCAATGTGGTAGTGTAGGTGCAGATAGTAACAGATAGGCCTGCATGTGATCAGTATTGCCATGACAGACAGATGGCAGCAGATATGGCATTTGTGCAAATGGTTGTGGTTAATGTTAATGTGAAGAGACAGACAGCAGCAAAGTAGCAAGAATTCTGATAGTAGAAGATGATAGTACCAAGAATTCTGAATGTTGTTCACTGTTACGACTTCATTTGCACCCTACTGGTGAACACATCACTGGTTCATCTGCTTCATCAAAATTATCCATATTTGACATAAAATGCAACAAAATTGTAAAAATAAATAAATAAATAAATTAGCTGGCAGGGAAATCATGGCAAACATGCAAACATGCTGTTGGCAATAAAAATTTATTTGCTGTTGGCAATAAAACTACACTTAATTTATTTATTAATCAATGGGGCACATAATTGAACAACGAGATTTAGCCACACACAAAAAAAGTGGACACCAAGGTTGTTGCGGTTGCTCGTTTTCCGCCGCGGTAGGCTTGTCCATAGCACAGGAATACATAATTGTTGTTATCGTGACAGCCCTATTGAGACTTATTGTTGTCCAGTCTGTGTCTGCATTTGGGTATGTATTTATAATAAATGACAACTTTTGCTGTTCTATATCATCATCATCATCATAGCAGTCTGTCACGGGCGACAATGACTGTTTCATTTAGGTCTGATCAGATTCCTCTACGCAGCTCTTTCCCCCGCCCTCTGCTGCCAGGAACTCCTGACCCTGCAAACCTGGGCAACGTCTGAACCGGTATGAGTTGCTTTCTGTCTGACCATTTCATGAAACTGCTTACAAAGTATTTAAGTACCGCTAGCTTTTGCTGGACTAGTGTTGTGTTTGTGGCTTACTGTTCCAGACAGATGGTGAGCACCCGTTGGCCAGGGAGACAGCGCCTGCTGTCCCAGCGTCGTTGTAGCCGTGCAGAGGGCAGAGAGGAGAAAGCGGAGACCGCCGCCGAGAGGGATGATTCTGCCCCCGGGAGATTCCGCCTGTGCACAGGGGAGTAGCGAAGAACAGGTGAGTAAGGTGAGGCTTACTTGGTTTGGAGAGGATCTCCTCCGAGCGTTGATGCCGAGGTGGCGAGGTGGACGATCGTGGTGGGGTTTGGCTAGGAAGTCGTAGGAAGCACTTTATGAAGCCAGGGAGACAGACGGCTCCGTGCAGGCCTGCAGACAAAGTGAGGTTATGTAGTCCTGGCCTGATGAGGAGCCAGTGTGTGCACAGCTGTGGATGATAATGGCCCAGAGCGAATCATCACAGTACTCCCCCCCCCGAGGGGTGCCTCCTGGCACCCAATCCAGCCTACCTGGGTGCATACGTTGGAAGTCCCTGATGAGTTGTTTATCCAACACAAAGGATGGACGCACCCAGGAATGCCACTTAGGGCCATACCCCTCCCAGTCCACCAGGTACTGCACGCCACGACCCCAGCGGCGGACGTCCAGGAAGGAGATGACTTTCCACGCTGGGTCGCCGTCGATCACGACCGGTGGAGGTGGAGACCTGGGAGGAGGACAGAGAGGACTGGAAAAGAAGGGCTTGATCTGGGACACGTGGAATGTGGGACAGATGCGGAGGGAGGGGGGAAGAGACAGACGCACAGCTACAGGATTAATAATCCGAGCAATGGGGAATGGACCAATGAATCATTGCAACAATTTCCTTCTCTCACCCTTCAGGTTAATATGTTGTGTCGAGAGCCAAACCTGCTGACCCACCTGGTAGGTTGGAGCCGGCCTCCTGTGGCGATTAGCAACTCTGGAGTTATGTTCTGCCGTGCGTTGAAGCGCTGTTCGGACCGTCCTCCATATCCGCCAACAGCATCTCAGATGGGCCTGGACAGATGGCACGGCGATGTCCCCCTTCTCTTTGGGAAATAACGGGGGGTTGTAGCCCAAGGAGGACTTGAAAGGGGACATGCCGATGGCAGAAGACACCGTGGAGTTATGGGCATAGTCGACCCATGGAAGCTGGGCGCTCCATGAGGCCGGATTAGACGAGACCACACACCGCAGCACAGCCTCCAGCTCCTGGTTAGCTCTCTCACATTGGTTGTTACTCTGGGGGTGGTAACCGGAGGACAGGCTCACCGTAGCTCCCAGAGCATTGCAGAATGACTTCCATACCTGTGAAACGAACTGCGGTCCCCGATCAGAGACGATATCCACAGGTATGCCATGAAGCCTGACAACGTGCTGCACCAGCAGATCTAGCGTCTCCTTCGCCGTGGGCAGTCCCAGTAGGGGGATGAAGTGGGTGGCCTTGGATAAGCGATCCACGATAGTGAGGATGACGGTGTGTTGATCAGATGGAGGGAGGCCTGTAACGAAGTCCAAGGGGATGTGTGACCAAGGTCTGCCAGGAACCGGAAGGGGAGGAAGCAGCCCTGCCGGAGGAGAGGAAGGCGTCTTGCTGGTGGCGCACTGAGGGCAGGCGCGGATGTAATCAGCACGTCCCTCTGGAGCGATGGCCACCAAAACGACCTCTGGAGAATCCTGACCATGCAAGAACCCCCCGGATGGCATGCCAGTCTGGAGGAGTGGGCCCAGTGGATCACCTCACCCCGAACTGTGAATGGGACGAACAACTTGCCCGCTGGCCCCCCGCCCGGGTCCGGTTCCACCTCCTGCACCTTCAGGACCCTGTCTTTGATCTCCCACGAGAGGGCACCCACAATGCATGAAGACGGGAGGATTGGAAGAACGGGCGCCTCCGCTGTGTCAGGAGAGAACTGCCTGAAGAGTGCATCAGGCTTAATGTTCTTAGACCCGGGACAGTGGGTAATGGTAAAGTTGAAACGGCCGAAGAACAAGGACCAGCAGGCCTGGTGGGCGTTCAGACGCTTGGCCATCCTTAGGTACTCCAGGTTCTTATGATCTGTCCAAACAACAAAGGGTTGGGCGGCCCCCTCCAACCAGTGATGCTACTCCTCCAGCGTGAGATTAACCGCCAGGAGCTCCCTATCACCAATGTCGTAATTCCTCTCCACCAGGGACAGTCAGCGGGAGAAAACCGCACATGGCCGGACCTCCCCATCCACCGGAGAATGCTGGGACAACATGGCCCCCACCCCAGAGTCCGAGGCATCCACTTTCACCAGGCACTGTAGCCGGGATCCACCTGAGTCAAGATGGGGGAGGACAAAAACTGGGTCTTGAGCTCGGTGAACGCGGCTGCAGCCTCCTCCATCCACCGGAAAGCCATCTTCGGGGAGGTGAGGCTGGTGAGGGGAAGAGCAATGACACTGTAGTTATTAATAAAGCACCGGTAAAAATTGGCAAAACCCAGGAATTGCTGCAGCTGCTTCCTAGAGGAGGGGGGAGGCCAGTCCACAATGGCCTTAACCTTGTCGGGGTCCGGGATGATCTGATTATGAACGATGGTGAAGCCGAGAAATGAAATCTTGGAGGCAAGATGTCATTGAGGTAGACGAAGATGAATGATCCCAGGAAGTCACGAAGAACATCATTGATCAGTCTCTGGAAGACGGCCGGAGCATTGGTTAGCCCAAACAGCATCACCAGATACTCGAAGTGGCCGCTTGGGGTCCAGAAACAAGTCTTCCACTCATCCACCTCCCTGATCCGCACCAGATGATATGCATTCCGGAGATCCAGTTTGGTAAAGATCGAGGCCCCCTGGAGGGAATCAAAAGCCGTGTCCATCAGAGGCAGCGTATACTTGTCCTTGATGGTGATCTCGTTGAGGGCACAGAAGTCTATACACGGCCTTAGGGAGCCATCCTTCTTCTCTACTAAAAAGAACCCTGCCCTACCACTGAGGAAGACGAGCGGGTAATGCCTGAGCTGAGGGACTCCTTAATGTATGCCTCCATTGCTTCCCGCTCTGGCGCCGACAGGCTGTAGAGGCGGCTCGAAGGCAGCGGGGCCCCCGCTCGGAGATTGATGGCACAGTCATAGGGTCGGTGGGGGGGGGGGGGTTGACAATGCCTTGGCCTTACTGAAAACTGCCCCTAGATTGTGATACTCGGTGGGCACCCAGGACAGATCGGGAGGAGGAGAGATGGGGGCGACCAACGGCATGGAGGGAGCACATGCAGTGGACTGGAGGCAAGCGCTGAGGCAGAAGGAGCTCCAGGACACCACGCTTCCTGAGCGCCAGTCAAAGGAGGGATTGTGAAGCCAGAGCCAGGGATAACCCAAGATGATGGGGGAGGAGGCAACCGGCAGGACGAACAGGCTGAGATCCTCCCGATGATTTCCGGAGATGATAACTGAGACAGGGGCCGTTTGTCTTGTCGCCATCGCTAATGGTGCTCTGGATAGAGCAATGAGCCATAGGGGAGTCTTCAAAGGATGGCAGGGAAGCCCCAGTCGGGTTGCCAGTTCCCCCGAGATGAAGCTCTGCTCAGCTCCCTAGTCAACCAGGGCGTGTGTGCAATGTTCAGTCTTATTATGAATGAATCTGATGGGTATTGTACATTTGTAGAGATGATTCGGCCAAGGTAAGTCCGTGAGTCCCCCTACTGCGACGCACGGACCCCCTCTTTTGGCCGAACAGGGCAGGCTTCTATCTCATGCTCCTCACTACCACAGCCTAGCTCCCTATGACGCTGTCTCTCAGCTTGGGAAAGCTTAGTTCACCCCATGACCATAGGCTCCTGTGTGTCAGCTGACTTTAAGGAAGGCAAGGCCAGTAACGGGGTCTGGGGGGAGCGCAAGGCCTGGACACCCGAGCGACCGGAAGCTCTCCACTTTGATGCCCGCTCCCTCAGCCTATTATCTAAATTAATGGCAAGAGAAATAAATGCTGTTAACTTCTCTGGCTTCTCCAAGCGGGCTAACTCATCCTGCAGGCTAGGGCTCAAGCTCCTGATGAAAATACTACACAACGAGACATCCTCCCACCCCACTTCCACCGCTACCACCCGGAAATCGACAGCATAGTCCGCCACGGACCTGCCCCCCTGTCGAAGATTTAACAGATGGGTGGTGAGCACATTGTCCCGGTCGGAGTGGTTGAATACCTCGTTGAACTCGCTAACAAACTGGCTGTAGGTTAAGTTAGCATAGCTTGCCCTAGCCATCACAGCGTATGCCCAAGCTAGCGCTCACCAATCCAATAGGTTTGTAATATAACCTATCCGGCTATGGCCAGTTGGAAAATCCCCCGGAACCCACTGGAAGACTATCTCACACTGGAGGAGGAACCCACGAGCCTCCCCTAGTTTTCCGCTAAAGCGGGACGGCGTGGGAACAGGAGTGAGTCGGGCTGGGGTAGCTTGACTAGCCGGGGTAGCTTGACTAGCCTGGCTAGCAGAAGAGCTAGTGGGAGCTGTAATACTGCTTGACGCCGGTGGAAACGTCTGTTGCCCTGCCAGGCGATCCAACTGGCTGTTAATTTGAGTCAACTGATTCAAGATGACCTGTTGTTGGTAAGTAATCTGATCCACTCGAGCCCCTAAGCTGTTAAGTTGTTGCGCTAATGCGCTGTTTGCTGGGTCATTCTGATGGAGCCGTACTGACATAATGGCTGACCCAGGGAACAGACACGGACTCAGAAATGGATACAATTATCTTTATTGAGCCGGTGCTTGTGTGTGAATACGTGAGTGTGTTGTGTTGTGTATGTGAGTGTGGGCTGGAGACTCCGAGCAGCTGGGAGTGAGCAGAGCACCATGCAGCCTGGCAACCCTATGGACAGAGCAAAGGCACACAATTAGCAAGGAGCAAGATGGACAATCACTCAGGTGTAATTGTGGCTTACTGTTCCAGGCAGATGGTGAGCACCCGTTGGCCAGGGAGACAGCGCCCACTGCCCCAGCGTTGTTGTAGCCATGCAGAGGGCGGAGAGGAGAGAGCGGAGACCGCCGCCGAGAGGGATGATTCCGCCGCTGAGAGATTCCGCCTGTGCACAGGGGAGTAGCGAAGAACAGGTGAGTGAGACTCACTCACTCACTCATTCACTCACTCACTCAATTGAGCCACCACCGGAGTGGTGGCTCAGTTGGTAGAGCATCCGCCCCACACCCGGGAGGCAGGGGTTCAAATCCCAGCCGGGTCATGCCGAAGACCATATAAAAGTGGAACTTCCTGCCGTCCAGCTTGGTACTCAGCGATAATGGAATGGAGGAGGGAAATTTGTGGCGGCGCCTTGCATGGCAGCGGCCCTCTGATTCTACACTTGGGGTGTGTGTGATTAACACAGTAGATAGGTGAAGCACAATCTCGTTCTACTGTACATGATTGGTTGTACAGTTGAATGACAATAAGGGTGATTTAATTAATTAATTAATTTAATTAGTTAATTAATTAATTAATTAATTAATTAGTTAATTAATTAATTAATTTAATTAGTTAATTAATCTCCTCCGAGCGTTGATGCCGAGGTGGCGAGGTGGACGATCGTGGTGAGGTTTGGCTAGGAAGTCATAGGAAGCGCTTCATGAAGCCAGGGAGACAGATGGCTCCGTGCAGGCCTGCAGGCAGAGCGAGGTTATATAGTCCAGGCCTGATGAGGAGCCGGTGTGTGCACAGCTGTGGATGATAACGGCCCAGAGCGAGTCATCACATTCAGAAAATGAACCAATATTACATATGTGTAAATGGCAAAATTTTGCTGGACTGGCGACACATTCTTGGCAGATAGAGGTATTATCAGTAGCAAGGACAGGCCAACACAAACTGGCTCCAAATGCCACAATAAAAACACAGGATTGCCAAAAATTTCGTATTAAATTATAATTTGTTTGTAAATTAAGCAGAAACTTCTTCTGTAGAAAAATTCTTTTGTGCAAGAGCAAATACAGAATTTTGCACAAGTATATCAGAGTTAAGTGCTCAGTAAATTTGTCATAAAAATGACCAACATTGTTTTCTTGCTGAAAACTTAAAATGATGAATAATAGAATTATCTATTACAAGAGCTAAATATCACTGAATGCATGTTAGAGTACTTGTATAGAACAAATTATGACCACTTTACCATTTGAAAACTAAGATCCACACCCCCTGCACCCCCGCCCCTTAAGACTTTTGTGTACCTGACTTCTGAACAAAATTCCAGACTAACAAGGACTTCCTCTAGGTGACATTGTTGCATCCCCCTACGTAAAACTGCTTTTGGACAATCAGCTTTCTCATACAAAGCTATAACGGAATGGAACAAGCTCCCCACTGCTTTGAAGACCAGAACAAATTACAGAAACTTTTCCACAGAGACTAAAAATGGATTTTAAGTAATCAAGCCTGATAGCACTGACTCTCTCCCTTAAATGGTATTCAAAATTGTACTCTTAAATTGTTTTTATGTGTGCCGTCTCTCTTATCAGTTTACCTTTTAACTTACTCCCTGCTCATTTCAGGGTCAAAAGTTTCTGAAACCCAACTGAATTGCTTTCTATATGTGCTGTTTTTCTTTTAATATCTTCCTGCCTGCCTCAGGAACTACAGATGAAAATAAATGAGAACCTATAATCTGGTACAGAGCGTCTTTATCCTGTGTTTAATGTTTTTTTTTCCTGTACATGGTCCCTGACGAATAAACCAATAAACTAAACTAAACAAAGAAGGGAGTGGCTTTTTTTTTTTTTCAGAACACAGAAGGTGATTGGATTTTTTTTTTTTTTTGGGGGGGGGGGGGTATGACACATTACTGTGTAATTGTTTCATCTTCTGACCCCATCCATTTGAGGTGTGGATCCAGTGAAACAACTGAGGCTGGTGTGGGCTTGACAGACCTACAGAAACCCAGCAGTGCAACCACACAAACTGAACGGATGCAGGCTGTGCAATAGTCACATACACAGCACTGTTCAAAGTAAACTTAAAAGTCAAGAAACATTTCAGTCAATTATTTCTCCTTTTTAGTCATACCAACTGGTGTTCTATTTCATATTGTTGGAAAGTGTGATTAGTCACCTTTACAAAGATGGAAAACTTGTCACCATCATGCATTTGTGGAAAAAGCAGCACAGCTAAAAGTGGGGGTAGTTCCCCCCTAAAATGTGCCAAAATCCCCTGTAATATTGTCCTGTTGGTAAGATTCCATTTGCACTATTACTATAAAATGAGTAAAGCTAGGGCAACCAAACCTGCTACACAGGTTCACCTTTGGATGCTGACCAACAACTATAGGTTGTATACAACTATTTTTGTTTTCTATCAGTGGATGACAGGCTTATCAAAAGTTGGTTGTGCCTCAGTAATTATATGGAAAATTTGAAAACTGCTTTCCCTTAGTAACATATTGGGATCTTCAAAGAAAACGGACGCGGGGGATACTGCACTTGCCTCAGAGCGCTCTTGTTATCATAGAAATTATCTGGTGTGGTTAACCTAGGAATTCCACTTAAATAAAAAAAACAAACGGGGGTTCATTTCAGGATAAACAATGGCAGGAGTTTATTATGGGCCACTTATGTACTTCCCACTAAGTCCCTTTTTTGGTGTTGCCAGCCCTTTATCTGCACTTAAGGGAAGATAACAAAATTTACATCACAAGCTTGGTGCGTGTGCTCACTTGTTCACCAATGCATTTGTGCCACCATGAATTATGCCCACAGAGCAGCAGCTTTCTTCCCATGGCATGTTTGCTTATGTGTAGCCATAGAAACGCATAACTTATGTCAACAGTGTAATGGCATTACATCATCATGCAGCCGGCTCTGAATGTTGCATTGTTTATTTTTATTGAGTATTAAAATTTATACCAGTATTGAACGATACAATATGGCACACCCCTAGTGTGATGAGCTGGAAGGAAGTGAGGTACATCAAGGCCATTCACATACTAGGAGCTACCGTCCTTAGCTCTGGAAGTTTGATAAAGAGACTGACTCAATTAGTAGAATGAAGCTACGGTCACAAAGATTCTTATGAACAATGGGTTTGTAAGGATCTCCTAATTCCTACGAATTCTGGAGTTCACAGACGTTCATGGATGGGGGTATAGTTTCTTACGCCTGCCGTTCAATTCGCAACAGCAACTTGAGGCATTCTTGAGAAATGGAGCTTTTCTGTGTAGAGTTCTTACGTTCTTTGTAAGGGTGCCTTGGGATCTTTCTATGGCATACTTACTGCCATCTTATGAAAATTTTTGTGCAACTCACGGCACTCTCAAGTTGCTGGTATGAAGACCTTACAGCTTTTGACACATTTTTTCGGCATAAATGTCACATGAATGATATGCTTCCACCTTATGAGTGCCTCACTACCGCCTTACGCAGGATGTACAAATCTCCATACAAACAGGGATTGTACGACGGTTTCTATGACCGCTGTAAGGGGCCCTCAAGAACACCTTAAGTTGTTCTTGAGACAAACTTAAGGCCAATATCTTGTGTAGTTCTTATGTTGTTCCTATGGCATTCTTACGGTTGCCCTATGATGAAGGGTTTTCGTGGGGCATTCATAGGAATCTTGGAAAAGACCATCAACCTGGCCATAAACTTACGAATGGTCTACGAATGCTGGATTCTCCTACAGCCACCTTAAGGCCATATGAGATGGTCCAAAAATTGTTTGAACAGTGTTTGGTAGTAAGATAGTGGCGCGCCTAGACGCAGCGGCCCCTCTTGGCATCAACGAGTGTGAGAGTTTTGATCATCCCAGACGTACGTTCTGTAAAACCTACAACCGTGAGACCTTATTAAACATCAAGGTACTGCACGCTGCAAGAATCACGGTGCTCGGTTGTGACTTGGACATTCTACGCCAGCATGGAATTCTGGCGGAGTCCCCGCTGGAGGCTACCCGGGAAAGGAGGAAGCGGAAGCGGAGGGACCACAAGCAAAAACGTGGAAAAAGGGCCGGTATTCATGCTAGGCTAAAGGCTAACCCTTCCAGACCAGCAGTACTGTCACTCCTTCTCTCTAACGTCCGCTCCCTCGACAACAAACTGGATGAGCTGCGTCTGCTGAGAGAAACCCGGAGAGAGTGGAGGGACTGCTGTGTGCTTGCGTTCACGGAGACATGGCTCCACCACAACATCCCTGATGAGGCCATTCAACTGGAAGGTACGACGGTGTTCAGACACCGGTGTTGCAGACAGAGAAACAGTGAGCTCCGGTTAGAGCCGTGGGGGTGGGCTATGCATCTATGTTAACAAGAACTGGTGCATTAATGCCACGTTAGTATCTAAACACTGCTCTCCGTTGGCGGAGTTCCTTATTGTAAATTGTCGGCCATATTATCTGCCGAGGGAATTCAGCAACGTGTTTGTAGCGGCTGTTTACATAGCGCCGAGCGCTAACGCTAATGCTAATGCTAAGAAGGCACTCGGGGAACTGCACGATGCTATTAGTGAAATCCAAACTTCACACCCGGACAGTTTTGTGGTGGTTGCGGGGGATTTTAACCACACCAGGTTAATGACTGTGCTCCCCAAGTTTAAACAATGTGTATACTTTAAGACCAGAGGAGAGAATATGTTGGACTTAGTGTACATAAACAAAGATGCTTATAAGGCTATACCCCGCCCCAACCTCGGCCTTTCTGACCACATATCCGTGATGCTGGTGCCTGCCTACAAACTTCTACTGAAGCGCACCGGGCCAGTAGTGAAGAAAATCAGGATTTGGCCAGAGATTGCAACCTCTGCACTGAAAGACTGTTTTCTGCACACAGACCAGGAGTTCTTCAAAATAGCAGCCTCCCAGGAAGACAAGACAGATGTGGAGGAGTATGCTGAAACAGTCACCAGCTACATCGCGAAGTGCACAGAGGATGTCACTACAGTGAGGACCATCACTGTACGGGGAAATCATAAGCCCTGAATGACCGCAGAGGTGCGCTCGCTGCTTACGGCCAGAGATACAGCCTTCAGAGCGAAGTACAGGATCGTCCTCCACTCAGCTTGGTCTGTGCTCTCAAAGGGAATTAAGAGGGAGAAGTGCACCTATGAGGAGAAAATACAGGGACACCTCTGTGACACTAGGAACACCAAGCAGATGTGGCAGGGAGTTCGGACACTGACGGGCTTAAAGTCTAGGCAGGGGGTCGATGATGATGACGCTTCGCTTCCAGACAGGCTCAACGACTTCTTTGCACGTTTTGAAGCATAAAACCCGACAATCAGAGGGAGGGCTGGCCCATCCCCACCATCGGTCGGACCAGCTTTCACCATCAACACAGTGGACACACGGAGGACCCTAACCAGGGTCAACCCACATAAAGCTGCAGGTCCGGACAACATCCTGGGACGTGTGCTCTGCGACTGCACAAGCAAGTTGGCAGATGTACTGACTGACATTTATAACATCTCCCTGAGTCAGGCCATCATTCCCAGATGCTTCAAGACCTCTATCATAGTACCGGTGACAAAGAAACCAGTTGTGTACTGTCTGAATGACTATCGTCCTGTTGCACTGACACCAATTGTGATGAAGTGTTTTGAACGGCTTGTCAAACCACACATTACAGCCTGCCTCACTGCATCACATGACCCGCTCCAGTTTGCATATCGTTCAAACCGCTCCACGGAGGATGCTATAGTCACCACCCTGCACTCTGTCATCACCCACCTGGATCAGAAAGACACCTACGCCAGACTCCTGTACATTGATTTCAGTTCAGCATTCAACACCATTATTCCCCAGAGACTGATGGAGAAATTACTCCTTCTTGGTCTGAACACCGCCACATGTCTCTGGATCCTGAATTTCCTGACTGAGAGACCTCAGTCTGTCCGGGTTGGAAACAACATCTCTAACTCTGTCACGCTGCGCACCGGATCCCCTCAAGGCTGCGTACTCAGTCCACTGCTGTTTACACTTCTAACACATGACTGTGTTTCCAGACACGAGGGGAACCAGATTATTAAGTTTGCAGACGACACCATGGTGGTGGGACTTATTCAGAGGGATGAGGAATCAATGTACAGGGAAGAAGTTAGAGACCTGGAGGGCTGGTGCAGGGAGAACAATCTGGTGCTCAACGTGGACAAAACGAAGGGGATGATTATCGACTTCCGGCGGTCACAGCCTGAACACGTCCCCCTCAGCATCGGCGGCCGTTTAGTGGAGAGAGTGGAGAACATCAAGTTCCTCGGAGTGCAGATCTCGCAGGACCTGACCTGGAGCAAGAATTCCTTGGGGATCAGGAAGCGGGCCCAGCAGAGAGTGCACTTCTTGAGGAAACTCAAACAGGCCTCTCTCCCCATCTGCATCCTCAGGACCTTCTACAGAGGTGTGGTGGAGAGTGTTCTGATGTATTGCATTGCTACATGGTACTCCAGCTGCAGTATGTCAGACAAAAAAAGCCCTGCAGAGGATAGTCAAGGGAGCTGAAAGGGTAATTGGAGTCTCCCTCCCCTCTGTCCAAGAACTCTTCCAGAACCGTTGCAGGAGCAGGGCACTGAACATTGTCAAGGACCGTTCTCACCCTCTGCATTAACACTTTGAACTTCTGCCATCTGGTAAACGATTCCGGAGCATCAGAGGCAGAACCACCAGACTGATTAACAGCTTCCTTCCACAAGCTGTTAGGATGCTGAACAGTTGATCCGGAATCGCTCATACATACTACTGCACCTATGGACATTATGTATATTATTTGTATATTATAGTTCTGGTTAGTTTTTTCAAGTATGTCTCAGAGATGTGTGAATGGATGTGGTGGGGTGGGGGGTGAGGATATGTGTGAGTGTGTCTTAAATCATGTTGTTTTACTTATATGGATTCCGAGAGAAACGCAATTTCATCTTGCCTGAACTACAGTTTCATGTACAGCAATATGACAATAAAGGTTGATTTGATTTGATTTTGCAGCTCTTCGTAAAGAGTATTTGTGAACATCGCTTAACGGAAATTACAGTTAAAAGAAAATTTTCCCTAAAGTTCAGATCTCAGAATGCAATGAAATAATAACATTATTTATCACATGCCTATTACACAGAATTTTTTATAATTTTAAAATAAAGAGAAAAGGAGGGAATTTGTCAAACATTATTTTGAGATCAACGTAGCTGTGCAGATGTTGAAAAATTCTCACAACGACATACAGTACACAAGCATTCATCGGTAAAAAAAGTCATTAGTTGGCATTTTTCTTCAGTTTCTGCTAACATTTTGATCTTCTCCATTAGGCTCTTATCTGTCTGCGATCTCAGTGGCAGAGAAGTTAAATTACTTATCTCCAACTTCATTAACGCTCTTATCTTTGCCGATGCACATATCAAACAGAAGTTTCGTGAAGCATTTTCCCTTATTCTCAGCTTTGTTCATGCTTAAGATATTTCAGCACGCCACAAGAAAACTGTACAGAATAGAACTACTCCAAAATGTCAGATAATTTAATTCTCTTTAATTTGCCCACCATGTTGAATATTTCAAGCTTTCAAGCCTGGGATCATTTGTCAGTGTTCACTTCAAGGTCTGGATTTTAATGACAACTGTTTTATTAATATCCAGCTGTTTGTTTTTGGTACTCTAAATTCACATTCTATTTAGGGAATATTATAGGCAGTCATCACATCCTATTATTTTCCAAAATCCCTTTCAGTTAAAGCTGTAAAGTTACTTACAGAAAAAGAGTGTGCATAGACATGTGATAGAATAATTCTGTATTCTTTATCTTGTGGTACTTCAGAGTCTGTGTGAAGTGTACAAGGTCATGACAGCATGACATTTTATCTTTGTTTACTACGCATGTTCTGTAATGTCTGAGAAAGGAGACAGCTTTGAAGAACCAGACTGAACAAGATATTCTCTCTAGGACAGTTTAGCGATAACAGGATGCATAAAGACTCAAAGATGTGTATGTGATGCAGAACAATTTCCAAAGCCAACTCTGAGCGTATCACTTATTGTTCTCCACTGATCAGTGCAAATTAAATTTACTGAAACTTTGATCCCACCTGATTCTTTGACTACTGGTTAAAGAGAATTTTTTTCCAATGTAATTGGCACACCAAACAGAAACTCCAGACATCTTTTCTCCAGACCTGTGGCGCGTTGGACCGTTCTCTCTGCCAGTGCACGGGCCCCAGCTGGAAAGACCTCCCGCCCACCTCCCTATGGGAAGCGGTTGGCTGAAGTGAGGCGGCAGCAAGAGGCGGTGTGGAGCGTTGAGGCGGAGAAGAGTGACGGAGAGAACCGAGGCGGATTGAAGTGAGTAAATTTAATTATTAAATGAATTATTTAAATAATAATATCTAAATAATAAATAAACTTAATTATTTAGATGTCTGTCTTGACAGTTTCAGTCCGATCGTGGGATTAAGCCTGGGATTTGGTACTGACAGTTTTGAGTCCTGTTGGGAAAAGTACCACAGTTAAATGGAACTGCTCAGTAATAAATGCATTTTTACTGGATTTTAGTTTGAGTACAAAATCAGGAAATAGGCAAGCAGAAGGATACGTAGTACCGCGGAGAGATATCAGTGCGGAAGCGCAGACCGTGGAGTGGTATCAACGGTGGAAGGAACAGTACCCGCGGAGTGATACTGGGGTGGAGTGCACATTGTGGAGTGATATCAGCGTGGATGGTTACAACAGCAGAGGAAGGTACAGCACCCGCGAAGTGACATTAACAGCTGAAATAAATTAGAAAAAAAATATAGAGAGGAAAATAATAGAAGAAAAATAGTTACAATAAAAAATAGCATTAATAAAATAAGGAATAATTTTAATAACAATAACTAAAATACCATAACATATAACTCAATGTAAGCTTAAAATAGTATAAAATAGCCTGTCGGCTAAGGTAAAATTATAAATAAATTAAAATAAATAACTGCAGTTTGTTTGTCTGGTCGTTCGTGCGTGGTTTTTGTGTGTGTGTGTTTTAATAAATAATGTTTTACGAGTAACTTTGATGAAAGAATGGGAAATTGTTGTAGCAGAAGGGGAGCTCTCAAGAGGCAGGAAGAGAACAAGATCTTGCAACATGGCAAGAAGACAGGATGTGTGTCTTTCTGTTGTGGAACGCAAGAGGATGAGAATGAAATTTTTGTTTTAATGGGGGACGGCAAATACTGTACATGCACAGGAAAGATAAAGATAGTACTTGGTATTTAGCGAAATGGCGGAAGCGTTTTGGCTCCCTGGGATGGTTGAAAGTGGCAGACTGTGAAAATCTTGTTTCTCAAATAAAGCGGGCATCAAATGACAGTAGGCAAAAACAGCTAAAATATGGCTTAGCTGAAGCACAGCAGTGGCTTGAAATGGCCAAAAAAAAAAAAAAAAGGCAGGCTGACCTAGACCTTGTGACTGTAAAGTCTAAATCTGATGATAAAGCTGAAAAATTTGACCATGGTAAAAAAAAAAGGACTTGGCTAATATGTGTTCTGTTTCTTCTTTGGTGCATGACGAGCCTGACGTGGGGGCAAGGGGCTGTGTTTCTGCTCCTCCTCTGTCTCCAACCGCTGTACATCCCACTTGCCATAACCTCTCAGAACTCCAGGCTGGAGAGGCTACGGCTGACGTCACCCCGCCTCCGCTCGTCTACACCCCTCTGCTCCACTGACGTCAAACCAAAAAAGCAGAAGAGGGACTGGGGTACCCAGGATCAGCCACTAAGGGGCGCTAAAGAGTTAAGTAAATATGCACACCCTTATCCACACTCTCCATCAATTCGACCCATTAAGCCTGAAAATTATGAAACATATGCTGTTACTGAACAGTATCCAATGATTGAACTTTCAAATCCAGCTTATGTAGGACCACCTGGAGAAGGTGAGACTAACCCAGGTGCACCACAGTTTCAACTTACAGTTGTGGTTTACACACTATGGACTGATGCAGATTTCTCTGAAGCAGTGAAAGAAATTCTGCATCCAAAAGATAAACCCACAGAGTTTTTTGAAGGAATCACAAATCTCCTTGTCAGCTTTAAATTAAATGATCATGAGACAGAAGGAGCTTACAGAAAGGTTTTGAAAGTTGATTGGTGTACATTGTCGGGTAATTGGTGTTCAAGAGATCCTGCTGGTAAAATCCTTCCTCCAAAAAGCACTGACTTACAACATTGTGTAAGAGAGTTAAATTATTGCATTAAAAATAAGTGGCGTGTAAAGCATGACTGGACCAGAATTCAAACCACAACACAAAAGAAGGATGAAATGATTTAGGCCTATAGAACAAGGTTACAAGAGGTTTTTGATAGCCATTCTGGTTTGACTCAGGCTGAGAATGATTCAGATGTAGAGCCTTACTGGCAGCATTTGAAAAGTGTCTTTTTGCAAAACATGCTCCCACACCTGGCTGATTATGTCCACAAACATTTGGTCACATACTGCACCTGTGCATTTGGTGATGTGTTAACCTATGTAAAACATGCAGAGACAATAGAGGAGGTAAGGAAAGAAAAGGAGAACAAATAACTGAAAGAAAAAAACAACTCCTGTTTATGTAATTACTGACACAAAGGAGCGGTGCGAGAGCTTCCCCCAATTCTATCTTTCAGGGTGGCACCGGAGCAAGACCTCAGTGATGGGGTTGGGGGGGTGGGGGGGTGCTGAAGGAGGCGTGGGTTGGGCTTGCCACGGCAAGGGGGATGTGACTTTTGTCATTAATTAATTAAACCATCTCTGGGCTCCAGAATACCTCCCCCCAGGCCACGGGGGGCAGGGAGTGGGCGAACAACCTGAATCTGTTTTTCAATAGGTTTGACCAACCGCCCTCCCCCCTGTCTGCACAACAACCACTGCTGCCTCTAAAGAAATCAAGTCCTGCTGCCCACTCCCGACTCCACCAACACCCCCCCACTCCCAACACACAGCCCCCCATCCTGACCCTGACCAGGACCCAGGTGAGGATGGAGCTGAGGAAGATCAAGGCGAGGAAGGCGTCGGGACCGGACGGCATCAGCGCAAAGCTCCTCAAGTCCTGTGCAGACCAGCTGTGTGGGATTGTGACGTATATCTTCAACCTGAGCCTGAAACTGGGGAGGGTACCACAGCTGTGGAAAACATCTTGTGTGGTACCTGTACCAAAAACTTCCCACCCCAAAGACCTGAACAGCTACAGACCGGTGGCCTTGACGTCCCACTTGATGAAGACCCTGGAGAGACTGCTCCTTGCTCACCTCCGCCCCCTGGTGGAACCAGCGATGGATCCACTCCAGTTCGCCTACCAGCATGGCATTGGGGTGGAGGATGCGGTGATCTTCCTCCTTCACCGTTCTCTGTCCCACCTGGAGAAGCCCGGGAATGTGGTGAGGATCATGTTCTTTGACTTCTCCAGTGCTTTCAACACCATCCAACCGATGATCCTGAAGGACAAGCTGCTCCGCGCAGGGGTGGACCAGCACCTGTCATCATGGATCCTGGACTACCTCACGAACCGGCCTCAGTTTGTGAGAACCCAGGACTGTGTGTCCGACACGATCATCAGTAACACGGGGGCCCCCCAGGGAACGGTGCTGGCTCCCTTCCTGTTCACTCTTTATACTGCGGACTTCTCACACAACACAACACACTGCCATCTACAGAAGTTCTCTGATGACTCTGCGATCGTTGGCCTCATCTCCAATGGAGATGAAGCTGAGTACAGAGGGCTTATCCAGGACTTCGTGGACTGGTGCCATCGGAACTGCCTCCAGATCAACGCGAGAAATAGGAGAAAAACTAAGGAGCTGGTGGTGGACTGCCGCAGGCAAGGACAACCCCTTACAGCACCAGTAAACTTCCAGGGAACAGACATGGTCATTAAAAATCTGTATTGGTCACCGAGGGGATATGTGGGGGCATCTGTCATGTTGTCTGATGAAGACAGCAGGCATTTAAACACTGGGAGGCTCCCCACATCCAATCGGTCAAACCAAAACACATGGACTGAAAGGATGTAGGTTGGTTTGTAACCACAACATAGGAATGTGCTCAATCTTGGAAACAAACTCCTAATCCAAAGGTTAAATATTCGTCAAAACTTGACACCTACTCACTGCCTTTGTCCTGGGTGACCACAGTGCAGAAAGAAGTAAACATTGATGTTCCCAGCTCACTCATGTGACCACTTTTTACATTAACACAAGGAGAGGAACACATACTCTCACAATTCACAAATTCTCTGTGGTCAACAGGGAAGGCAGATGTTGGGTTAATGAAAAATGCAGAGTTGGTCAAAATAAATGCAAAATCACATTATAGACCATACCAAAGACAGTGTCTTCTACATCCTGAGGCCCAAGAAGGCATTAAACCAGTCTTGGAGGAACTGAGAGCAGCGGGTGTCATTGTATCATGCCCAGGTTCTCCATGTAACACACTTTTGTTTCCTCTAAGGAAGGCTGGCCCGTCTTCCGGCTGGAGAATGGTGCAAGACCTTCAGGCAGTAAGCAAAGCAGTCATCTCAAGGGCTGTTTCTGTTCCAGACCCACACAGTTTGTTAAATGACCTACAACCACACATGCAATATTTCACAGTAATTGACATCAGCAATGCTTTTTTCAGCATCTCAATACATGCAGATCATCAGTTTTGGTTTGCATTCACATTTGAAAACAAAAGGTACACATTCACCAGATTACCACAAGGTTACTGTGAATCAACAACCATTTTTTTACAGGCAATGTCAGCAAATTTTGCACAATTTATTCCTCCTAATAGGAGCCAGTTGTTCCTTTATGTTGACGACATTTTGCTGGCATCACCTGATGAAGAAACATGCAAAGACGACACCATTGCCTTACTGCAATTTTTAGCAGAAAAAGGTCACAAAGTTAACAAAGAAAAATTACAGATGTGGAAAAAAGAAGTCAAATATTTAGGCCACATTTTGTCAGCAGCAGGCAGACATGTTGATCCAGCTCAAAAACAAGCTATTTTGTCAGCACCAAAACTCATCACAAAAAGAGACATGATGTCATTTTTGGGGACTCTAAATTAGTGTCACTCTTGGATTGCAAATTATTCATTTAAGGTGCAACCCTTATCTGATCTCATTTACAAAACACCCATGGCTCAGCTGGACAAAATTGAGTGTACACCTGACGCAGAAGAGACTTTCGTTAAAATAAAAAAAAAAAAAAACACAAAAAAAAAACAAACTTTTGGTCAGCACTGATGTCCTGGCACTCCCCAATTAAAAAATAAATAAATAAAAAAATAAAAAAAAAATATCTATATATCTATATATATATACTGTATATATATATATATATATATTTGTGCAAATGGTTGATTGTAGAGAGGGACACATGACGTCAGTCCTTCTCTAACCAAGTGGTACAAAAATGCATCCAATAGCATTTTATTCTTCAAGGTTTGACCATGTGGCGAGGGCAGTGCCGCCATATGTGCAGGCTTCCATAGCTGCCACTATGGTGGTGCACGCCTCAGCAGGGCTCGTTCTTTTTCATCCCTTGACCCTAAAGGTCACGTATACAGTATCAGTTATCTTGTCACAAAGTAAAATATCAGTTCTCTCACCATCCAGACACCTTACATGCATGACAGTGTTATTATCACAGCCTTATCTAACCATTGAACACTGCACAGTAACAAATCCAGCAAGCTTGTTGCCAATTTCAACACAAGGTTAACCACATGACTGTTTGGCAGAAATTGTGAGTGAAACATTGCCATGCCCTGATTTGCAGGACACACCTTTGGAGGACCCTGATCCCACATTGTTTGTTGACGGCTCCTCCAAATGTGATTGTACTGGTTCAAACTGATCCGGTTTCGCAGAGGTTACACATGACACCATTTTATGGGCACAAAAACTCCCATCACATTATTCTGCACAAGCAGCTGAATTAGTTGTTCTGAGGCTTGTAAATTAGGACAGGGAAAGGCACTCACAGTGTACACGGACAGCCGATATGCCTTTTCTACCATCCATCATTTTGAAAACAGCTGAAAAAAAGAGGCATGATTACATCAACAGGAAAGTCAATCCAATACAAAGATCTAATCTTAAAACTGTTAGACAGTGTGGAACTTCCCTCCAAATTGGCTATATGCAAATGTGCCGCACACACCAATAGCACAGATGCAATCTCTAAGGGCAACCATTTTGCAGACACCACTGCAAAAGCAGCTGCACAAGGTCATACAGGAAACCACACCACAGCATCTCTTCTTTTAACACTGACAGAACAGCTAACATATGACATGCTCATTAACGTCCAGGAAAAATCACCACAAGCTGAAATTTACCAGTGGATAAAAAGGGGGGCAAAATTTGACAACACTTCAAAACTCTACAAATGATGCAATGACAAACCCATTTTGCTACACAAATTATTCCACCAGACTGCTGTTCTGCTACATGGTCTTTCCCATACAGCAGCAGGGGGTGTGGGTGTGATTTCTATGTTGATTGAATCTTTTACCACTCATGGGTTTAGCCAATTTGCTACTCAATTTCGTAAAAAATGCCTAACCTGTGCAAAAAACAATGCTCAGGGAGACTTAAGACCTCAGAAGGGTACTTCCCCTGCATCAACTTATCCATTTCAAAACATTTGCATGGATTTATTTGAACAAAATAAATGTGAAGGGAAGAAATATTGTTTCCTAATTATTGATACATTTACTAAATGGACAGAAACCTTGCCTTGCACTCATCCAAATGTCATTACAGTAGCAAAGAAACTCGTAACTGAAATAATACCAAGATTTGGAATACCTGAAAAGATTTAGTCAGATAATGGAACACATTTTGTAAATCAGGTTATATCACATTTAAGCACAGCACTCAACATTAACTTAAAAACACCACTCAGCTTACCATCCACAATCTGCAGGACTGGTGGAATGCAAAAATAGGACCAATAAAGAAAGGCTTAGAAAAACAATGGCAGAAACAGGACAAAATTGGATATATTGCCTACCCTTAGTTCTGTTTTACATGAGAATAGTTCCCACCAAAGGGGGGTTATCCCCATTTGAAATAATGTATCACAAATCTTACATACTCACACCATTGAGGCCATTTAATTCAAGTGATGAGGAAGTGTGCTTAGCTGATTGCATGCAAGAATGTTGACTGACAGAGATATTGTTCATGCTGGTCTTCCCAGGAGGGACCATGATGAAGTGCCCATCTTGGCCCAACTGGGGGATCTGGTCCTTATCAAAGTCATCAAAAAGAAAAACTGGGCTGACGCTCCCAGGCAAGGACCACACAAAATCATCCTAGTGATGTCAACAGTGGTGAAAGTCAAAGGACGTGACTCTTGGGTGCATTTGCATTTGACATATTGCAAACTTTACCCTGCTCAAAACCCTAAGCAAGAAACTGTTTAATCCCCATTGCAAACTATATCCCACAAAAAAAAAAAAAAATCCTCAACAAGTGACTGTTTAACTATTTAACTGTTTCTCTATACAAGTGTCGACTGACGATGCCCTTGTTGGCGTCCAACAATGGCTTGTATAGCAAAACAACTGTTGCTTATCTTGAAGAGACAAGATGCCGAAGAGAGAAGGTTGGCAGCAGAAAGATGTGAATGGTACACTGTAATGAATGACAGAGCAGATGGACAGACCCACACACAGGATAGTGTCAGTGCAATTTATTACAAAAAAGGGGACAAAACACAAGGTGCTTCATTAAAAGTCACTGGTGAGCAAAAACAGAATAAACATGAAGTGCTCCAAAACCTCCTGGTGAACAAGAGATAAATAAGAATCACACTGAGTGCTCCAACAAGCAAACTGGTAAGCACCCAGGATTACTTACAAAGAGAGATTTCACCAGAGCAGGCAGAGCTCAGGCGAAGAGGAGAGTTGCAATACAGCACGCTCACAAGCCAACTGGTGAGAGGGTAGGAAAGACACAAAAAACCCAAAGCACTCCAACAAGCAAATTGGTAAACACTGGGTAACTTATAGTGACACAGAAAACCCCAAACACTCCAACATGCAAACTGGTAAGCGCTGGGTTACTTACAGTGAGTTTTCACTAGAGCAGGCAGTGCTCTGGTGAGGATGAGTGACAATACAAAATAGACACACTGCCCTGATGAAACAGCAGTGCTTAAATATACACAGAAATGGGCTTCAGGTATGAGAGCTGAGACTGGCACAGTGACCTACAGTATCTCACAAAAGTGAGTACACCCCTCACATTTTTGTAAATATATTATTATATTTACTCAGAAAAACAGATGAGCTAGAAGCTATCTCCTACTACGAAAGCATATACAGGGAGTGTAGCCTGATGCTATTCACAGAGATGTGGCTAACAGAACTAGCAACAGATGCTAACATTGAACTGGAGGGTTTCCACGCAATACGGGCAGACCAAACACCAGACAGTGGGAAGGCAAGGGGCGGAGGAGTGATGATGTATGTCAATAACAACTGGTGCAGACCGGGACATATCACGGTTTAACAACAACACTGCAACAAAGACATGGAGTTGCTAGCTGTTAGAATGCAGCCTACATATCTCCCGAGGGAATACTCACACGTGATCTGCATTGTTATTTATGCAAATCTGACAGCGAACACTGGGACAGCGTGTGACGTCATCCACTCAGTAACTGGCAGGCTGCAGGCAGAACACCCAGATGCTCTTCTCCTCATCTTAGGCGATTTCAACCATATTTCACTGTCTCCCATTCTACCCACATTCACCCAGTATGTCACATGCCACACTAGAGACAATAAAACACTGGACTTATTCTACGCAAACACTAAGGAGGCGTACACCTCATCACCACTCCCCCTACTCGGGAGATCGGATCACAACTTGGTTCATCTCCTGCCGGTGTACAAACCCCTAGTGCACAGACAACCTCCGGTCATGCGCACAGTAAAGTTATGGTCTGAGGAGGCAAAGGACTGTTTTGAAACCACTTCCTGGGAGCAGCTATGCGATCCACATGGTGAGGACATCGATAGCCTCACTCACACCATCACGGACTACATCAGCTTCCATGTGGACAACACCGTACCCATCCATCCATCCATCCATCTTCTACCACTTTTCCGGAGGTCCGGGTCGCGGAGGCAGCAGTTCAAACAGAGAAGTCCAGACTTTCCTCTCCCCAGCCACCTGCTCCAGCTCTTCAGAGAGGATACGAAGGTGTTCCCAGACCAGCTGGGAGACATAGTCTCTCCACCGAGTCTTGGGTCTGCGCCGGGGTCTCCTCCCAGCGGGACATGCCCGAAACACCTCAAGTGGGAGGGGTCCAGGAGGCATCCTAATCAGATGCCCATGCCACCTCAACTGACTCCTTTCAATGTGGAGGAACAGCAGTTCTACTCTGAGCCTCTCCCGGATAACTGAGCTCCTCACCCTATCTCTGAGGGTGAGTCCAGCAATCCTACGGAGAAAGCTCATTTCAGCCACTCAGCGATCTCGTTCTTTCGGTCATTACCCAAAGCTCGTGACCAAAGGTGAGAGTAGGAACGTAGATTGACTGGTAAATTGACAGCTTTGCCTTAGAACTCAGCTCCCTCTTCACCACAACAGACCGGTACAACATCCGCATCACTGCAGATGCTGCTCCAATCCGTCTGTCAATATCTTGCTCCATTTTCCCCTCACTCGTGAATAAGACCCCAAGATACTTAAACTCCTCCACTTGGGGCAGGACCCTGTCCCCAACCCAGAGAGAACAATCCACCTTTTTCCGGCTGAGGACCATGGACTAAGACTTGGGGGTGCTGATTCTCATCCCGGCCGCTTCACACTCAGCGACAAACCATCCCAGCAAGAGCTGGAGGTCATTGCTGGATGAAGCCAAAAGGACAACATCATCTGCAAACAACAGAGATGAGATCCCATGGTCACCAAGCATGACACCCTCCATTCCCTGGCTGCGCCTAGAAATCCTGTCCATAAAAATTATGAACAGAATCGGTGACAAAGGGCAGCCCTGGCGGAGTCCAACTCTCACTGGGAATGAGTCCGACTGAGTGTTGGCAATACGAACCAAACTCTCACAACGGTTGTACAGAGACCGAATAGCTCGTAAAAACAAGCCCGATACCCCATACTCCCGAAGAACCCCCCACAAAAAAACACAAGGGACGCAGTCAAATGCCTTCTCCAAGTCCACAAAACACATGTAAACTGGTTGAGCAAACTCCCATGAACCCTCGAGAATTCTCAAGAGGGTAAAGAGCTGGTCCAATGTGCCACGGCCAGGACGAAAACCACATTGCTCCTCCTGAATCCGAGGTTCGACCAGCGGCCGGACTCTCCTCTCCAGTACCTTGGCATAGACCTTCCCAGGGAGGCTGAGGAGTGTGGTCCTTCTAAAGTTGGAGCACACCCTCCGGTCCCCTTTTTTTGAAAAGAGGAACCACCACCCCGGTTTGCCATGCCAAAGGCACTGCCCCCGACCTCCACGCAATGTTGCAGAGCTGTGTCAACCATGACAGCCCAACAACATCCAGGGCCTTGAGGTACTCAGGGCGAATATTGTCCACCCCCGGGGCCCGGCCACCAAGGAGATTTTTAACCACCTTGGCGACCTCAGCCCCTGTGATAGGCAAGTCGTCCCCCTCGTCCACAAACCCTGCTTTCTCTGTGGAAGGCGTATCAGTGGGATTGAGGAGATCCTCGAAGTACTCCTTCCACCGCGCGATGATATCCCCAGTCGAAGTCAACAGTGCCCCATCTGCACCATACACAGTGTGGACAGGGAGCTGCTTTCCCCTCCTGAACCGTAGGACAGTTTGCCAGAATCTCTTCGAGGCTGACCGAAAGTCTTGTTCCATGGCCTCACCAACTCCTTCCATACCCTGGTTTTTGCTTCAGCAACCACCCGAGCTGCACTCCGCTTGGCCTGCCGGTACACCTCAGCTGCTTTGGGAGTCCCACAAGCCAACCAAGCTTGATAGGACTCCTTCTTCAGCTTAATGGCCCCCCTCACCACTGGTGTCCACCACTTGGTTCGGGGGTTGCCACCTCGAGATGCACCGACCACCTTGCAGCCGCAGCTCTGGGCAGCCGCTTCAACAACAGAGGTGGAGAACATGGCCCATTCAGACTCCATGTCTCCAGACTCCTTCGGAATGTGGTTGAAGTTCTTCCGGAGGTGGGAGTTGAAGATCTCCCGGACAGGGGCCTCAGCCAGATGTTCCCAGCACACCCTCACTATACGTTTGGGTCTACCAGGTATGAATGGCTTCCTCCCCTGTCATCAGATCAAACTCACCACCTGGGGGTGATCAGATGACAGCTCTGCACCTCTCTTTACCCGAGTGTCCAGGACATACGGTCGCAGGTCTGATGACATGATAACAAAGGGTTTGTTGTTCGAGCAACACCGTATGGTCTTGGTGGGTACGGTGTTCGAACCCAGAGGGTGGGGGTTCTGCCATCCTCTGAGGGTGGGGGTTCCGCCACAGTACATCCAGAGAGAGCTCCCCCCCAGAGGGCTCAGCAGGGGGTCCGAGGCGTCGATCGGCCGGCTTTGGAAGCAAGCTGGGGGAAAAGCTCTGTGCAGGAGAAGGTGGAGGGGGGTGGGGGTAACAATCGTGGCATATACGATCACAATCAACGTACATCATCCGGGATCATGGGTCCCAAGAAAGCTCAGCAGACTGAGGAGGTGGACGACATCAAAAGATCGCTGGACTTCTTGACTGAAGAGATTTCTGCTGTTAAGCAGCAGCAAAAAAACATCCTGGGCCTGCTGGAGGAGGTGAAAGCACTGCGGATCCAGAATGCCTAGAAGGACAAGAGGCTGGCGTATCTGGAGAGCAGAGTGTCGGACCTGGAGCAGAACACTTGGGTGAACGACGTGATCATCACGTGGCTCCCCATTAAACCCCAAACGTATGCGCGGGGGGTGGCCGCGGACAGCGGAGGAAGGCTCGACGCGCTGGAAGACGAATTGACGGAGCAACAAGTGGCAGCCTTCCTGCAGTCCAAAGGAATCCAGCTGGACTGTAACACCACTGAGGCCTGCCACCCTCTGCCCAGGAAAAACAGCGACAAACTGGCTGTGATCATGAGGTTTGTCAACAGAAAGCACAAGACTGTGCTGCTAAAACAAGGTGAGGAAACTGAAAGGAACGGACATTTACATAAACGAGCACCTTACAAAAGAAAATGCAGAAATAGCCAGAAAAGCAAGATACCTGAGAAAGCAGAAAAAGATTCAGAACACCTGGACATCAAACTGTAAAATATACATCAAATTAAATGGATCACCTGAAGAAGCCAAGGTCGTTAACATCCGTAATGTTATGGAACTGGACAAATATCAATGAATATTATGAACTGGAGTCGACAGCAACAAGAGACAATTGTAGGACACTGAAGGGATATACTCATCTGCTACAAGACATTTCACAACATGAAACAAAAGATCAACAAACAGGAACAACAGGAACTGAAAGTTTTTGAATATACGGATCACAACCCACAAGACGTAGAATATAACATAGACCCTGATAATAATATATTTAGTTCCATCAATAATGACTGTAGTTACTACACAGATGAACAGTTTAACACAATGGTCACATCTGATTTCAATATTTCTATGATCCACTTCAACAGCAGAAGTCTCTATGCCAACTTTAATAACATTAAAGATTGTTTACATCAGTTTAAAGAGCCATTCAATATTGTGGCAATATCAGAGACGTGGCTCAGTGAAGAGAAAGGAGTGGATTTTACCATGGATGGCTATGAATTAAATTATATAAATAGAAAAGTGAAAAAAGGAGGAGGAGTTGCAATTTATGTTGACAAGAGCTTGAAATACAAGGTTGCTGAAAATCTGTCAGTAACTGTGGATGATTTATTTGAATGTATTACAATAGAAATCTGTCTGGACAATGTGAAGAATATAGTAGTGAGCTGTGTGTATAGAACACCTGGATCAAACATTGACTTATTTAAGGACTGGATGGAAAAAATATATGCAAAACTGACTCAAAGTTATGTTCATCTGTGGGGATTTCAATATAGATCTGATGAATTCAAAACAACATAGTTTGACAGAAGAATTTATCAACACAGTGTACAGTATGGGCTTACATCCAACAATTACCGGACCTAGCAGAATCACGTCACACAGTGCCACACTAATAGATAACATATTCACAAACATTATGGAAAATAATATCAGGAGTGGGCTTTTACTGAATGATATCAGTGACCACCTGCCGATTTTTGTTGTCTATCAATGTGATTATAGGAAGAAAAAGTATACCAAAAATATTAAATATAAAAGAATAAGAACCGAAGACTCTATGTATTTACTGACAAAGGAATTATTAACACAAGACTGGAAGATAGTTTATGATGAAAATGATATAAATAAAGCATATGATAATTTTTTACAAATATTTCAATCATTGTACAATAAAAACTGTCCTATAAAACAATACAGTGACAGACAACAAAAGAAAAATATTCCTTGGTTCACCAAGGGGTTAATAAAGGCATGTAAAAAGAAGAATACATTATATAAACAATTCATTAAGTGCAGAAAGGTGGAGGCTGAGATCAAATATAAAAGATATAAAAATAAGCTTACTAATATAATGAGGACCTGTAAGAAAGAATATTACAACAGAATATTAGAGGATAATAAAAATAACTTAAGAGGAATATGGCAAGTACTCAATGAGATTATTAGTAATCGACCTAAGAATGCTAATTATCCAGAATATTTTATTGAAAATGGCAATTTGATAAATAATATGGAGGATGTGGTCAGTGGTTTCAATAAATGTTTTGTAAACGTTAGTCCTGAATTAGCAAAATCAATAGTGACAACAGAAACAAACAACAGTGGTTCTGTAAATGAAATAGAAGATAGAAATCCAAACACAATCTTTTTGGGTGCAGTTACTGAAAAGGAAATTATCGAGACTTTGAGTAAATTTAAGAACAAAAAAATCAATGGACTGGAATGAAATTGACATGACAATAGTGAAAAAAGTAATTGAAGGAATTGTTAAGCCACTCACCCATATCTGTAACCTATCATTTCAAACTGGTAAATTTCCAAACAAAATAAAAATAGCAAAAGTAATACCTCTATACAAAACAGGAGACAGTCATTGTTTCACAAATTACAGGCCAGTCTCTTTACTCTCACAATTCTCCAAAATACTTGAAAAAAATCTTCACTAAGAGACTGGATGATTTCATTGAAAGACACAACCTCCTTACAGACAACCAGTATGGTTTTAGAGCAGATAAATCTACATCTTTGGCACTGATTGAACTTATTGAAGAAATTACTAGTTGTATAGATAAAAAAAAAGTTTGCTGTAGGAGTATTTATAGATTTAAAGAAAGCTTTTGACACCATTGACCACAGAATACTACTAAGGAAACTGGAAAGGTATGGGATAAGAGGGGTCAGAGTGAGTTGGGTGGAAAGTTATTTAAGTAACAGACAACAATTTGTACAAATTGGTGAGCACAAATCACCCTTCATGGACACCACTTGTGGTGTGCCCCAGGGGTCAGTTTTGGGACCCAAACTCTTTATTTTGTATATAAATGACATATGCCAAGTATCAAAATACTGAAATTTATTTTGTTTACGGATGACACAGATATCCTTTGCACTGGTGAGAATTTGCAGCTGGTTTTAGAGGTGGTCACAACTGAAATGAAAAAGTTAACGCAGTGGTTCAACAAAAATAAATTATCTCTAAATCTAAAAAAAACAAAGATTATGTTGTTTGGAAATTATAAACTAAATCATGAAATAATGGTAACGATAGATGATACCAGAATAGAAACAGTACAGGAAAATAAGTTTCTGGGGGTGACGCTAGACAATAAAATCTGCTGGAAAGCTCACATCAGTCACATCCGGGCCAAGCTGGCAAAATGTATAGGGATACTGGGGAAGACAAGACACATCTTGGACTATAAATCATTGTTCTTACTGTACAATTCACTGTTTCTACCTTATCTTAACTACTGTGTAGAAGTCTGGGGAAACACCTACAAGACCAACCTACAGTCAGTATGCACATTACAAAAAAGAACTATAAGGATAATAAATAATGTAGGATACAGAGACCATACCAATTTGTTGTTTTTAAAGTCACATGCCATAACGTTAATCGATTTAGTTAAATTTAAGACAGCACAAGTAATGTACAGGGCAATTAATAATCAACTCCCAACTAATATATAAAAAATATTTAAAAAAAAAGAGACAATGATCATAATTTGAGAGGAGACTTAAACTTTACAAAACCCAAGATACGAACAACCAAGAAAAGTATGTGCATATCTGTCTGTGGGGTGGATTTGTGGAACAGTCTGGAGCCGGAACTGAAACTATGTACAAACAGAAATCAATTCAAAAAGAGGTATACACATTATTTGCTGAAAGGATATATGTTAGAAGGGTAGTATTTATATGTATGATTCACTATGCTCACTCTGGGACACTATGGAATGGTGGGTGGGACAGCACTGTGCATATCTGTGTTGTTTGAGGCTGGTTTTGATGTATGGACATCAATGTATATTAGGATGGATGGGTGTTAATGTTGATATGTACAAAATACAGTTAATTGTTTACTTGGGGTCTTAAATGTGGTAATTTGTATATAATTCACATGGGTGTATTTATGGAAAAGAGGTGATGGAATTAATAAGTGTTCACTTCTTCCTTCTCCCTTTCGATCACTGTATACTGTTACTTTATCGCATTTGTCATTTGTTTTGTTTTTGTTATACTTTTTTTGTTTGAAATAAAGTATGTATGTATGTATGTATGTATGTATGTATGTATGTATGTATGTATAAAATCCATCATTGACCTGCGACCTAGGGTGTCCTGGTGCCAGGTGCACATATGGACACCGTTATGCTTGAACATGGTGTTCGTTATCAACACACTCTCTTGGATCGTCACCTTATCGTGGTGGGGGGTTTGCGTGCCCCAGTGATCCCAGGAGCTATGTTGTCCGGGGCAATTTGCCTCTGATAGGGTCACCCAAGACAAACTGTTCTGAGGTGAAAGGCCAGACTAAGAATGATCCAGCAGACTCTCATGATAAGTTGTATATCAAGGATTCAGTGTACCCCGCCCGGTATGGGGTTACCGGGGCCTCACCCTGGAGCCAGGCCTGGGGGAGAGGCTCATAGCCTAGCGTCTGATGGCTGGGTTTCCACCCATGGGACCCGGCCGGGCTCAGCCTGAAGGAGTTACATGGGTCCACCCTTCAATGGGCTCACCACCTGTAGGAGGGATCATGGGGGTCCGGTGCTATGTGGATTAGGTGGTGGTCAAAGGCAGAGACCGTGGCGGAACACCGTACCCACCAAGACCATACGGTGTTACTCGAACAACAAACCCTGGATCAACCCTGAGATAAAAACACTTCTGAGAGAGAAGAAGAGGATCTTCAGGTCGGGGAACAGGGAGATGCTGAAGTCCGTACAGAGGGAGCTGAGGAGGAAGATCAGAGAAGGCAAGGACAGCTTCAGGAAGAAGATGGAGGACAAGCTGCAACAGAGCGACATCGGTGGGGTCTGGAGAAACCTTAAAACCATCTCTGGGCTCCAGAATACCTCCCCCCAGGCAACGGGGAACAGGGAGTGGGCGAACAATCTGAACCTGTTTTTTAATAGGTTTGACCAACCGCCCTCCCCCACGACTGCACAACAACCACTGCTGCCTCTAAAGACATTGAGTCCTGCTGCACACACCCCACTCCACCAACACCCACCCACTCCCAGCACACAGCCCCCCAACATGACCCTCACTAAGAGCCAGGTGAGGACGGAGCTGAGGAAGATCAAGGCGAGGAAGGCGTCGGGACCGGACGGCATCAGTTCAAAGCTCCTCAAGTCCTGTGCAGACCAGCTGTGTGGGATTGTGGAGCTCATCTCCAACCTGAGCCTGAATCTGGGGAGGGTACCACAGTTGTGGAAAACATCTTGTGTGGTACCTGTACCAAAGACTTCCCACCCCAAAGACCTGAACAGCTACAGACCAGTGGCCCTGACTGCTCACATGATGAAGACCCTGAAGAGACTGCTCCTTGCTCACCTCCGCCCCCTGGTGGGACCAGCGATGGATCCACTCCAGTTTGCCTACCAGCATAGCATTGGAGTGGAGGATATAGTGATCTTCCTCCTTCACCGTTCTCTGTCCCACCTGGAGAAGCCCGGGAATGTGGTGAGGATCATGTTCTTTGACTTTTCCAGTGCTTTCAACACCATCCAACCGATGATCCTGAAGGACAAGCTGCTGTGCGCAGGGGTGGACCAGCACCTGTCATCATGGATCCTGGACTACCTCACTAACTGGCCACAGTTTGTGAGAACCTGGGACTGTGTGTCCGACACGATCATTGGTAGCAGGGGGGGCCCCCAGGGAATGGTTTTGGCTCCCTTCCTGTTCACCCTTTATACTGCAGACTTCTCACACAACACAACACACTGCCATCTACAGAAGTTCTCTGACGACTCTGCGATTGTCGGCCTCATCTCCAGCGGAAATGAAGCTGAGTATAGAGGACTTATCCAGGACTTCGTGGACTGGTGCCATCGGAACTGCCTCCAGATCAACGCAAGGAAAACTAAGGAGCTGGTGGTGGACTGCCGCAGGCAAGGACAACCCCTCACAGCACCAGTAAACTTCCAGGGAACAGACATTGAGATGGTGACATCCTACAAGTACCTGGGTGTTCATCTGAACAATAAACTAGACTGGTCATACAATACCGATGCACTCTAAAAGAAGGGACAGCGCAGGCTGTTCCTACTGAGGAGACTCAGGTCTTTTGGTGTACAAGGGGCGCTGCTGAAGACATTGTACGACACGGTGGTGGCATCAGCCATCACTTTTGGAGTGGCATGCTGGGGCAGTGGCATTACAGCAGCCGATAGGAAGAGACTGAACAAACTGATCAAGAAAGCTAGCTCTGTCCTGGGGAAACACCTTGACCCAGTGGAGGAGATAGGAGAGAGAAGGATGGTGGCTAAACTGTCATCTCTGCTGGAGTCCGAGTCCCACCCTATGCAGGACATACTGAACGCACTGAGGAGCTTATTTAGCAGCAGACTACATCATCCTAGGTGCGCAACCAAGAGGTTTCGCAGGTCCTTCCTACCTACGGCTGTCAGACTGTATAACCTAAGCAGGGCTGCTCGCAGAGATAGCAAAAAACGTGACAACCTAACAGTATTGAATGCAAAAGATGCAATAGACTTACACAATGGTCCCCTCCAGTATACAACTAGGATAGTATTGGTCGCTACGGAGGGTGACAATATGTATGGGTACATATTCATACTATGTAGGATAACTAAGTAGTAGTTATGATGTTCATTCCATCTAGCTACAATGCTCTGCACTGTGTGTATATATATATATATATATATATATATATATATATATATATATATATATATATATATATATATATATACATATTTATTCCATCTAGCTACTGTCACGCCGCGCCATTCATCAGCGGCGCCACCTGCTCACGCACCTGACAATCATCAGCGGCGAGGGATAAAGGCCGTCTCGCCCGGAGGCTCGGCCTGAAGCCGTCAGACTTCGTCCCTCACCGTTGTGAGCATACTTCCCTTCAGCGTAACCATTGTTGTAAGAAGATCACTTACCTCTTCTCTTCAGTCTTCTCCCCTGTGCACAGGTGGATTTCCCAGCGGCGGACATCTCCTCTCCATCGCCCAATCCTCGCTGCTGCACGGAGCTCCCCAGGTGGCTGTCTTCCGGGCCTCACCCCCTTGTTGTGCCAGCTGTCCTGACCCACCAAGTAAGTCCTTCTCTCGCCATAAATTCCTCCTGTGTTGGTGTATGCCCGTCACTCTCTCCCTGTGCTCTCTCCATAGGGTTGCTCGGCTGTACGGTCACCTGCCTCTGTGCCTGGAGCTGACACCATCACCAGCACATTTACATCCCGCAGACACGCACTCATTCTCCCCTGCTGTTAATAAACTCTTTGAACTACTCTAAGCCTGTGTGTGTGCGTCTCCTGAGCCGTGCGTTATGTCAGTACGGCTTCAGCAGAGCGGCTCGGCGGACGGCGGGCTCGCACACCGGCTTACCACTCTCGAGGCTAGAGTGGATCAAATTGCTTATCAACAGCAGGTCATCCTAAATCAATTAGTAATTATCACTGGCCGATTGGACCGCCTGGACCCCCAGCAGCCGTTCCCCCCGGCTCCTCAGGGTGGCGCAGCTCCTGCTGTTCCGGTGGCCGTCCAGCCAGCTCCAGTGGCACCGGCCCGACTCACACCTATTCCGACCCCCGCTCGCTTTAGCGGAAAGCTCGGCGGAGCGCGGGGGTTTGTGATGCAGTGTGAGTCCGTGTTTGACCGTGTGCCCGGAGACTTTCCCTCAGATCACAGTCGAATCGGCTACATAGGGAACCTCCTGGAGGGGCGCGCTCTAACTTGGGCCTACGCTATCATGGCGAGACCCAGTTATGCCACCCTCACCTATGCCGAGTTCGTGAGGCGCTTCCTGGAGGTGTTCGATCATTCTCGTTCCGAGGCGGTCCAGGTCGATCGGCTTCTCGCTCTCCAGCAGGGAAACCGGTCGGCCGCGGATTATGCCATCGAGTACCGGGTAGCGGCGGAGGAATTGGGCTGGGAGGAGCGCTCCCTCTGCGGCCTGTTTCTCCGCAGCCTCAATAGTGATCTAAGGGATGAACTGGCTGGACGGGATATCCCCGGAACGTTAGCGGAGCTAACCTCACTGGCTATCAGCTTGGACAACAGGCTGCGCGAGCGCTCCTCAGGACGGAAGCCGTCTGCTTCTCGCCCTCGGGGAGTCCCGCTACGCCTGCCCCAAGCTCGCCCCCTGGCGACGCCGCCACCATCGTGCCCCGAGGAGTCGGAGCCGATGGTGACGGGCTGGGCAAAGCTCTCCTCGGCAGAGAGACAGCGCCGCCGTGAGTTGGGTCTCTGCATGTATTGCGGAGACAGCCAACACACGATAGAGCTTTGCCCACAAAGGCCAAACGGCGGGGTCCGCGAGTCACTGTAGGGGGCCTCGCGGACGTCAATCGGCAAAGTCCCCTCACTCAATTAAAGCTGCCCATCCGTTTTTGCCACAACCCCACTGGGCACCTCACCCACGCACTGGTGGATTCGGGCGCAGAGGGCAGCTTCATTTCACAAGGCCTGGCAACCCGATTGGGCATCCGCTGTCGGGCATTAAAACACCCCATCTCCCTGGTCCATCTCTCCCGTGCCTCCCTTGGGAGAGTTTCTCACCAAACCCTGCCCGTCCCAGTCATCATCTCAGGGAACCACCGGGAGGAGATGGTATTTTACGTCCTGCCCAACTCTGTGTCGCCCGTCATCCTGGGGTATCCCTGGCTACGCCTCCACAACCCTGTCCTGGACTGGAGGTCCGCTGGGGTATCGGCATGGAGTACCTTCTGCTTGGGCACCTGCCTTCAGTCCGCTGCCTGCTCCCCATCCGCGGCTCCCCCTGTGGCGGATACAGCACCTCCGGACCTGTCACTGGTGCCTCCAGAATTTCACGACCTGGGTATGGTATTTAGCAAATCGAAAGCTATGTCTCTTCCCCCGCATCGACCATATGACTGTGCCATCAACCTCCGCCAGGGGGCTCCCCTGCCATCTGGTCGGCTCTACAGCCTGTCGGCGCCGGAGAAGGATACCATGAATACATACCTGAAGGAATCTCTGAGCGCTGGGATTATTCGCCCATCGTCGTCACCCGTGGGGGCAGGGTTTTTCTTTGTCGGGAAAAAGGACGGATCCCTCCGCCCCTGCATAGACTACCGAGCGCTGAATGACATCACTGAGAGGGACCGTTACACCCTGCCCCTCATGGACACTGCCTTTCACTCCCTCCAGGGGGCGACCTGGTTTACCAAGCTGGATTTACGCAGCGCTTACCACCTCGTCCGGATCCGGGAGGGAGATGAATGGAAGACAGCCTTCCGTACCCCGAACGGCCACTTTGAGTATCTCGTCATGCCGTTCGGGCTGACCAACGCTCCTGCCGTCTTTCAGCGCCTCATTAATGACGTCCTCCGGGATTTCATCGGCCTTTTTGTGTTCGTCTACCTGGATGACATCCTTATCTTCTCCAGGTCCAGGGACGAGCACCAGGTCCATGTGAGGCGGGTCCTCCAAAGACTGCTGGAGAATCGTCTGTACGTGAAGGCTGAGAAATGCGAATTCTACGCTAGGACCACATCCTTCCTGGGATTCATCATCGCTCAAGATCAGGTGCTCCCAGACCCAGAGAAGGTGAAGGCGGTGGTGGAGTGGCCTACTCCCGCATCCCGGAAGCAGGTGCAACAGTTTGTTGGCTTCGCCAATTTTTACCGCCGCTTTGTCCCAAATTTCAGCTCGATCGTCGGACCGCTGACCCGCCTCACGTCCCCGAAGGTCCCGTTCCGGTGGACTGAAGAGGTCGCTGCTGCCTTTAGGGCGCTGAAGGCGGAGTTCTCCTCCTCCCGGGTCCTTCGCCAGGTCGACCCCGCGCTGCAGTGCATTGTGGAGGTGGACGCATCGGACACGGGAGTGGGAGCAGTGTTATCCCAGCGGTCACCTGACGATGGCACCAAACGGCCGTGCGCCTTCTTCTCCCGGCGCCTGTCCCCGGCGGAGAGGAACTACGATGTGGGGGACAGAGAGCTCCTGGCCATTAAACTCGCCTTACAGGAGTGGCGCCACTGGCTAGAGGGGGCGGACCTGCCGTTTGTGGTCCTGACGGACCACAAGAACTTAGAGTATTTACGATCTGCCAAGCGCCTGAATGCCCGCCAGGCGCGCTGGTCTTTGTTCTTCGCCAGGTTCCGCTTCTCGATCACCTTCAGGCCGGGCTCCAAAAACGGCCTGCCTGACGCCCTCTCTAGGCAGTTCACCCCCGTGGAGGCTGAGGAGACGCCCCACACTATCCTGCCCAGGTCGTGCGTCCTCGGTGCCATCTCTTGGGACATTGAAGACAAGATCCGGAAGGCGCAGGAGGTGGAACCTGATCCTGGCGGCGGACCGGAGGGAAGACTGTTCGTCCCATCTGCGGTCCGAGGAGAGGTCATCCACTGGCTCCACACCTCCCGGCTCACCTGTCATCCCGGCACCTCTCGGATGATCAGCCTCCTCCAGCGGTCCTTTTGGTGGCCAGGCCTGCGGAGGGATGCAGCCCGCTACGCCCGGGCTTGCCCAATCTGTGCCACCAGCAAGTCGGGAAATGCCCCCCCAGTGGGTCTGCTCCAGCCTCTGCCCGTCCCCGGCAGGCCCTGGTCGCACATCGCACTGGACTTCGTCACCGGACTCCCCGTTTCCAACTCCTTTGACACCGTCCTGACCATTGTGGACCGTTTCTCCAAGGCGGCGCACTTCGTTCCCCTGCGAGGTCTCCCTACTGCCCTGGAGACGGCGGGCCTCCTCGTCCAACACGTGGTCAGGCTGCACGGGATTCCGGTGGACGTGGTCTCGGACCGGGGCCCCCAATTTTCGTCCGAGGTTTGGAGATCCTTCTGTAACGCCATCGGAGCCAAGGTGAGCCTCTCCTCCGGCCATCACCCCCAGTCTAACGGGCAGTGTGAGAGGACCAATCAGGAGCTGGAGGCTGCGCTCCGCTGTGTTACCAGATCCAAGCCGACGTCCTGGAGCAACCATCTCGCCTGGGTGGAGTATGCCCACAACACCGCCCGCTCTTCTGCAACGGGGATGTCCCCCTTCAAGGCGTCCCTGGGTTACGACCCCCCGCTGTTTCCAGCGCAGGAGAACGAGGTGACTGTCCCCTCCGTTAGGGCGCACCTTAGGCAGTTCCGCTCCACCTGGGCTGCCGCGCGTCATGCGCTTTTACGCACAGCGGAGCGCAACAGGACCGTGGCGGACCGGCACAGAAGACCTGCCCCGGCGTACAGAGTTGGGCAACTCGTGTATGTGTCTACCCAGGACGTCACGTTAAAAGGCGAGAGGAGGAAGCTGGCACAGCGTTTCATGGGTCCCTTTCCCATCACCCGGATCATCAACCCGGTGGCTGTGCGGGTGGCTATTCCCCCCTCCCTCCGCATCCATTCCACTTTTCATGTGTCGAAGGTGAAACTGGCAGTCACTGACCCCCTTTGCCCTCCTCCTGCAGCGCAACCCGCGCCCCGGATGATTGGTGGCCATCCGGCCTGGTCCGTCTCCTCCATCCTGGACTCCCGGCGCCGAGGTCGTGGGTTGCAATACTTGGTGGACTGGGAGGGCTATGGGCCCGAGCATCGACAATGGGTGCCCCCGTCGTTTGTGTTGGACCCATCGCTCATCGCGGACTTCCACCGAGCGCACCCGGATAAGCCATCGCCAGGAGGCGCTGCTAGAGGGGGGAGTACTGTCACGCCGCGCCATTCATCAGCGGCGCCACCTGCTCACGCACCTGACAATCATCAGCGGCGAGGGATAAAGGCCGTCTCGCCCGGAGGCTCGGCCTGAAGCCGTCAGACTTCGTCCCTCACCGTTGTGAGCATACTTCCCTTCAGCGTAACCATTGTTGTAAGAAGATCACTTACCTCTTCTCTTCAGTCTTCTCCCCTGTGCACAGGTGGATTTCCCAGCGGCGGACATCTCCTCTCCATCGCCCAATCCTCGCTGCTGCACGGAGCTCCCCAGGTGGCTGTCTTCCGGGCCTCACCCCCTTGTTGTGCCAGCTGTCCTGACCCACCAAGTAAGTCCTTCTCTCGCCATAAATTCCTCCTGTGTTGGTGTATGCCCGTCACTCTCTCCCTGTGCTCTCTCCATAGGGTTGCTCGGCTGTACGGTCACCTGCCTCTGTGCCTGGAGCTGACACCATCACCAGCACATTTACATCCCGCAGACACGCACTCATTCTCCCCTGCTGTTAATAAACTCTTTGAACTACTCTAAGCCTGTGTGTGTGCGTCTCCTGAGCCGTGCGTTATGTCAGCTACAATGTTCCGCACTGTGTTTATATATTTATATATTTATATGTACATATGTATATTTGCTGCTCTTGTTTTTTTTCTTGTCTTCTTGATTGTTGCTCTGAGTGTTGCTATCCCTGTGCTGTTGCAATCCTGGAATTTCCCCATTGTGGGACTAATAAAAGCTTTTCTTATCTTATCTTATCTTATCTTATCTTATCGTATATCTTTTCATGGGACAACACTGAAGATATGACACTTTGATACAATGAAAAAAGTCAGTGTACAGCTTATATAACAGTGTAAATTTGCTTTCCCCTCAAGATAACTATTAATACTAGTACTAATTAGCACAGCTATTAATGTCTAAACCGCTGACAACAAAAGTGAGTACACCCCTAAGTGAAAATGTCCAAATTGTGCCCAAGAAGCCATTTTCCCTCCCTGGCATCATGTGACTCGTTAGTGTAACAAGGTCTCAGGTGTGAATGGGGAGCAGGTGTGTTAAATTTGGTGTTATCACTCTCACACTCTCTCATACTGGTCACTGGGAGTTCAACATGGCACCTCATGGCAAAGAACACTCGCTTGCTTTACATAAAGATGGCCTAGGCTATAAGAAGATTGCCAACACACTGAAACTGAGCTGCAGCACGGTGGCCAAGACCATACAATGGTTTAACAGGACAGGTTCAACTCAGAGCAGGCCTCGCCATGGTCGACCAAAGAAGCTGAGTGCACATGCTCAGCATCATATCCAGAGGTTGTCTTTTGAAAATAGACATATGAGTGCTGCCAACATTGCTGCAGAGGTTGAAGGGGTGGGGGGTCAGCCTGTCAGTGCTCAGACCATATACCACACACTGCATCAAATTGGTCTGCATGGCTCTCATCCCAAAAGGAAGCCCCTTTTAAAGATGATGCACAAGAAAGGCCGCAAACAGTCTGCTGAAGACAAGCAGACTAAGGACACGGATTACTGGAACCATGTCCTGTGGTCTGATGAGACCAAGATAAACTTATTTCGTTCAGATGGTGTCAATCGTGTGTGGCTGCAACCAGATGAGGAGTACAGAGACAATTGTGTCTTGCCTACAATCAACCATGGTGGTGAGAGTGTCATGGTTTGGGGCTACATGAGTGCTGCCGGCACTGGGGAGCTACAGTTCATTGAGGAAACCATGAACGCCAACATGCACTGTGACATACTGAAGAAGAGCATGATCCCCTCCCTTCAGAAACTGGGCAGCAGGGCAGTATTCCAATATGATAACGACCCCAAACACACCACCAAGACGGCCACTGCCTTGCTAAAGAAACTGAGGGTAAAGATGATGGACTGGCGAAGCATGTCTCCAGACCAAAACCCTATTGAGCATCTGTGGGGCATCCTCAAACAGAAGGTGGAGGAGTGCAAGGTCTCTAATATCCACCAGCTCTGTGATGTCGTCATGGAGGAGTGGAAGAGGATTCCAGTGGCAACCTGTGAAGCTCTAGTGATCTCCATGCCCAACAGAGTTAAAGCAGTGCTCGGAAATAATGGTGGCCAAGCAAAATATTGACACTTTGGGCACAATTTGGACATTTTCACTTAAGGGTGTACTCACTTTTGTTGTCAGTGGTTTAGACATTAATGGCTGTGTGTTGAGTTATTTTGAGGGGACAGCAAATTTACATTGTTATACAAGCTGTACACTGACTACTTTACATTGTATCAAAGTGTCATATCTTCAGTGTTGTCCCATGAAAAGATATACTAAAATATTTACAAAAATGTGAGGGGTGTACTCATTTTTGTGAGATACTGTAATTAGGCAGTCACCCACAGCTGGAAATTAGGGAGCAGACTTTGGGTGAAAGGTGAATGACTGGGAAAATGAGGAAGGAGGTTCTGAAAGAAAACAACCAAAATTACAGAAAACAAACAAGAAAATAAAAACAGACATGAAACACTTAAAAAAATACATAAAGTGTCTGAGCACAGCTCAGACACATGACAGTACATCTGTTTTTTTCATCATCATCATCCTCGTGGCGACACTTTGGATTTGGTTAATTTTAGGGACACCATTACCTATTTATCGCAGGGCTAGATACATTACTCATACACATCATGACTGGCAAGAAGGACACGGTTTATTCTGGTAATGTGTGGTGGAAGTATGCTAACCATACGGCCAAAACAGCCAATCATTCAAATTGTTATGTGTGTTTTTTACTCCCACTCTCAGTTGGCCAGACATCTGTTACTGCTAAACCAGTGGAATTATCAGAAGCTGTTTGCTTCTTGCAAGAGGCTATGTATAGAAATAGTACAGCAACCATTAATATGAGTCACACCTGTCACATGGCTTATGACTCCACTAATCGGAGACATGATGACACCCTTACTTGATGAAGTCAAGGTTATCCTCGCCGGAGAATTTTTCCTTTTGTCTAAAGGGGTGTGGAAACGTGTCTTTGGGCAGTTTATTGCTTTCTCGATATCATAGTGCGTCCTGCCCCGCACTGCTACCTGCCCGACTGGCGTAGTGGGCAAAAGCTGTCCTGAAGATCCTTTTTGTCAGTCTTGGAGTCTGGAAGGCGATGTCACCCTGCAGGAGCTCTGTAGCACCACAATTTGTGATTCTCACAAGTATGATACACATATGGTGACAGGGGGTTGGTGGCTGTGAGGCCATTGTGCCTACTCACACCTGCCTACGAATTTGGGAGGGGTGTGTGCCCCCATAGTTGTGACTTACCATACCATCATATTGTTGGCAGGACAGGCGGGCAGGGTGAAGAGAGATGTCTTCTTTGTACCACATGATCTCATCTGGGGCACAGATGTGCCGAAAGAATTCAAGTTAGAAACTACAGGGCAGAAGGTACTTCATTCTCTGTTTCCTTGGGTGGGAGTGGCTAAGAACACCTTGTGGATTGAAACAACTAATTATCGATCACAGTCATTTGTGATTTTTTCTTTGCTTTTTCTGGTATAAATGAGGAGTTAACGGCTCTTAGACTTATGTTGACCCAAAATAGAACAGTTCTTTATCAAGTAACTGCCACCCGAGGGGGCGTGTGTGCAGTTGTGGGTGATTATTGTTGTACTTTTATCCCTGAAACTGATGCAGATGGTCACGTGATTGCTTCAGCTATACAACATTTGACTGCTTTGCAGGCTGCTATGGCCAGGGACAATGTCACTGATGAACATACCTGGTTAAATTGGTTATTCTCTTCATGGAGAGATCTCATCATGAACTTGTTAATGATTTTTGTGATAATATTTCTGGTCTTTTCTTGTGTCATTCCCTGCATCCGTAATATGATGATGAGACTTGTGCATGTTAATTTAGTGATGTATCATGGAGCAGTTGCTGGGGATGATGAACAAATAGCATGAGATCAAGATGTCTCTCCATTACCCAAGTACAGAGTAAAAGTATGATTGACATGCAGAAAACTGAAAGGAGTTGCATGATCATGATGTGAAGTTGAAATGTGCTGCCTGTTAATACATTTATGAAGTTGAAACATTATTTTTACTTTTAATTTTGTTTTATGCTACTCTTATTTCTGTTTTATATTTAATTATTTTTTTTTGTTTTCATCTTTTAAGCTTTGATTTTATACAAGTATACACATTACAATTATATCCTTACATTCACATTAACCTTTTAGATTTTAATGTTTTTTTTTATCATTAATTACTTTTGTTTTGTGCTTTTACTGTTCTATATTTCCTCCTAAAGGACTAAATGTTAGGCGGTACTGGGGCAGCAGGGCTGATGGCGGACTTTCCCCATCACTAGCTAGTTAGTGTCTATTGCACATCAATGCACTGGAGCTTAGCATAACTGTCAGATGGGGTTTTAGATGCCATAACTTTTTTTCATTTATGATGCCTTTCATGGCATCAACAGGGGGGGGGATTATTACATATTTCTCTATCTTTATCTTTTGATACCTCAGAGCCTGAGTGAAGTGTACCGGGTCGTGGCAGCATGACATTTTATCTTTGTTTACATACATATGTTCTGTAATGTCTGAGAAAGGAGACAGCTTGGAAGAACCAGACTGAACCAGATATTCTCTCCTGGACAGTTTAGAGATAACAGGATGCTTAAAGACTGAAAGATGTGTATCTGATTCAGGACAATTTCCAGAGTCGACTCTGAGTGTATCACTTTTTGTTCTCCACTGATCAGTGCAAATTAAGTTTACTGAAAGTTTGATCCTGCCTGATTGTTTGATCACTGGTTAAAGAGAATTTTTCCAACACATGACACTGTGAAACAGTGATGTGGGGTGAAGTTCATGGCTGGTGAGGCCCTGACACTTTCAGAGTCACGTGTGTGTGTGTGTGTGTGGGGGGGGGGCACTTTATGGGCTTGACCCCCTCCCCCTTATCCAAAGTGTCCAAAGTGCCCTTTTGAATGGCAATTTAATTTTTCAATATTCAATATAATTAGACACAGAGTGAACACCATGGGGGCGTCAGGGGCGTAGCACCAAATTTTGGGCCCTGGGTACAGCACTGTGTGGGACCCTCACCAAACAAGCCATATTTGAATTTTACAGTCCAAGATATAGAATAGGGGCTATATCAGTTAAAAGCCTTGGGTAGTAAACTCCACCATTATGGCTGGTTTGATGCTATGATTTCTTTATCTGGTTTGTGAATATTTACTGTCATCAAATAGCTTTATTTCCCCACCTTGTTGTCCATAATGCACTTTACTGGACCTACAGTACTTTACACACTTTTATATTTATATTCTGTGGATGGACAAAGAATTTGTTGAAAAATCACAAACTCTCTTTAAGATAACGTGACTAACACAGTATGTATGCTTTAATAACGGCATGGCAGGGAAAGGAAGAGCCAGCTGGTCAAATCTGAACCAACCTTCAACAGTTAAAGATAAGATAAGATAAGCCTTTATTAGTCCCACAATGGGGAAATTCCAGGATTGCAACAACACAGGGGCAGCAACACTCAGAGCAACAATCAAAAAGACAAGAAAAACAAAAAGCAGCGAATATACATATGTGCACATAAATATATAAATATATATACACACAGTGCGGAGCATTGTAGCTAGATGGAATAAACACCATAACCGTCTACTTAGTTATCCTACATAGTATGAATATGTACCCATACATATTGTCACCCTCCGTAGCGACTGATATTGTCCTAGTTGTATAAGGGAGGGGACCATTGTGTAAGTCTGTTGCGTCTTTTGCATTCAATACTATTAGGTCATCACGTTTTTTTGCTATCTCTGCTAGCAGCCATGCTTAGATTATACAGTCTGACAGCCGTAGGTAGGAAGGACCTGCAAAACCTCTCGGTTGCACACCTAGGATGATGTAGTCTGCTGCTAAATGAGCTCCTCAGTGCGTTCAGTATGTCCTGCATAGGGTGGGACTCCAGCAGAGATGACAGTTTAGCCACCATCCTTCTCTCTCCTATCTTCTCCACTGGGTCAAGGCGCTGCCCCAGGACAGAGCTAGCTTTCTTGATCAGTTTGTTCAGTCTCTTCCTATCGGGTGCTGTAATACCACTGCCCCAGCAGACCACTCCAAAAGTGATGGCTGATGCCACCACCGTGTCGTACAATGTCTTCAGCAGCGCCCCTTGTACACCAAAAGGCCTGAGTCTCCTCAGTAGGAACAGCCTGCGCTGTCCCTTCTTGTAGAGTGCATCGGTATTGTGTGACCTGTCTAGTTTATTTTTCAGATGAACACCCAGGTACTTGTAGGATGTCACCATCTCAATGTCTGTTCCCTGTATATTTACTGGTGCTGTGAGGGGTTGTCCTTGCCTGCGGCACTCCACCACCAGCTCCTTAGTTTTCTTCGCGTTGATCTGGAGGCAGTTCCAATGGCACCAGTCCATGAAGTCCTGGATAAGTTCTCTGTACTCAGCTTCATCTCCATTGGAGATGAGGCCGACGATCGCAGAGTCATCAGAGAACTTCTGTAGATGGCAGTGTGTTGTGTTGTGTGAGAAGTCTGCAGTATAAAGGGTGAACAGGAAGGGAGCCAAAACCTTTCCCTGGGGGGCCCCTGTGCTACCGATGATCATGTCGGACACACAGTCCCGGGTTCTCACAAACTGTGGCCAGTTAGTGAGGTAGTCCAAGATCCATGATGACAGGTGCTGGTCCACCCCTGCGCACAGCAGCTTGTCCTTCAGGATCATCGGTTGGATGGTGTTGAAAGCACTGGAAAAGTCAAAGAACATGATCCTCACCACATTCCCGGGCTTCTCCAGGTGGGACAGAGAATGGTGAAGGAGGAAGATCACTGCATCCTCCACCCCAATGCTATGCTGGTAGGCGAACTGGAGTGGATCCATCGCTGGTCCCACCAGGGGGCGGAGGTGAGCAAGGAGCAGTCTCTTCAGGGTCTTCATCATGTGGGACGTCAGCGCCACTGGTCTGTAGCTGTTCAGGTCTTTGGGGTGGGAAGTCTTTGATACAGGTACCACACAAGATGTTTTCCACAACTGTGGTACGCTCCCCAGCTTCAGGCTCAGGTTGAAGATGTGCTCCACAATCCCACACAGCTGGTCTGCACAGGACTTGAGGAGCTTCGCGCTGATGCCATCCGGCTCCGAGGCCTTCCTCGTCTTGATCTTCCTCAGCTCCGTCCTCACCTGGGTCTTAGTGAGGGTCATGTTGGGGGGCTGTGTGTTTGAAGTGGGTGGGTGTTGGTGGAGTGGGGTGTGGGCAGCAGGACTCGATGTCTTTAGAGGTAGCAGTGGTTGTTGTGCAGTCGGGGGGGGAGGGCGGTTGGTCAAACCTATTAAAAAACAGGTTCAGATTTTTTTTTCACAGTGTGATCGTTACTTCCTTGTGGTAACGTATCGTCACTTCCTGTTTTGCTGTCTGTCTGTGTGGTTTGCTCTCCTCACTCTCCTGAGCTTTTGGGTTAGCCACTAGCGATGGCTACTAGCTCTCCTTCCTCTCCTCCTCTGGTGTGCTCTCTCTGTCAGATGTTTAGCTACACCTCTGCCTCTTTTAGTGATAACGGTAAATGCAATAAATGTTGTCTTTTTGAGGCGCTCGAGGCGAGGTTGTCTGATTTGGAATCCCGGCTCCGCTGCATTGAAACACGGTCTGCGCCAGTTACTCTTGACGGACGCCCCTTAGCTCCAGCGGAGCTAGCTAGCATAGCTAACCCCGTTAGCGGTCCTCCAGCTCTCCTCAGCAGCAAGAAGACTGGGTGGGTGACGGTGAGAAGAAAGCCTAGTCGCAAAGCCCCGGTACACCTCCAACCTGTTCACATTTCTAATCGTTTTTCCCCGCTCAGTGACACACCCGCTGGGGAAAAAACTCTGATCATTGGTGACTCTGTAGTCAGAAACGGGAACCTAGAGACTCCAGCAGCCATAGTCAAATGCATTCCTGTGGCCGGAGCAGGCGACATCGAGTCAAATTTGAAAATGCTGGCTAAAAGTAACTGTAAATACTCCACAATTGTTATTCACGCCGGCATTAATGACATCCGTCTCCGGCAGTCGGAAGTCACGAAACTTAATGTAGAATCACTGTGTGACTTTGCAAAAACGATGTCTGCCACTGTAGTATTCTCTGGGCCCCTCCCCAGTCTGACCAGTGATGACATGTTTAGCCGCTCGTCATCCTTGAACCGCTGGCTGTCTGTGTGGTGTCCTGCAAATGACGTGGGCTACATTGACAATTGGAGCTCATTTTGGGGAAAACCTGGTCTTATGAGACGAGACAGCATTCATCCCACTTTGGATGGTGCTTCTCATTTATCTAACAATCTGGCATTTTTTTTATCCAAATTTCCAAAACCTTGACTACTCAGAGTTGGGACCAGGAAGCAGAGTCGCAGTCTTACACGCCTCTCTGCAGCTCCTTTTCATCCGCCACCTCTCAACTTAGCCCCTGTCTTCCCCATCAGAGAATAATTGTCTGCTCCCTCCAAAGTAAATAAAAATATAATATATAAGCATCCCAAAGTGATAAACCAAAATAATGGTAAAACTGAAATTAAACATAAAGCCTCTAAATTGAATGATTTGGCCTTGTTCCTCCTCATAATTTAAAAATTAAATGTGGTTTATTAAATATTAGGTCTCTAACTCCCAAGTCTCTGTTAGTCCATGATCTGTTAATTGATCATCAGATTGATTTAATATCCCTTACAGAGACTTGGTTAGGGCAAGAGGATTATGTTTAAATGAATCAACTCCCTCTGGTTATTTAAACTGTCAAAATCCCAGAAGTTCTGGTCGTGGAGGAGGAGTAGCAACAATTTACCATTCCAAATTACTAGTTAATGTAAAACAAAAAACATGTTATAATTCCTTTGAGGGCCTGGTCCTCAGTATTGGGCACTTTAGCAATTTTAGGTTAAACCCAATTTTATTTGCCATAGTTTATCGTCCCCCATCAACCTACTCTGAATTTTTATCCGAATTTGCTGATTTCTTAGCTGATTTAGTGATGAAATCTGATAGAATAATTATAGTAGGGGACTTTAATATACATGTGGATGTAGATAGTGACTGCCTTAATGTGGCATTTAATTCAATATTAGACTCGATTGGGTTTTCTCAGAAAGTAGGAAATTCTACTCATTACCTCCACCATACATTGGACCTTGTTCTGACATATGGCATAGAAATAGAAAATCTTGTAGTGTCTCCTCAAAACCCTGTACTGTCAGACCATTGTCTGTTAACCTTTGATTTTACTATTTCTGACTATTTGGCTCCTAAAGAAAAAATATTATTACAGTAGATGCCTCTCAGATGATGCTGTTACCAAATTTATGCAGATTGTTTCCTCTATGCCATGTGTCAACACAACGGAAATAAGCTATAGACAGCTTGCTCCTTCTGTAATTGATAACATGGTGGATAGTGTTACAGCTTCTCTACATCAGACTCTAGACTTGGTGGCCCCCTTAAAAAAAGAAAAAGTCTAATCAGAGATTTCTAACTCCTTGGTTCAACACAGAAACTCATAGCTTAAAACAGACTTGTCAATTAGAAAGAAAATGGCGCTCCACTAATTTAGATGAAATCTATTTAGCTTGGAGAAATCATCTTTTAATTTATAAAAAAAAATCTCTTAGAAAAGCTAGAACGAGTTATTATTCTGCATTAATAGAAGAGAACAAGAATAATCCCAGGTTTCTTTTCAGCACTGTAGCCAGGTTGACAAAGAGTCAGGACTCTTTCAATCCTAGCATTCACTTAGAGCTTACTAGTCGGGACTTTATGAACTTTTTCAATAATAAAATTTCATCCATCAGAGATAAAATCAATAAGATTCTTCCCACAGTTAACTTAAATACTGCAACTACTACAACTCCTTCAACTGATGTCTGTCTTGATGAGTTTACTCCAATCGACCTTTGTGAGTTAGACAAAATAGTTTCCTCATCCAAACCTTCAACTTGTCTTTTAGACCCTATTCCTACCAGGTTATTTAAAGAAGTCTTCCCACTTATTGGTAGCTTTATTCTTCATATAATCAATTCTTCATTAACTTTAGGCCATGTACCGCAGGCTTTTAAAACGGCTGTAATTAAAGCCTTACTCAAAAAGCCAATGCTAGATCCAGGAGCTTTAGCTAACTATAGACCAATCTCTAATCTCCCTTTCATTTCAAAAATCTTAGAAAGAATTGGTGCTATGCAATTATTTGACCACCTGCAGGGAAATGGTTTACTTGAAGAGTTTCAATCTGGGTTTAGAATCCATCATAGTACTGAAACAGCCTTAGCGAAGGTCACTAACGACCTCCTCATCGCATCTGATAATGGATTGGTTTCTGTACTTGTCTTTTTAGACCTTAGTGCAGCTTTTGATACTATCGATCATAATATTCTACTTGATAGATTAGAACACTATGTTGGACTTAATGGAACTTCGTTGCAATGGTTTAGATCTTATTTATCTGATAGGTTCCAGTTTGTTCATGTAAATAATGAGTTTTCTTTCAACTCAAAGCTTAGTCATGGAGTTCCACAGGGATCTGTGCTAGGCCCTACTCTTTTTAGTTTATATATGCTTCCGTTAGGCAACATTATTAGAAAGCACTGTATACATTTTCATTGTTATGCAGATGACACACAATTATACCTGTCAATGAAGCCAGATGATAGTAATCAATTAGCCAAGTTAGAAGCCTGTCTTAAGGAAATCAAAGCTTGGATGACTTGGAATTTCCTGCTATTAAATTCAGATAAGACTGAAGTCATTCTTGTTGGTCCAAAAAACCTTAGAAATACCTTTCCAAATCAAACTTTCAGTTTGGAGGTGGTTACTCTTTCTCTTAATAGCTCTGTGAGGAACCTTGGAATTATTTTTGATCAAGAGCTGTCCTTCAGTTCACATATTAAATTTGTTTCTAAGACTGCCTTCTATCATTTGCGTAATATTGCCAAGATTAGGAGCATCTTGTCTCAGATTGATGCTGAGAAACTGATCCACGCTTTTGTTAGCTCGAGATTAGATTATTGTAATTCTTTATTATCAGGCTGTCCTAAAACATCTTTAAAAAGTCTTCAGCTGATACAAAATGCTGCAGCAAGAGTTTTAACAGGTACTAGAAAGAGAGATCATATCTCTCCGGTTCTGGCCTTCCTTCATTGGCTTCCCATAGAGTTTAGAATTAAGTTTAAAATCCTTCTTCTTACTTACAAAGCTCTAAACAATCAGGCTCCTTTTTATTCAAAAGATCTGATACTACTGTATTATCCTAACAGAACACTACGCTCCCAAAATGCAGGATTACTTGTAATACCTAGAATCTCCAAAAGTACAATGGGAGGCAGAGCCTTCAGTTATCAAGCTCCTCTCCTGTGGAACCAGCTGCCAATCTGGATTCGGGAGTCAGACTCAATCTCTGTTTTTAAGAATAGGGCTAAAACCTACCTTTTTGATATAGCCTACAATTAGGGAGGGATCATGTGTTTCTGAACCCTCCCTTAGTTATGCTGCTAATAGGTTTAGCCAGCCGGGGGACCTCCAATAATGCACTGGGCCTCACTCCTTTTTTCACTCTCAATGAAATATTTTTTTTTGCTGGTCATTAACATTTGTTTGTTCTCTCCCATAGATTGAGTCCCCATCATGCTGTTTGCTCTCTACATGTCTGTTCTTTTCATCTTCTCTGTCCCCTCACCACCCAGGAAGTCGCAGCAGATGACTGCCCCTCCCTGAGCCTGGTCCTGCTGGAGGTTTCTTCCTGTTAAAAGGGAGTTTTTCCTCTCCACCATTGCCAAGTGCTTGCTCACAGGGGATCGCCTGATTGCTGGGGTCTTTCTGCAACTGTGGGAGTTCCCCCTACAGTTGATAGTGCTATGAGATGACTGTTGTTGTGAAATGGCGCTATATAAATAAAGTTGAATTGAATTGAATTGAATTGATTGTTGGACCACTCCCTGTCCCCCGTGGCCTGGGAGGAGGTATTCTGGAGCCCAGAGGTGGTTTTAAGGTTTCTCCAGACCCCGCCGATGTCGCTCTGTTGCAGCTTGTCCTCCATCTTCTTCCTGAAGCTGTCCTTGCCTTCTCTGATCTTCCTCCTCAGTTCCTTCTGTACGGACTTCAGCATCTCCCTGTTCCCCGACCTGAAGATCCTCTTCTTCTCTCTCAGAAGTGTTTTTATCTCAGGGTTGAGCCAGGGTTTGTTGTTTGAGCAACACCGTATGGTCTTGGTGGGTACGGTGTTGTCCACACAGAAGCTGATGTAGTCCGTGATGGTGTGAGTGAGGCCATCGATGTCCTCACCATGTGGATCACAGAGCTGCTCCCAGGCAGTGGTTTCAAAACAGTCCTTTAGAGCGTCCATTGCCTCCTCAGACCATGACTTCACTGTGCGCATGACCGGAGGTTATCTGTGTACTAGGGGTTTGTACACCGGCAGGAGATGAACCAAGTTGTGATCCGATCTCCCGAGTGGGGGGAGTGGTGATGAGGTGTACACCTCCTTAGTATTTGCATAGAATAAGTCCAGTGTTTTATTGTCTCTAGTGTGGCATGTGACATACTGGGTGAGCGTGGGTAGAATGGGGGACAGTGAAATATGGTTGAAATCACCTGAGATGAGGAGAAGAGCATCTGGGTGTTCTGTCAGCAACCAGCCAGTTACTAAGTGAATGACGTCACGCGCTGTCCCAGCGTTTGTTGTCGGATTTGCATAAATAACAATGCAGATCACGTGTGAGTATTCCCTCGGGAGATATGTAGGCCGCATGCTAACAGCTAGCAACTCCATGTCTTTGTTGCAGTGTTGTTGTTTAACCGTGATATGTCCCGGTCTGTACCAGTTGTTATTGACGTACATTATCACTCCTCCGCCCCTTGCTTTCCCACTGTCTGGTGTTCGGTCTGCCCGTATTGCGTGGAAACCCTCCAGTTCAATGTTAGCATCTGTTGCTAGTTCCGTTAGCCACGTCTCCGTAAACAGCATCAGACTACTCTCTCTGTACACACTCTCGTAGCGGGAGATAGCCGCTAGCTCATCTGTTTTATTGAGTAGCGATCTTACATTCCCCATAATAATGGAAGGGAGGACGGGTCTGTACCTTACATTCCTTGCCCGCCGTCTTACTCCAGCTCGACATCCATGCCGTTTCCGTCTTATTTCTCCCATTATGTTGAGTTTTTGCGTTAGCATCGTGGGCCGGTTAAGTGCTAACAGCTGGTCTCTATTGTACTGCCTCCTGCAAGAAACAGTGGATCCGTCCGCTGGCTCAGGAGACATCTGGGCGATCTACGTGTCTGTGATGGACAAAGGTGTCGCCGAATCAGAAAGATTAGCAAGAGAGCCAGATAGTAAATAGAAATAGGAAGAAACTGATCCGCTGTTGCAAAAAGGCAGCCTACTCGTGTGGCGCTGTGTGGATTTATCTTTTAAACTTAATCAGTTTGGTGAGGGAGGCCATGGATTGTCAACAAACCACTGCTAATTATGATTCATGTCATCTCAGAGATTCTGTGAATAAATCCTGCTGACTGTGAAAAAGTAGTCATTACAATCAAGGTACAGTAATAATTCTATGAATTATTATTGTTATTATAATGTATTATTTAAATAACTTTTTATCACATGCAATTAAAATTAAAAGTAAATTGTGCTGTAGCAGAACAACTTTCTGAACATATTATCAATTATATGTAAAATAGACATACTGTAACTGCTGGAGCAAATCAGTGATTCTGTTTAAGGTCAGGCATGTTATCTAAAAAGAGTTCAGAGACACCGATAAATTTGTGAATTATTACAATCTATGAGTTATGAGGACAGTGAGATGTGGTGAGGTGTGTGTGTGTGAGGAGTAACAGATGGGTTCAAGGTGGGGGTGGGGTTACATCAGGGATCAGCTCTGAGCCCCATCTTGTTTGCCATGGTGATGGACAGGCTGACACATGAGGTCAGGTAGGAATGTCAGCGTACCATGATGTTTGCAGATGACATTGTGATCTGCAGTGAGAGTAGGGAGCAGGTGGAAGAGAGCCTGGAGAGGTGGCGGTATGCTCTGGGGAGAAGAGGAATGAAAGTCAGTTGAAGCAAGACAGAACACACAAGTCTGAATGAGAGGGAGGCAGGTGTAAGGGTGAAGATGGAAGGAGTAGAGGTAGTGAAAGGAGATGAGTTTAAATACCTGGAGTCATCCATCCAAAGCAATGGAAAATGCACAAGAGAGGTGAAGAAGAGAGTGCAGACAGGGTGGAGTGGGTGGAGATGAGTGTCAGGGGTGATTTGTGACAGAAAGGTAGCAGTAAGAGTGAAAGGGAAGATTTGCTGATGGTGTTGGGAACTGCTATGATGTATGGTTTGGACACTGAGACGGTGACAAAAAGACAGGAGCTGGAGGTGGCAGAGTTGAAGATGCTAAGATTCTCACTGAAAGTGACTAGGAGGGACATGATTAGAAATGAGTATATCTGAGGGACAGCTCAGGTTGAGCGGTTTGGAGACAAAGAGAGGCAAGGCTGAGATGGTTTGGACATGTGCAGAGAAGGGATAGTGGAGATATTGGACAACAGATGTTGAAGATGGAGCTGCCAGGCAGGAGGAAAAGAAGAAGACCACAGAGAAGATTCATTGATGTAGTGAAGGAGGACATAGAGAGGGTTGGTGTTACAGAGGAAGATGAAGGGATAGGGAGAGATGGAGGCAGATGATCCGCTGTGGAGACCCCTGAAGGGAGCAGAAGAAGAAGAAGAAGAAGAAGCTGAGTTGTCACTCTTTTCATTGACACCCTTTAACATAATGAGTCCATGACACAGGCGCATTGAAGATGCACTACACTTTCCCAAAGACAGTGCTGTGACTTAGCAGCATGCATTTTCAAACAGACTGCTTTTGTTTCCACTCAGCTGCTGCAGAGTAATGAGGAGCTCCATTATAGATAATGGCACTGAAGACTTCAGCGATTTCAGATCACATGCTATAAGGCTTATTTGACCATCAGAAAATATCAGGCCCATTGTGACTGAGGCCCTGTTTAAGGACCCAGTTGTGTTCTGTTCTTCCAGATCTACTATGTTAAGATGCTGAAAGGTACGTGACCATCCTGTAGTACGCTGCAAGCAGAAAAGTCTGAAAAGTGACAGCCAAGTGGCACATGACAGTAGCACAGCATAACCCAGTAATTTTGGAATACTTTCTGGATCAGTAAATAACTCTATGCCTTTCATGGGTGACTCACACTTTAATATCTGGTTCTGACACCTTTTTTTTTTCCTTGGCGAGCACAAATCTAACTCCATATTTGAGTTTTCCCTAGCCACATCATCAGTATGTGATCTGTGTGTGTGTGTGTGTGTGTGTGTAGTGGAGAAGTGGACAATAATAGGAACTGATCTTTGCTGTGATGGGTCACTTCCCTGCTTTACTACATTCATTCTAATTATAGCCAAGCTGTTTCACACTCCTGACTCTAAGACTGTTTTGTATCAGTGTGTTCAGTAGGAAATCTCTCATCAGGGTAAAACAGAGAGAAGAGAGAACATTCATTAGTCCGGGAGTCAAATATGGTCCCCATTGCACCCCCAGTAAAGCAACGGTTATATTTTCTGAAGCCTTGGGGTCTCCACGGTGTGAAATGAGCAGGTAGCATAAATTCATTTGCACTCTACTTTTTCAGTCCATTTTTAACACCACTTTCAGATATGGATTTTTACACTGGTTTCAGGAACAAATAGTTCATTCACTATGTTGGTTGCTTCAGTTTTTTTAAAATTCTTTTCATCCAACCTCAAGATTAAAGATAACTGTCTTCAGAATAAAACAAAAACTCAGTATTGCTGAACATTTAAGATAGGATAAGATAAGCCTTTTTTAGCCCCACAATGGGGAAATTCCAGGATAGCAGCAGCAAAGGGATAGCAGCACTCAGAGCAATAGTTAATAAGATATTAAGAACTGATTAGCCAAAGCTGTAAATGAATATACATATGTACACAGATATATACACGGTGCAGGGGCATTGCAGCTAGATGGGATAAACAGCATTACAGTTTGTTAAGTTTCCCTGCAGAATATGAATATGTACCCAGAGAGTATATTTCATATTTGAATCAACAGTGTTGTTGCCACCCTCAGTCATGATTGTTATTGTCTTAGTTGTGTATTGGAGGGGACGATCTCTATTGTGCAAGGTTGTTGCATTTAGTACATTTAATACAATCTCTACGAGCAGCCTTGGTTAAGTTATAAAGTCTGACAGCCATAGGTAGGAAGGATCTGCAGAACTTCTCCATCGTGCGCCTAGGCTTGTTAAGGTTGGGGGTGTGAAACCCAAAAGCAGACTCGGGAGAAAGCGACAAAGTAAGTGAACAATGATCTTTATTACAAAATTTTGTGTTAGGAAACATGCTGGGGAGTGATGCGGGAGTCTGGCAACCCTATGAGGAGAGAGCAGAGGGATAGATTAGTACCCGCAGCAGTATAGGGGGTATGTTACATTTATCAGTTATTCTTACACTTCAGCAGTAGTCAGCAGCTGGGAGAAGAGGATGATCCTTCCTGCAGGTGAAATGGGCTACCAGGGGGAAGCGTGCAGTGGAGCTGTGGGAGATTTTCAAGGGGTGAAGAGGACAGGCTGGCCAGCCCTGTGTCCTGGGGAGTGACAGTGAAGAGTAAAAGGAATCCCGGAGGCAAGTCAACTTACGTGGGAAAAAGTGGGAAAGTGCACAGTCTGAGAAAATCCAAATCCAGTCCAGAGGGCTAGTTCCAATATCCAAAGAAAGGCGGAGGTCGAGGCACAAAGGCTAAGCGTAGGAAGGAAGTCAGTACCAAAGAAGGTGCTGTAATCACAAACACTTAGTTGCAGTAGTTGCTGCTAAGGGTGGCCCAACCACTTATTAGGTTTGGGGGGCAATCACTTTTTCACACAGGGCCATGTAGGTTTGGATTTTTTTTCTCCTTAATAATAAACACCTTCATTTAAAGTCTAAATTTTGTGTTTACTTGTATTATCTTTGTCTAATATTTAAATTTGTTATGATGATCTGAAACTTTTAAATCACCCTTTATTGTCATTCAACCATACAACCAATCATGTACAGTAGAACAAAACTGTGTTTTATCCTATCTACAGTGCTAATCACACACACCTATTTAAGTGTGACAAACAAAAAAAATGAGAAAACAGGAAGGGGGCAAGCACTTTTTCACACCACTTTAAATACACTACCGTTCAAAAGTTTGGGGTCACCCAGACAATTATTTTGTGTTTTCCATGAAAAGTCACACTTATTTACCACCATGAGTTGTAAAATGAATAGAAAATATAGTCAAGACATTGACAAGGTTAGAAATAATGATTTGTATTTGAAATAATAATTTTTTCCAGATACTCAACCTGCTCAAAGGAAGGTCAGTTTTATAGCTTCTCTAACCAGCTAAACTGTTTTCAGCTGTGCTAACATGATTGCACAAGGGTTTTGTAATTATCCATTAGCCTTCTGACGTAATGAACAAACACATTGTACCATTAGAACACTGGAGTGATAGTTGCTGGAAATGGGCCTCTATACACCTATGTAGATATTGCACCAAAAACCAGACATTTGCAGCTAGAATAGTCATTTACCACATTAGCAATGTATATTAGATATTAGAGTGTATTTCTGATTAGTTTAAAGTTATCTTCATAGAAAAAAACAGTGCTTTTCTTTCAAAAATAAGGAAATTTCTAAGTGACCCCAAACTTTTGAACGGTAGTGTATATATATGGTTTTCCAATGGTTTTCTGCTAGGTGGTGCATAAACACGCAGCGGCCTCTCTTCTCTCTTCGTGTTATCTATGTTTTATATATATATATATATATATATATATATATATATATATATACACTACCGTTCAAAAGTTTGGGGTCACTTAGAAATTTCCTTATTTTTGAAAGAAAAGCACTGTTTTTTTCTATGAAGATAACTTTAATCAGAAATACACTCTAATATCTAATATACTGTACATTGCTAATGTGGTAAATGACTATTCTAGCTGCAAATGTCTGGTTTTTGGTGCAATATCTACATAGGTGTATAGAGGCCCATTTCCAGCAACTATCACTCCAGTGTTCTAATGGTACAATGTGTTTGTTCATTGCGTCAGAAGGCTAATGGATGATTACAAAACCCTTGTGCAATCATGTTAGCACAGCTGAAAACAGTTTAGCTGGTTAGAGAAGCTATAAAACTGACCTTCCTTTGAGCAGGTTGAGTATCTGGAAAAAATTATTATTTCAAATACAAATCATTATTTCTAACCTTGTCAATGTCTTGACTATATTTTCTATTCATTTTACAACTCATGGTGGTAAATAAGTGTGACTTTTCATGGAAAACACAAAATAATTGTCTGGGTGACCCCAAACTTTTGAACGGTAGTGTATATATATATTACGTATTCATTTACTGTGCTTGTAATAAAGTTTGGGTTCAGTCCAACTCCTGCCTCCACTGCCCTGCTTTCCAGACATAACAATTGTTGATGAGGAGAAAACTTAATCTTCTGGAGGAAAACTTATTTTTTTCCAAAAGATTGAAGCATGACTGATGACACCAGGTGAGCCGCCCATCCCGTGGCCCCGTTGGTTTGAGTTGCTTCAGGCATTTGTGTCAGCTAGGGGCCTAGATAGCACTAGCAAGAGTCCTCTACATGCTGTGATATGGTACTGCCTTTGCCCCGAGCGACAGTGGGTGTTGAAGGCACTGGGCCCTGCGGAGACCTTCAGTAAATGTGTCGCCTTGATTGCCAAACATTTCACCGCCTCAAAGAACATGATGGCCCAGAGGTTAATATTTTACCAGCATTGACAGCGAGAGGATGAATTGGACCTTCAGTACGTAGATGCCCTTCACTGTTTGGCTAGCATATGCAAGTTCAGACATGCAGAGGACAGGCAAATACAGTCACAATTGAAGTGGTACGTTACAAATCCGCTGATGCAGCGTATGTTGCTGGAGGGCCAGATGTTCGGACAGTGGCAGACATGGTGACATGACTTCAGGTAGCACTGTTGGAGATGCTGCACCCCCAATCGGAGTCAGAGGTTCTGAAATTAGTGTCCTAGCTGGATATAACAGCCTAGGTAGTTGCGCAGCTAGCGGGCCCGGGCCCACACTCCCCACAGTCAGTGCCACTGGTGCAAACGGTGGCCCCGGTTGCTGAGCCCATCAACCCCACACCTTCTCGGGAGAGCCCTGAGTTAGTCACCGCTGGAAAGGGCACCACAGCACGACAATTCAGTGGAAAACTCAGCTTGAATGACGACGAATCAAGTCCGCTGCGTGCAGACCTGGATGCAGCCACTCCCTGCCTCGCACCGCACACCGAACAGAACCCAGTAGAACCAGAGCAGCAACAAGAGCCCCAGTCCGCAGCCATGTGGGACCCGCAGGTGGTCCCCACGCAGCACGAGTGTTCGCAAGCCTCAGCCTCATCACAGGAGAGAGAGTATGATTTTGCCAATGATGGTACAGGCGAAAAACGCAACATGGAGTGAGAACACAGTACAGAGAGTGAACACAGCACAGAGAGTGAACACAGCACGGAGAGAGAGCACAGACAAGACTCACCTCTGATCCTCGCCCAGCACAGCCTTCAAGCAGCTGCTGTGGCACCGCAGGAGAGGGAGTTCATTGAGGAAGGAGACTCTGGTTAATGACGACAACCCAGCACGCTTCCCATCACCAGCAACAGTGACACATCACCATGATCACAACCAGCACCAGAAGAGAGAGAGCAAAAGCTGAACTCTTTCTGCATTCTCGCCGAGTATCAACCTCACAGAGCCACTGCAGTATAGCAGGATGGAAAGTTCGTGGCCCAGCAGAACCCAGCAGAGTAACGCCAACTGAGGGTTCATCCTGCCATTGGCATGGATGGCACGCTGCCACAGCAGCGACCAGCATCAGAGACAAGAGAGCAGCAGCGCCAAGTGCAGCTGAACAGATCGCTGCACGCACTACTTGGTTGAGTTTGGGTCCAATGATCTGACTGCCTGGACCCACAGATGGTCCCATCATTGCAGATGAGAATCACCGCACAAAAGAGGCCAGCTACCATCCAGATGGCTGATGGTTCGAGATGGCACGCCAGCCATCTGTGGAAGGTAAGAGCTGCTGCGTCGGATCAAGACGCAGCGCTCGGGCCAACCCAGCTGATATGGGACCCGGGATGGGATGTTATGAACGAGCGAACCCTGACTCCAGTGAGATGGCACCCAGGTCCACTGCAGCCAGCGCCTCTAGGGGCACGCCCACCGTGGGCTCAACTGGGGCCCCTGAAGTTGAATTGTAAACAGTGACTGTGTTTTTGACATGTTTAACCAGTTGAGGTTTTCTGTCACAGATTCACACCATCTGCACGCACCCTCTGTTGGCGAAGATTTTTTTCAACAAAATATTCAGTTTAGATGTCACAAATTCCAAAGGCTGTAACTTGAAAGTGGTAAGAGATAATGGCTTACTGTCAAAGAGAAATATGTAGAATATGATCCAAAGTTTATAATAGGAGTAAATTTATGCATCTAATTTGCATAGTGTGATGGTAGCCATATCGGTGGGAACCGTCCTCTTTGGTGCTTTGCCTCGGCCACACTAACAACCTGTACAGCCCAGCGTTAGCTTGTTGTCAGCTACACTGTGACACGTGTACATTTATTGTGCTTGTAATAAAGTTCGGGTTGAGTACAACTCCTGCCTCTACTGCCCTGCTTTCCAGATATAATACTGGCACCATCAAAATGCAGCACACAAACAATACTTTTACACCTACGAAGGCAATGGAGCTGAGGGAGATATGAAAATAGTTCACCTGTGTTCTGATAAAAAAATGGCAATGCTACATACCAAGATCATGTTCATGTTGTGTTAGGCAAGACTGGCTGGGAACTTAGCTCATTTAGTTAATCTGGAATTTGGAAGCAGCATGTTAATTCTCTCATTTTAAAGAAAATGAGAATTTCTGCATCTGGAGCAAGCATTCTTCTGATCCTTAGGGGTGGATTAAAAAAGCAACAATCTGTCTTAAACCCTTTTTTTTAAATGAGCCAGATGTCTGCTGTTTGGATGCATGCATCCACAGTTACACTTTGAGTAAAACAAAGGAAGGAAAAACACTGTAAAGAAGACTGTCACTGTAGTTAAATAGTAGACATTACCACCTAACCATCATCCTACTCACCCTAACAAGCACTGGTTATAAACTATGGGCTACATATAATAAAATCAAGTCCAATGTATTTTGGGAGTGACATCGTTTTTGTAATTTTGCATCTGTAAACACCACAGTATCACACTATTATAATACTGGCAAATGGCCGTGGTACCTCTCAGCCTCTTTCTTTGTTGCTGAGACGTAGTTTATATGGCATTTTGACCTCAACCTTTGACCTTGTGATCACAAAAGAATAGTCATAGTTGAGTGTCACAGGGTGAAATTGTGTACAGATTGGTTACTCTAACGTTAGTCATTTTTTAAAATTGTTTAATCATTTATTTAAGAGGGACAATACTCATTAATGAACTTCTGTCACATTGTAGAAGTAAATCGGTCAGATTGTAGCAAATTTGCTAATTTCCATCTGTAGTCCCTTTTCAGGACAAAGTCAATATCATAACTTACACAAACATAAAACAAGCAATATGGTAATAGGGCATAGAGAATGCTAACCTTGACCTTTGACCTTCTGACCTCAAACTCATGGTGAGAAGTCAGAGTGTTAGGGTGAACCTGTGCACCAAATTTGTTGACCTTACCTCTACTTGTTGTATAGTAATAGTGCAATGGGAATGTTAACCCTGACCTTTTGACCCCTAATCAATAGCTCGAGGTGAAGATCCCAAGATGAACCTGTGTATATAGTTTTGTAAACTTATTTTTCTTTGTTGCTTAGCCATAGTTTATACGGCATTTTGACCTTTACCTTTGACCTCTTGACACCAAACCCATAGTGGTAGTTTGGGGTCCCAAGGTGAACTTGTGTGCCAAATTTGGTGACCCTAGTTTTCTTTGTTGTTGAGATATAGTTTAAATGTCAATTTAAAAATAAATATTTGTTTTGCAACATTTCCACCCATGAGGAAGCAGACTTACTGAACAGTCCACGGACGGATAATTTTTTCACACGTGGGGAGTTGTTCAGAACTCCTTATAATAGCTCCTTATACAAAGATATAGAGTGATGATAATCAAGTCAGTGGTGGTAATGCACCTGTAAGCTTGTTGCCAACTGCCAATCAAATCTAAAAGAAGAAGAAGAAGCTTAGCTGCTGCCTGCCGTACACTCAGAGAGCTAAACACATGTACTTGATTATGTAACGGGACCTGTCAGGGGTGGGTTCTGTCAGAGACAACTTAAGTGTAACACCTTCAAGCTACAGGATACTATGAAGATCCAAATGGCTGTTTAGCCCTCCTTGCCATGTGTTTGCCTTTGACTGGAGTCTGTGCCATCAGCTCCATACCGGCAAGACAGAACATGACGGAGTTATATCCTGAGGTTTGCTGTTCTGATGCCAAAATGTTAGAACACCAGCTAATTAATGTTTGGCTTGGAGGATTACTACACATATCTGGGAGTCTACAAATCAAGTGCATATAATTAACAATGAGAATAACAATGAGACACCAAGACAATCATGTCTAACTTCATCTGAAAGCACCTGGACAGGTGAATGTGCTGAAGTGGGCTCTGTGAATAACTCACGGGCAGATATATGAATAAACATGCATGATAAGAGAATATTTTACTGTTTTTATGAATATTGGTTTTTAAAATGATATTAACTAGCCTACAGGAGCATGAGTCTTTTTATTTTCTCAATTTTTGCATGTTTAACGTAAAATAAACACAACAGTGTCATGGACTGGGTTGGACTTTTTCCAAACCCAGCTCCATGGCATTGTGGCTGCAGGTTCTGCTGTGTTGTTTTGGTTTCGTATTTGTCATCAGGCAGCTCTAAGGGAGCCTTCGGGGATTGCCTGGCTCCCTGTCAGCTGACAGTCACGCCTCCCTCTCCTGCCAGTGTCTGCCAGCTGTTTACTATTATCATTTGTGTCTGCAACTCTCTCTACACACACACACACACACACACACACACACACACACACACACACACACACACACACATTTGCCCACACCTGCACTCACTCAGCCCTATCCACACTCATTCACCCACACCTGTTACTAGCCGGTTCATTGGATTGTCTTCCCTACCCCAGAGCACGGCTCACTCTGTCGAGAAATCAGCAAGTATTGCTGGCCCACCGTTCTGCAGTCCATCTGAGAACGCCGTGGGCTTCACTCTCTATTATCTCCCCTTCCTCCGCTCCTCAGTTCCGCCTGGGAGCGCATGGGGCCCTTCGTCTCACTCCAATGAACCGATAAAACAGAAGTTTTAATCACTGGTCCTGAAGACAAGAGAGAGACACTTCTACCAAAATTGCTAGGTCTAAAACCTTCACATTGTGTCAAGAACCTGGGCGTTCTTTTAGACTGACTTTAATTTGATTTCACACATTAAAAATGTAACAAAAATCGGATTTTACCATCTTAGGAATATAGCCAGAGTCCACCCTTTTCTCTCTCTTGCCAGCACGGAGGTCTTGATGCATGCTTTTATTACTAGCTGTATAGACTTTTGTAATGCCTCGATTTCTGGTCTTCCTCAAAAAACAATATCACATCTCCAACTGCTCCAAAATTCAGCAGCACGAGTGTTAATGAGGACCAAGGGACGGATGCATATTACACCAGTTTTAGAATCGCTGCATTGGCTCTCCATGCGTTTTAGGATCAATTTTAAGTTTCTCTTAGTAGTTTTTAAATGCCTCAGTGGTCTTGGGCCTTCTTATCTATCTGAGCTGCTCTTATCTTATGAGGCCTCGTGAACCCTGAGGTCCTCTGGTACTGGCCTTTTAATGGTTCCCAAAGTCAAGACCAAGACCTTTGGTGAAGCTTCCTTTCACTATTATGGTCCTCGTCTATGGAACAGCCTGCCAGAGAGCCTCAGGGCCGCATAGTCAATAGATGTATTTAAGAACAGGCTCAAGACCCACCTTTTTAATGTGGCTTTAATAAACCTGTTTAACTATTACTGAAGTAGTCATTTATGTTCCATTGTTTTATGCTCTTTTTGCCGTCATTTGTTCTTAGATTTTCTCATCTTCTTATTGATGTGTTTAGCTCAGTTTTTTCAGTATGGGTTTTTAGTTCCTGTTTTTATGTGTTCTTAGTTCTTTTTGTACCTTTTTAAATTTTTGGCTTTTTACAAACCATTTAACTATAATTGAAGTAGTCATTTATGTTCCATTGTTTTTATATTCTTCTTTGCTCCATTTGCTTTCAGATTTTCTTATTTTGATATGTTCTTAGCTCAGTTTCTAAGTATGGGTCTTTAGTTCCCTTTGCTCTTTGAATTCTTAGTTTTATTGAACTTATTTTTTTATTGAGTTTTATTGAGTTCTTATTAGTTTTATTGAGTTCTTAGTTTTATTTTGTATTTATTCTGTATTTATATATTTTAGCTCCAGTGTTTCCTCAGGATGGTTGCTCCTTCACGTGGTGCCTCGGTGCCGAGCAATGTCTCCTTTATTTTATGTGTGTAAGAGAAGTAGGGGGTGATGCATATTCCTGTGCGTGTTGTGTTTGTGGGTTTGTTTATTGGAGGGTTGGAAGGGGTTGGGCTGTATCATGTAAAATACTGTATCTAATTAAATGTGTCTATTGTTTTGATCTACAGTGGGGCAAAAAAGTATTTAGTCAGCCACCAATTGTGCAAGTTCTCCCACTTAAAAGATGAGAGAGGTCTCCAATTTTCATCATAGGTATACCTCAACTATGAGAGACAAAATGAGAAAAAAAAAATCCAGAAAATCACATTGAAGGATTTTTAATGAATTAATTGGTAAATCCCTCGGTAAAATAAGTATTTGGTCACCTACAAACAAGCAAGATTTCTGGCTCTCACAGACCTGTAACTTCTTCTTTAAGAGGCTCCTCTGTCCTTCACTCATTACCTGTATTAATGGCACCTGTTTGAACTCGTTATCAGTATAAAAGACACCTGTCCACAACCTCAAACAGTCAGCCTCCAAACCCCACTATGGCCAAGACCAAAGAGCTGTCAAAAGACACCAGAAACAAAATTGTAGACCTGCACCAGGCTGGGAAGACTGAATCTGCAATAGGTAAGCAGCTTGGTGTGAAGAAATCAACTGTGGGAGCAATTATTAGTATATGGAAGACATACAAGACCACTGATAATCTCCCTCGATCTGGGGCTCCACGCAAGATCTCACCCCGTGAGGTCAAAATGACCACGAGAACGGTGAGCAAAAATCCCAGAACCTAGGACAGAGGAGCCTCTTAAAGAAGAAGTTACAGGTCTGTGAGAGCCAGAAATCTTGCTTGTTTGTAGGTGACCAAATATTTATTTTACCGAGGGATTTACCAATTAATTCATTAAAAATCCTTCAATGTGATTTTCTGGATTGTTTTTTCTCATTTTGTCTCTCATAGTTGAGGTATACCTATGATGAAAATTGGAGACCTCTCTCATCTTTTAAGTGGGAGAACTTGCGCAATTGGTGGCTGACTAAATACTTTTTTCCCCACGGTATGTAAAGCACTTTGCGCAGCATCTAGTGTTTTAAAAGTGCTATACAAATAAAGTTTGTTTGATTGATTGATTGAAGAGTACAGATGTTTGTTTCCCTGTTTACCTGCTCTGCCTGCTCATTGGAGCCTTGTTAATTACTTTCATGTTAATCACTTTTGTGCCAAATAAATTCACACAACACCATCCTGTGTTTGGGTATTCTTCTCTTCCCTCTGTGCACTGCGTGAAAGCGCACGGATATGACAAACAGATGCTTAGGCCACAGTTTTCTAGCTTTTACGTATTTTGTGTAAAGTTTTACTAAATATTTGTAAGTAAGCAATTTGATTTTTTACACTTTTTCACTGCAGTAAAATCAAATGTTTTGTTTACCTTGGCTACAGGTACACAAAGGTTGTTGATTTCACACACTGCCATGTCTCAGACCCAGCCGCTTACAAACTGGTTGTAAGCTTCTAGACCTTTTTAGGATCTTAAGCCCCTTTTCAACTAGGACCTATATAGCCCTCTTCACTTCGACAGGTATGACAGCCTGTGAACAGAGTTTGAAACAACGAATGTAACACACAGCACTGTCAAAGTAAAAGTAGAGAAGAATAATGATGACCGGAATGAATAATACAACGAAATCCAAACATTAATACAAAGGATAATAATAACACTAAGGCAAGGACAGGACAACACACAAAACCAAAAATATGCTAATAATACAACACTAATATTAACATTAACATTAACATTACCAAAGGGGAACTGGAGATGAAGGTGAAGGTAGGCTCACGCAGATTCATATACGTCTAATTTAATTCAAAAATAGAAAAGCTAGGACCCATAATAAAAATTCAGAACCAGAACTCAAACAGCAGGAACAAATGACAAACTCAACTTGCAAAATACAACCAAAACCAACCAGATAAATACTAAACTAAAGTGGGGACTGTACAGAGAATGATCTAAATAACAAAGGGATGCCAGCACAGTTCCCCAACTGTGCTCCACACCATGACAAGTCGTGTGGTATTTTGCCAGATGTAGACATGTACATGTAAGGAAATTTCTTTTTTACTTTCAAAAAATACTGTTGCGGCGGCATGGAATAATGCAGCGTTGTTGGAGGTTTTAAGGAAGTTTTATTAATCATACCGCCGTCACGAGCTCTGCTCCCGGCGCCGTGCATGAGTGCCGAGAGCGAGCCCACGGCTCTCAGTGAAGAGGGGACACAAAGTCTGTATCCTGCAGCAGAGGTTGAAGTCAGATTGAGAGAGGATGAGAGCATGGTTGCAATGCAGTATATATACACTCAACTACAACAATACATCAAAGCATTCACAGCAGTTGATCTGATCAAACAGATAACAGGACAGGCATGAGACATTTGCATGAAAGGCAACATTAACATTACAGAGGTGAGCCAGACGAAACGGGGCTGCCTGTAGACATTAATACACATTTCACTGTTCTGTTATTTGCTCTAGCCGAGCGCTGTGTTTGACCAGTCTGTTTGTGGGGATTTACACCAAAGCACATCTACATATGTAAGATGCTCAGAAGAAGCACAGTAAGGACAAGACGCATGAACACTTTAACTTCACGGCTGTAAACGCAGCATGCAGCGGAAAAAACCCAGGAGTGTGAGCTGACTGTCTCTGTGTTCTGTCTGTGTGTTGTGGGGGTTGAATCAAACCACTACACTGCTCCCCCCCCAGAGGGAACGGTAGGGGACCGTGATCTCGATGTTGCAGTCTGGGCAGCGAGCAGGGAAAAGCTCTGTGCAGGAGGAGGGGGGGGGGGTAGTACATGCTGACCGGGCACGGGAAAATCGTTCGAGTCGCGCCAAAAGTGTTTGCTGCTCCGCGATGTCCCGTCTGAACATGCAGAGATCAGAAGAAGAAAAATTAGTCTCTGGCTCCTCTCGTGGCCATGAAGAAAAGCAGGAGCGGCTGTAAGAAAAAAAAATAAACAAAAGCAGAGGGACTGGCGTGTTGGCTTTAGGTGCAGGAGCAACCCCAAAACCCCCCAGGAACAGCTGATGGCTGAAATCCCTTTGTGCCGTGGCTGAGACCATTAAAAAATCCAGTGGCGAGCTGCGTGCTTGCTTCAGGTGAACGGGCAGCCCTGAAGGTTCCGAGGGTGGCGATCGGCCGTTTTTCTCGGGCATGTGCAGCGGCGGAGGACGATGGCGGTCTCTTGTAGCCTTTATTGTCCCGTGCATGATGCGCCGTCCTCGTAACTCCCCGGTGCGCGCGCGGGGGTTCCGTGCTTGGGTGGGCCGCTGGAGAGGAGAACCAGGGTGCAGAATCTTGGTGGAGATCGGTGCAGATGGTGCCGATAAAATCCAGGTTGAGCTGTGGCTGCATGATTGGCCATGGTGCGTTGGAGCGGTGAGAGGAAATAGACGATCTTTTGTCCCTCAGGCTCGTGCAGATGCGTTGGAGCGGCGGGAGGGGATAGACGATCTTTGTTCCTCAGGCTCGGGCGTGGTGCATTCAAGTCCACGCGTTGCGTTCTCCGCCGGCCATGGAGGACGCCGTCGTGGAGAAGGGACGAGGTTCCTGCGCTCTCGTGTAAAGGAGCTGCGAGCGCGGCCGGTCCAGCGTGGATGAGCAGATCTCAGACGTGCAGATCTCATCCTGAAGAACAGGTCACCAGTGCAGCTGTCCAGCTCAGAAGGTTGCTGCTTTCGCTGGCCGCTCGTTTTTTTCAGCGTCGGTTCGCCAGCGTGGCCGTCCAAATCAGAAGGCTGCGTCGCACAAAACGTGTGCGTCTTCAAGGGGTCACCAGTGCGGCGGCATGAAATAAAGCGGCGTTGTTGGAGGTTTTAAGTAGAGTTTTATTATCATACCGCAGTCACGAGCTCCGCTCCCGGCGCCGTGCATGAGCGCCGAGAGCGAGCGCACGGCTCTCAGTGAAGAGGGGACACAAAGTCTGTGTCCTGCAGCAGAGGTTGAAGTCAGATTGAGAGAGGATGAGAGCATGGTTGCAATGCAGTATATATACACCCAACTACAACAATACATCAAAGCATTCACAGCAGTTGGTCTGATCAAACAGATAACAGGACAGGCATGAGACATTTGCATGAAAGGCAACATTAACATTACAGAGGTGAGCCAGACGAAACGGGGCTGCCTGTAGACATTAATACACATTTCACTGTTCTGTTATTTGCTCTAGCCGAGCGCTGTGTTTGACCAGTCTGTTTGTGGGGATTTACACCAAAGCACATCTACATATGTAAGATGCTCAGAAGAAGCACAGTAAGGACAAGACGCATGAACACTTTAACTTCACAGCTGTAAACGCAGCATGCAGCGAAAAAAACCCAGGAGTGCGAGCTGACTGTCTCTGTGTTCTGTTTGTGTGTTGTGGGGGTTGAATCAAACCGCTACACTGTATGTCAATATATTTTACTTCAGACATGTGCTTGAGTTTTACTACAGATGGCTTTAATTATTCAAGAACATACTTTCTGTGAGCATTTGAAGACTCTATTTCAAAAATAGAACAGCAACATTACCAGTATCCCATCTTTGGAATAGTTTTGTAAAGGTATTGAGACCTACCGTGGCATTGTGTGTGCTGTGAAATATTATGAAACAAGCTGTCTTTATGTGTGGGCTAGAGACAGTGATTGTAAGCACAAAAATACTAATCTGGGAAATGGTTTCCCTTGAAAAGAAAATGACTTTTTTACCCTTTGCTGGAAGGTGAATGAGTGCTTTTGCAAATTATAACATTCAGGCGGGAGACTATTGAGAAAAACAGAAAATAGCAATTTTGTTTCACCCACTGTGAGGTGTTAGGGTCAAAGTTTAATGTGTAGAGATGGAAAACAAGCACTCCTGTTGGAAAAACTCAATTTACTCTGCTGCCACACTGCAATGTGGCTGCAAATCAGGCACAAGAATCAAAGGGAAAGACGGATTTATAAGAGTGAAAAGAATAACACAGGATTCTACTGTACATGCCCACTGGAAGGTGATAATACACACGTGGACAAAATTGTTGGTACCCCTCTGTTAATGAAAGAAAAACCCACAATGGTCACAGAAATAACTTGACAAAAGTGGTAATAAATAAAAATTCTATGAAAATTAACCAATGAAAATCAGACAATGCTTCTGAATTGTGGTTCAGCAGAATTACTTTAAAAAACAAACTCATGAAACAGGCCTGGACAAAAATGATGGTACCCCTAGAAAAGATTGAAAATAATGTGACCACAGGGACATGTTCAACCAAGATGTGTTCTCTAATTAACATCACAGGTGTCTACAAACTTGTAATCAGTCAGTCGGCCTATTTAATGGGTGACAAGTAGTCACTGTGCTGTTTGGTGACATGGTGTGTACCACACTAAACATGGACCAGAGGAAGCAAAGAAGAGAGTTGTCTCGGGAAATTAGAAAGAAAATTATAGACAAGCATGTTAAAGGTAAAGGCTATAAGACCATCTCCAAGCAGCTTGCTGTTCCTGTGACTACAGTTGCACATATTATTCAGAAATTTAAGATCCACGGGACTGTAGCCAACCTCCCTGGACATGACCGCATGAGGAGATGGATAATACAAATGGTAACAAAGGAGCCCAGAACAACCTCTAAACACATTCATTGTGAACTCCAAGGTCAAGGTACATCAGTGTCAGATCGCACCATCCATCGTTGTTTGAGCCAAAGTTGACTTCATGGGACAGGACCAAGGAAGACTCCACTGTTGAAAACAAATCCTAAAAAAGCCAGACTGGAATTTCCCAAACTGCATGTTGACAAGCCACAAAGTTTCTGGGAGAATGTCCTATGGAGAGATGAGACAAAACTGGAACTTTTTGGCAAGGCACATCAGCTCTATGTTCACAGACGCAAAAATGAAGCATACCAAGAAAAGAACACCGTCCCTACTGTGAAACATGGAGGAGGTTCTGTTATGTTCTGGGGCTGCTTTGCTGCATCTGGCACAGGGTGTCTTGAATGTGTGCAGGGTACAATGAAATCTCAAGACTATCAAGGTATTCTAGAGAGAAATGTGCATCCCAGTGTCAGACAGCTTGGTCTCAGTCGTAGGTCATGGGTCTTGCAACAGGATAATGACCCAAAACACAAAGCTAAAAACACCCAAGAATGGCTAAGAGCAAAACATTGGACTATTCTAAAGTGGCCTTCTATGAGCCCTGATCTAAATCCTATTGAACATCTGTGGAAGGAGCTGAAACATGCCATCTGGAGAAGTCCCCCTTCAAACCTGAGACAACTGGAGCAGTTTGCTTATGAGGAGTGGACCAAAATACCTGCTGAGAGGTGCAGAAGTCTCATTGACAGTTACAGAAATCGTTTGATTGCAGTGATTGCCTCAAAAGGTTGTGCAACAAAATATTAAGTTAAGGGTACCATCATTTTTGTCCAGGCCTGTTTCATGAGTTTTTTTTTGTTTGTTTTTTTAATAATTCTGTTGAACCACAATTCAAAAGCATTGTCTGATTTTCATTGGTTAATTTTCATATAATTTTTTATTTATTACCACTTTTGTCAGATTCAAGTTATTTCTGGGACAATTGTGGGTTTTTCTTTCATTAACAGAGGGGTACCAACAATTTTGTCCACGGCTGTTTGTGATGAGAAAGAGGTATACTCCCAGTGTTATGATTTTCTTTGAAGTCATTGAAGTCATTCATTGTTGGGGTATTGTTTTCTAAAAATGACATGTTGTTGATAGATTAATTTTATTTTCCCTTTAGAATTCAGTTTTTAAGTTATGAAAAATCTCGTTGGAAAGCTAGAACAACTTAATTTTCTGCATTAATAGAAGAAAACAAGAATTATCCCGGTTTCTTTTCAGGGCTGTAACCAGGCTGTCAAAGAGTCAGGACTCTGTCAAACCTAGCATTCCCTTAGAGCTTACTAGTCAGTGTCATATGTCTTATCTCCAATGTCATCTTGGAGCTCAGACACCATTTGCTGTGGTGTTTTGTATTTCTGCCTATTGTCTACTCATATGTTGTTTGGATCATTGTTTCTGGTTTTGTCCCTCTTTCTCCCCAGACACTCCCACTTGGTGTTTACAGCTCACCAGTCTCAGCTGTAAGCAGCTCATAATCAGCTCACCTGCAGCTTAGCTCTCACACCTGTCCCCACTCACATTGTCAGTTCATCTTGTATTCAATCAAGCTAGTTCATTCACTCCTCGCTGCTCCGTTACTCAATATCCCTCAAGACTACTTTTGTGCAGATTATCTCCTCCAGAGCTCAGCCCAGCTCCGAGGCACGAAATGTAAGTTCTTGCTTTTCTTCTATTCATATAATGCAGTTTTCCCCTCCAGAAGCCTTTGAGGCATTATATGTTATTTTGCTCATCCAACCACTTGTATTTAGTCTGGGACTGTTTCCCCCTGCAGTGCAGTTTGCCTCTCCAGAGCCAGTTCCCACTGTGAGGCACTGCAGGGTTGTTATCATTTGACTTTGTGTGCTGAACTCTTTTGAACAGTTTGCCTTTTGTTACCAATAATCACACAAGCTGTTAGCTGGGCGGTGCGGTGGTGCAGTGGTTAGCACTGTGCCAGCACAGCAACTCACCCTTGGCCATGGGATCCCTGGTTCGATCCCAGCCCCTGACCAACAGTGATCTGTGTGGAGTTTGCATGTTCTCCCCGTATCATGCTGCTTCTTATATGGATGCCGAGAGAAACGCAATTTCATCTTGCCTGCACTACAGTTGTATGTACAGCAATATGACAATAAAGTTTGATTTGATTTGATTTGATTTGATTTGATATCTGCGTGTATTTACTCCGGGATTTCTCTGGTTTCCTCCCACAGGCCAAAAGCATGCAGGTTAGGTTAATTGGAGACTCTAAAGTGGCCCTAGGTGTGAATGTGTGTGTGAATGGTTAAGGGATAGCGCCGTACCGTGGCTGCTTCATCCATCCAGGTGGATGCCCTCAATTTCCCCTCTGGGGATCAATAAAGTATACAAATATATACAACTTCATCCAATGCGTGGGTTTGTGCCTTTCTCTCTGCGCCTCGGAGAGGTGTGTACATGACAGTGCGGAGCAGCCAGCTAAGAGCCCAGCTGTGAAGTTTTTATGTTGTTTTTCACCTTTCTGTGTTTCTTCACCTACCTGAGTTGGAGCCATCGCCATGAAGCACAAGGTCGAGCAGCAGGTGGTGATCGTCCTGGAAGACATTGTAGCGCAGGCACAGGCTTCCATATCCCTGATGGCAGTCTGGGAGAGTCGGGATGCTGCTGCACGGGTAATGAAGGTGTTTCCCAGTCTTTGGAATCACTCGGAGGCAATGGACTTACTCCACTCCTTGTTTTCCCTACCGTGTGATGCACAATCGGAGGAAGCCCCGACACCAGAGCCTTCTTCCATGAAAAGGAAACGCTTGTGCCAAAAGAAGCCTCCAGCCTCTCCCGTGGCAGCTTCGCCTCCTCCTCTTCCAGAGCCCTGGCCCGCGGACAAGTTGGAGGAATGCAGACTGGTGTTGCTGGCGGAAACAGACCTCCTCCTTGAGGTGAAGCTGTGGCCCCTCCCGGAATTCTCCTTGGAGTTGGAGGAGCTTTCTCCGAGGGAACCTGAGCCCAAGCCAAGAATTGAGCACACTCAAATCTTGGAGCTTCCTCACCTCTACGACAAGCCCGACCTCAAGACAGCAGCTGATGTCATCATCCCCCAGGAATTCAGGCAAGTTCTTAATCATTCACTCTCTCTCACTCCTGAAACTGCTTGCCTGATTCCGGATGAATTCTGGATGAATTATCAGCTGCCGTTACCGCTTTTCCACCTGCTTCTCCAGTCTTCCCCAAGTCTTCGCTGATCCTGGGAGGAGGTCTCCAGACAATGGAGGAGCTTTCCCCAATGGAAATGAAGCCTCTGCCTTAAATCGAGCACACTCTGACCTTGGACCCTCCTACTCCTACTCGCCATCGTCATTCCTGGAGGCCTCGCCAGAACAATCAAACCATCTCTCAGCCAGCAATCCCTCTTTCACAGGAGGAGGAGGATTCTACAGCAGAGCCACTTATTCCTCCAGCTGCCTCGCCGGCAGCCACCTCTTCCTCCTCGGCACATACATCCGCCAATGTGGGTAGGACCGTCACTTTCCCAGCACTGCTCACCTCCGTGCCTGCTGAGGCAGCTCCTCTACTGCCTACTGAGGAGCCAAGGCCTGCCATGGACACGGACACGGATGATAGTGCATCTGCCGCCGCTGGAAACATCACAAACCAGGAGAACAGGCAAGTTTCTTCTCATTCCATTTTTATTATTGATGAACAATCTTGCCTGATCCTGGTCAAGAGACTCAGGTTCTGCAGTCCCCTGAGTTCTCTGCCCCAGTGGGATATGACAACCCCTCACTAGTCCTCTCCATGTGCCTTTGAGAGTTTGCCGGCCCATGAAGCGAGCCATCAGACAGTGGAAGAGCCCAAGGCCCTGGAGGATCTAATCCCAGGGCTGGCGTTGATCCATCCCCCAGCTGCCACACCGCATGAGTCACCAGTGTGGGGAACATTGCCTTGGGGCCTTGAGACTGCAACTACCACCATGCCTGCTGCGAGGGCCGCAGCCGCAGGGTCACCAACCAAGCTGGACTGCCAGAGGGCCGAGCCCGAGGAAACATTGTCACCTGGATCTAGTCCTGGACGGTGGTGAAGCTCGAGCTCAGGAAAGTGCTCTCCCTTGTTTTCTTATTGTCAGTGTTAGAGCATTCTTGCCTGGCTCTTGGTGAGGAGGGCCAGGTGCAGCCACCCGCTGCACCTGAGCTTGCCTCGCTGGGCTCCACCGCTGCTGGCGACCCTGATCCCCTGTCTCTTTGTGCTGTGTTTGAGCTCTCTCCCTGGGTCGCCGGAGAGGATCTAACCATGCCGGAGGTCTCCGAGGATCCAGGTTCACAGCTGGAGGCCGACCAAGGGTTACCTGCTCCCTTGAAGGTCGTCACGGACATTCTGTCCTTGCCCGGAACCTCCGTGGGTGCAGCCTTGGCCCAGCTGGGGTCCACGAAGGGTGCGGCCATGGCCCAGCCGGAGTCCAACGTGGGTGCAGCCATGGCCCAGTGGTGTCCACCGTGGGTGCAGCCATGGTACAGCCGGCATCCACCGTGGGTGCAGCTGAGCTCCAGCCCTGAGCCACCATGGGTGCAGCTGTGTCCAAAGCTGGGACCATCGCGGGTGCAGCTGTGTCCCAAGCCGGGACCTCCAAGGGTGCTGCCGGCAAGCCTGAGGATGCCAAGGCCTTCTCTCCTCTTCCAGAGGCCTTAGGGGTGTCCCTTCCTCCTCTGCCGGGTGCCGTCATGATCCATTGTCCTCCGCCACCAGTAGCCTTTGGGATTCCCCTTCTCTGGTCCCCTGCCTTTAAGCCTCCTGGTGGGAAGGCCACCTCCTGACTCACCTCTCTGGTCCTGTTTTTCCCCTCCAAACTGTTTTACCCCCCAACCTCCCTCCCGGGGTGGTTTTTGCTGTACTCCTTCTTTTTTTTTTGGGGGGGGGGGGTTCTTTGGGATGTTACCTGGGGGTGTCTGGAATCCACCCATGTGGGGGGGGGGGCTCTGTCTGAGCTCCAAGATGACATTGGAGCTCAGACACAGTTTATTGTGGTATTTTGTATTTCTGCCTATTTTCTGCTCATATGTTGTTTGGATCATTGTTTCTGGTTTTGCCCCTCACTCTCTCTGGACACTCCCACTTGCTGTTCACAGCTCACCAGCCTCAGCTGTGAGCAGCTCATAATCAGCTCACATGCAGCTAAGCTCTCACACCTGTCCCCACTCACATTGTCAGTTCATCTTGTATTTAATCCAGCTAGTTCATTCACTCCTCGCTACTCCGTTACTCAAAATCCCTCACGACTACTTTTGTGCAGATTGTCTCCTCCAGAGCTCAGCCCAGGTCCCAGGCATGGAATGTAAATTCTCTCTTTTCTACTGTTCATATAATGCAGTTTTCCCCTCCAGAAGCCTTTTCGGCTCTGAGGCATTATATGTTATTTTGCTCGTCCGACCAACTGTTTGCCTTTTGTTACCAATAAACAGACAACTTCATCCAGCGTGTGGGCTTGTCTCTTTCCCTCTGTTCCTCGGAGCGGCACGTACTGTACATGACAGTAAGGACTTTATGAACTTCTTCAATAATAAAATTTCATCTGTCAGAGATAAAATCAGTGAGATTCTTCCCACCGTTAACTTAAATACAGAAACTACAACAACTTCTTCAACTGATATGTGTTTGGATGAGGTTCCTCCAATTGACCTTTTAGAGTTGGATAAAATAATTTCCTCATCCAAACCTTCAACTTGTCTTTTAGACCCTATTCCTACCAGGTTATTTAAAGAAGTCTTCCCATTAATTGGTAGCTCTATTCTTCAAACAATCAATTCTTCTTTAACTTTAGGCCATGTACCGCAGGCTTTTAAAACTGCTGTAATTAAACCCTTACTTAAAAAGCCAGAGCTTGATCCTGGAGTTTTAGCTAACTATAGACCAATCTTTAATCTGAATTTCATTTCAAAAATCTTAGAAAGAGTTGTTGCTGCACAATTATTTGACCACTTGCAGGGAAATGGCTTCTTTGAAGAGTTTCAATCTGGGTTTAGAATTCATCATAATACTGAAACAGCCTTAATGGTCACTAATGACCTCCTTATTGCATCTGACAATGGAGTTGTTTCTGTACTTGTCCTTTTAGACCTTAGTGCAGCTTTTAATACTATTGATCATACTATTTTACTCGATAGACTAGAACACCTTGTTGGACTTAATAGAACATCATTGCAGTGGTTTAAATCTTATTTTCCAGTTTGTTTATGTCAATAATGAGTTTTCTTTTAACTCAAAGCTCAGTCACGGAGTTCCACAGGGAAGTTTCATTAGAAAGATTTCCATACATTCTCATTGTTATCCAGATGACAGACAGTTATATTTTTCATTGAAGCCAGATGACAGTAATCAAATAAAATTAGAGGCTTGTCTCAAGAAATCAGAGCATGAATGACTTATCATTTCTTACTATTAAAATTGGATAAGATTGAAGTCATTCTAGTTGGTCCAGGAAACTTTAGAAATTCTTTCCAAATCAAACTCTTCTTAATCTAGATGCAGTTACTCTTTCTCTGAATAGTTCTGTGAGGAACCTTGGAGTTATTTTTGATCAAGATCTGTTCTTTAATTCACATATTAAACTTGTTTCTAAGACTGCCTTCTACCATTTGCATAATATTGCCAAGATTAGGAGCATCTTGTCTCAGAGTGATGCTGAGAAACTGATTCACGCTTTTGTTAGCTCGAGATTAGATTGTCACTCTTTATTATCAGGTTATCCTAAAACATCTTTAAAATGTCTTCAATTGATCCAAAATGCTGCAGCAAGAGTTTTAACAGGTACTAGAAAGAGAGATCATACCTCTCTGTTTCTAGCCTCACTTCATCGGCTTCCCATAGAATTTAGAATTAAGTTTAAAATCCTTCTTCTCACTTACAAAGCTCTTAATAATCAGGCCCCCGAAAGGATCTAATAGTACCTTATCCTCCTGACAGTGTCATAAGGAGGAAGTAATTATTTTATTATGTAATTTATTCTGGGTTTATTTGCAGGTTGTTTTTGGCATGTATTTTTGGGGAGTGTTTTTATGCTTTTATTGTGGAATGTTTTGTTACCCCCATCCCCCCTTCTTGTTGTGGACACCTGAGCATTACTGTTTGCTGGAGTGCCTTCAACTGGCACTGTCAGGTTCTGAGCGTGGTCGGGGGACTATGCTCACACTTCCACTTTATTTTTGTTATTCACTGTGTTTTCTGCCCCTCAGCTCAGTTTTTTTTTTTCATGATAATGTCCCTATTTATCTTCTTTTGAATTTACTATTTATTTCTGTTTACCAGTTCTGTTTACCTAACAGTTCAGTCTTGTCATTCTCCTTACCTTAGTCTGAGTTTCGTTCTTCATAGTTCTGTTTATTAGTATTATGTTATCATGGTCATGGTTATGCTTTGTTTATTTATGTCTGCTTGTTTTCAGGGCACAAATCAGGCCCTGTCCTTGATTTAGTTTCATGCTTAGACTTTCTTTATCAATGTTATCATGTTTTTGGTTTTGTTTGGGTTTTATTATCATGGTCTCAGTTTTGCTTGGTGTTGTTAATGATTATTATTTTGTTGGTTATGCAATCATGTTTATTCCTGTCATGGTTTGGGTTATGGCTTTTGTTTTGATAATACCTTTTGTTTACTCCCTGTTTTGCATTGTGAGTTTTTGCTTTGCTAATTATTCACAGCTGCTTTTTATCTCTTGTTCATGGGTCCACTTGATTTTGTTCCTTTATTTATAGAAGTCATGCATTGCTTTTGGTATGGTGACCTTCGTGTTATCATGCTATCTAGTCATCATGCTTTCATCCTACATTGTTTTCATGGAATCTTGCTAAGCTTGCTCTCACGTCTGGTTTTGTTCATGTTTGGAATTTAGTTTGTCGATAAATTATGCCAAGAAACTGTGCTGCACATGGGTCCAATCTTTTGCCCAGGAGGGGCAAAAATGACAGGAACTCCTAATTCAGACAAGGATCAGACCTTGATACACAGTAGTTTTAGGAAAAGTAAGATGTCTTCTAATATTGATTGGAGATTTTAATGCACATAATCCACTGTGGGGAAGTGATCCTAGAGATTGTAGAGTTCTGGATAAATATTGGTTGGTAGTGATTAATGATGGGAGACCTACAAGATAGAATATTTTAATTTTTTAGTTGTTAACATGTCTGTAACGTTTCTTGTCATTTGCAAGACATATTAACAGAAAAAAAAATCATTCCAAACTCCCAAGTATTTGTTTTTCTGCTGTGAATGTCACCTTAAGCCCCCCTCACCCCCCCAAAAAAAAGGCAGATGTGGACAGAGTGTTTCTAGCTAGGTAACTATTCCTGCTTAGCCTGGTTGGTTATAACATTAACCAATCAGACAGATACTCTTGGCTATCTCAAGGGAAGAGGGAGGAGCCAAGATTGAGGCAGAGGGCAGGTTGGGGTAGCAGCAGAGAGAGAGAGGCGGGAGGTGATTTGAATGTGGCTGTGCAAGGCCGTGGTCTCACATAGAAACATTCAAATCGAGCTGCTCTTGGCTCACTTCACCAGTGGACAGGGCGCTCACTTTGAGCTGAGAGCAGTCACATTCAAATCAGGTTTCCTCCCACTCCCATTTCTGCACAGTCGCCGGTGGACAGGGGATTGGTTGTTAGTAAAAAGTAAACATGCAATATTTGGCAACTACACATTTCTCTCTTGGCTCGACCGTTTTAAGAAAAATGCTTTGCTTTTTACTTTTGAAGATATAGGCAAGACTTTAACATCTGGAAACATCTTGAACATACTAGCAGCCTGTTATGTCTGGAAAAACAGAAACAGCGGAGGCGGTGGCTTTGCTGAACAGTGGTTTTATTAAACAGTGGCCAATAGCACATGCACAGTACAACAACAGCTAGTAAGCTAACTATACAGGAATATGGGGTGGTGTTGTACTAGAGGCAGAGCACTAAAGAGACTAGGCTGCCACCAACAGTCCCCTATTATAGGCACAGCGTGATGACACCATCCATGCGTGTGTCATCACATCCCCGCTGCTTGTTGCAATATGGGAATATACAACATTCACCTCCCCCCGGGAACAACCAAAACCATTATGAACATTATGGCAGACACACATATCAGATAAACCTGAACCTGCCAAAAGTATCAAAACCTGGTTTAATGACCATGGTATCACTGTGTTTGATTGGCCAGCAAACTCTCCTGACCTAAACCCCATAGAGAATCTATGGAGGATTGTCAAGAGGAAGATGAGAGACACCAGACCCAACAATGGAGATGAGATGAAGGTCACTATCAAAGCAACCTGGACCTTCATAACACCTCAGCAGTGCCACAGGCTGATCACCTCCATGCCACGCCACAATGATACAGTAATTAGGCTGCACGGTGGCGCAGTGGTTAGCACTGCAGCAGCACAGTTTACCCTCGGCCGGGGGATTGCGGGGATCATGAGATCGTGGGTTCGATCCCTGCCCCCGGCCAACAGTGATCTGTGTGGAGTTTGCATGTTCTCCCCGTGTTGCGTGGGTTTACTCCGGGATTTCTCCGGTTTCCTCCCAAATGCCAAAAACATGCAGGTTAGGGATACGGGGCGCTTGCGCACGCAGCGACCGGCAGCTGGTGGCTTGTCACCGGACTGCAGAACAAATCTACCTACGGATACAAAATAAGTACAAAAAAAAAAAAAAATCCAAAAGGAGCCCCGACCAAGTACTGAGTGTGTACATGAACATACTTTTCAGTCAGCCAACCTTTCTATTAATTTTTTTTTTTAAATTAATATTATGTAATATACTAATTTTTTGAGAAACTGAATTTGGAGTTTTCATGGGCTGTAAGCCATAATCATCAAAATTAAAATAAATAAAAACTTACCTGCCTCTTTCCAAAAGATGCTGAGATAGGCTCCAGCCCCCCCGCGACCCAAAAAGGATTAAGCGGAAGAAGATGGATGGATGAATATATCACTTTCTGTGTAATGACTGTATATAATATATAGGTTTTACTTTCTGAAATGAGTGACAAAAAATTTTCAACTTTTTTATGATATTCTAATTTTTTGAGATGTACCTGTACATTCCTCATATTTGTCCACTGTTCCCAATGAACTAAACACCCGTTGCCCTAAGTAACCAGGCTGTGAATCAGGAACACAAAACAGGGACAGCGGAGGCAGTGTCTGTCCTGAACAGTGCTTTTATTAAACAGTGACTAATAGCATGTGTACAGTACAATTAGCTAACTATACAGGAGTACGGGCTTGTGTTGTACTAGAAGCAGAGCCCCAAAGAGACTAGGATGCCACCAACAGTCCCTTTTATAGACATGACATGATGACATCATCCGTGCCTGCGCCATCATGTCTGCGCGGAATATACAACACAGACCACCCACCAGGAGTCACAACAACCAATCACGTGCAAGCCCTGCAGGTTGGGATCGCAGCGACCAATCACATGCAAGCCCTTCGGCCGCCAATTAGAATATTCATAGATCTGTGCATCCTTAAGTAGGTGCAAGATTTAAAATGTTTTTCCAAACAATTCTAAGGCAATGAAAGTATTTTTTTTGTTGGTAAAAAGCCACAATATACACACATGGACAAAATTGTTAGTACCTTTCTGTTAATGAAAGAAAAACCTACAATGGTTACAGAAATAACTTGAATCTGACAAAAGTGGTAGTAAATAAAAATTCTATGAAAATTAACCAATGAAAATCAGACAATGCTTTTGAATTGTGGTTCAACAGAATTATTTTAACAAACAAACAAACAAAGCGACTGAGACCAAGCTGTCTGACACAGGGTAACACATTTCTCTCTAGAATAGCTTGATAGTCTTGAGATTTCATTGTACCCCGCACACATTCAAGACACCCTGTGCCAGATGCAGCAAAGCAGCCCCAGAACATAACAGAACCTCCACCATGTTTAATGGACACTGTTGTAGGGACAGTGTTCTTTTCTTGGTATGCTTCATGTTTGTGTCTGTGAACATAGAGCTGATGTGCCTTGCCAAAAAGTTCCAGTTTTGTCTCGTCTGTCCATAGGACATTCTCCCAGAAGCTTTGTGGCTTGTAAACATGCAGTGTGGCAAATTCCAGTCTGGCTTTTTTATGATTTGTTTTCAACAGTGGCGTCCTCCTCGGTCGTCTCCCATGAAGTCAACTTTGGCTCAAACAAAGACAGATGGCGCGATCTGACACCGATGTACCTTGACCTTGGAGTTCACCATGAATGTGTTTAGAGGTTGTTCTGGGCTCTTTTGTTACCATTCGTATTATCCGTCTCCTCCTGCGGCCATGTCCAGGGAGGTTGGCTACAGTCCCGTGGATCTTAAATTTCTGAATAATATGTGCAACTGTAGTCACAGGAACATCAAGCTGCTTGGAGATGGTCTTATAGCCTTTACCTTTAACATGCTTGTCTATAATTTTCTTTCTAATCTCCTGAGACAACTCTCTCCTTTGCTTCCTCTGGTCCATGTTTAGTGTGGTACACACCATGTCACCAAACAGCACAGTGACTACTTGTCACCCATTAAATAGGCCGACTGACTGATTACAAGTTTGTAGACACCTGTGATGTTAATTAGAGGACACATTTTGGTTGAACATGTCTCTGTGGTCACATTATTTTCTAGGGGTACCATCATTTTTGTCCAGGCCTGTTTCATGAGTTTGTTTTTTAAAGTAATTCTGTTGAACCACAATTCAAAAGCATTGTCTGATTTTCATTGGTTAATTTTCATAGAATTTTTATTTATTACCACTTATGTCAGATTCAAGTTATTCCTGTAACCATTATGTTTTTTTTTTTTTTCATTGACAGAGGGGTACCAACAATTTTGTCCACGGCTGTACCTGCTTTTTGTGAAGCTTTTATCAAATAGGGGGTCCTATGTTAACATGTAACTTGATCTGTTAAGATGTTTTTGATTGAAATAGCTTTTGATTTCAGTAAATATGACCTCCTAATGCTGCAAATTAAACAAATGACCATTTTCAGTTCTTTACAATCAATAAAATGCTTTGGAACTCTGCTGTGCGTAATAATTTGGAACAGTGCATTTTGAGTATTTTATTTTTATAAAAAAAATACTTATCATTAGTCAGTTTGTTCAATAAAATTTGAAATCTTACTGACTGTCATTTGCATTGACAATTGAGGAAAATCAGAGAGAAATATTATTGACATAATATTGATAACGCAGTGTATTGTCATAATACACGGTGGCTGCACGGTGGCGCAGTGGTTTAGCACTGTGGCAGCACAGTTTTACCCTCGGCCGGGGGATCGCGGGGATCATGAGATCGTGGGTTCGATCCCAGCCCCGGACCAACAGTGAGCTGTCTGGAGTTTGCATGTTCTCCCCGTGTTGCGTGGGTTTACTCCGGGATTTCTCCGATTTCCTCCCGCATACCAAAAACATGTAGGTTTAGGGCGCTCGCGCACGCAGCGACCGGCAGACGGTGGCTTGTCACCAGACTGCAAACCAAATCTACCTACGGGTACAAATAAGTAACAAAAAAAAAAAAAAAATACTGTTATTTTTTTTGCCTTGATAATGTCTTAAAAATACTGTTATTCAATGCCATGTTTAATACGATGAGGAAAAAAAAATGACACTGTGTACCTAGAAATTTCAGATTTTTCCAAATACAGCATCTCAGTTTAAAAATATGTAATAGCTATGTTTTAATTTAGTGTCAACTTCTCAAAAAAGAAAAGGGCTGCACGGTGGCGCAGTGGTTAGCACTGCGGCAGCACAGTTTACCCTTGGCCGGGGGATTGTGGGGATCGTGGGATCGTGGGTTCGATCCCAGCCCCCGACCAACAGTGATCTGTGTGGAGTTTGCATGTTCTCCCCGTGTTGCGTGGGTTTACTCCGGGATTTCTCCGGTTTCCTCCCACATGCCAAAAACATGCATGTTAGGTTAATTGGCTGTTCTAAATTGTCCCTAGATATTTGTTTCCTATAGGCCCTTAGAATAGAGGGTTAGTATTAATGAAAGCGCTTTGAGTGGTCTTTGTGACTAGAAAAGCGCTATATAAGTGCAGGTTAGTTAGTTAGTTAGTAATAATGGACTGCATTTACAGTGATGTGAGAAAGTGTTTGCCCCCTTCCTGATTTCTCATTTTTTTTGTATGTTTGCCACACTTAAATATTTCAGATCATCAAACAAATGTAAATATTTGACAAAGATAACACAAGTAAACACAAAATGCAGTTTTTAAATAAAGGTGTTCATTATTAAGGGAAAAAAAAAACAAAAAAACAATCCAAGCCTACATGGCCCTGTGTGAAAAAATGATTGCCCCCTAAACCTAATAACTGGTTGGGCCACCCTTAGCAGCAACAACTGCAATCAAGGGTTTGCGATAACTGGCAATGACTAAAGCACTGTGAAGGAATTTTGGCACACTCATCTTTGCAGAATTGTTGTAATTCAGCCACATTGCAGGGTTTTCGAGCATGAACCACCTTTTAAAGGTCATGCCACAGCATCTCAGTGAGATTCAAGTCAGGAGTTTGACTAGGCCACTCCAAAGTCTTCATTTTGTTTTTCTTAAATTCAGAGGTGGACTTGCTGGTGAGTTTTGGATCATTGTCCTGCTGCAGAACCCAAGTGCGCTTCAGCTTGAGGTCACAAACAGATGGCCGGACATTCTCCTTCAGGAGTTTTTGGTAGACAGCAGAATTCATGGTTCCATTTACCACAGCAAGTCTTCCAGGTCCTGAAGCAGCAAAAGAGCCCCAGACCATCACACTACTACCACCATATTTGACTGTTGGTATGATGTTCCTTTTCTTAAATGCTGTGTTTCTTTTACGCCGGATGTAATGGGACACACACCAACTTTTGTCTCATCAGTCCGCAGAGTATTTTCCCTAAAGTCTTTGGGATCATCAAGATGTTTTCTGTCTAAACTGAGACGAGCTTTTATGTTCTTTTTGCTCAGCAGGGGTTTTTGTCTTGGAACTCTGCCATGCAGGCCATTTTTGACCAGTCTCTTTATTATGGTGGAGTAATGAACACTGACCTTAACTGAGGCAAGTGAGGCCTGCAGTTCTTTGGATGTTGTTGTGGGGTCTTTTGTGACCTCTTGGTTGAGTCGTGGCTACGCTCTTGAGGTAATTTTTCCACTCCTGGGAAGGTTCACCACTGTTCCATGTTTTTACCATTTGTGGATAATGTCTCTCATTGTGGTTCCATGTAGTCCCAAAGCTTTAGAAATGGCTTTATAACCTTTTCCAGAAAGATGAATCTCAATTACTTTCTCATTTGTTCCTTAAAGGGTAAACATAACCCCTAGTGGTCAAGAGTGGTAAATATTTTTTGTCAATAAAATAGTTCAGATTTCCAAGGCTAAAACTTGAAAGTTGCAAGAAATAATGGCTTGCAGTTAATTAGAAAGATGTAGAGATTGATCCAAAGTTTCAGATAGGAATAAATTTATGCATCTAATTTGCATAATGCCACGGCAGCTATATAAATTACATAACTCAGTCAAAAGTGGACTTCGGACATATTTACAAAAAGAATGATTCGGTTTTGTTGACACCGTTTTGTCTACAGCGGTATGTTTTTTATCTTATCTTCAAAGTATATGAACCAGAAAATCAAAAAAAAATGTAAAAAAAAAACCCACAAATTCGTCACCTACTGGTAGTGGTGGGGCTCGTTCACTCGAGTCGCCGGTCCATTTTCGCCCATCGTGGTCATTGTTTTGCATTTGGTCGGTCATTTATGCTCTCAACCAAATCTACAAACTTTTATGATTATCCCACATGAATTTCATTTGTATTACGTGGCTATTTTTCCTGTAAGATGCAGTTTCTGTGAGGATCCAGACGGTCGTGGTGGCGGCCATCTTGGTCTTGTGAGCTCAAGGCAGAAAAAGGAAGAAGAATAATGAGAATTTCTTCTTCTTTGCTATATTCCATGTCAGCCATAATTCCTCCGTCGTGTTTCTGCCATGTTCTGAACTGTCAGATCAGTACAGCTCAGTACAGATCCTCAGTACAGCCGTAGTTGACAGGCACAGTTGCTGCACTGTGCCACTGGGGGCGCTTGACCCGTCCATGAAATGTGGACAGTTAAAAGGTTGATTTCTTTGGACCACAGCATGACGTCTAGCGTTTGAGGATCTTTTGATCTACTTCACTTTGTCAGGCAGGTCCTATTTAAGTGATTTCTTGATTGAGAACAGGTGTGGCAGCAATCAGGCCTGGGTGTGGCTAGAGAAATTGAACTCAGCTTTCCAAAGATGTGATAAACCACGGTTAATTTATGTTTTAACAGGGGGAGCAATCATTTTTTCACACAGGGCCATGTAGGTTTGGATTTTTTTTCCCTTAATAATAAACACCTTCCTTTAAAAACTGCATTTTGTGTTAACTTGTGTTATCTGTGGTCTATATTAATCATATATTCCATAACCTACATATGTTGAAGCATGTGAGAATGTTTGGTGATTACATATGTAAGGTGACTTCACACCTCAGAACAGGACAAAGAGTCTCAACCGCCAGTGAAGATCAAAGAGCATCCCAGGCGCTGCGGTGGAGACCGGAGGAGCTGCCCTGACCCCCCAGGGCCAAGAGGAGGAGTATGAAGACAATGGGGGGATTAAGATAATGAGGGATGTCAGCTTTGGATATGCATGTCTTTTGTTATGTGCGAGTATAAGTTCATAGAGCCGAAGGTGTTCGGTCTCTTTTTCCTTCTTCTGCTGCTGCACTTAGATGAGATTTGTTAGAGGAGCTGATAATAAACTTTGGTTTATATATCACATCGCCTCGTTCTTTCAAGCTCTTCTACACTTGTGACCCTGACGCGAGTATGGACCAGAGGCGTTCCCCCGCGATCGACTCATCTGTGGCGACCCAGGCAGACGCCGCCGCCCATGCAGACAGGGGAACAGATGGACGACGTTCCCCCACGGCAGAAGTGATAGAGAGGGCTCAACCGAGCACCAGCGCCGCGGAGAGAGCCGAAGCAAGGCACTCTCACCCTGCGGACACAGCAGTGACGGTCTACACAAACGCCGTCACGTCAACCTGCCGGACTTCTGGCAGGAAGACCCCGCCTCGTGGTTTCTGCAAGCTGAAGCCCAGTTTGCACTTGTGGGCATCACGGCTGACGATACAAAGTTCTATCACATCGTCGCCAAACTCAACGCCGCCACTTCGAGATGTGCGCGGAGCATAATCCAACGGCCGCCAGCCCAGGACAAATATGAAGAACTGAAAGCGACCATCGTGGCAAATTACGTCCCCTCAGCCGAGGAGAGAGCCGAGAGGATCCTGGCGGTTTACGGCCACAGAGGAGGCAGACCCAAGGCCCTCATGGAGGACTTACTGCAACTTAAAGAAGAGGACAATGACAACTTCCTCTTCCATTTCATATTCCTCAGTACGCTGCCGCCACACATGAGAGGGACGCTGGCCAACATGCGATGCAGCACCCAGCAAGACTTCCGCACGCTAGCTCACGAAGCTCAACGGCTCGTCAACTCCTGCAAGGAGCAGACACCCACAGCAGCATCCGCAGACCTCAACGCTGATGTCCGGAGCCACGGGGAGCCACAAATCACTGAGCAGAGCCAGCCCGCGGTGACAGCGACACGGCCAGGACGCAACAGATGGAGCGACGTTTGTTATTACCACCACCGCTTCGCCAAGAAGGCTTACAAATGCGTTCCCCCCTGCAAATTCACAATTTCGGGAAAACGCCGAAGCCGAGAGCCGTTAACAGCGGTGGTTCTCGGCGAAAAAAGCAAGCTTTTATATGTGACGGACGGACACACCGGCAAGCGGTTCCTTATCGACACGGGAGCTCAACTAAGTTTTGTCATGCCCTCCCAAGCAGACTGGGCCATGGGCCCCCGGGGCAATGGAGCGGTGGCAGCCAACGGCTCCACCATCGACACTTTTGGCGAAAAGAGCCTGCCCCTCTGCATCCACGGCCGCAACTACAGATGGACATTTGTTGTAGCGGCGGTGAGTTTTAACTTGTTGGGTGCAGATTTTTTGTGTGCACATGGGTTATTAGTTGATCTAGCGAACAGGCGCTTGGTTAATGCACTGTCCTTTGCTTCTATTCCCTGCTCAGCTCGACTTTCTCCACCACCCGTGCAGGCTAGCGTCACCACAGCAGGAGGTAAGTTTGATCAACTCCTCACCCAATTTCCAGCACTCACAATTCCCAAATTCTCAGCCACAGTGGCTAAACACGGGGTTGAACATTTTATTCCCACAACGGGCCCACCCATTTTTGCCAAAGCTCGGCGCTTATACGCGGCCAAGCTCGCCATAGCTCGGGACGAGTTTACCACCCTCGAAAAATTAGGCATTATCAGACACTCGAAAAGCCACTGGGCCTCACCACTTCACATGGTTCCGAAATCCGACGGTTCTTGGAGACCATGTGGCGATTACCGCAGATTAAACAATGCGACAGCGCATGACCGCTACCCAATTCCTCACATTCAAGATTTTTCACTGCATCTGGTGGGTGCGCGCATTTTTTCAAAAATAGACCTGGTCCGCGGTTATCATCAAGTCCCAGTTCGAGCAGAGGACATTCCTAAAACAGCTGTAATAACCCCTTTCGGCCTTTTTGAATTTTTGCGGATGCCTTTCGGCCTCAAAGGCGCGGCTCAAACCTTTCAGCGGATGATGGACGCAGTATTACGCGACCTCCCTTTTGTTTTCGTCTACCTCGACGATATGCTGGTAGCCAGCCCGTCTGAGGAAGAACACGAGCGGCATCTCACTATGGTTTTTCAGAGGCTAGAAGAGCACGGGTTAATAATCAATCCAGCCAAATGCAAATTCGGCGTGTCACAAATTGATTTTTTAGGACACAGAGTTTCTCCGAAGGGGGCAGTCCCACTTCCAGACAAAGTTCACGCGATAAAAAGTTTCCCACCGCCACAAACGGTCAAATCGCTGCAAGAATTTTTAGGAATGGTTTTTTACAACCGTTTCCTCCCCCACGCAGCTCAGCTCATGCAGCCCCTATATGACGCGCTCAGAAAACAAAAAGCTTCCAACGCGGTCGAATGGACCCCGGAGCGCGAACGCGCTTTCGCGGAAGTAAAAATGCGCCCTAGCTAATGCCACATTGTTGGTTCACCCCGATCCCTCGGCCCGCATTGCGCTAACCACAGATGCTTCGGACCTAGCTATAGGGGCAGTTGTAGAACAACATGTCAGCGGAATCTGGCAACCTTTGGCATTCTTCAGCAAATCGCTAAACCAAACCGAGCGTAAATACAGCACTTTTGACAGGGAGCTGCTAGCGCTTCATTTATCCAGCCGCCACTTCCAGTTCTGGTTAGAAGGGCAGAGTTTCACGGCTTTTGTAGACCACAAACCGCTCACCTTTGCCATGGCTAAAATTTCCGAACCGTGGTCAGGCAGGCAAAAAAGACAGCTGGCTGGGATTTCAGAGTTCACCACAGACATTCGACATGTGGCAGGCAAACTTAACGTGGTAGCAGACTGCCTCTCTCGCGCTGTGACTTCGTCAGAGCGCGAGGAGACAGATTATACTACCTCAGCCGCAGAACTCTTCGCCAACGTGGACACATACGCAGCACCAATCCATGCAGGGATAGATTATGCAGCCATGGCAGAGGAACAGAGTAGTGACGCGGACGTGCGCGCACTCTTATCTGGACCAACAGGGTTAAAGCTGGAGGAAAGGGGTTTACGCGACGGCGTGCTCCCCCAATATGCGATATCTCAACCGGCCGACCGCGCCCGTTAGTCCCAGCTACATGGTGCCGCCGTATTTTCGACTCAATTCACTCCCTCGCGCACCCAGGTGTGCGTGCCTCGGTTAAAATGGTCGCCGAAAAGTTTGTGTGGCCTGGCCTGCGCAAAAACGTAAAAGAATGGGCAAAAACTTGCATTTCTTGTCAGCGCGCCAAAATACACAAACACACAAAAGCCCCTCTGGAGCCTTTTCCAATCCCTGCTAGAAGGTTCGACCACGTTCATGTCGACCTTGTGGGGCCACTACTTTCCTCCCAAGGCTTCACACACCTGTTAACAATGATAGACCGCACCACGCGCTGGCCAGAGGCAGTCCCTCTGGCGTCAACCACAGCGGAGGAAGTCGCTCGCGTTTTTTTGACAAACTGGGTGGCACGTTTCGGCGTCCCATCGGACATCACGTCCGATAGGGGGCCTCAATTTGTCTCGGAGCTTTGGTCAGCCATGTCCAGCAGCTTAGGGGCAACAATTCACCGCACCACCGCTTATCACCCTCAGGCTAATGGGTTATGCAAACGTTTTCACAGATCTTTAAAGGCCGCCCTCAGAGCCTCACTAACGGATACAAATTGGGTAAATAAACTTCACTGGGTTTTATTGGGGTTGCATGCTGCACCCAAAGAGGATCTAGACGCCTCTCCAGCAGAATTAGTTTTTGCACAACCTCTCAGGCTCCCAGGTGAATTTTTACCAGAGAACCCAGAGCCAGGGCATCTTCCAGCCCCGAGGTTTTTAGGCAGCAACGGACCGGACTCTCTCCCCGGACCGGCACATCACTCTTTTCCATGGGTTTTTGTCCCACAAGCTTTAATGAACGCCAAATTCGTTTTTGTTAGGCATGAAGCTTTAAAACCAACTTTCCGCCCACCATACGATGGGCCATTCAGAGTGCTGGAACCTGGTGATAAACACTTTGTGCTTGATTTTGGAGATAGAAAAGAAACAGTCAGCATTGACAGACTTAAACCTGCCTTCTTGTTGAGAGACGAGCCTGCACGGTTGGCGAGAGCACCTTGGCGGGGTAGACCCCCCAAGAGAAAAGACTCAGCCCCCCTGCAGGGAACAATTAATCACTCTCCTTCCCAAGCTGCAGATTCCTTACAGGAAGGTCCCAGCAGGACGCCCGAACGGACCCACAGCAGATTCGGGAGAAGATTAAAACCCAGACGGCACAGGGACTGATGCAAACTACTCAACAGTTGTTCACTAATTGTGCTGTAACAGTTTAGGACTGACTTGTGATTTTACTATGCTGTTATGATTACCACTGAACTCTCTTAGGAGCATGGCTGCTGGAAAGTTTCTTCTGTGGCAAGAGGTGTAGCAGTTAGTATGTCATAGTAATTATCTTAAATTGTGAATTTTTCTATTGTCCTTTTCTTAGTCGTTTGGGGGGGGGGCTGTGATCTATATTAATCATATATTCCATAACCTACAAATGTTGAAGCATGTGAGAATGTTTGGTGATTACACATGCAAGGCGACTTCACACCTCAGAACAGGACAAAGAGTCTCAACCACCAGTGAAGATCAAAGAGCATCCCAGGCGCTGCGGTGGAGACCGGAGGAGCTGCCCTGACCCCCCAGGGCCAAGAGGAGGAGTACGAAGACAATGGGGGGATTAAGATAATGAGGGATGTCAGCTTTGGATATGCGTGTCTTTTGTTATGTGCGAGTATAAGTTCATAGAGCCGAAGGTGTTCGGTCTCTTTTTCCTTCTTCTGCTGCTGCACTTAGATGAGACTTGTTAGAGGAGCTGATAATAAACTTTGGTTTATATATCACATCGCCTCGTTCTTTCAAGCTCTTCTACATTATCTTTGTTTCATATTTAAATTTGTTTGATGATCTGAAACATTTAATCAGAATCAGAATCAGAATCAGCTTTATTGGCCAAGTATGCACAACACATACAAGAAATTTGACTTTGGCTAAAAACTTGCTCTCGTTGTTCAGGTGGAGGATTTAAATAAGATTTAGTGGCTCTGGACAATAAGTGGCTCTGGACAATAAGTGTGACAAACATACAAAAAAGTAAGAAAAAAAGTAAGAAAAAAAATAAGAAATCAGGAAGGCAGCCAACACTTTTTCACACCACTGTATTCACCCTTTTCATGACACCCAAAGACACTTTACAATGAGTCCATTATTCATCCATTCCACGAAAAATGATAGTGGTAAGCTACCTCTGTAGCCACAGGTGCCCTGGCGCAGACAGACAGAAACATGGCTGCCAATCCATGCCAAAGGCCTCTCCGACCACCTCCGAACATTTATTCACGTCGGTGTCATGAACCATGAACACACTGGAGGCAACACTCCGGTTCATGGGTGACTGGCTCTACCTCCAGAGCCACTACGGCCTCACTTTTGTTTCTCTTTGAAAAATAATGCAACTGTGATCTAGAAAACACAACCATACTGCAAAAAGTCAAATATAAGTAAAATGAAATAAATTTAGGCTGTTTTTGCTTGTTTTTTTTTCGTTTTTTTGTCTGATATTTATTCTTGCTGTGCAGTTTATGTGAAAGAAAATTTTACATGCTTTCCAATAGTTTCACCTTGTTTTAAGCAGTTTGATAAGTCAAATTTTCTTGCTCTGTTGCCAGATAATTTTACTTAAGATAAAAAAATAAATAAATAAATAAATAAATAAATAAAAATTCTGGCAAAAGAATAATGTAAGAAGTCTGAAATATAAACCTCACAAATACAGAGTACAAAAAGGTATTAGACTGAATCAAAGATCAGACTTAAGACACGCAGAGCCTTTGAAGTTTTTACTTGCACAAGGAGCAATCAAAACAAACCTTGTACAGGATGAGTTGAAATGCTGGGGGCAGTCCCGCAGCTGCCTTCTTTATATACAATGATAGTACATGGTGTATGTGACAAACTCAGCAAAAGCAGAACAACGGAATTACCACATGAGCAAAAGTACGCTCTGTACGTCTTCAAGTGTGTGTAGGAGATAAATTGCATGAACACTCTTATCGCGGGGAGAACATCTGCTTTTCCACTCAGCAAAGACAGAGAGGGGGAAACAACTCCATATATGGACCTACAACAAACCAGTGCTTCCGGTCAAAAAGAACATAGTTAACAGGTGAAATGGTTAAATGATAACATATATATGTACACAACAGTCTTTTGCACAGAAGATAAAAAGTACAGGATATGCAAAAAGGTACAAGAAATGAAAAGGATGAGTCTTGGCACACAACGGTCCAGCTACACATGTGGGGACATCAGTCTCAGCTTCATGAATCATTAATAAAATGATAACTGTTTATATACAATTTTTCCAACAGATAATTCTAGTTAAAATTATATAATTTAATTTAATAAGTTATAACTTATAATTTAATAACTTTTTTGTTAACATTGGTCCTAATTTGGCTTGAGAAATACCCATTATGGCGCCTACAGGTGATACAATAAGCAATAACACTGCTATAAAAGACTCCATTTTCATAAACTAACTAACTACTAACTAACCTGCACTTATATAGCGCTTTTCTAGTCACAAAGACCACTCAAAGAACACAGACGAGAGAGAGGTCATTGAAATTGCTAAATCGCTTAAAAGTAAAACATCTACGGACTGCAATGATATTGACATGCTCTTAGTCAAAACTATTATTGAATGCTTAGTGAAACCACTGACGTATATCTGTAACCTGTCTCTCCAAACAGGTATATTTCCCAATGCAATGAAAATAGCTAAAGTAATTCCGATATACAAGACGGGTGACAGAGGGGAATTCTCAAACTATAGACCAATTTCACTATTGCCGCAATTTTCCAAGAAACTTGAAAAAATATTCTATGAGAGAATTGACAACTTCATACTGAAGAATAATTTATTGTGTGAGCAGCAATATGAGTTCAGACACAAGAGGACAACTGCATTTGCTCTAATGGAATTTATAGAAAAAATATCAACTGCCATTGAAAATAAAGAGTATTCAGTTGGGGTATTCCTGGATCTTAAAAAAGCATTTGATACAGTGGATCATAATTTATTACTAAAGAAACTACAAAATTGTGGTATTAGAGGGGTAGCACTGTCCTGGTTAAGTAGTTACTTAAAGAATAGATATCAGTATGTATGTGCTGGTAACAAAAACTCACAGTTACTGAAGGTTACTTCTGGAGTCCCACAGGGTTCAGTTTTGGGGCCATTGTTATTCAATATGTATATAAATGATATATGTAATGTTTCAGAAAAAATGGACTTAATATTGTTTGCTGATGACACTAATCTATTATGCAGTGGAAGCAATTTGGAACAACTTCTGGATACGCTCGGAAAGGAATTAGAAAAGCTTAAACTGTGGTTTGATTCAAACAAATTAATGCTCAATTTAAGTAAGACAAAATTTATAGTCTTTAACAACCATCACAACAACTCAGTATCTAAACTCGGTGTAAATGGTGTAGAGATTGAAAGGGTGTCTGAAACTAAATTTCTTGGAGTAATAATTGATAATAAACTGTGCTGGAAGTCACATATTAATTATATTAAAGGTAAAATATCCAAATCAATTGCAATACTACACAGAGTGAAATATTTGCTGAATCAACCCACACTATATACCTTGTATCATTCATTAATACTCCCATACATAACATATTGTAATGAAGTATGGGGAAATACATATAAAACAAACATATATCCACTCTTATGCTTCAGAAGAGAGCTATTAGAATAATAAACAAAGCAGCTTACAGGGAACCAACAAACCCACTTTTTCTTAAATTAAAAGCTCTCAAGTTGAAAGATCTGGTTGACTTTAAAACTTCAATAATAATGTTTAAAGTGAAGAATCTATCACTGCCCGCAAATATCCAAAAGTTGTTCCAAATAAGGGAGAAACAATAACATTTCAGAGGAACATGTATATTTCAAAAATCTTCAGTGAGAACTACCACCAAGCAACGCTGTGTTTCAGTGCAAGGAGTCAGATTATGGAACGATTTTTGACCTGAATTAAAATCATATACAACGCTTAGACAATTTAAACAAAAACTAAAGGAAGAAATATTCCAAATACTCCAAACATATATACAAGATGACATGTAAAATCACATAAGGATTGTCATATCCAGTCTGTGTTGTGTTGTAGCTTAGTTTTTTTGTCACATTTTGTCTTAGCTTCGTTATGAATTGTAATCGCTCTTGTTTTGTTTTTTTTTTCTTTTGAATTCTTGGATGGAACATGGGTGGGCAATATAAGCTGTGGCTTCAGCCATCACCCATTTCGGATAACTTATGCTGAACTGTATAATCAGAGGAGTTATTGTCTAATTTGACCTTGTTGGATTTTCTTTCCCCCTTTGTTATATTATTCAGTTTCTTTTAACCTGTACTATCCGAAATAAAGATTAATTAATTCATTCATTCATTCATTCATATATATATAAAAAATACCTTCCAAGAAAGTCAGATTAAATTGCATAAAACAAGTAAAAACTTTTGTAAAGCAAGTAAAATTTTACAGAAAATTGCACAACAAAAAGAAATTCGTGTCTTGTCAGAATTATCTTGTGAGAAAAAAAAAAACATGCTTAAAGCCTTGATTAAGGATTTTTTTTTATCTTCCTGAGATTTCCCTTTTTACATTGTGACAGATACTGCCGTTGGCATAGAATTACCACAGAGAAATATTCCTCTATCCAAACAAACCCAACAGCAGCAATGGAAAACCTGCACAGGTTATTGGCAGTGTTAGGCAAGTTTCTAAAAAATTGTAACTAGTTACAGTTACTAGTTACTTCTTTTCAAAAGTAACTGAGTTACTTACCAGTTACTGCATGCTTAAAGTAACTAGTTACTTGGAAAAGTAACTTTCACATTACTTTTTAATGCATACTTAAATCATCTTTCAAACACAGCAAGATCAAGGACCCCTTGTTCTCATCTGAAAAAGAAGAAAATGACCTGGCGGGTCGTTTAAGGCCCATGAGCCATATGTTTGACACCCCTGGACCAGCCCATTAAAAATGCATATTTAGAGGATTTACTTCCATGAAATAGTTGCATACCACAACAGCATGTAAATGAATAAGATAAAATAAAACAGAAAGCACAGATAAATGAAATTTCACCTTAGAAGAAGTTGGTCTTTACTGCAACAAATCACAGTCACTTTTTCTGTGTTTGTAACTTACACAACTGCGGACATTAAATGTGAGCTGCTTGCTCTAAAAATACTCATGTTTTACCACAGAGGTAGGAGCTGTTTTGGGCTACTCACCGTTCAGACAACAGGTGATAAGCGCTCGATATGAGGAGTCGCCACCTCCACGGCATTTCTTCCCACCGGGTTGCGGTGTGAGCAGGACAGGACCCACGGAGGAGACTGACAACTATGCCAGCTGTGTAGAATCGGTTTATATTTATTTGAGCTAAGAATAGCTATCCATATTAATAAAACAGGTAATGTGAGTAATGCATCTGATCAAATTTCAGTAACTGTTTAAATTATTTTTTAACCCCTTGCACTCCGGTCAATTTTCCAAAAAACGCCAAAAAATAATGTGCCCAAAGTAAATTGAAAGCTGTTCTTCAACCCTTTGCAGCATCTTCATGGGGTTGGTCTCATTTAAAAGAAAACACTTTGAATTTTTTGGCAAAAAAAAACAAAACATGATCTCTTTAAGTGCTCCGGCCACTGAGTTACAGTCATCTAAACATAGTGAACTTGAAGAAAATAAATTTGGCCTGGGTGTTTTTTTGGATACAAATGCTTGCAAATAACACACAGCTTCAGATCCGGGCTGGGAAATGCAACAGAAATGTAGAACCAAGTGTTATCCAGCTGAGGTCCAAATTTTGTAACAATACCACAAAAAATGAATATATTACACAGCTTTTTCCTCAGGTAGTTCCCAGGCGTTTTGGAACTGTGCCAAATTGTGCCAAATGGCACAGTTTGGAAAAATGTCTGTAACTTTTGAACGATTCAATATAGAAGCTTCATTTTGGGCTCTAATGAAAGGTCACACTCAGGGCTGTCTGTGTGTGTGTGTCGGGGGGGTTTGTCCCCCCCCCCCCGCTCGCTACAGAGGATGGACTTCGGCCATCACTACACAACGGATTAGCCTCATGTGGTGATGTGGGACAGCAGCGCAATCACCGCGGCTTCCCCCTCCCTCGCTGCAGAAGAATAGTGGGGGTGGGGGGGGGCGTTCACAGTCTGTACGCGGCGAACAACCCCTTGTACAGCGGCACATGAACTGCGCCACGAAGTACAGTTGTAATTTACCGATCGGTCAAAAGTCATTTTGGATTACAATTTTCAGGGATAAAAAATAATTTGGCTTATAACACCTTACCTCTTCACAGCCACATTGTCCTGGCAAACTTCTCTTCCTCACTGTCAGACGAACGCGATGCTGGTCCGCTCTGGTTCTGGTCTCGCGACCCGGTCAAAACATAATTCCATTATTGCGGTTTTGTGCTTCCATGATTGCGGTTTTTGGGGAACGATTTTTCAAAACAAATAACAGTAGTAATTAAAAAAAGACTGGCAAAGGCGTGTGTGTCACTCAGCCTTCGTCGTCAGCCTCCGTCGGTCTATGACCATGGAAGAAATCATAACGTCTCATAACGTCTAATCCCTTTTTGATCCGCTCCAGCAGTCAGTCTTCACCCAGCCTTAAAAAAAAACAGCTCGCAAACTTCTCTGCTTCCATTGGCTCACTGCATTCACAGCAGGCAGGTCCTTCTGGCTAGGTTCTCAGTCATTGGTTCTTCAAGGTTTCAGAAACCCAATTCAAGGCTCTTATTAGTCGAATGAGAGGTCAATCAGATGAACTAATCTGTTCGCGGCTGTGTCTGAAGCTTTTATTTTCAGTGCGCGCTTGGACGCCACTACATCACCATCACCACCTACATCACCATCTACACCATGCGTCCTAGAGCGCACGAGAGCGCCCTCATGTGCTCTCATGCGCTCTAGGACGCAGAGACTTTCCCGTCCGCGGTACAACGGAGCGCAAAAGGTTAAGTTATTAAATTAATTAAATCACCCTTTATTGTCATTCAACTGTACAACCAATCATGTACAGTAGAACGGGATTGTGTTTTACCTATCTACTGTGTTAATCACACACACCCCAAGTGTAGAATCAGAGGGCCGCTACCATGCAAGGTGCCGCCACAAATTTCCCTCCTCCATTCCATTATTGCTGAGCACCAAGCTGGACGGCAGGAAGTTCCACTTTTATATGGTCTTCAGCATGACCCGGCCAGGATTTGAACCCCTGCCTCCCTGGTGTGGGGCGGATGCTCTACCAGCTGAACCACCACTCCGGTAGTGTGGTAACTGTAATGCATTACTGAATTTTTAAACAGTAAATTTGTTACACAACATGTTACTGCAAAAGTAGTGACATTACAGTAACACGTTACTTTGTAACTCCCAACACTGGTGGCTGGAAAGGCTACAAATAGCATGTCTTACCTTTCTAGAAGTATTTACTCCCACCTTCTTTCAAGAAAAATCCTTCATTATGCCCTTTAAGTACAGCTCACAAATATTGTCATACGCTATGAATGCATGCTTGATCCAGTCTACTTTTTACCAAGATCTGAGTCCACTGTCCCACACACAGCTGTCTGATGTAAGCAATCATGGTCTTTCTTCTCCTTTCTTGTCCAGGTGATGGCTTTAACGGCTCACCTGTCTCCTCCATGCATAATTAGCAGCCACCTCCACTCAATGCTCCAGCATAGAAAAATCCTTTATGCTTTGGGATTTTTTGAGCAATTCATGTTCCCTAAGCTCTTTTCCTTTCAATAATTTTATGAGTACTACTTGCAAACTTTTTTTCTGGACATTTTAACTGAGCTAATTACTTCTTACTCTCCCTGGCGTTTGCATAGCCACATGTCAAAACAATTCCTCTGATAGGCAATTTTTACTTATACCCAATGGGGCACTTGTAAATTAGACCAATCAGCAGCCACACATGAATATCAAGTGATGGACATAGAATCTGACCAATTAACAACAATGTGATCTTTTTCATTGACTCAGGATAGGCCCTGATTTCCATAGGCCCCTGGGCTTCAGCCCAGCCTAGCCCGCTCATTAAGGCAGCCTTGAATACACAGGCCAAACCACATCCCGCTCGGGACAAACATATTTAGCCCAACAAACAGGACGTCCAGGCTAAACCAGGACAGTTGGCAACCCTATTTTAGAGTCACTGGAGTGCACCTTTAAATAACAATTCTAGTCATATAGATTTGTCATTTGTCTCATCAAGCTTAGTCAGGGTCGCAGAATGGGATCATATGGAAATGCATACACCAGGCAGTGATCATTATCTAATTTTAAATAGGTTTAATAGAAGTTTAAGAGCAGACACAGAAGGAAGTCCCAGTCGACATAACTTCTCTAAAGAAAAAATACGATAAATTCAAATACAAATCATCCAGTCTTGATGGTCAAAAGTGACGGTTCAATAGAAGATTGGAATGCGTCTCTGAGGACAATGAATGATATGAGGCTCAAGGTACCATGGTACTAATGCTCTTGGTCCAGAGAATTAGTACCCTGGTTGAATAAAAATCTGATGTTGTGATAAAGAACAGGAATATGGCATGTAGAGTAGGAAGCTGAAAAGGTGTCCAGAGCTTTGTTTGCAATTCAACATATAAGATTAAGAGCAGCTGTAAGAAATATGATTAAAAGTGTAATGAGAGATTATTGGAAGAAATTTTGTGAAAACATACGGATGCAATTAATAGAGGAGCAAACACAACACATGGAAGAGATGGGCTTTTTAATAAGCTTTCAACATGACTCTTTGCCAAAAATCAAGTTTTTTTCTTCTTAGCATGTCTGTATGTCTGAAACATGTTTTTTTATGACTTGCAAGGCATATCAAGAGCAAAATCACTTAAATGTCTTGCGTCTGCATTGTTGCTTTAAAGTTTCACCTATGCCCCGCCTGTTATGTCTGGAAATGGAGCCAAGAATGAGGCCAGGTGTCGAACTGAACACACATTTATTAAAGAGGCACAGGTGCACCACACATGGCTACTAGGCAGAGGAAATGGCCAAGAGGCCTTCCTTCCTGCCCACAGCCCTTTTATAGTTGCAGGTGGTGGCGTGACCAAAAGGCGGAGCCACCACCCTGTGCCACACAAATAAGAACATAAAACATAAACCATATAAATAACTATATTGTAGAGAAAGAATGCAGGCGAGGAAACGAGCTGAACGACACAAACTTTAATCTTTCTCTAACAGAACAGGATAGCAAAAGAATCTCCCTGGCCACTGTGCATCTCTCCTTTATAACTTTAATTCCATGCATAGTGGTCGAGGCTTCACCAAACACATTATGTTATGAACAAAGCCTGAGTGGCACATTAACATGTCATAACACGGGCACCGCTCCCACATCTTTCCACCAGCGGCCCAGCATTTACTCCTCTCCCCAGGGGGCGCATAGTCCTTACTGTCCTGTCTGAACCCCCCGTTGACACTTCCTCTTTTGGTCCATTGTTCACTGGGTGGAGAAGTCCAAACCGTGCCCCCCACACAGACACCCCCCCCAAAAAACCCCAGAATGGGCCTTAGCCCCCCCATCCTTTGGGCTTGAGCTGGCACCCATAACGGCTGTAGCGGGGGGTCGCCGATCCCGTCGGACTGCCCTGCTGGAGGGGTGTCCCGGAGGGCATGTCAGCCTGTGGAGGGAAAAAGGGAGGGAGAAAACACAGCAGCTTCGTGGGAGCTGGTCCCTGCCAAGGGATCACCAACCTGCGGAGCTACCAACGGCGGGCGTCTGTGCTGGGGAGCTTGGGCCAACACCACCTGCTCGTCTGCCAAAACAAAAGCGGTCTTCAGCCTGTCAATGCAGACGGTCTCTCAACATCCCCCCAAGTCTAACACAAAGTGTTTCGCCTCAGGTTCCAACACCCTGAATGGTCCATCGTACGGCGGGCACAGCGGGGTCCGGTGCGCATCGTGCCTGACGAAAACAAAAGTGGCCTTCTGCAAGCTTTTTAGGACGAATGTGCGGGGGAAACAATGGTGGGCCGGGCCCGGTACGCTTGCAGCCTCCGTATTGTGTAGAAAATGCGTGGGTGGTTTGGTCTCGGCCCCTGGGTTCCCTGGTAAAAATTCTCCGGGGATCCACAGCGGTTGGGAAAAAATGAGTTCTGCTTGGGAGGCTGCCAAATCCTCCTTAGGTGTGGAACACAACCCTAAAAGAACCAAAGGCAGGCGGTCGACCCAATTTGTATTTGTGAGCGAAGTTCTGAGCGCTGCTTTAAGCAAAAGAATAGCCCGCATAGCCTGGGGGCTGTAAGTGGTAGTGCAGTGAATTTTGACTCCCAAGCTCTGTGCCATCGCGGAGCAGAGCTCTGAAACGAATTGTGGACCTCGGTCGAATGTGATGTCCGATGGAGAACCGTCACATGCCACCCAAGCCAACAAAATGCGTGCGCCACTTCTGCTGATTTTTTGAAGCCAGCTGGACTACATCAGGCCAGTGCGTGGTGCGGTCCACGACTGTCAAAAGATGTGTGAAACCTTGCAACGGTGGGAGGGGTCCCACCAAATCCAAGTGGACATGGTCGAACCTCCTAGCAGGGATTTGGAATGGCTTGAGGGTTTCTCTGGTGTGCTTGTGTACTTTGGCCCGCTGGCATGTGACGCAAGCTGCAGCACACTCTTTCTCATCTATACACAAGCGCGGCAAGACAAATTTCACCCCAGCTAGTCTCACCGAAGCGTGGACTCCCGGATGCTAAAGGGAGTAGACAGACTCAAAAACGCGATGGTGCCAAGAGCTCGGAACCACCGGGCATGGGCAGCCGGTGGAGACGTCGCAGAGTTAGGGAGGGCACCCTTCTTGCACCACCCTGGTCACCAGCCTGAACCTCGTTGGCACAGACTGGAGTGTGCAAATGTCCGCGTCCCCGGCTTGCTCCGCGGCCATGGCGGGGAAATCTATTCCCCCGTAGGCCGGGGCGAACAATGCAGGCAATAGGCAATCAGCCACCACATTGAGTTTACCGGCAACATGTTAAATGTTGGTAGTAAACTCCGAAATTGTGGCCAACTGCCATTGTCATTGTGGCCAACCATTGTTCGGAGACCTTGGACATGGCGTACATCAGTGGCTTGTGGTCTAGGAATGCAGTGATCTTGTGCCCCTCCAGCCAGAACTGGAAATGGCGAATCGCCAGGAGGAGAGCAAGTAATTCTCTATCAAATGTCCTATATTTGCGTTTGTTGTCCCGCAAAGTTCTGCTGAAAAAGGCAAGCGGCTGGCACGATCCTGAGACGCATTGCTCCACTACTGCCCCTATGGCAACATCAGACACATCTGTAGTGAGCCCTATTCGTGTAGATGGATCTGGGTGGGCTAGCAATGCGGCCTCTGCCAGCGCTGTTTAGGCATTTGAAAAAGCCTGGCCTCGCTCGGGAGTCAAGTTGATGTTTTCTGCAGGCTTTTTTTTAAAAAGCGCCGCATACAGTGGCTGCATCAGCTGGGCTGTCCGGGGAAGGACACGGTTATAAAAAATTAACAATTCACAAAAATTCCTGTAGTGCCATCATGGTCTGCGGATGCGAAAAGTCCAACTACTGCACGCATCTTGTCTGGTAACGGGATCGTGCCCTCCGTCGAAATGCAGTGGCCCAAAAAATCAATCAATGGCACACCAAACTGGCACTTCGCCGGGTTGACTATCAACCTGTGCACTTCCAATCTCTGGAAAACCGTCTTGAGATGGGCAATGTGCTTCTCCTCGGACACGCTGGCTACCAGAATGTCGTCTAGGTAGACGAAAATTAAAGACAAATCATGCAGCACTGCGTCCATCATCCATTGAAAGGTCTGCGCTGTGCCTTTTAATCCGAATGGTATGAGTAAAAATTCAAAAAAGCCGAAAGGAGTTATTGCCGCCATTTTTGGAACGTCTTCCACGTGCACTGGGACCTGGTGGTAACCGCAGACCAGATCCACTTTGGAAAAAACTCGTGCTCCAGCCAGGTGCACGGAAAAATCCTGGATGTGAAGAATAGGATAGCAATCGTGTTTCCTTAGCGTTGTTCAAACACCAGAAATTGCCGCATGGTCGCCATGACCTGTCGGCTTTGGGCACCATGTGAAACAGGGATGCCCCCGAGCTGTTTGAGCGCTTGACGATGCCCAACTGCTCCAAGTTGGCGAACTCCTCGAGTGCGCTGGCCACTTTAGCTGCGTCCAGGCGCCGAGGTTGCCCAAATACGGGCAGTCCTTTAGTAGTTATGAAATGTTCGCTCCCGTGTTTGGTTACAGCAGCCGAAAGCGTCAGGACTGTGAGTGCTGGGAACTGGGTGAGTAACTGTTGGTACTTACCCCCTGGAGCTATATCGTTTGCCAGTGTTGTCGATCCAGCTGCCCGAGCTGTACAAGGCAGCGATACAAAAGAGACAGCATCCACTAGTCTTCTATTAGCAACATCAACTAATAAAACCATGAGCACATAGGAAATTTGCACCCAAAATGGGGGAGGAACATGCAGCTATCACAGAATTCCACTGAAAATTGCATCTATGTAAGCATATTGCCAGTGCCTGTTCACCAAATGTCCTGATGGCTGATCTGTTGGCGGCCACCAGCTTGGGACCGCTGCACCATGCCACACTGTCGGTGTTGAATGGCAGGATGAGGCTTTTCTGGGAGCCTGAGTCCACCAGAAACTGTCTCCCCGAATGTGTGTCTTTGACATACAGCAGCTTGTCTCTGTCCCCAGCAGTCACAGCTGCTACGGACTACTGGCATTGCCGTTTCCCGACCACTTGAATTGGCATGGTGGCATGCATTGCCGGGCGTCTGAGCTGAAACGGCGATGATAGGAGCAGATCGCCTCCTTCCTGCATCTCCTGGCATCTGCTCCGGCTACCACCAACAGCTCCTCAACCTCGCTGGAAAACCTCCTGGGCTCCGGTGCCGCTGCGTTCACGCCGAAGGTTCTGGTCACTAAAATGATGTGATCCGCTTCCTGCGCCAGTGCGGAGTAGTTCTTCGTCACCAGCAATGGTGAATTGGCCTGGATTGCCCTTACTGCAGCTGGTTACTGCACTTCACTTCCGCCCTCCAAAGAGAGCAGACGCTTTTCTTCCCAGCTCCCTATCCTGCCTTCTTGACCTATTCCCAGCTTTGCAATGTTGCGTTTTGTCTGTGTCTAGTCGCTCTTCTTCTGCTGAATCTTAATCTAATCGGAAATTATGGATTTGGAAGCGGCTTAAATGTGCTATTGTCACTATTTTTCAACAAGAATCGGGCCAAGGGGGAGCCCAAGAATTGGAATTGGAACCTGTGAGGAGACTCATGGACATTGGAATTCGTGGAAACATTATTGGTTATGATCTCAGGACTTCTATTTTTGGCTGTGAAGCTCCCTGATGCATCAGAAATTGAAGGAAGGTGAGAGAGCTGATCAAAGCGGACCCGGCAAGCTCCTTCATCAAATTCGACCAGTTGGGGAAGGCACGAGTAGCGGCAAACGGTGAACTGAATGACAGTGATTCAGTGGAGGAATACATCTGGAGCCCTGTGCTTTCCATGGAAAAACAGTTTAAGCCTGCATATAAGATAAGATAAGATAAGATAAGCCTTTATTAGTCCCACAATGGGGAAATTCCAGGATTGCAACAGCACAGGGATAGCAACACTCAGAGCAACAATCAGAAGGCAAGAAAAAACAACATCTAGTAAACATATGTCCATATTACTATAAATGTATATATATATATATATATATATATATATATATATACTGTAGACACACAGTGCAGAGCATTATGGCTGGTGAATGTGCAGCAGAAAGTCTAAGCTCTCTCTCCGCGGATGCAGCGGGCCAGCTGGAAGTCTTTGGGCATGATGGTGACCCCCTTAGCGAAGAAGAGACCACCAGGTGGGCCTCGCTGGTCTCCTGCAGAGCCATGACGGCGAAGCTCAGGAAACGCAGGACGGTCTTGAAGTCCTGAGCAATCTCCCTCACCAGGCGCTGGACGGGCAGCTTACGGATGAGCAGCTCCGTGGATTTCTGGCAGCGACAGATCTCTCTCAGAGCCACGGGCCTGTGACGGCGAGGCCTCTTCACTCTGCCGGTGGCCGGAGCGCCTCTCCGAGCAGCCCTGGTGGCTAGCTGTCTCCTGGGGGGGGGGGGGGGGCTTCTTCCTCCAGTAGATTTTACGGGCGGTCTGCTTGGTTCTTGCCATCGCTCTTTATTATTCTGTCTTATATTTCTTTCACGCCGCCTAAACTCCAGCCCGGTACCCGCGTCATTTTCGCTACAGCTCCCGGTATGTCGAGTTTCCCATTAGCACCGGGCGGCGGCCAAGTGCTAGCTAGCACTAGCTCCTCCCCGCTGTAACGTCTCCCGCTGCAAACCGTGGCTCCGTCCGCCGACCCGGGAGACCCCCGGGGTGATCCGTGCGTCCGTGATATATATACAGAGTGAAAGGTGTAGAAAGAAGAAGGAAGATAAAAAAAAAGGCTGTTGCAACAGGCAGCCGACTCGTGTGGCACCGCCGGTCCGGCGGAACCGGAACCGGAAAAAAAAAAAAAAAAATATATGAACCATATAAGCACAGAATTTGCACGGGTGAGACAAATTCTATTCTCTGAGTGTACTGTGCTGATTTGAATTGACCTTGTTTGGTGCCCCGTGTTTACATTCCTCCTGATTGAGATAAGCGGGAAGACTGGCTCTTAACCCAAACAATTGACAATCAGTTGTTGTCGTATCAGCGGATTTGGACCCTCAAGGACAGTGCCCATGTGCCTTCTGCAAGCAAGAGAGATAGACTCTGGACTTGTTTATAAGTCACATGATTATAACATCTATCCACTGCCAGGAGGCGCCCTCTGCTGCTCACTAACAACTGTCACATCTACACTACACAATGCACCCAACTCACTTATACTGACTGAAGATATGCACTCACTGCTCTCTTTGTGTCATTGTGTGGATTCTATTGTTTGCTAATTGTGCATTGAGAGTTTTTTTCTTGTAATCATAATATCGGTCATATATGAACTTTATTCTGATAAACAATGCTTTTTTCTCTCTCCTACTGTGTCCATCCTCCCCCTCTGCCTACTGTTCCCTTCCTGCTGACAGGCGCCTCCACGGCTCGCCGCGTCATTGAGAATGTCATTTATGACGTTTTCAGTGTCAAGTCAAATTCCTCGTATATTTACCTGTTATTTACTTGTAAATGTGGTTGGCAATAAACTTATTCTGATTCTGATTCTGATTCTGGTAGGTTCCAAAGAAACAGGTGGGCGAACAGGAAGGACTCATCATTTCTACCCATCAGCGCCATCATGCTCGCCATCAACTCCATGGCCGATCTGTCCCCTAACTCTGAATGTGTTAGGAGCCTCTCCCCTCTTTCGCTGTCCGAAACGGTGTAGTGCTGGATAAGCCTCCTCTTGAGTACTTCGCATTTTCCCCGGTCCGGTGGTTCTTGGAGCAGGCTTGCCACCTGTTGTGTGGTGTGCATGTCCAGCGCAGCAACCATGTATTGCATGTCGGATGACATGTATTTCGTGTCATCCGATGTTATCCCACGGAGTGCGAACTGGGCCTCAATGTGCAAAAACCACACTGTCCGGTTGTGCAGCCAGAAATCCAGGAGCTTGACTGAAACAACACACGCAGTGTTGGCGCTCTCCCTCCAGGTAGCCTCCAGGGTTGTCGTCTCACCCCCCATTGCACATCTTGGGTCATCAGTGTAGAGAAAGGATACAGGCGAGGAAATGCGAGCGGATGCTGAAGAAGGCGCTTCACTTCCTCAATCTCCAGCATCCACCAACGGCCTGCTCACTCTCCGTTGTCTTAGTTTTTCTTATAATTTTGCATATTATTCTAAGTTGAGTTGGGAGTTGCCAGCAGACCTGTTTTTGGTCTCCATTTGGTTAGGTGAGCTTCTTTCGGTTAGGTTGGGGGGAAGGCGGAAACTGATGGCCCATTGCTGGGTTGGTTCTGAGTCATCTCTCTCCTTTGTTTGTTTTAGCCAGGGCTCCCATTTCTGTTTGCTTAGTTTTGTTTTGTTCTTTTTCAATAAACACTGTTGATTGCAAAACAAAGTGAATCTCCTGTCTTCGGTCCATCTGAGCCATTTAAAGGGGCTGTAACATATTTGGGGGCTTTTCTGGGTTTTGACACCTGCACCACTTCCTTAAGGGGGAGGTGTTAGATCCCCCTCTATAAGGAATTAGTAAGTGGTGCAGTTCCTGACACCTTAAGGTTCACCTCCACTACTATCCATCCATCCATCCATCCATCCATCCATCTTCTTCTGCTTAATCCTTTTCGGGTCACAGGTGGGCTGGAGCCTATCCCAGCATCTTTGGGCTACAGGCAGGGTACACCCTGGACAGATCATCAGTCCATCACAGGGCCAACACAGACAGACAGACCACCATTCAATCTCACAGTCATACCTAAGGACAATTTAGAATCCCCAGTTAATGCCAATTAACCTATCTAGCCAAGTGCTAATAGAGGAGTTCCTCTTTGGCTCAGTGGTAGAGTAGCAGATTTTCAGATCATGGTGTCATGAGCTCAAATCCCAGTCTGGGATAGAGGTGTATGTTTGCCTTGTCTGTGTTCAAAAGAGACTTATAGGTGTATGTCTACCTTGCCTGAGGACAAAAATAACTAGGTTTGTCCACCTTAGTGTAAGGGCTGACATGGAGTTGAAGATCCCAGGCTGAATAGGCAATTGTGGCCTTTGCCCCAGAAAGTGGGTTGTAACAGTGACCAAGAAAAGTCTTTAACAGTTTTACATAAATTCTCCACTAACCCTCTATTACCCCCCAATCTAATGAAGCAGCGGGGAATGGTGAGCACCATGATCCAAGAGACTGACAGCTGCGCTAGCTATGGTAGGGTCAGTTTATTTGCACTAAAAGTATCTAATAATTAAACGAGAAACGCAAGTAATGCATCTGATCAAATTTCAGTAACTGTAACGCACTACTGAATTTTTAAACCGTAATTTCGCTACACAGCACATTACTGCAAAAGTAGTAGCGTTACAGTAACACGTTACTTTGTAACGCATTACTCCCAACACTGGTTATTGTGGTCAAGTCTCTCCCGTCATCCTCCAGTTCCTCCAGCCTCGCACGTGTGTTTTCATTTGACCCTAATTAGTTACCCAGCTGTCCTGTGTTTGTTAATTTCTGTGTCCCTATCAACCTTATTGCTAGGCCCTATGATGCCTTGCGTTAATTATTTTAGCAACCTCCGGTACTAGTTTAGAACATATGGTTGTCACTGAAACGGGACACTTTTCCTTGTTAGAAAAACAATGACTTCAGCATCAGAAATGCGGGAACATGGCTTCTTGCACCTCACAACAGTAATATAACACAGGGTTACAAAAATAATTTTTTTGTAAGTTGTCTGTGTTTTTTCAACTGATTTAAGACAATTTTGCCCTGCTGAAATCAAAAATGACATCCGGAGTAAAAACTTAGTACTTACTTAGTACTATGCATGTACTTACCTTTATGTAAAGGTAAGTACATGTAAATTGAATGTTACATCATCATTGTTCAAAATTCAGAGAATTTCAAGACATAAAAAAGAATTTTGCATCATATAAAGTGAAAATACCCATACATGTAAACAAAAACGTATAAAACAACATGTCGCCATAATTCAAAAGGTTGACCTGATTGAACAAAACCAATGTGATTTTTGAATTCAGCACATCAACATTGTCCTAAATCAGCTAAAAAAAACTTAGACAATAAATCTGGTGTTGACCAGTGTTATCATACCACTTCCCCCGACTATCAAGAGATGGGAAGATGACTTTAAAAAGTGGCCTCGTACGCAATAGCTCTGTTAGTTAGTCCTGCTGCTAAGATGCTAACGCTGTAAACAAATGACCCATGCTGGCAAAATAAGTCACTTTGAAGACATTTTCAAGACTGATGTAACGTAATTTCCATATTCTGTACTGAAAGACCTTCAAAATTATATTTAATTTGTAGGACGTGCAAGGAAATTGACTCGGAAAAAGACGATTTGTTTATATTTTGGCTAGGTTGAAAACTCACATTTGATCGGTTGGGAGTTGCATCTTCTGCAAAAACATAGGTATTTTTAGAAAGTACGATTTCTAAGCTTTCCAATGATACCAGACACTCACGGGGTTTTCCCGGGAGTTGCTGCTATCAAACAAATAAAGTCATGATTTATGACGCTATTTTAAATGCCCCTGCAACTCCACTTTTACTGATTGATTTAACACTACTTCAGCCAAAACCGGAAGCATCGCCAAAAATTGTTCTATTGCGGCACCCCCAGGAAGAAGGTGGATAGGTTCAGGTTCAGGTTACTTTATTTGTACCCGTAGGTAGATTTGTTTTGCAGTTGGTGACATCCATATTTACAAGCCACTAATTACATTCAACATAGACACAAACACAGGCACACATCTTACAAAATAGGTAAATATAAAATATGTACAATATAATTTTTATAGCTTGTTCAACTCTTTGACAGCAGCAGGGACAAAGCTGTTTTTGTAGCGCTGGGTTCTACTTTTTGGGACAGCAAACCTCCGTCTGGAGGGAAGAAGCTGAAAGTTGCAGTGCAAAGGGTGGGAGTCATTTAAAATCGAGTCGGCCATCCTCTGTACTTGTCTGGTGTACAGGGATGTCAGGCTCAGCTGTGACTCACCAAGCAAACGACTGGACCATCTGACTACCTGATCCAAGGATTTCCTCTGTTTCAGTTTTATCTGACCAAACCATGACATTAAAGAAAAGGATAAAACAGATTCAATAAAAGCCCGATAGAACATAATCATTATGGTTCGGTCAATTTGGAAGCGTGCAAGTTTCCTCAAACAATGCAAATTTTGCTGACCCTTTTTGCACACCCTTTCACAGTTCACCTCAAAGTTCAATCCACTATCAATAATCGTCCCAAGATATTTGTACGATTGTACACATTCGGTGGTCTGGCCTTTTAGTATGGTGACTTTGTGCCTGGGAGTTTTCCTCCTAAAGTCAATAATCATATCTTTCGTTTTTGTTGTATTCAGCTGCAGGTAGGAATCCTCACACCAGTGAACAAAGTCATCAACTACTGGGCCGTGGCCACTCTCACCATCCTGGAGGAGACTGACAATGACTGAGTCATCAGCATACTTTATAATGTGTCTGTTGTCATGTCTGCTCCGACACATGTTTGTGTACAGGATGAAGAGTAGTGGTGACAACACACACCCCTGAGGAGAGCCAGTAGAAGAGCACTTTAGGTCAGACAATGTGCCATTGACCCTTACTCTCTGCGTCCTGTTGGTTAAGAAATCCAGAATCCAACCCACCAGATTATTGCTTAAATCAAATTGTTGCAGGAGCCTTTCAACTAAAATATGAGGTTGGATTGTATTAAAGGCAGAAGAAAAGTCCACAAATAAAAGCCTGGCGTGTGTCCCATTAAAATCCAGATGTTTAAAAAGCATGTCAAACAGAGTGACAGTGGCATCCTCCACTCCTCTGTGAGGCCTATAGGCAAACTGCAGAGGATCCAATGCATGTTCAGTCTGCCTTAGGACCTCACATCTGACCAGTTTTTCAAAAATTTTCATTAAAATTGAAGTCAAAGCAACTGGTCTAAAGTCATTTACCGTTTTAGGACAGCTGGATTTTGGAACGGGAACAACCACGGCATCTTTCCAGATCTTAGGCACATGTTGTGTCTGTAAGGACTTATTGAAAATATAATGAAATATAGGACTCAGTTCATGTGCACAGGACTTTACCAGGCGTCCACATATATTATCAGGGCCCTGACTTTTGTTCACTTTTACAGCGCGGAACTCCCTTTTAACATCCTGCATCTCAATATTAAAGTGCTGATTGTCTTTGAGTTTCTGTTTCAAATATATAGATATATAGACGTGGATATATGTATATGGATATACAGACGTGGACAAAATTGTTGTAATAAATAAAAAATTATATGAAAATTAACCAATGAAATCAGACAATGCTTTTGAATTGTGGTTCAGCAGAATTATTTTAAAAATCAAACTCTTGAAACAGTCCTGGACAAAAATGATGGTACCCTTAACATAATATTTTGTTGCACAACCTTTTGAGGCAATCACTGCAATCAAACGATTTCTGTAACTGTCAATGAGACTTCTGCACCTCTCAGCAGGTATTTTGGCCCACTCCTCATGAGCAAACTGCTCCAGTTGTCTCAGGTTTGAAGGGTGCCTTCTCCAGACGGCATGTTTCAGCTCCTTCCACAGATGTTCAATAGGATTTAGATCAGGGCTCATAGAAGGCCACTTTAGAATAGTCCAATGTTTGGCTCTTAGCCATTCTTGGGTGTTTTTAGCTATGTGTTTTGGGTCATTATCCTGTTGCAAGACCCGTGACCTGCGACTGAGACCAAGCTGTCTGACACTAGGCAGCACATTTCTCTCTAGAATACCTTGATAGTCTTGAGATTTCACTGTACCCTGCACAGATTCAAGACACCCTGTGCCAGATGCAGCAAAGCAGCCCCAGAACATAACAGAACCTCCTCCATGTTTCACAGTGGGGACAGTGTCCTTTTCTTGGTATGCTTCATTTTTGCGTCTGTGAACATAGAGCTGATGTGCCTTACAAAAAAGTTCCAGTTTTGTCTCGTCTGTCCATAGGACATTCTCTCAGAAGCTTTGTGGCTTGTCAACATGCAGTTTAGCAAATTCCAGTCTGGCTTTTTTAGGATTTGTTTTCAACAGTGGTGTCCTCCTTGGTCGTCTCCCATGAAGTCCACTTTGGCTCAAACAACGACAGATGGTGTGATCTGGCACTGATGTACGTACCTTGACCTTGGAGTTCACCGTGAATGTGTTTAGAGGTTGTTCTGGGCTCTTTTGTTACCATTCGTATTATCCGTCTCCTCCTGCGGCCACGTCCAGGGAGGTTGGCTACAGTCCCGTGGATCTTAAATTTCTGAATAATATGTGCAACTGTAGTCACAGGAACATCAAGCTGCTTGGGGATGGTCTTATAGCCTTTACCTTTAACATGATTGTCTATAATTTTCTTTCTAATCTCCTGAGACAACTCTCTCCTTTGCTTCCTCTGGTCCATGTTTAGTGTGGTACACACCATGTCACCAAACAGCACAGTGACTACTTGTCACCCATTAAATAGGCCGACTGACTGATTACAAGTTTGTAGACACCTGTTATGTTAATTAGAGGACACATCTTGGTTGAACATGTCCCTATGGTCACATTATTTTCAATCTTTTCTAGGGGTACCATCATTTTTGTCCAGGCCTGCATGGATGGGGCGTATCCTGGCCTCCTGGCCTGCCCCACCCCACCCTGGGGGGGGGGGGGGGGGGTTAGGTGTTACTGGCCGTTCTGAGCCTGGACTCGAGGGGGAGGGACTGTCATGGTCTGAGCGCTGATGTCGTCCGCGCTCAGGCCATACATCATCTCAGCCAGGCTTTTGTTATGACAGCGTCTCAGCGGTGCTTCCGGCTGTCAAAAGCCAGGCACCACGTGTCGGCTGGAGGCCAATTACCATTAATCAGCTGATGAGCTGTCAACCCCTATATAAGGGAGCGGCCCTGTTTGCTCAGGGCTGCGACCTCACGCTATCCACACGTACCTCGCGCTGTGGATTAGGCTGGAGTCCCTACGTCCGGCTCCAGCCATCCTCTCTTCCCTCATCGTTATCCGTAAGTGTACCTCCTGTGTTATTTGTGTTTTGCCCCACGAGGCTCTTTTCCTTTGTTGTTTTCCTTTATTAATAAACTATGCAAACTCACTGGTTGGCCCTCGGCTCTTATTAATGGCTCACAAGAGCCATTCATGACATTAACATGCTTGTCTATAATTTTCTTTTTAATCTCCTGAGACAACTCTCTCCTCTGCTTCCTCTGGTCAATGTTTAGTGTAGTACACACCATGTCACCAAACAGCACAGTGACTACTTGTCACCCTTTAAATAGGCCAACTGACTGATCACAAGTTTGTAGACACCTGTGATGTTAATTAGAGGACACATCTTGGTTGAACATGTCCCTATGGTCACATTATTTTCAATCTTTTCTAGGGGTACCATCATTTTTGTCCAGGCTTGTTTCATGAGTTGGTTTTTTTTTAATAATTCTGTTGAACCACAATTCAAAAGCATTGTCTGATTTTCATTGGTTAATTTTCATAGAATTTTTATTTATTTCCACTTTTGTCAGATTCAAGTTATTTCTGTGACCATTGTGCTTTTTTTTTTCATTAACAGAGGGGTACCAACAATTTTGTCCATGTCTGTAGGTGGTTGCATAGGACACCACCTGCTGAAGGGTGCACTGCTGCAGGAACGGAGCTGCACAATTAGTTATTGATCCAAATATGATTTACAATGATAAAACAGTGCATAGGTAGGACAAGGTTTTTGCAGTTGCTGTATAAAAGGAACTTTGTTTTTGCTCTTCTTTGGCTGCTGGCGTGGTAGGGCTTGCCCTGGGAATTTATGTGTGTGTGTTTGTAGGTGTGTGTGTGTGAGAGATGTGTTTATTTAAAATTTTAACAGATTCAGACATATGTAAAAAACATTTCGACTGAATTTTATACATAAAAAGAAAATAAGGTAATTAGAACCCTGGGGGAGGGGCTCAATTGCTAGCATTTCGACATTGGACTTCTCCCCGGTGGACAAAAGGATAGTTTCCTTGTGCCTTCGGGTTGGGAAATGGGTTCCTGACCATCATTTGTGCCTATGCATCAAATGATGGTTCAGAGCACCCACCCTTTTTGGAGTCTCTGACTGGGGTACTGGAGGGTGCTCCTCTCGGAGACTCCATTGTCCTGCTGGGGGACTTCAATGCGCACGTGGGCAATGACAGTGAAACCTGGAGGGGTCTAATGGGGAAGAACGGCCTGCCCGATCTGAACCCATGTGGTGTTCAGTTATTGGACTTCTTTGCCAACCACAGCTTGTCAATAACGAATACCATGTTAAAGAAAAAGGGTGTCTATATGTGCAACTGGCACCAGGATACCCTAGGTCGCAGGTCGATGATTGATTTTGTTATTGTGTTATCAGACCTGCAACCACATGTCTTGGACACTTGGGTAAAGGTACAGAGCTGTCAACTGATCACCACCTGGTGGTGAGTTGGATCCAATGGCAGGGGCAGATGCCACTCAGACCCCGTAGACCTAAATGTATAGTGAGGGTGTGCTGGGAACGTCTGGCTGAGGCCCCTATCTTGGAGGTCTTCAACTCCCACCTCCGGAAGAACTTCAACCACATTCTGAGGGAGTCTGGAGACATGGAATCTGAATGGGCCATATTCTCCACCTCCATTGTTGAAGCAGCTGCCAAGCACTGTGGCTGCAAATTGTTGTTGGATCTTGTGGTGGCTACCCCCGAACCAAGTGATCGACACCAGTGGTGAGGGGGTCCATCAAGCTGAAGGAGTCCTATATTGGTTGGCTTGTGGGACACCTGAAGCAGCTGAGGTGTACCAAGGCCAAGTGGAGGGCAGCTTAGGTGATTGCTGAAGCAAAAACTTGAGCGTGGGAGGAGTTTTGGTGAGGCCATGGAACAAGACTTTCAGTCAGCCTCAAAGAGATTCTGGCAAACTGTCTGGTGACTCAGGAGGGGGTAGCAGCTCCCCGTCCACACTGTGTATAGTACGGATGGGGCGCTGCTGTCTTCGACTGGGGACATCATTGAACGGTGGAAGGAATACTTCGAGGATCTCCTCAATCCCACTGCCATGCCTTCCACAGAGGAAGCAGGGCTTGAGGACGAGGATGACAACTCACCCATCACAGGGATTGAGGTTGCCATAGCGATTAAAAGTCTCTTTGGTGGCTGGGCCCTGGGGGTGGACGAGATTCGCCCTGAGTACCTCAACGCCCTGGATGTTGTAGGGCTATCATGGTTAACACACCTCTGCAATGATGCGTGGAGGTTGGGGACAGTGCCTTTTGCATTGCAAACTGGGGTGGTGGTTCCTCTTTTTAAAAAATTGGACCTGAAGGTGTGATCCAACTTTAGGGGGGTCACACTTCTGAGCCTCCCTGCTAAGGTCTATGCCAGGGTACTGGGGAGGACAGTCAGACTGCTGGTCGAACCTCGGATTCAGGAGGAGCAAGGTGGTTTTTGTGCTGGCCGTGGCAAATCGGACCAGCACTTTACCCTCTCGAGAATCCTTGAGAGTTCTTGAGAGTTTACCCATCCAATTCACAAGTGTTTTGTAGACTTGGAGAAAGCATTCAACTGTGTCCCTCGTGGTCTGTTGTGGAGGGTGCTGTGGGAGTATGGGTTATCGGGCTGAATTGTTACGAGCTATCCAGTCCCTATACAACTGTTGCAAGAATTTGGTTTGTATTGTCAACACCCAGTCAAACTTGTTTCCACTGACAGTTGGACTCCGCCAGGGCTGCCATTTGTCACCGATCCTGTTCATAATTTTTATGGATATGATATCTAGGAGCCAAAGATTGGAAGGTGTCATGCTCGGTGACCACAGGATTTCATCTTGAAAGGAGCCAGTTGAGTTGGTTTGGACACCTGAACAGGATACCTCTTGGACACCTCCCACTTGAGGTGTTTCAGGCACGTCCTACTGGGAGGAGACCCCAGGGCAGACCCAGGACACGCTGGAGAAACTACTTCTCTCAGCTGGTGTGCAGAAGAGGGATAGTGGAGATACTGGACAAAGGATGTTGAAGATGGAGCTGCCTGGCAGGAGGAAAGGAGGAAGACCACAGAGAAGATTCATGGATGTAGTAAAGGAGGACATGGAGAGGGCTGGCGTAAGAGAAGAGGATGGAAGGGATAGGGTGAGATGGAGTCAGATAATCCACTCTTGAGACCCCTAAAAAGAGCGGCCAAAAGAAGAAGAATAACACTGCCTAATGAGTGTTTGTGAAGACTGCAGTCCAAAACAATTATTTTTGAAATTAGAATACAAAAAAGTTTAATTTACCAAAATAAGGGCTGTGCTTTTTTTATGTGCCTGATGGTGTCATGAATATCTATACCTTTTATAAGCATGTATTTTATAAATTAAAGTAAAATTAATAGTATTCTAAATGTAAGTGTTGTTTCAAGCTGCTATTTTTCCTCAAGTGCACAACAAAAGCATGACTCAAATTAATGTTGAGGGCTGCAGAAGGAACATCCCAGGGGTACCAGTGTTAAACGGTCCATTTATGGCAGCATTCAAAGGAAAGCACATTCATTTTTCTCTTTGTGTTAATTTACAAAATGCCACAAGAACCACGTTAAAAGTGACTTTGTGGGCACATATGTGGTTTCCATATGCTTCACATGCTTGTTACTGTATGCTTATTGTTTACTGCACGTCTCAGAGGAACAAAAGGTCTGAACCTCCTAGGGGTTGCAGGAGGATGCGAAGTCTGGCCTTTTGTATGTAGAGAGATGGCCATGAAGGATTTCCTGACCACCAGGACATCAGGTGGAGACAGAAGACCTGAAGGGGGGTGCGTTGTGATTTGGGATGTAAAGACAATGCGACTGTTTGCTTTGATGTCCTGGGGTATAAAAGGGCAGCTGTGGGGGCATGCCTTTCTCTTGTCTGTTTTTGGATGTTGGAGAATGTGGTTGTGAATAAAACTGATTTTGAGTAATAAACTCAGCCTCGTCTTTCCACACAATCTCCACACTGGTGACCCTACGACGTATCATGAGTGGAGACGAATCTCCCGAGCTAGACTCGCCAGGAGCCAGCCAAACGAGTGCAGCCACAGTCCACCTACCGGACTTCTGGCCGAACAATCCGCGTTCCTGGTTTAGCACAGTCGAGGCACAGTTCCACCTCCGGAGGATTTCGGTGGACGACACAAAGTTCTACCATGTGGTTGCAAAGCTGGACAACCACACAGCCCAGCGGGTGGCGAACCTGATCAACCACCCGCCGGACAGCGACAAGTACAGCGCTTTGAAGGCTGCACTCATTCGCTACTTCACCCCTTCGGTGCAGGAGCAAGCAGAGAGGCGCCTAGCGCTGACTGAATTTGAGGGCGACAGACCTGCAGACCTGATGGGGAAGATGTTGAGTTTGAGAGACTCCGAAGATGATAACTTCATCTTCACCCACCTCTTCCTCAGAACCCTGCCGTCAGAGGTGAGAGTGACCCTGGCAAGTTCACCACTGCTGGCCCGACGAGACTACCACGAGCTGGGCCAGGAGGCACAGAGACTCGTTGACGCCAGTAAACGATGCGTGGATGTGGCTGCGGCAGCGGAGCCAGGCGCGACCGCCGGAGATGGCAGGGGGCCAGAGCCACTTCAAGCGCTCGGGAAACGCCAAGACCGGGGGTTGGCAGCGGCTGCGGCCCTCGGAGAGGAGAACAAGCTGCTCTACTTGAAGGATGCGCACTCGGGGAGGCACTTCCTTGTGGACACGGGCTCCCAGCTGAGTTTCATTACACCTTCCTACACTGACCGGCTGGCGCCTTCCAGCGGTCCCTGGGTGTCAGCAGCGAACGGCTCGGTGATTAAGACCTTCGGTGAGAGGACTCTACTTCTCTCTTTACACGGCCGCACTTTCGAATGGACTTTCGTCATAGCGGCAGTCAATTTCAACATGTTAGGGGCTGATTTTTTGTGCTCACATAGTTTGTTGGTCGATCTTGTTAACAGACGCCTGGTTAATGCACTCTCTTTTTCCTCTATTCCCTGTACAGCTCGAGTGGCCCCGCCAACAGCACAAGCCAACGTCACAGCTGCAGGTGGTAAGTTCCACACACTCCTCACTCAGTTCCCAGCACTCACGGTCCCAACATTTTCGGCGACAGTGGCTAAACACGGGGTGGAACATTTTATTACTACCACCGGACCGCCCGTTTTCGCAAAAGCTCGGCGTTTGGATTCAGCTAAACTGACCATAGCGCGCGAGGAGTTCGCCAACCTGGAGAGGTTGGGCATCATCAGGCGTTCGAAGAGCCCATGGGCTTCACTACTTCACATGGTCCCGAAAGCTGATGGCTCGTGGCGGCCTTGTGGTGATTTCCGCAGGCTGAACAACGCTACAGCGCACGACCGCTACCCGATCCCGCACATCCAAGATTTTTCAGTTTATTTGGTGGGGGCGCGCGTTTTTTTCTAAAATAAACCTGGTACGCGGTTACCACCAGGTCCCAGTGCACGCGGAGGACATACCCAAAACAGCGGTAATAACTCCCTTTGGGCTTTTCGAGTTTTTGCGCATGCCGTTTGGGCTTAAGGGCGCTGCACAGACATTCCAACGCATGATGGACGTGGTTCTGCGCGATCTCCCTTTCGTGTTTGTCTACCTGGATGACATACTGGTAGCCAGCACGTCCGAAGACGAACATGAAAACCACCTCACAGCAGTTTTCCGGAGGTTGGCAGAGCACGGGTTAATAATTAATCCGGCGAAGTGTCAGTTCGAGGTGACGCAGATTGATTTTTTGGGCCATCGCGTCTCCCCAGAGGGAGCGGTCCCTCTGCCTGACAAAGTGCGCGCAGTAACAACTTTTCCCCAGCCACAAACAGTCAAAGCGTTACAGGAGTTTTTGGGAATTGTAAATTTTCCGTTTCCTCCCCCGTGCAGAGCAGCTCATGCAACCATTGTATGCTGCACTAAAAAACCAAAAACCCACAAATAAAGTCGAATGGTCTCCGGAGCGAGAGCGTGCATTTTCCGAAGTCAAAACAGCTCTGGCAAACGCTGCGTTGTTAGCACATCCAGTCCCAGCGGCCCGCATGGCGCTCACTACTCACGCGTCAGATGTGGCCATAGGGGCGGTGTGGAACAGTTTGTAGCTGGAGCCTGGCAACCGCTCGCCTTTTTCAGTAAGACCCTGCATGACAGCGAACGAAAATACAGCGCATTCGACAGGGAGTTGTTAGCTCTCCACTTGGCCATTCGCCACTTCCAGTTCTGGCTGGAAGGACGCCGTTTCACCGCGTTCGTTGACCACAAGCCACTGACTTTCGCGATGGCCAAGATTTCAGAACCTTGGTCGGGCTGGCAGCAGAGACAGCTGGCCGCGATTTCAGAGTTTACTACCGATATCCAGCATGTGGCGGGTAAACTTAATGTAGTGGCAGACTGCCTCTCGCGCGCCGTGGGGGCTCCCGCCCGCGCGGAGGTAGATCCTGCAGCCATGGCTGCGGAGCAGGTTAGCGACGCGGAAGTGCGCGCGACCCCAGTCCGCGTGGGGATAGATTACGCAGCCATGGCCGCGGAGCAGGGTAGCGACGCGGATGTGCGCGCGCTCCAGTCTGGACCAACAGGGTTAAGGCTGGAGAGCAGGGTGCTGCAAGACGATATGCCCCCCCTAATCTGCGATGTCTCCACTGGGCGACGGCGTCCGGTGGTTCCAGCCGCATGGCGCCGCGTTTTTGACTCGATCCATTCTCTGGCGCACCCGGGAGCGCGCACATCGGTCAAAATGGTAGGAGAGAAATTTGTGTGGCCGAGCCTGCGCAAACAAGTTAGAGAGCAGGCGGCAGCCTGCACAGCCTGCCAGCGGGCCAAGGTTCATAGACACACGAGAGCTCCCTTGGAGCCATTTCACATCCCGGCTAAAAGGTTTGATCATGTCCACGTGGACCTCGTAGGCCCCCTCACGCCCTCACAAGGGTGCACACATCTTATGACAATGGTTGACCGCACCACGCACTGGCCAGAAGTGGTCCTGCTTTCGTCAACCACGGCTGAGGAGGTAGCGCGCGTGTTTTTAACGGCATGGGTAGCGCGTTTTGGAGTCCCGTCGGACATTACATCTGACAAAGGCCTGCAGTTTGTTTCCGAACTTTGGTCAGCGATGTCCCGCAGCCTGGGGGCAACGATCCACCGCACGACTGCGTACAACCCGCAGGCTAACGGGTTGTGCGAACGTTTTCACGGGTCATTGAAGGCGGCCCTCAGAGTGTCGCTTACGGATACAAATTGGGTGGACAAGCTACCATGGGTGCCCGGGGAATTTCTCACAGATAATCCTGTGCCAGAGCACTCCCCGGTTCAGCGGTTACAGAATAGCATGGGCCCGGGCACGCTACCTGGCCCCGTTCACCACAGTTTTCCACGTGTTTTTGTGCCTATGGTTTTGAAAAATGCGGAGTTTGTTTTTGTCAGACATGATGCTCATCATCCGCCCTTGCACCCACCTTATGACGGACCATATAGAGTGTTGGAAACAGGGGATAAGCATTTTTTGCTAGATTTGGGGGGCAGAAAAGAAAGGATTGGCATTAACAGGCTCAAACCCGCTTTTGTGTTAGCTGACGAAGTTGTGCAGTTGGCGAAGGCTCCTCGGCGTGGCAGACCCCCTAGAGAGCATTCCCCAGAACACCCACAGAGGTTGACTAACAGTTCTCATCCCCAGGCAACAGATCCACAGTGGGAAGACGCCGTGGAAGTGTTACAGCCTGCTTTTAGCAGATATGGGAGAAGGTTGAGACCTAAGCGGCATTTGGACTGATATATAGCGATTTTATTATGGCATGCAATCTGTGGTGATGTTGTTCCATCTTAGACGTTTGGGGGTGGTGATGTGGGCACATATGTGGTTTCCATATGCTTCACATGCTTGTTACTGTATGCTTATTGTTTACTGCACGTCTCAGAGGAACAAAAGATCTGAACCTCCTAGGGGTTGCAGGAGGATGCGAAGTCTGGCCTTTTGTATGTAGAGAGACGGCCATGAAGGATTTCCTGACCACCAGGACTTCAGGTGGAGACAGAAGACCTGAAGGGGGGTGCGTTGTGATTTGGGATGTAAAGACAATGCGACTGTTTGCTTTGATGTCCTGGGGTATAAAAGGGCAGCTGTGGGGGCATGCCTTTCTCTTGTCTGTTTTTGGATGTTGGAGAATGTGGTTGTGAATAAAACTGATTTTGAGTAATAAACTCAGCCTCGTCTTTCCACACAATCTCCACAACTTTTCACTTTTTTCCTCTTTCACTCACGTCCCAGGGGAATTTTTAGGTAATCATAGTGATGGTGATGTATCAACACTTTTTAAATGCTGGTTGACTTCATCACTGAATGAATGAATGAATGAATGAATGAATTTATTTTTCGGATAATACAGTACAGGTTAAAAGAAACTGTATAATATAACAACAAGGTCAAATTAGACAAAGACTCCTTCTACTAAACAATTCCACGTGAGTTATCCGAAATGGGTGATGGCTGAAGCCGCAGCTTATATTGCCCACCCATATTCCATCCAAGAATTCAAAGAAAAAAGAGTAAACAAGACAAGAGTGATTGCAATTTAGAACAAAGCTAAGACAAAGTGTGACTGAGAGAAAAAAAAAAAAAGAAAACTAAGCTAAGCTAAGTTAAGCGGTTACTATTCAAGACAAATCTAAGACAGAATGTCACAGAGAGAGAAAAAAAAAAAAACTAAGCTACAACACAACACAGGCTGGATATGTCAATCCTTATGTGAGTTTACATGTCGTCTTGTAAATATGTTTGGAGTATTTCTTCCTTTAGTTTTTGTTTAAATTGTCCAAGCGTTGTACATGATTTTAATTCAGGTCCATAATCGTTCCATAATCTGACTCCTTGCACTGAAATACAGTGTTGCTTGGTGGTTGTTCTCACTGTAGGCTTTTGAAATATACATGTTCCTCTGAAGTGATATCGTTTCTCCCTTGTTTGGAACAACTTTTGGATATTTGCGGGCAGTGATAAATTCTTCACTTTGAACATTATTATTGCGGTTTTACTTTCACTTTTACTTTCACTTTTACTTTTACTTTCACGGTTTTACTTTACTTTCCTTTCACTTCCAAAGGAAAAGAAAAAAACAATTTTCAAGATTCAAGATTCAAGATTCAAAGATTTTATTTGTCAGTACTACTATACGTACAGGACATACAGGAGAATTGAAATGGTGTTTCTCTCTCTATTCATTGGTGTACATAATATGAAAAAAAAAAGGAATAAGGCTGGGAAAAAAAAGAAAAAAAAACTACAACAAAAGCAATCTATGTACAGTAATTAAACCCGTAGTGCAAATGGCAACAAGATTTACCAAGACCTCCCATAGTGCAAATAGAGATAAGCGATTAACGATGATAAAACTCAGCAATCCTAAATACAGACAACTACAGATGTAATATCCATTGTTGCAGTTTAATGCGGTAATGTAGGTGCAGATAGTAACAGATAGTACTGCACATAATCAGCATTGCAGTAACAGACAGACAGCAGCAGATATGGCATTTGTGCAAATGGTTGCGGTTAAGTGCAGAGACATACAGCAGCAAATGTGTTACTGTTGGTGTGCCAGTCTTTCTGTGCCAACAGCTAAGGTAGTTATTGTGCGTGTGATTACCATTTGGGGGTGGACAGAGCTCATGATCCTGATGGCCTGATGAGCAAAGCTATTAAGCAGTCTTGTGGAGCGGGTTTGGAGGCTTCAGTACTTTTTCCCCAAGGACAGGGGGTGGAAGAGGGAGTGTGAGGGGTGGGAGGTGTTTCCTGCGATGTTGATGGCTCTGCGGGTGAGGAGGGTGAGGTAGATGTCTGGGGGGGGGGGGCAGAGGGGCACCGATGACCTTGCTGGCTGCTTTCACTGTGCGTTGCAGTGTCTTCCGGCAGGAGGCGGTGCAGCTTCCATACCTCACTGTGATGCAGCTAGTGAGGATGCTCTCAATAGTGCCCCGGTAGGAAGAACACATGATGGGAGATGGCGCTCATGCTCTCTTCAGTTTTCAGAGGGAATGGAGGTGAGTTTGAGCCTTCTTGGGCAGTGATGTGGTTTTGTTGGACCAGGAGAGGTCCTTTTTGATGTGCACCCCCAGGAAATTTGTGCTGCTCACCCTCTCCACAGCTCCACCATCGATGATCAGAGGGGGCTGCTGTCCATGTCCTCTCCTGAAGTCAACCATAATCTCCTTGTTTTTTCTTAAGTTCAGGAAGAGGTTATTGTCTTTGCACCACTGGACCAGTTGGCTCAACTCATTTCTGTAGTTGGCCTCCTTGTTGTTGGTGATGAGGCCCACCACCATTGTGTCATCCACAAACTTGATGATGTGGTTGGTGTTGTAGGCTGGTATGCAGTCGTAGGTCAGCAGGGTGAAGAGCAGCAGGCTGAGCATGCATCCTTGTGGGGCCCCTGTGCTCAGTGTGATGGTCTGGGAGGTGTTGCTGCCAACCCACACGTTCTATGGCCTCCCTGTGAGAAAGTCCAGCATCCAGTTACAGACAGAGGTTTTGAGTCCCAAGTGTCTGAGTTTTTGTATCAGGTGCTGAGGGATAATAGTGTTGAATGCTGAACTGAAGTCCAAGAACAGCATTCACAAGTAGGAGTTTTTGGGTCCAGGTGGGTGAGGGCTGGATGTACGAGTGCTTTTCTATTTTATTTAGTGAGTGTTGGGATGATGGTTTAACTTCCTCGCACACCCACTATTAAATAAAATAAATAATTCCTGTACCTTGTTACACTATATTATATTAAATATTACTACATCTTTGACAAGCTGGAATAACATCCAAATGATATTGAGTAGTTTGTCATTTAACCTTTTTAACCCCTTGATGCCTGTCTTCGCGAATTCGCATCAAACCGCTTCCGCTCCAAATGCAACCAAAATACCGTCTGTATTCCTCCACTTCCAGTTGGAGCACTTCCAACACATACCTAGGAACCTTTTGCAAGCATTAGTTTCTCGTAGGAACGGTCAGAGACGGAGCACCATCCATTTCCTGATTGCTAGGGTTAGGGTTAGGGATAGGGTTAAGGTTAGGGTTAGGGTTAGGGTTAGGGTTATAGTTTGGCAGTCATAAGAGTTGAAAATACTGAAAATAACTTTGTTGCATAAATAAAAGACTCTTCATACTTGAGATAGGAACAGGTGCTTTTTTTTACCATAGATGCCTGTTGTCGCTAATTTGCATTATACCTAAAATTATATCTATTTTATGTGCTATAGTCAAATTAACTTTCTCAACTTAATTTAGCATCTACTTGAAAGCAAAAACACAAGTGATTTTTTTTTTTCATAATTGGAAATAAATTCAGGCGTTAAGGGGTTAAAACTGAAAACAGCCCCTCCCTAATGGAATGATCCCTCCTCCCTGCTGTGGAACCCTGGCTGCAGCAACCTGGCGTACAGCCACAGAGCAGTCCCTCCCTCCCTACCCCAACAGCAGGAAGTGAGGGCACAGGAGGCTGCTACAGCTTTACTACAGCTAACACTCAATATGATGTATGACGCCAGCTTCAGCTGCAATATTCTGCAACTTATGAATAGTACTCATGTATATTTGAGTGATAATATATAAAGAGTGTAAAGAGTATAAACATATACAGTATATGTCAGCGGAATCTTTCACACCTGTGAAAACATATATAAACAGTTTCAGACTATTCTGCTACCTAAATTAGAGATTTTTTTTAAAATGAAAATGTGGAAATTTTTTATGTGAATTTGGAGAGTTCTCATAAATTACCTATGTTTTCTTGTGATTCTTTTTTATTCTTTTTAAATTATAGACTTTTTAAGAAACTTCGGGAACTGTTAAACTTCTTGAAAAATTTTTGGTCATAGATTGACATTTTTCTTGAATTTGTGACTGTTGTATCATGATCTGGCAAATTTTGTCTTCCATTTTTGCATTTTTGCCTCAATAATTTCCCCTCATCTATCCACTGATTTTTTTTCTTAATTTTTTTTTTAAATTATTGCAATTGAGCTACATTTCTCTTGTGATTTTCTGACCTTTGTTTCAACAATTTGTTAAGTTTCTTTTTCTTAATGAATTTATTAAATCTTTTAAATATCTTCCTGTGTTTACATTCTCAATGACTAATTGTACATTTTTCCTCATAAATTTCCCACTTTTTCCATGAATTTGAAACTTTTATCTTTTAAATTCAAGTTTGTTTTTCTTGTAATTTTGCATTTTTTTCTCTCATGAATTTAGTATATAGTTTAAATAAAGGGGCAGTCGTCCCTATAAATTTATGTTATCGTAGTAAACTTTAAGCTTTTATTGTATATATGTAATTTTGTAGCTTTTTCTCAAAGTTTTGCACCTTTGGAAAATTTATAGACTATAAAATAATCACAAAATATTTTTGCAAAATAGATAAAGTTTCCTTCTTTCTTTCTTTCTTTCTTTCTTTCTTTCTTTCTTTCTTTCTTTCTTTCTTTCTTTCTTTCAAACTACAGGGATTCACTTGTTAAAGGCAACAATGGGATAATTCTGACCTCTTTTAGACCATTAAGTGTGATGGTTAAATATTGCTACTGAACAAATTGGACCAAAATGTGAGGGCTGATTTTTTTTTGTTCCAGGCTAAAACGGCTAGCAGCAGACGTTCTTCTTTAATGGTTTTGTTGTGTCTCTAATTAATGAGGAGTTGAGGTGAGGTTTTGTAGTTTTATTATCACACGTGAACAGGAACACAGGAGTCTCTAATGCTAGCCTGAGAGCCACAGCGAAGAGACGAGATGTCACCCGCTGTGGCCTTTTTTACCCCAGGTGACACCACCCCCCGGAGGTGAGTCGTCACCCCCTTTCTACTACAGGGCACCACCATACTAATATATGTAGAACATAATATCCAACCCCGCCACCCGAAAAAATGCAGACACACTAATCAGGCTCTCCCAAAGTTTACACCCGACTCACATTCTAAACACAGAAATGTACAGACCTATCCACTCATACCACACCGCCCCGGCGGACCACTCTGTCACAGGCTAAAACAGTCAATGAACATAAAAGGGCCACTCACAAAACTAAATCAATCCTGAAAATATATACATTATAGGCATTATAAATAATAAATAACTATATTCTACCCACGTTTACCCAGTATGTCACATGCCACACTAGAGACAATAAAACACTGGATTTATTCTATGCAAACACTAAGGATGCGTACACCTCATCACAACTCCCCCCACTCAGGAGATCGGATAATAATTTGGTTCATCTCCTACCGGTGTACAAACCCCTAGTGCACAGACAACCTCCGGTCATGCGCACAGTGAAGTCATGGTCTGAGGAGGCAATGGACGCTCTAAAGGACTGTTTTGAAACCACTGCCTGGGAGCAGCTCTGCGATCCACATGGTGAGGACATCGATGGCCTCATTCACACCATCATGGAGTACATCAGCTTCTGTGTGGACAACACTGTACCCACCAAGACCATACGGTGTTGCTCGAACAACAAACCCTGGCTCAACCGTGAGATAAAAACACTTCTGAGAGAGAAGAAGAGGATCTTCAGGTCGGGGAACAGGGAGATGCTGAAGTCCGTACAGAGGGAGCTGAGGAGGAAGATCAGAGAAGGCAAGGACAGCTTCAGGAAGAAGATGGAGGACAAGCTGCAACAGAACGACATCGGTGGGGTCTGGAGAAACCTTAAAACCATCTCTGGGCTCCAGAATACCTCCCACCAGGCCATGGGGGGCAGGGAGTGGGCAAACAATCTGAACCTGTTTTTTAATAGGTTTGACCAACCGCCCTCCCCCCCCGACTGCACAACAACCACTGTTGCCTCTAAAGACATCGAGTCCTGCTGCCCACACCCCACTCCACCAACACCCCCCCACTCCCAACACACAGCCCCCCAACATGACCCTCACTAAGACCCAGATGAGGACGGAGCTGAGAAAAATCAAGGCGAGGAAGGCGTCGGGACCGGACGGCATCAGCTCAAAGCTCCTCAAGTCCTGTGCAGATCAGCTATGTGGGATTGTGGAGCTCATCTTCAACCTGAGCCTGAAGCTGGGGAGGGTACCACAGTTGTGGAAAACATCTTGTGTGGTACCTGTACCAAAGACCTCCCGCCCCAAAGACCTGAACAGCTACAGACCAGTGGCCCTGACGTCCCACATGATGAAGACCCTGGAGAGACTGCTCCTTGCTCACCTCCGCCCCCTGGTGGGACCAGCGATGGAGCCACTCCAGTTCGCCTACCAGCATGGCATTGAGGTGGAGGATGCAGTGATCTTCCTCCTTCACCATTCTCTGTCCCACCTGGAGAAGCCCGGGAATGCGGTGAGTATCATGTTCTTTGACTTCCCCAGTGCTTTCAACACCATCCAACCGATGATCTTGAAGGACAAGCTGCTGTGCGCAGGGGTGGACCAGCACCTGTCATCATGGATCCTGGACTACCTCACTAACTGGCCACAGTTTGTGAGAACCCGGGACTATGTGTCCGACATGATCATCGGTAGCACGGGGGGCCCCCCAGGGAACGGTTTTGGCTCCCTTCCTGTTTACCCTTTATACTGCGGACTTCTCACACAACACAACACACTGCCATCTACAGAAGTTCTCTGATGACTCTGCAATCATTGGCCTCATCTCCAACGGAGATGAAACTGAGTACAGAGGACTTACCCAGGACTTCGTGGACTGGTGCCAAAGGAACTGCCTCCAGATCAATGCAAGGAAAACTAAGGAGCTGGTGGTGGACTGCCGCAGGCAAGGACAACCCCTCACAGCACCAGTAAACATACAGGGAACAGACATCAAGATGGTGACATCCTATAAAGTTCATCCTTTCTCTATAAAGGGCAGTCACATCTGGAACACAATGCCAAATGAAATTAAAATAATAACATACTTTAAAACATTCACTAAAAAGGTTAAAAACTGGCTGAAAAATAAACAAGAATGTACCCATATATGAAATGATTGTCTGCAGGGTGAGAGTGAATGAAGGGAATGAATGAATGTGTTTGTTTATAGTGAGTGACGAAGGGAGGGAGGCCTGAAATAGGCAAATGTGAGTCAGGTTGTTATATTGTGTATTTATAATATTTATAATATTGATAATTGTGTATTTATAATGTATTTATAATCTTTTTTGCATTGATGTATGTGGTTATTGTTTATTCTGTTTTCAATTTTTTATCTTTTCCTTTCCTTTTTTCTTTTTACTTGTTTCTCCTTTCTAAAGCCCATCCAGGGACAAGAGTTGCAAATTAGCTAATAGCTATACACTCTTTGTGCAACACATCAGATTGATTGTCATTTGATTAATTGTCTATGTTTATTGCACTGTCCCTGTCAAATAAACAAATAATCTAATCTAATCTACAAGTACCTGGGTGTTCATCTGAACAATAAACTAGACTGGTCACACAATACCGACGCACTCTACAAGAAGGGACAGCGCAGGCTGTTCCTACTGAGGAGACTCAGGTCTTTTGGTGTACAAGGGGTGCTGCTGAAGACATTCTACAACACGGTGGTGGCATCAGAGGGTGACAATATGTATGGGTACATATTCATACTATGTAGGATAAATAAGTAGACGGTTATGCTGTTTATTCCATCTCGCTACAATGCTCCGCACTTTGTATCGTCAGCCTCCATCGGTCTATGATGACCATGGAAGAGAATCCTAAACGTCTACTCTGCTGGAACAGCACCGCCTGTGGCTGAACAGGCCGATGCGCGAATGGCAGTCCCTGTCACACAGGTCGCACTTGTGGGTGGTCTCCGTGCTGCTGGAGCTGTGGCGGTTCTTCCTGCGGGTCCTTTTTTCATCTGCTGCAGCAGTCAGTCTCTCTCCACCCGCCTTGAGCTGTCTGGTCAGGGTGCTTCTCCATTTGGAGCGGTCCGTTGCAAGGTCCTCCCAGCGCTCTGTGTTGATCTCCAGGGCCTTCATGTCTCTCTTGCAGACATCTCTAAAGCGCAGCTGTGGGCGGCCAACGTCTCTCCTGCCAGTCGCCAGTTCTCAGTAGAGGACGTCTTTGGGGATTCTACCATCCTCCATACGGTGAGCGTGGCCTAGCCAGCGGAGCCTGCGCTGCCTGAGTAGAGTGAACATGGAGGGAAGGCCGGCGCAGGACAGAACTTCTGTGTTGGGCACTTTGTCCTGCCAGGATATGTCCAGGATGCGGCGAATGCAGTGCAAGTGGAAGGAGTACAGTCTCTTTTCCTGCCGGGCGTATGTTGTCCACGTCTCACTCCCATAGAGCAGTGTGCTGATGATGCAGGCGTTGTACACTGCCATCTTCGTCTTGACAGAGAGTTTGGGATTCTCCCACACTCATGTGGTGAGGCAAGTGAGTGCGGAGGCTGATTTTCCAATCCTCTTGTCGATCTCTGTATCAAGGGAGAGGTTGCTGCTGATCGTGGACCCCAGGTACGTGAACTGATTCATGACCTCCAGTTCGTAGTCGTCAATGGTGATGGTTGGTGGTACTTCCGTGCCTTGTGCCAAGATGTTAGTCTTCTTCAGGCTGATTGTAAGCCCGAAGTCCTTGCATGCCTGGGAGAAGCGGTCCATCAGGGTCTGAAGCTCCTGCTGTGTGTGGGTCGTGACTGCAGCGTCGTCTGCGAACAGCATGTCTCTGATTAGAGCCTCGTGTACTTTGGTTCTGGCTTTCAGGCGGGCGAGGTTGAAAAGCCTGCCGTCAGATCTTGTATGCAGGTAGATCCCCTCTGTTGCTGTGCTGAAGGCATGCCTCAGGAGCATAGCAAAGAAAATCCCAAAGAGGGTTGGTGCAAGTACACAGCCCTGTTTCACTCCGCTGTGTATGTTGAATGGCTCTGAGACGTTGCCATCGTGCTGCACTATCCCCTGCATGTTGGTGTGAAACGATTCGATGAGGCTTTGCAACTTTGGTGGGCATCCCATCTTTGGCAGGATCTTGGAAAGCCCCTCTCTGCTGACCAGATCGAACGCTTTGGTGAGGTCGATGAAGGCGACGTACAGGGGCATGTTCTGTTCTCTGCATTTCTCCTGGAGTTGGCGGATGGAGAATATCATGTCTACCGTCGATCGCTCAGCGCGGAAGCCGCACTGAGACTTGGGGTAGACACGTTCGGCAAGCTTCTGTAGACGAACGAGAACAACTTGTGCGCAGACTTTGCCAACAACGCTGAGGAGGGAGATGCCCCTGTAGTTGTTGCAGTTGCTTCTCTCTCCTTTGTTTTTGTAGAGGGTGATGATCTTGGCGTCCCTCATGTCCTGTGGTACGGCACCTTCCTTCCAGCACTGGCAGAAGACGTCATGCAATGGCAGCAGTAGGGCGGTCTTGCAGTGCTTGATCAGGTCGGGGGGTATGCCGTCGTTGCCGGGTGCCTTGCCAGCGGCCAAGCTATCAATGGCCTTGCTGAGTTCGTTGATGGTTGGCTCGGCGTCAAGTTCGTCCACGGATGGCAGGCAATCGATGGCATCAAGGGCTGATGGTGTCATGGTGTTCTGTCTGGAGTAGAGGTCGGAGTAGTGCTCCACCCATCTCTCCATCTGCTTGTTCTTTTCTGTGATCATCTCCCCAGTGGAGGATTTGAGGGGGGCCGTCTTGCTCTGAGCCTGACCAAGTGCTTTCTTGATGCCATCATACATACCACGGATGTTCCCTGTTATGGCAGCAGTTTGAATGTCTTGGCTGAGCTGAGTCCAGTACTTGTTGGCACAGCGCCGAGCAGTCTGCTGAACTTTGCTTCTCGCAGCCCTGACAATCTGGAGATTCTTCTCGTTTGGGTACTTCTTGTACTCGGCAAGAGCTGAGCACTTTGCTTCAAAGACGGGGGTCATCTCGGTCAACTTGGCATCAAACCAGTCCTGTGACTTCGAGGTCTTTCTCCCAAAGGTAGCCAAGGCTGTGTGGTGGATGGTTTTTCGCAGCTCTTCCCACTTCTGCTTTGCTGATTCTCGTTATTGTGGTACACCAAGTTCCTTCTCAAAGGTGGAGGCAAATCGCTCAACAAGTTCTGGTTGGGCCATCTTGCTGGTGTCAATCCATGCCTTTCCAGGCTGTCTAGCACAACGGAATTTCTTCAGCTGCAGCTTGAACTTGCAACACACCAATGAATGGTCTGTGTCGCAATCTGCACTCTGGAACGAACGGGTGATTAGCACTTTCTTCAGTGAGGTGCGCCTGGTCAGCATCAAGTCCAGCTGGTGCCAGTGCTTTGAGCGCGGATGTCGCCAGGAAACCTTGTGTTGGGGCTTGTTCTTGAAGAACGAGTTTGTGATGCACAGATCGTGATAAGTGCAGAACTTGAGCAGCCGCTGTCCGTTGTCGTTCATTCTGCCCACGCCGAATGGTCCAAGACAGGAGGGCCAGGAGTCGTGGTCAGCACCCACTCTGGCATTGAAGTCTCCAAGGAGAATGAGTTGTTCAGAGTTGGGGATGATCCTGACAGTTGTTGCGAGATTCTTGTAGAACTCGTCTTTTGCCTCTGGTGTGGCTGTCAGTGTTGGGGCATACACACTGACGAGGGTGACTGGGCCTTGAGTGGTGTTGAGGCGGAGGGTGAGGAGTCATGCAGAGCCATTGCTGCCCGGTTCCACCATCTTCAGCAAGGTGTTCTTCACTGCGAAGCCCACTCTGTGTTCCCTGTGTTCATCACTGCTCTTTCCCTGCCAGTAGAACGTGTAGTCCTTCTCTCTCAGTGTGCCTGCATCAGCCAACTGTGTTTCCTGGAGAGTGGCAATATCCACTTCCAGTCTCTTCAGCTCATTATTGATGATGGCAGTCTTCCCGGTGTCGTTGATGTCCTTGAAGTTAGCAGCGAGTCCTGTCATCATAGTGCGGACGTTCCAAGTTCCCAGTTTTAGAGTTGGTCTCTTTTGTTTTGTTGTCTTGCCTGGTGCGAAAGTTCTCAGCCTGCCGTTCAGACTTCTCCTCATCCCCATGCACCCAATGAGGAAAGCAGGCTGTGGCGGGACAACACCTTATTGGCTGGGGGCTGCCCAGCTTGAGGCGGGCGGTAGCTGTCCAGTGAGATCCGATGATCCCTCCCACTGTCGGGAACAACCCCTGGCACCGCGCTCTATGCCAATTGAGCGGTGGCTTATAACCGGTAACTGTCATTCCCCGTGTTTTGTCTACGCCAAAGGCGAAGCTGGAGTGTCCTCTCCAGTGATCCGGTGTTCTACCTTCCAGTGTTGGGCGTTGGTAGGTAGCACTTTGTATATATATTTATATATTGATGTGTATGTATGTATATCCACTGCTTTTATTTATATCTTCCTTATCTTCTTAACCCCTTGCACTCCGGTCAATTTCCCTAAAATCGCCAAAAATTAACATGCCCAAATTAAATCAAAAGCTGTTCTTCAACCCTTTGTAGCATCTTCATGGGGTTGGTCTCATTTAAAAGAAAACACTTTGAGTTTTTTGGCAAAACAGTCATAATCTCTCTAAGTGCTCCGGCCATTGAGTTACAGTCATCTAAACATAGTGAACTTGAAGAAAATAAATTTGGCCTGGGTGTTTTTTTGGATACAAATGCTTGCAAATAACACACAGCTTCAGATCAGGGCTGGAAAATGGAACAGAAATGTAGAACCAAGTGTTATCCAGCTGAGGGCCAAATTTTGTAACAATACCACAAAAAATGAATATATTACACAGCTTTTTCCTCAGGTAGTTCCCAGGCATTTTGGAACTGTGCCATATTGTGCCAAATGGCACAGTTTGGAAAAACGTCTGTAACTTTTTAATGATTCAATGTAGAAGCTTCATTTTGGGCTCTAATGAAAGGTCACACTCAGGGCTGTCTGTGTGTGTGTGTGTATGTGTGGGGGGGGTTGTCCCCCCACCCCTCGCTACAGAGAACGGACATCAGCAATCGCTACACAACGGATTAGCCTCATGTGGCGATATGGGACTGCAGCGCAGTCACCGCGGCTTCCCCCCCCCCCCTCGCTACAGAAGAATAGCGGGGGTGGGGGGCAGCGTTCACAGTCTGTACTCGGCGAACAACCTCTTGTACCGCGGCGCAGCTGCTCCGCACAGTTGTAATTTACCGATCAGTCAAAAGTCATTTTGGATTACAATTTTCAGGGATAAATAATAATTTAGCTTCTAACACCTTACCTCTTCACAGCAGCAGAGTCCTGGCAAACTTCTCTTCCTCACTGTCAGACGAACGCGACGCTGGTCCGCTCGTGGTTCTGGTCTCGTGAACCGATCAAAACATAATTCCATTATTGCGGTTTTGTACTTCCATGATTGCGGTTTTTGACGAACGATTTTTCAAAACAAATAACAGTAGTAATTAAAAAAAGACTGGCAAAGGCATGTTTGTCACTCAGCCTTCGTCGTCAGCCTCCGTCGGTCTATGACCATGGAAGAAATCATAACGTCTACTTTGCTGGAACCAAAACAATTCAATTCAATTCAATTCAGTTCAATTCAACTTTATTTATATAGCGCCATTTCACAACAACGGTCATCTCATAGCACTATCAACTGTAGGGGGGAACCCCCACAGTTGCAGAAAGACCCCAGCAATCAGGCGATCCCCTGTGAACAAGCACTTGGCGAAGGTGGAGAGGAAAAACTCCCTTTTAACAGGAAGAAACCTCCAGCAGAACCAGGCTCAGGGAGGGGCAGTCATCTGCTGCGACTTGCTGGGGGGTGAGGGGATAGAGAAGAAGAAAAGAACAGACATGTAGAGAGCAAACAGCACGATGGGGACTCAATCTATGGGAGAGAACAAACAAATGTTAATGACCAGCAAAAAAAAAAAATATTTCATAGAGAGTGAGGAAAGGAGTGAGGCCCAGTGCATTACTGGAGGTTCCCCGGCTGACTAAACCTATTAGCAGCATAACTAAGGGAGGGTTCAGAAACACATGATCCCTCCCTAATTGTAGGCTATATCAAAAAGGTAGGTTTTAGCCCTATTCTTAAAAACAGAGATTGAGTCTGACTCCCGAATCCAGATTGGCAGCTGATTCCACAGGAGAGGAGCTTGATAACTGAAGGCTCTGCCTCCCATTGTACTTTTGGAGATTCTAGGTATTACAAGTAATCCTGCATTTTGGGAGCGTAGTGCTCTGTTAGGATAATACAGTAGTATCAGATCTTTTAAATAAAAAGGAGCCTGATTGTTTAGAGCTTTGTAAGTAAGAAGAAGGATTTTAAACTTAATTCTAAACTCTATGGGAAGCCAATGAAGGGAGGCCAGAACCGGAGAGATATGATCTCTCTTTCTAGTACCTGTTAAAACTCTTGCTGCAGCATTTTGGATCAGCTGAAGACTTTTTAAAGATGTTTTAGGACAGCCTGATAATAAAGAATTACAATAATCTAATCTCGAGCTAACAAAAGCGTGGATCAGCTTCTCAGCATCACTCTGAGACAAGATGCTCCTAATCTTGGCAATATTATGCAAATGATAGAAGGCAGTCTTAGAAACAAATTTAATATGTGAATTGAAGGACAAATCCTGATCAAAAATAACTTCAAGGTTCCTCACAGAGCTATTAAGAGAAAGAGTAACTGCATCCAAACTGAAAGTTTGATTTGGAAAGGAATTTCCAAGGATTTTTGGACCAACAAGAATGACTTCAGTCTTATCTGAATTTAATAGCAGGAAATTACAAGTCATCCAAGCTTTGATTTCCTTAAGACAGGCTTTTAACTTGGCTAATTGATTACTATCATCTGGCTTCATTGACAGGTATAATTGTGTGTCATCTGCATAACAATGAAAATGTATACAGTGCTTTCTAATAATGTTGCCTAACGGAAGCATATATAAACTAAAAAGAGTAGGGCCTAGCACAGATCCCTGTGTAACTCCATGACTAAGCTTTGAGTTGAAAGAAAACTCAATATTTACATGATCAAACTGGAACCTATCAGATAAATAAGATCTAAACCACTGCAACGAAGTTCCATTAAGTCCAACATAGTGTTCTAATCTATCAAGTAGAATATTATGATCGATAGTATCAAAAGCTGCACTAAGGTCTAAAAGGACAAGTACAGAAACTAGTCCATTATCAGATGCAATGAGGAGGTCGTTAGTGACCTTCGCTAAGGCTGTTTCAGTACTATGATGGATTCTAAACCCAGTTTGAAACTCTTCAAGTAAACCATTTCCCTGCAGGTGGTCAAATAATTGCATAGCAACAACTCTTTCTAAGATTTTTGAAATGAAAAAAAAATAAGCACTGCCTGTGGCCGAACATTCCGATGTGCGAATGGCACTCCTTGTCACACAGGTTGCATTTGTGGATGGTCTCCGTACTGCTGGGTCTGTGGGGTTCTTCCTGCGGGTCCTTTTTTGATCCACTGCAGCAGCCAGTCTTCACCCAGCCTTAAAAAAAAACAGCTCGCAAACTTCTCTGCTTCAATTGGCTCACTGCATTCACAGCGTTGGGAGGCGGGTCCTTCTGGCTAGGTTTTCAGTCATTGGTTCTTCAAGGTTTCAGAAACTCAATTCAAGGCTCTTATTATTCGAATGAGAGGTCAATCAGATGAACTAATCTGTTCGTGGCTGTGTCTGCAGCTTTTATTTTCAGTGCGCGCTTGGACGCCATACACCACCTACATCGCAATCTCCATCATGCATCCTAGAGTGCACAAGAGCGCCCTCGTGCGCTCTAGGACGCAGAGACTTGCCCGTCTGCGGTACAACGGAGCGCAAGAGGTTAATTATTGCTCTGAGTGTTGCTATCCCTGCGCTGTTGCAATCCTGGAATTTCCCCATTGTGGGACTAATAAAGGCTTATCTTATCTTATCTTATCTTATCTTATAAACATCACACAATGGTGGTCCCAAGACTCCCTACTAACATAAACATCTTAAAAGAAAATGTGGGGCATATTTACATTTCACACACCCCGTTCAGCCATTCACACCTCCATGTTATCCTAGTTGGCGCACACACATATACATACAGCACATCAATACATGCCAGGGTGGTCCTCTCTTTTCTCTCTTCTTCTACTTTTTATTTTTTTTGAACCATTAACCTTAACAAGAAAAACTTCAAAATACACTGAAATTAGACACACCGTCAGCCCCACAGAAAAAGTCTTAACACCGGTCTTACATTGGCTCCCCTCTGGAGGGTCCATCATGCGCCCCTCTGCCAGAGCATCTCCACCTCTTCTTTACCAGAGATGGGCTGCACTGGCGTTTCTTCCCCTCCAAGTGCCACGGCTCGTTCGGGTGCCGTCTGGACCCATCTGTCAGCTCAAGGTAACCGTCACCATCAGTTCACATCACCTGCAGGTCACCCAGGTCACCTCGCTGCTCCCTTGACGTTCTGAACCATCCATGCCGAGACTCAACCCTAGGGTGCACGTTATCACCCACACCCAGGAGAGCATTCACTGGCTTCTTACTTCTACGACGTCATGACCTTGTTCCCACACAGTGTTGTAGCGTCCCACCGATCCGGCCCGAGCTCTATCCCTGGTTTTCATTCTGGGCACGTCTAGGGCTCGTGCCATCCGGTCTCGCCCCGATCGTTTTCATTTTCAGTGTCGGAGCAGCTGTAACAGCGCCTGGCTCAACAGTGGTACTCAGTTGGCCACCGGAGACTCGCTTCGCCTGCTCTTCAGACTCATTCGCCCCCATGGGCGTCAAACCATGCCGTTCGGGTCCCTCGTCCAGGGTACCGCAAACACTGGCATGGGACACTCGCCGTGGCTGCGTTTCCTGGTGCTGGTGGCGCCCGCTTACACTTGGTTCTGGCACGCCCGAGTCCCACTCTTCTTCGCCGCTTCCCATGTAAAACGGCCGGTCCCACAGTCCACCGCCTGACCACTCCTCTCCAACACCGCAGATGATGGAGAACTGAAGCCCGTAGAACAAGTCACAGCCAATCAGATTGTTCCCTTCACAAGCTACCATGAACTCAGCTGCACACATTGAGGCTGACTTGTACCTCACCGATAACCACACCGAGCCCACAATGTCCTGGGGGTTGTTACCATACCTGTAGCAGGCTATGTTCATTCTACTCACTGTGTAATGTGGGAAGAAAGTCTCCACTGTCTCCAAATTCAGAATAGAAGTTGCCGACCTCATGTCTACCATCAGTGGACTGGCACTCCATCCAACATGATGTTGCAGAGGATTCGTCGGTCTGTGTTGGGTGAAACCATGTGGACCATTGTGGGTTTCTTCTTAGCCAAAGTCTCCCTCACTGTCCCCCGGTCTTCCTTCTCAAAGTTCCGGCAGACTCTGGCGAAGTGATAGAACAAACCACACCATCCACAATGCTTCCCCTTCGCTGCACACTTCCTCGCCTTTTAGCGGTGCCTGCTGGATCCACAGCCATAGCATCTTGGCGTCCCGGGGGCGGACCTAATCTTCACGATGGCTGGGTAATCATTGTTGCTGCCGTCGTCCAGATCCAAGGCCAGTGCCTTCCACTGTCTGTCGTTCCTGGGCAGGGCCTCCACATCACCAAGATTCCTCGTGCGCTAGCTTCATGGCTGCTAGCAACGTTAGCTTACCAGCATGAGTTTGCAGACAGACCCTCGGGGAGGAGTACGCCACATGCTCTGCTAGCTGGTCACAAATCATCTCCTCCTCCAAGGCGCCGGACTTGCACTCACCCACCAGCTGCTGAAGGTCCGCCACAAACTGCTGGACTGATTCCTCCTGTCGCTAGAGTCGCTGTCTGAATTGAATGCGCCTCATGATGTATTCTCTAGGGCGTGGAAGTAGCCCGCTATGAGCCTCATGACGTCTCCGAATGCGTCACCTCCTCCTAGTGTGCTCAGGATCCTCTGGCCCTCCATACCCAAGTTGTGGACCAGAATAGCCCTTGCACGTAATTTGTCCAGGTCGCCGAGGTCCAGCACTGTAAGATAATTCTCAAAGGCGGCACACCACCTGGCCCAAGGGACCAGCGGCTCACCCGGAGCCTCCAAAAATGGACGAAATGCGGTAGCAGCCCTCTCCATGCCTTGTATCCTCGTCACCAAATGTTGTGTCTCTAATTAATAAGGAGTCGAGGAGAGGTTTTGTAGTTTTATTATCACATGTGAAGAGGAACGCAGGAGTCACTAACGCTAGCCTGAGAGCCACAGCGAAGAGACAAGATGTCTCCCACTGTGGCCTTTTATACCCCAGGTGACACCACCCCCCGGAGGTGGGGCGTCACCCCCTTTCTACTACAGGACACTGCCATACTAATATATGTACAATATAATATCCAACAGGTTGCATTGTCAATCAACCACTGTGAGCTGTTTGAATTACAGAGAAAGAAGCTTTTGTCGTTTTGGTGTAAGCAAAACATAAAATCCAAGCTGTCACTGTTTTTATGTATCATCATGTACCATGTTCACTAACTAGTATCCAGGGAGTAGATGTATGAAAGAAGATAACTCTAACAAAATATTGTGTGTGTGTGACAGAGAGAGAGAGAAAAGGTTGCATGTGTGGTAGAGCTCATTGTGTGCTCAGCACCCCTAAAGCTCTGTTCCTAGAACTGCCCCTGGATCTGAGACATTATTTAAACAAAATACTATGCATGAAGGGATGGAGATGCCAGTGTACTCCTAGTGCTGGTCCCAAGCCCGGGTAAATGTGTAGTGTTGTGTCAGCAAGGGCATTCAGTGAAAAATCTTTGCTAAATCAAACATACAGATCATGACTCCAACTCTATCGCGCTGAGCACCGGATCCCCTCAAGGCTGCCTACTCAGTCCACTGTTGTTTACACTTCTAACACATGACTGTGTATCCAGACACAAGGGAAACCAGATTATTAAGTTTGCAGACGACACCACAGTGGTGGGACTTATTCAGAGGGATGAGGAATCAGTGTATAGGGAAGAAGTTAGAGACCTGGAGGGCTGGTGCAGGGAAAACAATCTGGTGCTCAACGTGGACAAAATGAAGGTGATGATTATCGACTTCCAGTGGTCACAGCCTGAACACGCCCCTCTCAGCATCGGCAGCCGTTTAGTAGAGAGAGTAGAAAACATCAAGTTCCTCGGAGTGCAGATCTCGCAGGACCTGACCTGGAGCAAGAATTCCTTGGGGATCAGGAAGCGGGCCCAGCAGAGACTGCACTTCTTGAGGAAACTCAAACAGGCCTCTCTCCCCATCTGCATCCTCAGGACCTTCTACAGAAGTGTGGTGGAGAGTGTTCTGACGTACTGCATTGCTACATGGTATTCCAGCTGTAGTATATCAGACAAAAAAGCCCTGCAGAGGATAGTTAAGGGAGCTGAGAGGGTAATTGGAGTCTTCCTCCCCTCTGTCCAAGAACTTTTTCAGAACCGTTGCAGGAGCAGGGCACTGAACATTGTCAAGGACCGTTCTCACCCTCTGAATAAACACTTTGAACTTCTGCCATCAGGCAAACGATTCCAGAGCATCAGAGGCAGAACCACCAGACTGATTAACAGCTTCCTTCCACAAGCTGTTAGGATGCTGAACAGTTGATCCGGAATCTCTCGTACATACTACTGCACCTACGGACATTATGTATATTATTTGTATATTATAGTCTAGGTAGTTTTTCAAGTATGTCTCAGGGATGTGTGAATGGATGTGGTGGGGTGGGGGGGTGAGGGTGTGTGTGGGTGTGTCTTAAATTATGTTCTTTTTACTTATATGGATGCCGAGAGAAACACAATTTCATCTTGCCTGCACTACAGTTGTATGTACAGCAATATGACAATAAAGGCTGATTTGATTTGAGTTTGATTTGATGACCAGTGAGACTTCCACACCGGATTATTCAAGGCCCTGGTTAACAACGACCACCACCAATGCTGTTAAAAGATGAGGTGCCAGTGGAAATTGGCCTGTTGTTCTACCATGATGTAGCTAGGAAGAAAAATTTAGCAGGTGTAATCTTGAAGGAAGAGTATGTGAAGAGTGTTCAGTAGCCATTGTATATGCTGTTTATACCGTCTAGTTAGTGTGATGATGAATGAATACAATAAGAAAAGAACATGGGCCATGAGTCAATAAGCACTGTTTTGAATATCCAAACATGTCCATGTGTCTCTAAAGCAGGGGTCACCAACTACAACTACAAGAATTCCGATCAGTTGGTCCTGCTCTCCAGCCGAGGTCTGAAGTAGGTCTGGGACTCTTTAGGTAACGCGTGATTCGATCACGAGTCATGGCTTTGATTGATTCTAAAATGAGTCTCCATGCATCTTGATGCATTTTCATTTCTTTTCAGGATTGTTTTTCTCCCATTGTCTGACAACTTGGTACTTTTAAAGTAAAGTGTTTGCAATGACCTAATAATTTACTTCCAATATCTTTTAATTAGACAAATGGAAGAGAAATGTAACACATCACAAGGACAAATTTATCTCAAAATATGCTTATAAGAAAAGATCCTTTCATGAACATTATTTCAGAAGACCACAGCTGTCTCCAGGCAGACCAGTATCATTTAATTGTTTTCACACGTTATTTTATAAAGCTGATGTTTTACATTTACTTGTGTATTTTTTTAACAAAAAAATGAATTATTTGCTCAATTAAAAAAAAAATCATGTAGAGGAGAACACTATGATTCAATACATAATATGCTGTATGGGTACATAGTCATACTATGTGAGGTAACTAAATAGATGATTATGCTGTTTATTCCATCTAGCTACAATGCTCCGCACTGTATATATATATATTTATGTGTACATATGTATATTCACTGTTCTTATTATCTTATCTTCTAAATTATTGCTCTGAGTGTTGCTATCCCTGTGCTGTTGCAATCCTGGAATTTCCCCATTGTGGGACTAATAAAGGCTAATCTTATCTTATCTTATCTAAGGGACAGATTTTCTAATATGCTGCACCATCGAAAAACCCTGTTTTGGAAATTTAAAAAAAACAAAAAAAAACAAAACAACTACTGTTGAGATTTACTAAAGGGCGCAGGGCAATGCTAGTGGTGAAAAGGCATGGACTACCGTAATTTTTCATCTGGCCTCATTACATATGTATTTGTGGGAGTTGTTATGTCAAAGTGCAAATTTGAGGGAGGGGAGTATTTAAATGACTGGCGTAAGGTGATTTACTAAGGTGTGCAGTTGTCAGTCTCCTGCTAACTGAGCCAGGATTTAACACCCCCAACAAAAACTTGTCTTAATTCATGTGCACCTTATGACACCGATCGCTGGTGCCAGGAGGAGACACCGGTGAGAACCGAGGGCGCGTGGCCGAAGAGACAGCTTCTCCCCATGCGTGACTTTATTTGGCATGACAGAACAGATTAATATGAACAGAAACAATCTCACAGAGATCGGTGTTGTGCTGAACTGGACATCAGCAGGCAGAGGATTTTAAAAAAAAACATTTGTTTATATATAGCCTAATAATAATAATAATAATAATAATAATAATAATAATAATAATAATTTATTTAATTTATAACACACTTTACATCTCGGGGAAAATCGCTGCACAAATAGGATAAAAATCAAGAATAAAAGCAAACATTAAGTACATATGATGACACACCAGGACATCCCTGGTGAGAATTGCTCTCACCTGCTGCTGTGGCGGTCTGAGGAATAAGTGAAATCGTGTGTGTGTAATTTTATTATGTTCCAGACCTTAGAAAAGATAAAATGCACATACATTATTTATGAAAAGTCATGGACTGGGAGACGTGTAGATTTTGTTAAAACAAAGTTATTCACATAATAAAACCCCAGAGTCTCCATCAGACCATGTTGATGGTTCTTGTGTTAATAAAATAAACATGTCGGTCAATAATAAATTTATGTATGAGTAGTCCTTAATTTATACATATTAAACAAAGGAGTCAACCATGTGAAATGAAAATCAAAACTTTGATATATGATGCTGCGATGGACTGGCGATCTGTCCAGGGTGTACCCTGCCTCTTGCCCAAAGATGCTAGGACAGCTCCAGCCCCCCCGCGACCCGAAAAGGATTAAGCAGTAGAAGATGGATGGATGATATATGATGAACAAAAATAAACCATTTTATTGGGGTTTGTGCTTAAACAAAAGCTTTAAACAAGCTTAAGAGAACTATACTATGCTCCTCCAAACTGGCTGTGCCTGTGTTGATGGCCCGCTTCCTCACCAGCTGTGCCTGTGCGCAATTTTGCGGTGCTCTTTGTGGATAGGTAGTCAATACTGAAATGAAGTGACTCTGTGTTCATAATTTTACATGTTGTTAGTAGATCACTGGGAAAACTTGGCCTCTCCCTTAGGCGCGCTGTCTTGCGCACTCGCTAATTTGCACTGCCTTAGTAAATCTGCCCCTAAATGTCTTGGCTCCAAGGTAGCCAAAAAGTTTTGGCCCAAATCTGGCCTGAATCCTGCAGGCCAGAAGGCCAGAGTCACGCCAGATGTGGGCGTGAATGACACACCAGAATCTGTCCAACACACTGGGCCAAATGCGTTCCGAGTCCTCCTTATGCATCTGGTAGGCAAGTGTTAATAATAATAATGATTCATATTATCAATACTGACTAAATTCATTAATGTGCATAAATAAATAAATACAGTATAGGGAAATACCCTCCCCTGCCAACATCATCACCACTTCTGTATCTTGGGCAAATCTGGTGACCAGAGTCTGTTCTAAATGCATCCATGTCTCATCCGTCAGTCGGCCTGATCCAGGCACCCAAAACTCAGCCAGACCCAGAAACCATTAATGGCCAAGATCTGGCTGGGTTTTGTGCGCCATTACCAGAGCACAGCCAAAGATGCTGGAACTCAGGCAGAATCAGTCTGATTCTGTTGGCTATGTAGGTTGGCTTCAAATAAACTATAGCATTATAAAATCTACAACTAAATCCTAAAAATTTCATTTTTTACAGGAGAAGACAAACTAAACTGCACTGTATTTAAGAGCTCAGTATCTAAAAAACAACATTTCACAGAAGTCCATCTCTATAGTATATTTTTAGGACAGAAAAACAGTTTCAAACTGTAAGCCTGACAAAAGTAGACAAAACATACAAAAATATTATTCCACACTACAGAATTCCTCTGAAAGTTTTTTTTGTTTGTTTCCTCTATAATAAGACTCTGTTACAGCATGGATGGAGCTTTAACTCAGATATCTGCATTGATCCGTGATTTTCCTTTTTGATTCCACATTCCCGCAGGAGCGGTCGGACCCACAGAGAAAGCAGAGTCTGTAGGAGAGTGGAGCGTGGAATCTGCGGAGAGCGCCCAGGGTGCCTTGCTGTAAACTGCAAAGGTGAACACCAATAAAGCATTTCAGTTCTTCTCCTTTTTTCTAAAATTGTGTCAAAAGTCCAGATCCGGACCGGAGTCCACCAGTTGGTAACCCCTGCTCTGGGGTATCTTATCTTTGAAGTGCGCCTCTATACATTTAACTGCTGGAGTACCTTTCCAATATTGCAAAGTGTCTAATAACACTCAGTTTCATTTACCAGTACTCTAATGGATGCTGACACTGAATCTACTTTACTTTCAAACCCAGGAAGAGTACTTCTTCAGATGAACAGGAATGTCTCATCAGCAGCTGCAGCAGATTCTTTTGAGATTTAGTGTGACAGCACCAAACCTGAGGGCTTGTACGGTCTGACCCACATCTCAGGAAGTTGAAGGAAAGGGTTAGAGGCCTGAAATCGTGACAGAACTTTAAAAGAGGCATTAAGATTCAAAGCAAGAGGTGTAGTGAGCTTGAGTAGGACCAACTTTATTGCTTTTTCAATTACCTGCTTGATACTGGAAGTGCGATTGAACATTTAGTCTGTGATTGATAGTGAATTGCCTTAACTTGTCCAATCAAGTGTAAAAAGTTTTCCCAGGACGTTCCATAAGCTCTCAGAACACCGTAGATTTGGTGACTTATTTCGACAGAACACGTTTTAGTTAAAGGTTTTCTGGGTGACAATGTTATTAAAACAATATAAAACAAATAATACATCAACAGAAACATATAGAATGTAAGTCTTTATGGTCTTCTAAAAATTAGAAGAATTGATGATTTTTTTTTTTTTTACATTTTTGGGGGTCTGAATTAATGTAAATATTTACATCCAGCAGCTGGATGAAGGTAAACATGGCAGTCCAGTCTGGATGTTGTTATGTCTGGAAAGCAGGGCAGCGGAGGCAGGAGTTGTGCTGAACTGGAACTTTATTACAAACACATGAAATGGCACACGTGTATCAAATATAGCTACAAACTCGTCGTCGTAGTCGTCGTCGGCTCCAGCTCGTGTCCGAGCATAGGGTTGTTCCCGCTCCAGAAATCACTTGTGCTTGTGACGGATGTGGCTCTGTAGCCCGAGCCGGTGATGGAAGAGGCGTGGGCAGAGACCGCAGGGAAGTGATGGTGGAGGCCACGGCTGCTGCGAGCGCTCCTTCCTTCTTCTTCGCTTCTCCTCCTCAAATGCACATCTGTTTCTATCAAAGGCTATAGTGCCATTGCGGATAGCTTCTCTCCATACCATTCTCTCCTTTGCTAGGTGTTCCCATCTGTGGATGTTGGTTTGGGCCAAGGTGGACTTTAGTTGGTATTAATAGCGCAGTTTTGGTCTGCCTAGTGGTCTTGTTCCTGAGGTGATTTCTCCATAGAGCAGAATTTTCGGTAGACGATTTGAGTCCATTCGTTGGACATGGCCTGCCCAGCGGAGACGGTGCTGAATAATGGTAGCTTCAACACTTGGTAGTGCAGCACGGGCGAGAACTTCAGTGTTTGTTACCCGCTCTGTCCATTTGGTTTTAAGGATTTGAGCTACAAACTAACACTGGATTAATATGGGCTGTTCCTGTGACAGCGGAGTGCCGAAGACTCATTACACTCACAACAGCATTTTTTTTTTCTAACAGGTAGAGAAATAGAACCTTGGCAACCGGGTAGACCACCGGCTGACCCTACACAACTGGATGGATTATTCTGCCACTGTAAACCAGACGTGTTTCTACCAAACACATTCAAAACAGTCACTGCTTACAGTTCTACTTCAGGGACCTCAGTCGAGTCCACAGTGGACGCGCCCCTGGAGGTGCCAGCTGCAGCAGACCTGGGCGCCACCTCGCAGAAGCCGTGGCTCGCTTATCAGCAATGTCCCAGCCCAGATCCCATACCATCTGGATTGGCTCCAGTGCTGCGTCTTGATCCAAGGCAGCTTCTCTTACCCTTCACAGATGGCTGACGTGCCCTCTCGAAGCATTGGCCATCTGGATGGCGGCTGGCATCTTTCATACAATGATTCTCATGTGCGATGATGGGACTGTCTGTGGGTCCAGGTGGTCAGATCGTTGGACCCAAACCCAATCAAGTAGTGCATAGAGGGATCAATTCGGCTGCACTCGGCGGTGATGCTCTCTCATTTCTGATGTTAGTTGCTGCTGCAGCGGCGTGCCATCTGCACCAGCAGCAGGATGTGCCCTTGGTTGGCGTCACTCTGCTTGGTCCCCCTGGGCCACTCTCCATCGTGCTTTGCTGTGACAACTCCCTGAGGTTTATACTCAGCAACAATGCTGGTTGAGTTTGGCTATTTCTCTCCCTCACCTGGTGCTGATTGAGGTCGTGGTGATGTGTCGCTGTCGTCAGCGATGGGTCACGTGCCGGGTTGTCGTCGTTCACCAGGGTCCATGTTCTCCATGAACTCCCTCTTCTGCTGCTCCATGGCGGTTGCCTGAAACCCATGCTGGACAAGGATCGGAGGCAAGTCCAGTTTATGCTATCTTTCTGCACTGTGCTCTCTATCAATGCTGCGTTCGCTCTCTGTGTTGTGTTTTTCAGCTGTAACCACATCCACAAAATCATACTCTTCCTCCTGTGCTGAGGCTGCAGCTTGAGGATGCCCGTGTTGTGCGGGGACTGGATCCGGGTCCCGCTTTGCTGCAGACTGGAGTTCTACTGGCAGCCCCTGCTCTGCTGGGTTCTGTTCGGCATGCTGTGTGGTTTACGAGCACTCGCTCTGCACTGGGACTGGTTCCCAGTCCTGTGTGGCTTTGGACTGGGGTTCCTGTGGCTACTCCGGTACTGCATGGATACAGTCAGGGGCTCCTGCTGCTGTTCCGGTTCTGCTGGGCACTGGTCGGTGTGTGGTGTGGGGTAGAGATTGGCTGCATCTACCTGGGAGTGCAGTGGACCCGGACCATCGTCGGTCCACTTGGGGTCTGTGAAGGAGAAGTCCAGTTCACCTTGAGGCAGTGGTGATCATCATCACTGATACACTGACACTGTCTAGTTTCACTACACATTGCAGTCCTGACCAGTTCTCGAGGCCCACAATGTTGATGTTGTCCCTGTCAAAAGTGAGGTCGATGAGCTTATCAACCAGGACAACTGTCTGCACCAGCGGAGATAATTGCCAGGAGTGTGGGCCGGGACCTGCTAGCTGTTGGCAATTGCCAAGCCTGGCTTGCTTAGCGAAACTCCAAACTCTCAGGCCAAGGTGTCCGACATGCGTCTTTCTTTAGGAAAAGCGTTGAGTTTTCCCTCGAAAAGCCAAATTTTTCTCCTTATCGCCATGTGTTATGTCTGGAAAGCAGGGCAGTGGAGACAGGAGTTATGCTGAACTTGAACTTTATTGCAAATACACAAGATTGTACATGTGTGCATCAAATATAGCTATAAGCTAACACTGGATTAATATGGGCTGTTGCTGTGACAGAGGTGGAGCACCAAAGACCCTGGCTCCTGCCAACGGCCCCCTGATATAGCTGATATATCTGGTGCCCCATGAGGTGTAGTGTATAGGCCCACCAGTGTGTGGACACGCCCTGACACTCACTAAACCAGTCTCCAGCGATAGGTAAATAGTAGTCCTAGGCATGACTTTAAAGTGTCAATCTGTTGCCCTGGCAGTAGGGTGTGGCAGCTGCTCTCGTGGCACACTCCTGATGACGGACGTCCTGGCGTGAAGCAGCTTTCTGGTGAGAGGATGAACCCCAATATTTGTGGTCAACGGTTGTCAGAGATGAGGCAAGTGAGTTTGCTACTGTGGGGCAGCCCTATGGTGCTCCAGTCATTGTGCTCCTCACTCAACTGGCCTCAGGAAGGGTCAGGAGGGCCCAGAGGTGCATGTTTCTCCTGGGCAAGCAGTCATCCACTAACATCTGCCCTGGCATTTTCTCACCATGGATTCACAAAACTGTCTGAAGAGGTAAACAAAATTCCTCCCGCAGAGGAACCACTGACTCTGGAAGCTTCATGGCTCATATAGGGAAAGACTGCCTAGCCTGGCCTGATGTTCTAGGACCCTACAGCAATGACACCATTCAAACATTCAAGATTCAAAGATTGTATTTGTTAATACTACTATACCTACATGACATACATGAGAATTGAAATGTTGTTTCTCTTTCTTCAGTGGTGTGTGCAATATAAAAAAAGGAAAAAGACTAGAAAAACATCAACAGCAGTCTATGTACAGTAATGCTACCTATAGTGCAAATAACGGTAAAAGATAAAACCCAGACATTCCATAGTGCAAATAAAGATAAACAATAGAACCCAGCAATCCTACAGAAACAGTAGAGCAGTAATGCTTGTCGTTGCAAGTTTGATGCGGTAGTGTAGGTGCAGACAGTGGCAGATTGGACTTCACATCATCAATATTGCTAGGCAGATTTAGACTGTTTACATTGGGATACCCCTTAAGAGGTTCACAAACAACATACAAGATATCAAGTACGTTGTATGATTTTCATACTGGATGATAAAATGCTTATGCAGATTAAACGATGAAACAAATGTACCATTGTTTTTATTTTAGGTTGGTAAGATGGTGCCGGTGTATGTAGCTGACCATCTGTCACTGACACTTCTGTTTGTCTTTTTATTGTTTTTAATCTGTTGCACCCAACAAATTAAGTCTCTGCTGGTTTATGTTTCCCAAACTCTATTGGATCTTTGGAGTTCTTTCAACGATTTTGTTTCTTTTGAGTACAGTGGACAGAAACATTGCCCCCTCTCTTATCCGGAATTCCCTCTCACCTTTACTGGGGCTCGGCCTTTCCACCCTCCCGGCAGAAGCGTCACCGCAGCCATGGTAAACATGGTGGTTGGTTGGTGAAGCTAAAACAGCTCCCTGGCGTGTTCTGCTGCTCCTCGAACACAATATGGATTATTGTTACGTCTGTTGTTGTCTCAGGGCTCCCAGGATCTCATCAATGCCTGCCTGGTACCTGTGGCTGACTTCAATCAAGTGCTCCGGCCCCGCCGCCCCTGCTCTCCCTGGTTCTGCCTGTGCAGCATGAACCTCTGGAACCTGAGGCCGCTGTGTCGGTCTCCCCAGTCCACTCCATCACAGCCCCTGGCTTCTGCCAGGATTGGCCTGGTAAATGCCAGATCACTGGTAAATAAAACTTTCATTCTCAGGGATTTCTTCACCTGCCGTGGTCTGGATTTCCTCTGTATATGTGAGACGTGGTTGAGTGTTGGTGACTGCAGCACTTTTTTTGAACATTTACCAGCTGGTTGCTCTTATTTTAACTCCCCGCAGACGTCGGGTTGAGGAGGAGGAACGGCGACTATTTATAAAAATGACTTTAAATGTAAGCAGTGATTGTTATCCTTTCCTTTGCCAGTTTTGAAATGACTTTATTTGAGGTGGGTCACTCTGACCTGGTGCCGTGTGCTGTCAGCTACCGACCCCCCAAATATAATAAGGATTTTATGAATGACTTTGCCAATTTTCTTGCTGAAATTATGCCTAAGTATGACTGAGTCCTTATTGTTGGAGATTTTAATACCCATGTGTGCTGTTCAGATAAGCCACTGGTGAATGACTTTTTCAGCATTATTTATTTTTTTAACCTGGAACAGTTTTTATCTGGTGATCCTACACATGAACACGGACACACATCAGACCTTGTTCTTCATGTGGTTTATCTGTGTTTAACCTGGAGATCTGTGACAATGTGTTCTCTTATCATATGCTGATTTTATTTCATGCCACCTTCTACTGTACCAAAGTTAAACGCTGTGCCCCTGCTGGCCGGTGTCGTGTTTTTAACCCCTCCACTGCTGGTCAGTTTTCCGCTGCATTTACCCAGCTCTGTGTTCCCTCTGATTCAATTCTCTCTGATACGGAGGAGCTTCATTCCTTGTTTTATTTCTGCTTCCAAACCATCCTGGACTCTGTGACTACATTAAAAATATAGCAGCCCAGAGCCAAGTTCGAGCCATGGTTCAATGATGGAACTCGGGCAGTCAGAAGGGAATGCTACAAAGCTGAGCGCAGGTGGAAGAAGGACAATTCAATTCAACTTTATTTATATAGAGCCATTTCACAACAACAGTCATCTCATAGCACTTTCAACTGTAGGGGAAACCCCCACAATTGTAGAAAGACAAGCTGCAGATATCTCTTCAAATTTTAAAAGATTGTTTGCATCACAATCAGAGTGCTGTTAAAGAGGCTAAAAGGTAACATTTGTCCAATATTATTGTGTCCACTTGTCATCACTCACGTGTGTTATTCAAGACCACTGACTCAGTTCTTAATGCCTAACCAACTGTTGGGATAGAAGAATCCACTGAAATGTGTAATGACTTCTTGCAATTTGCAATTTATTTTTTATTGCAAAAGTCACCACCATTTGGGCTCTTATCCCAGCTCCAGCCTCTGACCCCTCTGTCTCTGTCCCCTGCTCTGCTGTCTTCAATCAATTTGTGCCTGTGGCCCTGTTGCAATTAAAGGAAGTGGTTGGTCATATTAAACCCTCAGGTTCCCCTTGTGGTGCTCTCCCTCCTCGCTTTTTTAAAGAGGTTTTATCTGGCATAGGTCAGATGGTTTTAACCATTTTAAATAACAGTCTGTCTTCTGGTGTGGTCCCTGCAAATTTTAAGCATGTAGTAGTTAAACCTTTGCTAAAGAAACCTGGTGTTGATCAAACTGTGTTGGCTAATTTTAGGTCTATTTCAAAGCTACCTTTTCTCTTAAAAATAATGGACAAAATTGTTTATCTTCAGTTAAAGACTTTTTTTGATGAGAATGGTGTCCTGGAGGTGTTCCAGTCTGATTTTAAAGCCCTCCATAGCACAGGGTTAGCTTTGTTTTGTTTAGGGTCTTTAAAAACGTCCTACTGGCATTGGATTCTGGTGATTTTGTGATTCTTGTCCTGCTTGACCTAACCGCCGCCTTTGATACAGTAGACCATGACATTTTAATACCCTGTCTACAGCATCTAGTGGGGATTTCTGGTACTGTATTGGAATTAATCAGATCCTATTTGGCAGATGGAAACATGTCTGTAAGTGGAGCTCATTTTGAATCTTCCTTGGCTTCCCTGTCATGTGGATGCCCACAGGACTCACTTTAAGGGCCCTTGCTTTTCTCCCTGTTCTTACTTCCACTGGGTTCAATCCTTAGATAGTATGGTATCTCCTTCCACTGTTACGCTGATGACAGTCAGATTTATGTACCATTAAAGCAGAAGGAGGCCTTCTTAATTAAACCACTTCTTGCACGTCTTGATGACATTAAAGCTTGGATAGCTTTGAACTTTTTAAGTGTTAATAAAAAAAAGACTGAAGTGAAGGTGTTTGGACCTAGTGGCTCCTGTGAGTTCCCCCCATTGACTTGGGCCCCTTTGCACAGATTGTTAAGACAACTGTTACTAATCTGGGTTTTAAGATGGACAGTGATTTTACATTAATTTGTCAAATTGGTGCAGTAGTCAAATCCAATTTTTTTTTATTTGAGGCAGGTGGCAAACGTTTAACCCATTCTTTTAAGGCAGCACTTTGAAAGAATAATCTATGCCTTCATTACATGTCAGCTGCATTACTATAATGCACTTTATTTTGGAGTCAGCAAGTCTTCCCTCTCACATCTCCAGTTGGTTCAAAATGCTGCTGCACATCATTTAACAGGAACAAGAAGGACCGCATTACACCCATTTTAGCTTCCCTCCACTGGCTGCCTGTGCACTTTAGGGTTCATTTTAAAAGTCTTTTATTTGTTTTTAAATCATTAAATGGTCTTGCCCCACCATAGCTCTCTGAACTCCTTCATTCTTACATCTCTGCTCAGGCTCTTAGGTCAGCTGATCAGCAGCTCCTGGAGATACCAAAATAAAAGTGGAAGCTCAGAGGGGACAGAGCTTTTTCTGTTGCTGCCTATAAACTGTGGAACAATCTGCCTTTGTCCATAAGACAGGCCCCTTCACTGTCCACTTTTAAAACTCATTTTGAGACCCATTTTTTTTTTTCTTTGGCTTTTGACCCAGTTTGAGACACTGATTTAACTTGCTTTTGATGCTTTTATTGTATGACTACTATTTTTTTGTGCTGTATTGTATTTTTTTTGTTGTATTTTATTGTTTTTATGTCTTATGTTTTTATATTTTATTTATTGTTGATGGTCATCACTTTGTGTCAGCTGTGGTTGTTTTTATAGTGCTTTATAAATAAAGGTGGATTGGATATAAAAATATGCTTAAGTAATTCAAAAAATATTTAAAATAAACTTTTTACCATATTTATATTTTTGTGATGTAATGATTGATGACTGAATACAGATGAACGTGTAATTGATAACCCACTTATTTATCGTTTTGACACTATTTCACAATAACGAACCAGCTGTGATCTAATAAAATTTAAGAACACGGTGACAGTACACATTACTGGACTAATTTTATGTTTGCTTCTGACATGGTAGTTTCAGAATAGACAGTGACTTACATAACTTCTGTTTTGGATAAGGGTGTCATGTTTGCCCCTACGAGGCAGAAGGACAGACCCACGCACTGGATTGTGTTTGTACATTTATTAACAAAAGAAATATAAAAGTCACAAACATTGTGCAGACTGACAAAAATACAAACAAGGAAAAACTTACAGCTTGCGTCACTGGGCCGGCATCGCCCAGCGGACGCAGGAGTAGTACAGAAGGATTACACGGATGAAAGTTTCTAGTTGACATTCAATGGTGCAGCGAGGAATGAATGAACACAAGCAGATTAAATACAGAGAGGAAACAACGTGTGACCACAGGTGTGGGTGCACCTGAGCGAGGGGATGGAGAGAATCGTAATAGTGATGGGAATCAGCTGGTGATGATGAGAAGGGAGTAGTTGGACTGGCAGAGTGACAGGCAACACCTACACAAAATTGCAGACCCGGAAATATTGCCTGCCAGCTGCCAGTCCACAGAACCAATATAAGGAATAAACATACTCCGAACAGACTGGAAATATATTGCAAATAAAACCACACATGGCAAAAAGAGACTGAACAAAAACAAGGAAAATGGAAGGCAGTATGATAACTCAAAAAGGCATAACAATACAACAGAAAAAATATGAACACAGAGAAAAGCCACAAGACTGAGCATGGAAGAACATCCCAGCTCAGTTCGTGACAGAGCCCTCCTTTCAAGGGGTGGCTCCCAGACACCCCAAGGTAACATCAAAAGAGAAAGACCCCCCATTCCCTGCAGGAACCACAATGATCTACCGAGAGCTTGGGGGGGAGGGCAGGCCAGGAGGGAACAAAACAACCCTGCTCAGGACCCACACCTGAAAACACAGAATAAATTCCTCCGACCCACGGAGCTCTAAAGTTAGGGGGCCACCAAAAATCCCAAACCCACTGGATGGCAAGGTGAACCAAGTCAGGTGGCCTGCCAAAGAACCAGGCCAGCTAGACGGCCAGGTGGTACAAGTTGGGTGGCCTGCCGGAGAACCATCCGGCCTGGCAGCTCAGTCTTTCTGGTGGCTGGCCTGAGTGCTTCAGCCACCTAAACCAAAGAGGTGGCCCGGGAGGCGGCTCCCCCAGTGGGAGACCCAATACTGGGGAGGAAAACTAAGGAGGGGGAGCCCAGATGTCATCAGGCAGAGCAGGAAGGGGAGCACCATCGGAGTCAGGAAGAGGGAGAAGGGGGACCACGACAGCATCTGGTTGAAGAGGAGGGAGGATCACGACACCCTCAGTGGTCTCGGACTGGGGAAAAGTAGCACCCATGGTGGCGCCGGGCTGGAGCTTGGCAGCACCTTCAATGGCTCTGGGCTGGAGCTTTGCAGCACCTGCGGTGGCTCCAGACTGGAGCACTGCCGTACCCTTGCCGTACCACTGCCGTACCCCTGGTGGACCCAGGCTGGGCCAATGCTGCACCCTTGGTGGACCCAAACTGGGCCAATGTTGCACCCTCGGTGGACCCGTTCTGGGCCAATGTTGCACCCGCAGTGGACCCTGGGATGGGGCGTTGCACCCATAGTGGCTCTGCACTGGAGCACAGCACTCACGCTGGGCTATTGCAGGGGCTTAGCCCCCATGAGGGTCCTCGGCTGGGATGCAGTGTCCACAGAGACCTGGATTGTGGAGGGGGAACCCAGACGACGGCCTCAGGCAGAGGTGGAGCTACACCCATGGAGGACCCGGCATGGGCTGTAGCTGCACCCATGGAGGTCCCAGGCTGGAAAGGGACACTCGAGACGACCTCAATGGGAGAAATTGGATGATGAGCAGCCTCCAGCAGTGAACCTGGATCCATGGAGACATCTGGCAGTGTTGGATTCTCTCCGGTGACCCTGGGAGAGAGCTCAGACACAGAACAAAGAGAAGGGGGGTCAGGGAGCCCGGCAAGGTGAGCTCAGGTGAAGCGGGTGGCTGCACCTGACCCTCCCCACCTACAGCCAGGCAAGATTGCTCAAGGACAGAGAGGAGTAAAACAAAAGAAAGCACTTTCCTGAGATCGAGCTCCACCACCATCCAGGACTTCGATGAGCCAGGTGACGATGACGACTCGGGCTCAGTACTCAGGAGGTCCAAATTGGGATACCACTCTGCTGCGGCAGCCTCCACACCAGGCATGATAGTCATTGCAGTCTCAAGACTTCCAGGCGAAGAGAAACACACTGGAGGCTCGTCAGCTGGGGGTCAGCTTTGTGCTGGCACTGGAAAAGGATCTTCTAGGGCCACAAGCTCATCTATTATCTGGCGGCTCGGATCTTGGACCGGTGGACATTCAGAAACAGATAGAGGGAACACGGAGAGGACAGGTGAGGAATTATTGGCTGCAGCACGTGGGGAGAGGTGAGGGGACTGCATTTCCTGAGTCTCCCTACCGGGAATCAGGCAAGACATGTCTTCAAAAAAAGGAATAGAATGAAATATAACTTGCCTGTCATCCCGGTGGGCAATGTATTAACATTCTCTGGGCCCCTCCCCAATATGACCAGTGATGACATGTTTAGTCGCTTGTCATCCTTCAACCGCTGGCTGTCTGTGTGGTGTCCTGCAAACAACGTGGGCTACATAGACAACTGGAACTTGTTTTGGGGAAAACCTGGTCTTATTAGGCGAGATGGCATCCATCCCACTTTGGGTGGTGAATCTCATTTATCTAACAACCTGGCATCATTTTTTTCCAAATTTCCAAAACCTTGACAACTCAGGGTTGGGACCAGGAAGCAGAGTCACAATCTTACACGCCTCTCTGCAGCTCCTCTTCATCCTCCACCCCTCAACTTAGCCCCTGTCTCCCCCATCAGAAAATCATTGTCTGCTCCCTCCAAAGTAAATAAAAATATAATGTATAAGCATTCCAAAGTGATTAAACAAAAAGTTGGTAAAACTCAAATTAAACATGACACCTCTAAATTTAATGATTTGGCCTCTGGTCCTCCTCATAATTTAAAAATTAAATGTGGTTTTGTAGAAGATGTGCTCAAGGATGAGGCTGAGATTATTTCTCAGGTTCAGCTTTATTAACAGAACACATTCTCTAACAATCTCCAAGCAAGAAAAGAGACAGATCAATATCACATCGCTCTTTTATACTCCGGAACATGGAAACTCAAGTCACATGGTGTCTAAGCAAACATACAGTCACATGGTACTTAATCCCAGTCACGCTGTAACCCTTTTGATCTTCCACCATTGTCTCTTAGCCTCCGATGGCCCGGAAGTCCCTCCAGGGCTTCTCTCTGAGACAAAGGCCAAATCTCACACCATCTCGATATCTCCTGCAGACTCAGTCCTTTTGTCCCTCGAGACGTGAAGCACACAATAAACATACAGCAATACATTTGTGGAAAACATGTACCCAACATATGTGCCACATAACCCCCCCAAACGTCTAATATGGGACAAACATAATCAGAGATGCATGACATAAAAACATTACCACATATCAAATATTAATCCACCAGTTGCCTAGGTCTAAACCTCCTGCCGAATCTGCTGTAAGCCGGTCTTGCTGCTTCTGCAGTGTCTTCCTGTACCTGTGGATTAGAACTGTTAGCCAATCTCTGTGGGGGTTCTGGAGAATGCCTTCTCGGAGGTCTGCCGCAACAGGGGGCCCTCGCCAACTGCACTTGTTCATCCGCCAAAACAAAAGCAGGTTTGAGTCTGTTTGTACAAATCAACTCTTTCCTGTCTCCCAAATCTAGCAAAAAATGCTTCTCACCTGTTTCCAGCACTCTGAAAGGTCCATCATAAGGTGGCCACAAATTTGGGCGATGAGCATCATGTCTAACAAAAACAAACTCCGCATTTTTTAAAGCCTTCGGCACAAAAACGCGTGGGAAACTGTGATGAACGGGGCCAGGAAGCATGTTTGATCCTGTGTCGCTCTGCAACAGCTGAACGGGGGGTGGGGGGCAATTTGGCGCAGGATTGTCGGGGAGAAATTCACCGGGTAAACGGAGAGGTTGTGCAAAAACTAACTCAGCTGGGGAGGCGTGCAAATCTTCCTTAGGTGCAGAATGCAACCCCAATAAAACCCATGGAACTTTGTCAACCCAGTTTGTATCCGTAAGCGACGTTCTGAGGGCTGCTTTCAATGACCTATGAAAACGTTTGCATAGATGTGAAACGTTCGCAGATGTGAAAAGGCTCCAAAGGAGCCCTAGTGTGCTTGTGTATTTTGGCTCGCTGACACGCTACGCAAGCTGCTGCCCATTCCTTGACCTGTTTGCGCAACCCCGGCCAAACAAATTTCTCCCCCACCATCTTGATCAATGTGCGCACCCCCTGGTGCACCCCCGGGTGCGCCAGAGAATGGACCCAGTCAAAAACGCAGCAGTGCCACGCAGCTGGCACCACGGGGCGCGGCCGTCCCGTGCGCGTCTATCGCAAACATTAGCGGCTTGTGGTCCACAAACGTGGTGAAACGGCGCCCTTCTAGCCAGAACTGGAAATGGCGGATGGCAAAGTGTAGGGCCAACAGCTCCCTGTCGAACGCGCTGTATTTTCGCTCGCTATCGCGCAAGGTTTTGCTAAAAAACGTGAGTGGCTGCCAGGTCCCTGCAACAAACTGTTTGACGACCGCCCCCACCGCTAAATTGGAAGCGTCTGTGGTGAGCGCCATGCGGGCCATTGGGACCGGGTGTGCCAACAAAACCGCGTTTGCCAGGGCTGATTTGACTTGGGAGAATGCGCGCTACCGCTCCGGAGACCATTCAATTTTATTTGTGGGTTTTTGCTTCTTTAGTGCAGCATACAATGGTTGCATGAGCCGCGCTGTGCTTGGGAGGAAATGGTTGTAAAAATTAACCATTCCCAAAAACTCCTGTAACGCTTTAACAGTTTGAGGTCGAGGAAAATCTGTTATTGCGCATACTTTATCGGGTAGCGGGACCGCTCCTTCTGGCGAAACGCGATGCCCCAAAAAATCAATTTGCACCACCCCAAACTGGCACTTCGCTGGGTTAATTATTAACCCGTGCTCTGCCAGCCTCCGAAAAACCTCTGTGAGGTGGCTTTCGTGTTCGTCTTCGGACATGCTGGTTACCAAAATGTCATCCAAGTAGACGAACACGAAAGGGAGCTCACGTAGAACCGCGTCCATCATACGCTGGAACGTCTGCGCGGCACCTTTGAGTCCAAAAGGCATTCACAAAAACTCAAAAAGCCCGAAAGGAGTTATTACCACTGTTTTGGGTATATCCTGAGCGTGCACTGGGACCTGATGGTAACCACGCACCAAGTCTATTTTAGAAAAAATGCGCGCCCCCGCCAAATGAACCGAAAAATCTTGGATGTGCGGAATCGGGTAGCGGTCATGTGCTGAAGCGTTATTCAACCTGCGGAAATCACCGCAAGGTCGCCACGAAGCATCAGCCTTTGGGACCATGTGCAGCGGTGAAGCCCAGGGGCTTTTAGAACGTCTAATGATGCCAAGTTTTTCCAAGTTGGCAAACTCCTCGCGCGCTATGACCAGTTTAGCTGCGTCCAAGCGCCGAGCTTTTGCAAAAACTGGCAGCCCAGCGGTAGTGATAAAATGTTCCACCCCGTGTTTAGCCACTGTCGCCGAAAATGTTGGGACTGTGAGTGCTGAGAACTGAGTGAGTAGTGCATGGAACTTACCACCCGCAGCTGTGACGTTGGCCTGTGCAGTAGGCGGGACCACCTGGGCTGTGCAGGAAATAGAGTGAAAAGACAGTGCATTAACCAGACGTCTATTAGCAAGATCAACCAATAAACCATGCGAGCACAAAAAATCAGCACCTAACATGTTAAAACTGACTGCTGCTATGACGAAAGTCCACTCGAATGCCCGGCCGTGAAATGACAAGGGCAGAGTATTCTCCCCGAAGGTCTTGATCGTCGAGCCGTTCACCACCGACACCAGGAGTCCACTGGAAGGCGCCAGCCGGTCAGCGTAGGAAGGTGTGATGAAACTCAGCTGGGAGCCTGTGTCCACAAGGAACTGCCTCCCTGAACGCGCTTCCGTCAGGTAGAGCAGCTTGCTCTTTTCACCTAGAGCCGCAGCTGCTACCGACTCCCGGTCTTGGCATTTCCCGAGCACTTGAACTGGCAAGGTGGAATGCATTTAAGATAAGATAAGATAAGATAAGCCTTTATTAGTCCCACAACGGGGAAATTCCAGGATTGCAACAGCACAGGGATAGCAACACTCAGAGCAACAATCAGAAGGCAAGAAAAAAAACAAGCAAGCAAGAGCAGCTAATATACATATGTACATATTACTATAAGATATACGTATACTGTATATACACAAACACACAGACACACAGTGCAGAGCATTGTAGCTGGATGGAATAAATATATGAATATATGAACACACAGTGCAGAGCATTGTAGCTAGATGGAATAAATATATAAACACCCACAGTACGGAGCATTGCAGCTAGGTGGAATAAATATGCAAGTATATAAACACACACAGTGCGGAGCAATGTAGCTAGATGGAATAATATGTAGATATATAAAAACACAGTGCGGAGCATTGTAGCTAGGTGGAATAAATATGCAAGTATATAAACACACACAGTGCGGAGCATTGTAGCTAGATGGAATAAATATGTAAATATATAAACACACACAGTGCAGAGCATTGTTGCTAGATGGGATGAAACAGCATAACCGACTACTTAGTTATCCTACATGGTATGATTATGTGCCCATACATATTCTCACCCTTCATAGCGACCGGTATGTTCCTAGTTGTATGCCGGAGAGGACCATTGTGTAAGTCTATTGCATCTTTTGCATTCAAAAAACTATTAGTTTGTTACATCTTTTTGCTATCTCTGCGAGCAGCCCTGCTTAGGTTGTACAGTCTGACAGCCGTTGGTAGGAAGGACCTACGAAACCTCTCGGTTGTGCACCTGGGATGATGTAGTCTGCTGCTAAATGAGCTCCACAGTGCATCCAGTATGTCCTGCATAGGGTGGAACTCGGACTCCAGCAGAGATGACAGTTTAGCCACCGTCCTTCTCTCTCCTATCTCCTCCATCGGATCAAGGCGCTGCCCCAGGACAGAGCTAGCTTTCTTAATCAGTTTGTTCAGTCTCTTCCTATCGGCTGCAGTAATGCCACTGCCCCAGCAGACCACTCCAAAAGTGATGGCTGATGCCACCACCGTGTCATAGAATGACTTCAGCAGCGCCCCTTGTACACCAAAAGACCTGAGTCTCCTCAGCAGGAACAGCCTGCGCTGTCCCTTCTTGTAGAGTGCGTCAGTATTGTGTGACCAGTCTAGTTTATTGTTCAGATGAACACCCAGGTACTTATAGGATGTCACCATCTCGATGTCTGTTCCCTGTATATTTACTGGTGCTGTGAGGGGCTGCCCATGCCTGCGGCAGTCCAAAACTAGCTCCTTAGTTTTCCTCGCGCTGATCTGGAGGCAGTTCCGATGGCACCAGTCCACGAAGTCCTGGATAAGCCCTCTGTACTCAGCTTCATCTCCGTTGGAGATGAGACCAATGATCGCAGAGTCATCAGAGAACTTCTGTAGATGGCAGTGTGTTGTGTTGTGTGAGAAGTCCGCAGTATAAAGAGTGAACAGGAAGGGAGCCAGCACCGTTCCCTGGGGGGGCCCCGTGCTACTGATGATCGTGTCGGAAACACAGTCCCGGGTTCTCACAAACTGAGGCCGGTTCGTGAGGTAGTCCAGGATCCATGATGACAGGTGCTGGTCCACCCCTGCGCGCAGCAGCTTGTCCTTCAGGATCATCGGTTGGATGGTGTTGAAAGCACTGGAGAAGTCAAAGAACATGATCCTCACCATATTCCCGGGCTTCTCCAGGTGGGACAGAGAACGGTGAAGGAGGAAGATCACCGCATCCTCCACCCCAATGCCATGCTGGTAGGCGAACTGGAGTGGATCCATCGCTGGTTCCACCAGGGGGCGGAGATGAGCAAGGAGCAGTCTCTCCAGGGTCTTCATCAAGTGGGACGTCAAGGCCACCGGTCTGTAGCTGTTCAGGTCTTTGGGGTGGGAAGTTTTTGGTACAGGTACCACACAAGATGTTTTCCACAGCTGTGGTACCCTCCCCAGTTTCAGGCTCATGTTGAAGATATACGTCACAATCCCACCCACAATCCCACAATCCCACAATTTGCGTGCCCTCTCGGCGAAACGGCGATGATAAAAACAGAGGACGTTGCCCGCTCCGCGTTTCCTGGCCTCCGCCGCTGCTGTTGTCAGCGAGTCTGGTGCTGCAGCCTCTGGCCCCCTGCCATCTCCGGGTGTTGCGCTCAGCTTCGCTGCTGCGGTCATGGTCGTGTGTCGCCTATGGGCGTCGACAAGTCGCTGCGCCTCCTGGCCCAGCTCGTGGTAATCTTGGTGGGCCAGCAGCTGTGAACTGGCCAGGGTAACTCTCACCGCTGGCGGTAGTGTCCTGAGGAAAAGATGGGCGAAGATAAAGCCATTATCTTCGGCGTCCCTCAAGCTCAGCATCTTCGCCATCAGGTCTGCAGGTCTGTCGACCTCGCCCTAAATCAACGCCAGGAGCTTCTCTGCTCACTCTCCCAGCGAGGGGGTGAAAGCACGGATGAGAGCAGCTTTCAATGCACCATACTTGTCGTCGTTTGGCGGGTGGTTAATCAGGCTCTCCACCAGCTGGGCTGTGTGGCTGTCCAGCTTTGCAACCACATGGTAGAATTTCGTGGCGTCCGCCGAAATTCTCTGAAGATGGAACTGTGCCTCGACTGTGTTAAACCAGGAGCGCGGGCTATGCTGCCAGAAATCAGGTAGCTGGACTGTGGTAGCTGCATTAGCCTGGCTGCCTCCTGATGAGTCCGGTGTAGAAGAGTTGTCACCGGCCATAATTCGTCTTAGGGTCACCAGTGTAGAGGATGTGCTCAAGGATGAGGCTGAGTTTATTTCTCAGGTTCAGCTTTATTAACAGAACACATTCTCTAACAATCTCCAAGCAAGAAAAGAGACAGATCAATATCACATTGCTCTTTTATACTCCGGAACATGGAAACTCAAGTCACATGGTGTCTAAGCAAACATACAGTCACATGGTACTTAATCCCAGTCACGCTGTAACCCTTTTGATCTTCCATCATTGTCTCTTAGCCTCCGATGGCCCGGAAGTCCCTCCAGGGCTTCTCTCTGAGACAAAGGCCAAATCTCACACCTTCTCGATATCTCCTGCAGACTCAGTCCTTTTGTCCCTTGAGACGTGAAGCACACAATAAACATACAGCAATACATTTGTGGAAAATATGTACCCAACATATGTGCCACAGTTTGTTATATATTAGGTCTCTAACTCCCAAGTCTCTGCTAGTCCATGATCTGTTAATTGATCATCAGATTGATTTAATATCCCTTACAGAGACTTGGTTAGGGCAAGAGGATTATGTTGGTTTGAATTAATCAACTCCCTCTGGTTATTTAAACGGTCAAAATCCCAGAAGTTCTGGTCATGGAGGAGGAGTAGCTACAATTTACCATTCCAAATTACTAGTTAATGTAAAGCAAAAAACACGTTATAATTCCTTTGAGGGCCTGGTCCTCAGTATTGGGAATTTTAGCAATTTTAGGCTAAACCCAGTTTTATTTACGATAGTTTATCGTCCTCCCTCGGCCTACTCAGAGTTTTTTATCCATCCATCCATCCATCTTCTACCGCTTTTCCGGAGGTCCGGGTCGCGGAGGCAGCAGTTCAAGCAGAGAAGCCCAGACTTCCCTCTCCCCAGCCACCTGCTCCAGCTCTTCAGAGGGGATACCAAGGCGTTCCCAGACCAGCTGGGAGACATAGTCTCTCCACCGAGTCCTGGGTCTGCCCCGGGGTCTCCTCCCAGTGGGACGTGCCTGAAACACCTCAAGTGGGAGGCGTCCAGGAGGCATCCTAATCAGATGCCCATACCACCTCAACTGACTCCTTTCAATGTGGAGGAGCAGCGGTTCTACTCTGAGCCTCTCCCGGATGACTGAGCTCCTCACCCTATCTCTGAGGGTGAGTCCAGCAATCCTACGGAGAAAGCTCATTTCAGCCGCTTGTATCCGCGATCTCGTTCTTTCGGTCATTACCCAAAGCTCGTGACCATAGGTGAGAGTAGGAACGTAGATTGACTGGTAAATCGACAGCTTTGCCTTAGAACTAAGCTCCCTCTTCACCACAACAGACCGGTACAACGTTCGCATCACTGCAGATGCTGCTCCAATCCGTCTGTCGATCTCTCGCTCCATTCTCCCCTCACTCGTGAACAATACCCCAAGATACTTAAACTCCTCCACTTGGGGCAGGAGCCTGTCCCCAACCCGGAGAGGACAATCCACCTTTTTCCGGCTGAGGACCATGGACTCGGACTTGGAGGTGCTGATTCTCATCCCAGCCGCTTCACACTCAGTGGCAAACCATCCCAGCAAGAGCTGTAGGTCATTGCTGGATGAAGCCAACAGGACAACATCATCTGCAAACAACAGAGATGAGATCCTGTGGTCATCAAGCATGACACCCTCCATTCCCTGGCTGCGCCTAGAAATCCGGTCCATAAAAATTATGAACAGGATCGGTGACAAAGGGCAGCCCTGGCGGAGTCCAACTCTCACTGGGAATGACTCCGACCGAGTGTTGGCAATACGAACCAAACTCTCACAACGGTCGTACAGAGACCGAACAGCTCGTAACAAGAAGCCCGATATCCCATACTCCCGAAGCACCCCCCACAAAAATCCACGAGGGACGCGGTCAAATGCCTTCTCCAAGTCCACAAAACACATGTAAACTGGTTGGGCAAACTCCCACGAACCCTCAAGAATTCTCGAGAGGGTAAAGAGCTGGTCCGATGTGCCACGGCCAGGATGAAACCACATTGCTCCTCCTGAATCCGAGGTTCGACCAATCCGAGTTTTTTATCCAAATCTGAAAAATTCTTAGCTGATTTAGTGCTGAAATCAGATAGAATAATTATAGTAGGGGACTTGCCTCTCACCCAAAGATGCTGGGATAGGCTCCAGCCCCCCGCCCCACCCCCCCCACCCCGCGACCCGAAAAGGATTAAGTGGAAGAAGATGGATGGATGCATGCATGCATGCATGCATGGGTGGATGGACTTTAATATACATGTAGATGTAGATGGCGATTGCCTTAATATGGCAACTAATTCAATATTAGACTCGATGTGGGGTGTCTGGGGAGGGATAGTACCTCTGTAGGGGGGGCTTGCCATGTCCTTTTTAGGACAGCTCATTCTACATTGGTTCCCATCTGGCACCCAACTCTCACCTGTGGCTCCTCGAAGCTGTAGCATGCGCAGCAGCCACACCCCGGTAAACTGCTTTGGCAGGCAGGCTGAACCATTCATTCATTCATTCATTCATTCATCTTCTTCCGCTTTATCCTTTTCGGGTCGCGGGGGGGCTGGAACCTATCCCAGCATCTTTGGGCGAGAGGCAGGGTACACCCTGGACAGATCGCCAGTCCATCGCAGGGCCAACACAGAGAGATAGACAACCGTTCACTCTCACAGTCATACCTAAGGACAATTTAGAATCCCCAGTTTTTGATACCAATTAACCTAACTTGCATGTTTTTGGCATGTGGGAGGAAACCGGAGAAATCCCAGAGTAAACCCACGCAGACACGGTGAGAACATGCAAACTCCTCACAGATCACTGTTGGTCGGGGGCTGAGATCGAACCCAGGATCTCCTGGCCGAGGGTGAGTTGCTGTGCTGCCGCAGTGCTAACCACTCCGCCACCGCGCTGTCCAATTCAATTCAATTTAATTCAACTTTATTTATATAGCACCATTTCACAACAACAGTAATCTCATAGCACTTTCAACTGTAGGGGAAACCCCCACAGTTGCAGAAAACCCCCAGCAATCAGACGATCCCCTGTGAGCAAGCACTTGGCGATGGTGGAGAGGAAAAACTCCCTTTTAACAGGAAGAAACCTCCAGCAGAAAGAGGCTCAGGGAGGGGCAGTCATCTGCTGTGACTAGCTGGGGGGTGAGGGGATAGAGAAGATGAAAAGAACAGACATGTAGAGAGCAAACAGCATGATGGGGACTTAATCTATGGGAGAGAACAAACAGATGTTAATGACCAGCAAAAAAAAAAAAAAAAATCATTGAGAGTAAAGAAAGGAGTGAAGCCCAGTGCATTATTGGAGGTCCCCCGGCTGTCTAAACCTACTAGCAGCATAACTAAGGGAGGGTTCAGAGACACATGATCCCTCCCTAATTGTAGGCTATATCAAAAAGGAAGGTTTTTAACCCTATTCTTAAAAACAGAGATCGAGTCTGACTCCGGAATCCAGATTGGCAGCTGGTTCCACAGCAGAGGAGCTTGATAACTCAAGGCCCTGCCTCCCATGGTACTTTTGGAGATTCTAGGTATTACAAGTAATCAGCATTTTGGGAGCTTAGTGCTCTGTTAGGATAATACGGTAGTAACATATCTTTTAAATAAAAAGGGGCCTGATTATTTAGAGCTTTGTAAGTAAGAAGAAGGATTTTAAACTCAATTCTAAACTCTATGGGAAGCCAATGAAGGGAGGCCAGAACTGGAGTGATATGATCTCTCTTTCTAGTACCTTTTAAAACTCTTGCTGCAGCATTTTGGGTCAACTGAAGACTTTTTAAAGATGTTTTGGGACAACCTGATAATAAAGAGTTACAAAAATCTAATCTCGAGCTAACAAAAGCGTAGATCAGTTTCTCAGCATCACTCTGAGACAAGATGCTCCTAATCTTAGCAATATTACGCAAATGATAGAAGGCAGTCTTAGAAACAAATTTAATATGTGAATTGAAAGACATATCTTGATCAAAAATAACTCCAAGGTTCCTCAGAGCTATTAAAAGAAAGATTAACTACATCCAAACTAAGAGTTTGATTTAGAAAGGTATTTCAATGGTTTTTTGGACCAACAAAAATGACTTCAGTCTTATCTGAATTTATTAGCAGGAAATTGCAAGTCATCCAAACTTTGATTTCCTTAAGACATGCTTCCAACTTGGCTAATTGATTACTATCATCGGGCTTCATTGACAGGTATAATTGTGTGTCATCTGCATAACAATGAGAATGTATACAGTGCTTTCTAATAATGGTGCCTAAGGGAAGCATATATAAACTAAAAATAGTAGGGCCTAGCACAGATCCCTGTGGAACTCCATGACTGAGCTTTGAGTTGAAAGAAAACTCCTTATTGACATGAACAGACTGGAACCTATCAGATAAATAAGATCTAAACCACTGCAACAAAGTTTCATTAAATCTAACATACTGTTCTAATCTATCAAGTACAATATTAGGATCGATAGTATCAAAAGCTGCACTCAGGTCTAAAAGGACAAGAACAGAAACAAGTCCATTATCAGATGCGATAAGGAGGTCATTAGTGACCTTCACTCAGGCTATTTCAGTGCTATGATGGATTCTAAACCCAGATGTAAACCATTTCCCTGCAGGTGGTCAAATATTTGCGTAGCAACAACTCTTTCTAAGATTTCTGAAATGAAAGGGAGATTAGAGATTGGTCTATAGTTAGCTAAAACTCCTGGATCCAGCATTGGCTTTTTGAGTAAGGGTTTATTTACAGCCATTTTAAAAGCCTGCGGTAGATAGCCTAAAGTTAATGAAGAATTGATTATTTGAAGACTAAAGCTACCAATAAGTGGGAAGACTTCTTTAAATAACCTGGTAGGAATAGGGTCTTAAAGACAAGTTGAAGGCTTGGATGAGGAAATTATTTTGTCTAACTCTAAAAGGTCAATTGGAGTAAACTCATCCAAACAGATATCAATTGAAGGAGTTGTAGTAGTTACTGTATTTAAGTTAATGGTGGGAAGAGTCTGATTGATTTTATCTCTGATAGATAAAATTTTATTATTGAAAAAGTTCATAAAGTCCTGACTAGTAAGCTCTAAGGGAATGCCATGAATGACCTGACTCTTTGTCATCCTGGCTACAGTGCTGAAAAGAAACCTGGGATTATTTTTGTTCTCTTCTATTAATGCAGAATAATAACTCATTCTAGCTTTTCTAAGAGATTTTTTATAAATTAAAAAATGATTTCTCCAATCTTAAAAGATTTCATCTAAATTAGTGGAGCGCCATTTTCTTTCTAATTGACAAGTCTTCTGTTTCAAGCTACGAGTTTCTGTGTTGAACCAAGGGGTTAGAAATCGCTGATTAGACTTTTTCTTTTTTAAAGGGGCCACCAAGTCTAGAGTCTGATGCAGAGAAGCTGTAACACTATCTACCATGCTATCAATTACAGAAGGACCAAGCTGTCTATAGCTTATTTCCGTTGTGTTGACACATGGCATAGAGGAAACAATTTGCATCTGAGAGGCATCTACTGTAGTAATATTTTTCTTTAGGAGCCAAATAGTCAGAAATAGTAAAATCAAAGGTTAACAGACAATGGTCTGACAGTACAGGGTACCCATGCACACACCCTAATCATCCACACCAACAGTCTCTTTCATGTTTAGGCTTGGCACTATTTCTGCCCCTGATGTGTTGGGAGAGATTGCCGGATCATTGTCAGGATCTATGCTGTCACTTTTCCCCGTAGTGTATGTTGCCTCTCTCAAGCTTTGAAGCCCTGCCTTCCCCTTACAATACTGCTTCATGCTGAGTGGTGTGCTTATCTGTCGCCGGTTGGTGCCTGGATATAACTTGGACTGTGGGAATGCTCCGTTCATTGTGAGTACTGACTGTTTTTGCCATGTCGTCTAGTTCTGCCTGGAGGCTTCTTTTCTGGGCACTTCACTGTCCACCCCTTCCCGCCCGCAGTTCCCTCTGCTTTGGATCACTCTCTCCATAGGCTGATCACCTGTAGAGTAGAGCGTCCTTGTAGCTCTCCTTGTATATCCAGCATTATTCAATAGCTGTTTGCATCATTTATTGTCTTCCAGTATATTCTCCTGTTATTTTTGGAACTGTTCATTCATCAATTATGAATAAATGCACAACTATCACCAGCACGTGGGTTTAACTCCTTTCCTCCATGCGCTGTGTAATAGCGCATTGGGAATTCATAACAGTAGCACTATCTACCATGCTATCAATAACAGAAGGAGCAAGCTCTCTATAGCTTATTTCCGTTGTGTTGACACATGGCATAGAGGAAGCAATCTGCATAAATTTGGTAACAACATTATCAGAGAGGCATCTACTGTAGCAATATTTTTTTCTTGTGGAGCCAAATAGTCAGAAATAGTAAAATCAAAGGTTAACAGACAATGGTCTGACAGTATAGGGTTATGAGGAGACACTCCCGGACTGGGTCCCAGACTGGGCTAGAACGTCAAGCCCAGTTCATGACAGCCCCCCTCCCCCAGGGGTGGATACCACACACCCTAGAAAAAATGAGAAAAGGAAAAACAAAGCACCCCCCCCCCCCCCCCCGGGGAACTAGTCAAACCAACAGGGTGGGCAGTGGGTGAAACCAGTCGGAGGGAACTAAACAAACAACATAAGAACCAAAATACAAGGAAAATAATGTGAAACTCCCCCCCACACACACACACTTAAACCTAGGACACTACCCCCCAAACCAGGAGTCCAACAGTTCGGGGGGCAGACCAGCATCCTAGGCCCAAGGAACAGCGGAAGGAGGCCTATCGGGTGGCCTGTCAAAGTCCACAATTAGTCGGACCACCCGGGAGAGTGGACCAGGCGGCTGACCAGGGAACGTGGGCCACCTAGCCCCACCACACAGTTCTTTGGGAGGACGACCAGGGTCCTTCAGCCACCAGCGCAGGAGCGGCAGTCCAGGAGGTGGCCTCCCCATGAGTAGAACCAACTTGGAAAGAGGAAGCCAGAGAAGGGGAGTCCCGGTGTCCAAAAACGGCAGTGACAAGAGCCCCCCAGTCCCCTGTGGCCCTGCGCTGGGGAAAAGTGGCACCTGCGGTGGTACCGGACTGGGGCCTCATTACACCCTTGGTGGGCTCCAGCTAGATCCGTGCAGCACCCACGGTGGAATCCGGTTGGAGCCGTGCTGCACCCGCGGTGGAATCCGGCTGGACCCCTGCTGCACTCACGATGACAGTGGCTGGAACCCCCGGTGACAGACGTCTATCCTCGGTGGCCTCCAGCAGAGCTGACTCCTCTCTGGTGACCCTGGGGATAAGCTCAGGAGAAGCTAAACAGGGAGAGGGGTTAGAGTCGCCAGCGGCGGCAGAGCTCGGTGAGGCAAGCTCAGGTGGCTGCACCTGGCTTTCCTCACCACAGTCCAGACAGGGATGCTCAGAAACAGGAAGGAGAAGAGAACACGAGCACACTTGCCTGAGGCTGAGCTCCACCGTCGTCCAGGACTCCGTCGATCCAGGATGTGGAGGTCCAGTCCATTCAGGAGGTATTACACCCACATCAGCCTCCACCGTGAAGGCTGGACCCCTGTTGTTGTTGTCCAAGGGGACCGCTGGCTGTGAAGGATCCCCTCCGGTGACCCTACACTCCAGCTCCACTGCTGTCCAGGACTACCGACGATGCCGATGATGATGTCTTGGGCCCAGTCGGCTGGAGGTATGGTCCACAGGGTGACTCTGCTGCAGCAGCCCCCACAGCAGGCGTGATGGTGGTTGCAGTCTCTATGCCCCATGCACCATCTTCCACACAAACATCTCATCCGGTGTGGCACCCGGTATTGCCTCACCGCCAATCCTGGAACTGGATCCTCCAGGTCCTCAGGTTCCTCCCCCCTCTAGTGACTTGGTTCTGGGGCCGGTGAACTCGTAGGAGCAAACAGAGAGGATTTGGAGAGGTCAGGTGAAGAGTTAGAACATGCCACTGGAGCAAAGTACTCAGGGGACTGCAAACCCTGAGCCTCCTGGCCAGGGGACATGCAAAATTGTTCATCAAAAGTAAAAATTAAATGAGGAAGAACTTGCCTGTTTTCCTGGCTCTTGACATCCCCAGCGGCATCCAGGGCGTCTCCTTTCCTCTTTACTTCCAACCCAGGCCCGAACTCCTCGGTAGGTGGCAGAAGAGCCTCCCAAACGGGCACAGGGGAAGAGGGAAACACTGCTTCCTCCACTTTGGCTGATGTAAAGGTTGAGGGAGAAGTAGCTGCAGGAGGGACAAATGGCCTGACTGAGTTTCTCTGCTCCTCCAAGGGATGGTCAGTGTCGGCCAGCATAGGGCGTCTTAGTCCCTCCCTCTCATGGCATTCCTCCTCTATCTGATAGTCAATCTGAGCTAGCAAAGCCAGTCTTTCCTCCTCCATCATAACAAACATAGATTGGGTGGACCCCGGTCCGGAGGAAGAAGCAGTTTCGGTCAGCGAAATGCGTCTCCCATCCTCCTTCTCGTGGTGCTCCTCCTCCATCTGGAGGTCCATCTGAGCTAGCAAAGTCAGTCTCTCCTCCTCCGTCACAACATAAGTGGATTGAACGAACCCAGGCTCGAAGGATGAAGCACGAGCGGGACAACCTCGGGAAGAGGGTGGCCTCCTCCGCCGCGAGCGCTTCTTCCGATGTGGTGATGGCTCTGGCATCGGGGAGTCCCACTCCGACTCCGTGTCTTGCTGGGGGAAGATGACAGAGAGGATGTCGTCCACCCTCAGAATTAGCCTGATGTCGGGATGACGCCACATAATGTCTTCAGCGGTGATCCGCACCAGCTGAACATCCTCTGGAGACTGCAGCCACTGAGAAGAAAAGAGAGCCTGTTCCAAGAGATCCTTCACTCTCAGCTCCTGGTCAATCCAGAACACCATAGCGTAGCTCTGAGGGAAAAAAAGAAAAAGGCAAAAAAGAAAAAAAACACGTGACTACTCTGCTGGGTTGTCTTTTTCTGGCCGGATCATTCTGTTATGAATTCCCCGTGCACTATTACGCAGTGCGTGGAGGAAAGGAGTTAAACCCACATGCTGGAGATAGTTGTGCATTTATTTACAATTGATGAAAGAACAGTTCCAAAAAATAACAGGAGAATATACTGGAAGACTGGGGGAGGAATGGTGAAGCTTGAGAGAGGCAACATATACTGTGGGAAGAAGCAACAGCGTAGATCCTGACAATGATCCAGCAATCTCTCCCAACAGATCAGGGGCATAAATAGTGCCAAGCCGAATCATGAAAGAGATTGCTGGTGTGGATGATTAGGGTGTGTGCGTGGGCGAACACCAATAAGGACAGATCTGGCTCCACTGAAAGAGGAGGGGGGCGTGGCTGTGCTGTCAAAGAGCCAGTGGACCAAAAAGGCTGTAAGGGAGCGCCTGATGAAAATTTGACAGCAAAACATAGCAAAAGGCCAAATAGCCACAGCGTCCCAGAACTGGGCTAGAAAATCAAGCCCAGTTCATAACAATTACAGCTTCTCTGCATCAGACTCTAGACATGTTGGCCCTTGTAAAAAAGAAAAAGTCTTATCAGAGATTTTTTACTTCTTGGTTCAACACAGAAACTCAGAGCTTAAAACAGAAGACTCGTCAATTAGAAAGAAAATGGCACTCCACTAAATTAGATGAAATCTTTTTAGCTTGGAGAAATCATCTTTAAATTTATAAAAACATCTCTGAGAAAAGCTAGAACAAGTTATTTTTCCGCATTAATAAAAGAGAACAAGAATAATCCCAGGTTTCTTTTCAGCACTGTAGCCAGGCTGACAAAGAGTCAGGTCATTCATGGCATACTCTTAGAGCTTACTAGTCAGGACTTCATGATTTTTTCAAAAATAAAATATCATCTCATCATCATCATAACAGTCTGTCGTGGGCGACAATGACTGTTTCATTTAGGTCTGATCAGATTCCTCCACACAGCTCTGTCCTCAGCCTTCCGCTGCCAGGAACTCCTGTCTATGTCCAACTTCTTCAAGTTTCTTTTTACAGTGTCTTTAACCCCTTGCACTCCAGTCAATTTCCCTAAAAACGCCAAAAAATAACGTGCCCAAAGTAAATCGAAAGCTGTTCTTCAACCCTTTGCAGCATCTTCATGGGGTTGGTCTCATTTAAAAGAAAATACTTTGAATTTTTCGGCAAAACAGTCATAATCTCTCTAAGTGCTCCGGCCATTGAGTTACAGTCATCTAAACATACTGAACTTGAAAAAAATAAATTTGGCCTGGGTGTTTTTTTGGATACAAATGCTTGCAAAAAACACACAGCTTCAGATTCGGGCTGGAAAATGCAACAGAAATGTAGAACCAAGTGTTAACCAGCTGAGGTCCAAATTTTGTAACAATACCACAAAAAATGAATATATTACACAGCTTTTTCCTCAGGTAGTTCCCAGGCGTTTTTGAACTGTGCCAAATTGTGCCAAATGGCAGAGTTTGGAAAAACGTCTGTAACTTTTGAATGATTCAATATAGAAGCTTCATCTTGGGCTCTAATGAAAGGTGACACTCAGGGCTGTGTGTGTGTGTGTGTGTGGGGGGGTATTCCCACCCCCTCGCTATAGAGGACGGACATCGGCCATCGCTACATGACGGAATAGACTCATGTGGCGATGTGGCAACCGCGGCGCAGTCACCGCGGCTTCCCCCCCCTCGCTACAGAAGAGTAGCGGGGGGGTGGGGGCGTTTACGGTCCGGACGCGGCGAACGAACCGTGTACAGCAGCGCACGCACTTCGGACTTCGTGTGCCGCGCAGTCGTAATTTACCGATCGGTCAAAAGTCATTTTTTGATTACAATTTTCAGGGATAAAGAATAATTTAGCTTATAACACTTACCTCTTCACAGCAGCATTGTCCTGGCGAACTTCTCTTCCTCATTGTCAGACGAACGCGACTCTGGTCCGCTCGTGGTTCCCGGTCAAACGATAATTCCATTATTGCGGTTTTGGCGAATGATTTATGACCTTTGTCGTCGGCCTCCGTCGGGCTATGATGACCATGGAAGAGAATCCTAAACGTCTATTCTGCTGGAATGAGTGCAGGTCGCACTTGTGGGTGGTCTCCGTGCTGCTGGGTCTGTAGCAGGTTCTTCCTGTGGGTCCTTTTTTTGATCTGCTGCAGCAGTCAGTCTCTCTTCACCCAGCCCGAACTTCTGTGCTTCAATTGGCTGGCTGCATTCACAGCGTTGGTAGGCGGGTCCTTCTTGCTAGGTTTTCAGTCATTGGTTCTTCAAGCTTTCAGAAACCCAATTCAAGGTTCTTATTAGTCGAATGAGAGGTCAATCATATCTGATCTGTTCGCGGCTGTGTCTGTAGTGGAAGAACTTTTTTTTTTTTTTCAGTGTGCGCTTGGAGGCAGCGCCCTCGTGCGTCCTAGAGCGCACGAGAGCACACAAGAGCGCACGACAGCACCCTTGTGCGCTCTGGGACGCAGCGACTTGCCCACCCGCGGTACAACGGAGTGCAAGAAGTTAAATCTGAGCTTTGGTCTACCCTGATTGTGTTTGCCCTCGCATAACTGTGAGTAGAGTAACTGCCGAGGGAGACGCTGGTGGTCAATCCTGTCAACATGTCCGAGCCATCTCAGATTCATCTGTATTAGCATGTCCTCCATTGATGGTAGAAAGCTCGTTTCAACACTTCTATGTTGGTTAGCTTGTCTTTCCATGAGATGTTCATTATGGCTCGAAGGTGTCTCATCATGTAAGCGTGGAGTTTCTTCACCTGCACTCTGTAGACAGTCCAAGTTTCAGCACTGTACAATAGAGTAGCCAGTACTGTCGCTCTGTACACTTTGCATTTCACACGGATAGACACATGTCGATTGTTCCACAGTCTCTCCCTCAAGTTTCCAAACACAGTGCTCGCTCTTCCCATTCTGAGACATAGTTCTTCCTCCAGCCTAGCATTCTCTGAAACAGTACTCCCTAGGTACTTGAAAGTCTTGCACTTGACAAGTGGCTCTGTACCAATGCTGATCTCTTCTGGTAGTGATGTTGATAACTGGAACTTTGGTGGTTGATAAAGGCACTCTGTTTTCTTGATGTTGATTTGGAGGCTGAATTGGCTAGCCGCTCTTGCAAATTTCTCCACTAAAGATTGCATATCTTCCACACTGTGTGCAAATAGAACACTGTCGTCAGCAAAGAGCATTTCTCTTGCTACCATTATCGATGTCTTACTCTTGGCTTTAAACTGTGCCACATTGAACAAGTCTGCTTCTTTCCTTGTTTGAATGTACTGTATACTCCTTCTGAAGTGTCTTTGAAGGCCACCTCAAGCATGGCTGCCATATATAGCAAGAAAAGTGTAGGCGCCACCACACACCCTTGTTTCACTCCATTGCTTACTGAAAAGTTTTTAGATACTGAACCACTCATTGCCACGTTTGCATGCATACCTATATAGAGCGCACCAATCCGACTGACAAACTTCTCTGTACAGCCATATTTCTTGAGTACCTGCCAAAGTCCTTGTCGCGAAACAGTATCGAAGGCTTTACTGAAGTCTATGAAGACTACATAAAGCGGCAGGTTCTGTTCGATACACTTTTCTTGAACCTGTTTCAAGCAGAAAATCATGTCCATTGTGCTTCTTCCACTTCTAAAGCCGCACTGAGTTTCCGGTAGTTCATTCTGCGAGATGTGTTCATTGAGTCTGTTCAGTAATACACGTGAGAGAATCTTATCATCAGTGGCTAGCAGTGATACAGCTCGGTAATTTCCACAATATTTCCTGTCACCTTTCTTGAACAAAGGCACAATACTTGCATCCTTCCAGTCTTGAGGTACTTTCTGGGCATCCCAAACTGTATCTCTTGGATGAGCTTGTGCAGGCAGTTGGTAAGCTGAACACCGCCAAATTTCCACACTTCTGCTGGAATTCCATCCCTTCATGGAGCTTTACCATCCTGTGTTGTCCTGATAGCTGCCATTAGTTCTTCAAAATTTGGTGGTTCATCCAGACTTGATATAGCTGGTCGCTACACTAGAGCTTCTTTAGCCTCTTCAGTGAGATCTCCCGGGTTGTTTAATAGTTGGTCAAAGAGGTCTGCAAATCTGTCCAGGATCTTGTCTTTCTCCTGCAAAACCATTTCACCATCCATAGCCTTTAGTTAGATCAATCCTCTTCTTTTAGGGCTGTAGATTTCTCTCAAACCTGTAAAGAATGTTTTCATGTCCTTCCTGTCTGCTGCAGTTTGAAGTTCCTATGCTCTTTCATCCCACCAGTTGGACCTTCATCTCTCTGGTGTACTTCTGTAGCTCACTCTGAGCCTTTAAGTATTTCTTCTTCTTCAGCCTTGTGTTACACTGTAGATTTTCCTGCTTAGCTGTATTCCTCGCTTATAGCAGTTTCTTCAGGTGTCCATCACGCTCGTCAAACCAATCTTGATGCTTCCTCTCAGGGTAGCCTAATACATCACTCACAGTCTGATACACCATATCCTTCAGTGTTGCCCATTTCTCGTCTATGTCATTCTCTGAGTTGTTGTTGTCTGTCTTTCAAGTTTTCATCCATTTCCTGTGTAAGATCTTCCTGCTTCCATGGTGGCTTCGCACCCGTCCTGCAGTGCTGTTTTCATCTCCAAATCCTTAATCTAGATCTCAGCATAGCATGATCAGTACCACAGTCCGCGCATCTCACTGCTCTGGTGTTCAGTACATCCCTTATGTCTCTCTGCCTGACTATGATGTAGTCTAATAAGTGCCAGTGCTTGGATCTTGGGTGCATCCATGTCTTTTGTCTGTGTCCTTTGCTTAAATAGAGTGTTGGTTATCACAAGGTTGTACTCTGAACATAGTACAAGTAGAAGTCCTCCATTTGCATTGCACTTGCCTACTCCATGGGGCTTGCTGTGGTAATTCCTTGTGGTAATGGATGGAAACTGGGTACCGTGAGGCCCCAGGCTAAAATGCAGGGACTCGGAGGAGGTTTGGCCCCCAGACTTGTGGTACTCACGGCCCACCAGCGTGTGGACATGCCCTGATACCCATGAACCAAATCCCCAACTATGGGTTAAATAGTATATGGACTACATAGTCCGTTAGGAAAGTCCCCAACAGCAAGTAATCTACTACTTCGGTGGATGAGGGCAGTGCCTGGCGGGCAGGTGCTAGAGAGGCGGGCCTTGATAAACAAAGCACCCGGCAGCCCGTTGCAGCCAACTTCATGAAAATCGCACGTTTCCGCCTGCCGAACTGCGTTGGACATGCTGATGGCCAAGAGCGTGTGTGTGTGGCTCTCGTGCAGCCACGACCACCCTAAACAAATTTACAAGCAATTGCCCTTCGTCTTCAACTCAGACGATCCCTTCAAGCCCAGTGGCGATGGAACTGTGAGTAACGGGGGCAGGTTTGGTATGACTGGAAGCGTCTAGCTTGCAGCCACACATTGGCGGTGGATCTAAGATGATCGCCTTCCAATGAACTCTGCGGTGACATTGGATTTCGGTAGCTGGATCCACGACTGGGCTGGCCTATTTTTGCCTACTCCATGACTGCCTAGCACTCCTTTCCACTTCTCAGTGCCCAAACCAACTCTGACATTAAAATCTCCAATGAGTATCAGCCTGTCATCAGTCAGTACACGCCTGATAGTCTTACGTAAATCACTGTAGAACTCTTCCTTCACCTCCTCTGTGTTGGTCATTGTTGGGGCCTATACACTGATGAGTGTGGTATACATCTTCCGCTGTAATGGGAGTCTCATAGTCATTATCCTGTTGTTGATTGGCACCGGTTCCTCATCAAGCATTGCTGCTATCTCCTTTCTAACTGCAAAGCCCACTCCTGCTTCTCTCCTTTCTTGAGTTGATCTCCAACTCCAAAAGAAGATGTACCCATGGTCTTCAAAGCTATCATATCCAGGCAATCTTGTTTCACTAAGTGCAGCTATGTCTACATTGTATCTGTTCATTTCCAGGGCTACAAGCGTGGTCTGTCTTTCTGGGTGCTGTGATGTTGTTCTATCCAACAGAATGCGTACATTCCATTCTGCTACACACAAGGCTGTTGTTTTCCTCTTCTTTTGTCTTCCTGCTCCTAGCTTACTTTTTGCTGCCTATCGGAGTGTGAACAGATCAGACCAGAAAATTTCATCTATCAGAGATAAAATCAGTCAGATTCTCCCCACCATTAACTTAAATACAGTAACTACTACAACTCCTTTGATTGATATCTGCTTGTATGAGTTTACTCCAATTGGCCTTTTGGAGTTGGATAGAATAGTTTCCTCATCCAAGCCTTCAACTTGTCTTTTAGACCCTATTCCTATCAGGTTATTTAAAGAAGCTTTCCCATTTACTGGTAGCTCTTTTCTTTAAATAATCAATTCTTCATTAATGTTAGGCCATGTACCAAAGGCTTGAAAAACTGCTGTGATTAAATCATTACTCAAAAAGCCAACGGTGGATCCAGGAGTTTTAGCTAACTATAGACCAATCTCTAATCTCCCTTTCATTTCAAAAATCTTAGAAAGAGTCATTGCTACACAATTATTTGACCACTTGCAGGGAAATGGTTTATTTGAAGAGTTTCAATCTGGGTTTAGAATCCATCATAGTACTGAAACAGCCTTAGTGAAGGTCACTAATGACCTCCTTATCACATCTGATAATGGACTTGTTTCTGTAATTGTTCTTTTAGACCTTAGTGCAGCTTTTGATACTATCGATCATAATATTCTACTTGATAGATTAGAACACTATGTTGGAATTAATGGAACTTTATTGCAGTGGTTTAGAGCTTATTTTTTGATAGGTTTCAGTTTGTTCATGTCAGTAATGAGTTTTCTTCCAGCTCAAAGCTCAGTCATGGAGTTCCACAGGGAATTGTGCTAGGCCCTATTCTTTTTAGTTACCTCCACCAAAGGGGGAGGTTATGTGATCATCGGCGTTGGTTTTTCTGTTTGTTTCTCTGTTTGTTTGTTTGTTTGTCTGTTTGTTTGTCTGTTTGTTAGCAAGATAACTCAAAAAGTTATGGATGGATTTTCATGAAATTTTCACAGATTGTCAGAAATGGGGTATCCTACAGATGATTAGATTTTGGTGGTGATCCAGATCACCGTCCACAAGAAAACCACCATTACGCAAAATGCCATTTTTGTGAATAACTACTGAACCACTAATCCTATCATTGTCAATCCAATTGTTAGTCATATGTTTTCATGGTCAAGGAATCTGAAAACATACACACAAACACTGTATGGGGGGAACTGTGGCTGCCATTACGGAAAATGCCATTTTCGTGAATAACTACTGAACCACTAATCCTATCATTGTCAATCCAATTGCTAGTCATATGTTTTCATGGTCAAGGAATCTGAAAACGTACACACAAACACTGTATGGGGGGAACAGTGGCCGCCATTACGGAAAATGCCATTTTCATGAATAACTACTGAATCACTAATCCTATCATTGTCAATCCAATCGCTAGTCATATGTTTTCATGGTCAAGGAATCTGAAAATGTACACACAAACACTGTATGGGGGGAACTGTGACGCTAAACCGCCATTACGGAAAATGCCATTTTCGTCAGTAACTACTGAACCACTAATCCTATCATTGTCAATCCAATTGCTTGTCATATGTTTTCATGGTCAAGGAATCTGAAAACATACACACAAACACTGTATGGGGGGAACTGTGGCCGCCATTACGGAAAATGCCATTTTCGTGAATAACTACTGAACCACTAATCCTATCATCCATCCATCCATCCATCCATCTTCTACTGCTTTTCCGGAGGTCTGGGTCGCGGAGGCAGCAGTTCAAGCAGAGAAGCCCAGACTTCCCTCTCCCCAGCCACCTTCTCCAGCTCTTCAGAGGGGATACCAAGGCGTTCCCAGACCAGCTGGGAGACATAGTTTCTCCACCGAGTCCTGGGTCTGCCCCGGGGTCTCCTCCCAGTGGGACATGCCTTAAACACCTCAAGTGGGAGGCGTCCAGGAGGCATCCTAATCAGATGCCCATATCACCTCAACTGACTCCTTTCAATGTGGAGGAGCAGCGGTTCTACTCTGAGCCTCTCCCGGATGACTGAGCTCCTCACCCTATCTCTGAGGGTGAGTCCAGCAATCCTACGGAGAAAGCTCATTTCAGCCGCTTGTATCCGCGATCTCGTTCTTTCGGTCATTACCCAAAGCTCGTGACCATAGGTGAGAGTAGGAACGTAGATTGACTGGTAAATCGACAGCTTTGCCTTAGAACTAAGCTCCCTCTTCACCACAACAAACCGGTACAACGTCCGCATCACTGCAGATGCTGCTCCAATCCGTCTGTCGATCTCTCGCTCCATTTTCCCCTCACTCGTGAACAAGACCCCAAGATACTTAAACTCCTCCACTTGGGGCAGGAGCCTGTCCCCAACCCGGACAGGACAATCCACCTTTTTCCGGCTGAGGACCATGGACTCGGACTTGGAGGTGCTGATTCTCATCCCAGCCTCTTCACACTCAGCGGCAAACCGTCCCAGCAAGAGCTGTAGGTCATTGCTGGATGAAGCCAACAGGACAACATCATCTGCAAACAACAGAGATGAGATCCTGTGGTCACCAAGCATGACACCCGCCATTCCCTGGCTGTGCCTAGAAATCCTGTTCATAAAAATTATGAACAGGATCGGTGACAAAGGGCAGCCTTGGCGGAGTCCAACTCTCACTGGGAATGACTCCGACCGAGTGTTGGCAATACGAACCAAACTCTCACAACGGTCGTACAGAGACCGAATAGCTCGTAACAACAAGCCCGATACCCCATACTCCCGAAGCACCCCCCCACAAAAATCCACGAGGGACGCGGTCAAATGCCTTCTCCAAGTCCACAAAACACATGTAAACTGGTTGGGCAAACTCCCACGAACCCTTAAGAATTCTCGAGAGGGTAAAGAGCTGGTCCGATGTGCCACGGCCAGGACGAAAACCACATTGCTCCTCCTGAATCCGAGGTTCGACCAACGGCCGGACTCTCCTCTCCAGTACCTTGGCATAGACCTTCCCAGGGAGGCTGAGGAGTGTGAACCCTCTAAAGTTGGAGCACACCCTCCGGTCCCCTTTTTTGAAGAGAGGAACCACCACCCTGTTTTGCCATGCCAAAGGCACTACCCCCGACCTCCACGCAATGTTGCAGAGGCGTGTCAACCATGACAACCCAACAACATCCAGGGCCTTGAGGTACTCAGGGCGAATCTCGTCCACCCCTGGGGCCCGGCCACCAAGGAGATTTTTAACCACCTTGGCAACCTCAGCCCCCGAACCCCTGAACCAAGTGGTGGTAATCCTCTCATTGTCAATCCAATTGCTAGTCATATGTTTTCATGGTCAAGGAATCTGAAAATGTACACACAAACACTGTATGGGGGGAACTGTGGCCGCCATTATGGAAAATGCCATTTTCGTGAATAACTACTGAACCACTGCTTGTCATATGTTTTCATGGTCAAGGAATCTGAAGACTGTATGGGGGGAACTGTGGTGCTTGGCGGAGGTCTGCGCTCTCCGAGTGCTTTTCTAGTTTATATATGCTTCCGTTAGGCAACATTATTAGAAAGCACGGTATACATTTTCATTTTTATGCAGATGACACACAGTTATACCTGTCAATAAAGCCAGATGATAGTAATCAATTAGCCAAGTTAGAGGCCTGTCTTAAAGAAATCAAAGCTTGGATGTAATTTCCTGCTATTAAATTAAAATAAGACTGAAGTCATTCTAGTTGTTCCAAAAAACCATTGAAATACTTTTCCAAATCAAACTCTTAGTTTGGATGCAGTTACTCTTTCTCTTAATAGTTCAGTGAGGAACCTTGGAGTTATTTTTGATCAAGATCTGTTTTTGAATTTACATATTAAATTTGTTTCTAAGACTGCCTTCTATCATTTGCGTAATATTGCCAAGTGTAGCGTGAATTGCCTATAAAATATTTGTCATAAGGTACAGGAATTATTTATTTTATTTAATAGTGGGTGTGAAAGGGGGCGGAGTTAAACCGTCACTTCTACACCCGCTAAATTAAATAAAAGCACTCGTAAAAGGGGCACCAGTCCTAACGGACAATAATATTAAGTTTAATTTTAATTAACTTTGTACCTTAAATTACTTAATGAATCAGTCTCAAAGTGTCAGTGAGTTTTTGTCCTGTCGTGATTAGGAAACCTGTATATGCAAAAGGAAAACGCTTCAACTGCTCTCATTCACTCTTTTATTAAACTCATTCAGGTTACATGACATGGCGTTCAAATGATGAATAAACAGATTCAGATGATAACAGCGTAATATATCACATCAACTGATATTGGGTTCCTGAACATAAAATCCAGCGTTACACCTCTGTATAACCAAGGAGAATCTAGACTTATGTTTCAACGGTAAATGAGGCTGGAATGTTTTAACAAAACAACGTAATTTTATGGGGAAAACTCATAAGCTAATTATCTAAAAATGACTCCTGAATTAATCTACAAAAATTTAAGGGCAGTTACTTAAAAATGACTAAGAGTTTTCCTTCAGTTTACAGCTCTATCCTGTGGCTGAGAGACTAATTGAGCTCTGAAATACGGGCCATATTCAACTGTAATTTAATTGTTAGGACATCACGTTTTAACCCAGCAGATAGGAGAAATAAGAGTTTCACTCACACAACAGCCATAGGTCCACGTTTCCGCGGGTCGGTACCGCTGGGTTTTGAAGTTAGGACGTCGGAGGAAGCGGCTGCTATCCTCACAGCCGTGGAGGTGATAACTCAGCTGGGGACCCTTCAAGCAGACAGTTGCAGCCGTGGATAGTTTGTCTCAGGGCGGCGTGAAAAGTCCTTTGAAAAAGAGTCCAAATTTGGGGTCTCTTGTAGTGGGATAGACCAAAAAAACTGAAGGAGAAACTTCTCAGTCTCTGTTCACTTTAAATTAGGCAAATTAAAGGTCCACTTTAATGGCGTGAAAAGTCATGAAAAAATGAGAAAAACATTTACTAGGATAAGAATGGCTTCTGAGGTGAAGGAAAAAGTTTGAGAATTTGATTCTCTAAAAGGGACGAGCTCTAAAGAAAAATGGTTTCTCCTCAGTGACCAGAATATAACGAAAGACTTGACAAACACACAGAGAATAAAATAAAACTTCACAGGGCCTTGAAACGGTGGAATAAAATCTTCTGAGATCTAGATTACTATTCGGCTTCTTTAATCTTAATTTAGTTCCTAATCCTTCTCAAAATCTCCTTCTTTCTTCTTTCTGTGTTTCTAATTCTTAATCTTATCACCATTCTCTGTTTTGCTGTTCTAATCTTCCTGCCTGTTCATTGTCTCTTTTCTACTCTTTTTCTAACTAAACTCAAATCTAACTTCTTTCTTTTAAAGTTACCTCGCCGGGTCGTAAAACTGATGACGTCGGTCGCTTGACTGACCAATCGGCTTTTTCAGAAGCAGTTTGAAATGGCTGCTATCCAATGTGAGAACACTTCTTTGTTTGAGAGCAGCCAATCAAATGAAGACACCATCCCATGAAATTTCAGAGGGAAAATCAACACTCAGTCAGTTCTTATGAAATAAATGCTCAATATAAAATCTAACTAAATTAAATGACTTGGCTAATATTTGGTGATCATGCATTTATATCACTACTCCAATATGTGTTTAAATAACTTTTTTTTTTTTTTTTTTTTTTTTTTTTGTTTTGTTACTTATTTGTACCCGTAGGTAGACTTGGTTTGCAGTCTGGTGACAAGCCACCGGCTGCTGGTCGCTGCGTGCGCGAGCGCCCTAAACCTACATGTTTTTGGTATGCGGGAGGAAACCGGAGAAATCCCGGAGTAAACCCACGCAACACGGGGAGAACATGCAAACTCCACACAGCTCACTGTTGGTCGGGGGCTGGAATCGAACCCACGATCTCATGATCCCCGCGATCCCCCGGCCAAGGGTAAAACTGTGCTGCCACAGTGCTAAACCACTGCGCCACCGTGCAGCCAACGATCATGAATATAACATTTCTTATACATAATTATAATACATGCATTCACATTTAGATCAAAATGCAGCAAACATGCAGCAAACCATGGTTGGTGATAAAAGAGGGATGATTTTCAGTGTCCTTAGGATCCAGAGGATAAGCTGAAAGAAACTTAATGTTTAGAACAAATTAAAAGTCATCCTACATACTGAAAACACATTCTGTAGGTATCCGCTAGGAGGTACTGTTGAGCTGTAGATGATTTCCTTAAGTATCTGGGTGAAGAAACCTGGACAGCATCGGCTATAAACCCGTCAGATTAAGTGGTTTATGACTCTTAAGAACATTGGTTTCCTGTGAAAAGGTACGTTATCAAATGCAGTGTTCACGTTGAGAGGTCTGGTCTCCTGAGTTTTATGTTCCTTTGAGCCTTTAAAAGCAAATTCTGATCCTTACAATCTCTGCAAGAGGCAACTGTTTACATTGGGGTCCTGGGAAAGCAAGCATCTTTGGTCAGGCCCGGAAGAGGCCTGGCATGAGTCGACATAAAAGCCAGTGATATTCCTGAAAAGGCAGAAAAGTGATATTCCTGTGTAATGAATAAAGTGAAATTCCTGTAAACTGGAGAGAAGTGATCTTCTGTCTTGGTTTGAGGAGACGATGATGCTACACAAGATTAGGAGCATCTTGTCTCAGAGTGATGCTGATAAACTGAGCCACGCTTTTGTTAGCTCTAGATTAGATTATTGTTGTCACGACTCGCCACTCATCAGTGGCGCCAGTTGTGCGCACACCTGCGCCTCTTCAGCGGCGAGGGATTTAAGCTGCCTTGCCCTGGGCTTCGGCCTGAAGCCGTCTGTTCTCATCGGCATCTCTTGCTGCAAGGAACCCCCTTCACCAAGCAAGATATCACGTAAGGATCTCTTACCTTTTCCTCCCAGCCTTCTCCCCTGTGCACAGGTGGATTTCCCGACGGCGGACAACGTTCTGCAGCCATCATCTCCTCGCTGCTGCATCAGGCGCTCCAGGTCGCTGTCTACCGGGCTACGCCCTTGCTTAACGCCAGCCACCTGCCCAAACCAAGTAAGCCAGCTGTCATTATCTTATCTCCTGTATTGGTGTGGTGCCCGTTACCCTTCTCCTTCTGCTTCTCCCATAGGGTTGTCCGGCTGAACGGCTTCCTGCCCCCGTGCCTGACGCAGACGCCATCACCAACACATACCCATCTCACAGACACGCACTCATACACACTTGTTGTTAATAAAGCTATTGAAGCTACCCTGAGCCTGCGTGCGTGTCTCCTGAGTCGTGCATTATGTCAATTGTAACTCTTTATTAAAAGGTTGTCCTAAAACATCTTTAAAAAGGTTTCAGCTGATCCAAAATTCTGGAGCAAGAGTTTTAACAGGTACTAGAAAGAGAGATCATATCTCTCCAGTTCTGGCCTCCCTTCATTGGCTTCCCATAGAGTTTAGAAATAAGTTTAAAATCCTTCTTCTCACTTTCAAAGCTCTAAACAATCAGGCCCCTTTTTATCTAAAAGATCTGATACTACCCTATTATCCTAACAGAGCACTACGCTCCCAAAATGCTGGATTACTTGAAATATCTAGAATCTCCAAAAGTACAATGGGAGGCAGAGCCTTCAGATATCAAGCTCCTCTCCTGTGGAACCAGCTGCCAATCTGGATTTGGGAGTCAAACTTGATCTCTGTTTTTAAGAATAGGGTTAAAACCTTCCTTTTTGATATAGCCTACAATTAGGGAGGGATCAGGTGTCTCTGAACCCTCCCTTACTTATGCTGCTAATAGGTTTAGATAGCCAGGGGACCTCCAATAATGCACTGGGCTTCACTCCTTTCTTCACTCTCAATGAAATATTTTTGCTGGTCATTAACATCTGTTTGTTCTCTCCCATAGATTGAGTCCCCATCGTACTGTTTGCTCTCTACATGTCTGTTCTTGTCTTCTTCTCTATCCCCTCACACCCCAGCCACTCGCAGCAGATGACTGCCCCTCCCTGAGCCTGGTTCTGCTGGAGGTTTCTTCCTGTTAAAAGGGAGTTTTTCCTCTCCACCGTCGTCAAGCGCTTGCTCACAGGGGATCACCTGATTGCTGGGGTTTTTCTGCTAGTGTGGGGGTTCCGCCTAAAGTTGAAAGTACAATGAGATGACTGTTATTGTGAAATAGCACTATATAAATAAAGTTGAATTGAGCTGAATTGAATTGAATGTCATCTGCTGCAGCCAGTGAACAGTCATCCCTGTCCGTGTCTAGGGATAGCTTGGGCCCCTCAGAGGATTGTGGAAGGACCGCCTCAGCTGACACAGAAGTGGGCGTTGCAAGGGAAGCCTGGAAGACCTCTTGGCAGCAGGAAGATTCATTGAGGTGATGGATGTTGCAACAGCGGCAGAGGGAAATGAGGCTGGCAGACCAGCAGACAAAGATGCCCGTGAGAGAGCTGCAGGACCCTTGCTGCAGGAATCATCAGGCTCGACGTTGGTGAAATGGCTGTTGAAGAGGAGTAAGGCTTCCTCCGACGGTTAGCTACAGGATGACGTTGCCGCCCTGGGACAGATGGAAGAAGCAGAGGCATAGGTGGTAGTTGAGGCAGATAGAGGTCGAGCACCCGAGGATGGAAGCGCACATTTGGTCTGACCTCCAGTAGATTAGCCACTCCACCCCAACACAGCATCTCGTCTTCCCGGGATCTGCAGTTCCGAGTGTCGGCTTCCATGTCCTCAATCATGGCCACATACCTAAGCTCGTCCCGACTCCACCTTCTCCTCTTTCCTCCTGAATCCATCACAGGCTCCCACAGACATGTGAGTGAAAAAAGCAAAAACGGAAGAAATGCACCAACACAAAAGCTGGGTCTTATGTCACAGGCTGCACTATTCTGTCATGTTTGCCCCTACGGGGCAGAAGGACAAACCCACACGCTGGATTGTGTTTGTACATTTATTAACAAAGGAAACATAAAAGTCCCAAACACTGTGCAGACTGACAAAAATACAAACAAGGAAAAACTTACACCTGGCGTTGTCATGAATGCGCCCCTCGGGGCAGAAAGACAGACTCAAGCGCAGGACTGTAGTGTGACATCTAATAACAAAAAGACAAACGGTACATGGCAAACAAAAAGACAAATGAGGATAACTTACAGGCAAACGCTCTGGGGCCAAAATCGCCCTGTGAGTGCAAGTAGGAGGAAATAGAGGAGTAGTCCAGTAAACATTCCCATAAGACTGCCGCAAGAAAACAATGAGCAGACAGTGCTTCAATAGCAAACAGACAAATGAAGCACAGGTGTGGGGAGCAGAGTAAGCAAGTGACCTGATTAATCAATTATATGCAGCTTGAGCTGGCAGAGAGACAGCCTTGGTAGTTGGTGGGTGTGACTGGCAAGAGGGAAGGGCTCAGAGTGTAAACAACTAAAATATACCCACAGAGCTGCCAACATAATAATAACAGACAAAAAAATACTCAAAACTTCAAAGGGAGTCTGAGCGCTGAGAACAAACTCTCAGACACATGACCGGCGTCCCTGGGCTGGCATTGCCCAGTGGACGTGAGAGTAGTACAGAGATTACATGGATGAATGTACGAGTTGACATCCAATAGTGCAGCAAGGAATGAATGAACACAAGCAGATTAAATACAGGCAGGAAACAATGCAAGTGACCACAGGTGTGGGTGCAACTGAGCGAAGGGAAGGAGAGAATCGTAATAGTGATGGGAATCAGCTGGTGATGATGAGACGGGAGTAGTTGGACTGGCAGAGTAGCAGGCAACACCCACACAGAAGTGCAGACCTAGAAATGTTGCCTGCCAGCTGCCAGTCCACAGAACCAATATAAGGAATAAACATGCTCAGAACAGACTGGAAATATATTGCAAATAAAACAAGACATGGCAAAAAGAGACTGAACAAAAACAAGGAAAATGGAAGGCAGTATGATAACTCAAAAAGGCATAACAATACAACAGATAAATATGAACACAGAGAAAAGCCACGAGACTGAGGATGGGAGAACATCCCAGCTCAGTTTGTGACACAGGGACTTGTTCCTTATCTGATTCAGGAAGAGGTTTACAGTGAACCTGGACAGCAGCCACCTACACAGGAGGGCACTGGGAGAAAAGCAGCAACAGTTGGATAAAGAGGTGAGATGTAACAGAACTTGACTGAATGGCTTCAACCGTGCATGGTGTGTGGGATGCCTTGACTTTTCACCATAAATGAAAATGATTTTATCTTATTATGAATTACCAAACTAAAAACAACTACATTTGTCTTGTTTTCAATTCTTAGATAATGATTACAGTTAACCTACACATTACATTCTGATTTGTTCTAATCATTACATATCTATTGGATAACTGGAACTTATTTCCAGCGAGAATTGGACTCTGCCAGGGCTGCACTTTGTCACCCATCCTGTTCATAATGTTTATAGACAGGATTTTTAGGTGCAGCCTTGGAACTGTCATGAGCCGAGCCGGCTTGGTTTTCCCTGGCTCGGCCCTGATCTCTCTGTGGGTTTTGGCCCTCTGTTTATGTGCACTTTGTGTAATTTCTTATCCTTAGCCACTGCCTGACCAGCAGCTGTTAGTCAGCATGGTGACCTACTTTCTCCCACGCTGCTGACAGTCTGTCGGTCCTGCCACGCCCCTTGCTGTCCCTGTCTACACCAGCTGTTCCCAGTCCTGGTAATCATCCTCTTCACGCCTTGCCCAGGTGCTCCCTATTTGCCACGCCAGCAGCATTTGTTCATAAGCAGCTCGTTGCTGGACAGACACCACTGGATCATTGGACGGTTTACATGGTCGCATCTTCCTCCGTGTAACCATCACGTCAACGAAGGACTGTGTTGCGTTCGTCTGGAGAACTGGACTTTTGGGACTGCTCCCCTTGTGAGTAAATTGTTGGTGTTTCCTTTGTGTTGCCTCTACGCTATACCTGCAGAATTCTTTCCTCGGTTGAATCCTGCTTTTGTTCTGGCAGCATTTCCTCCCTGCAGCACAAATGTTACGCTTAGGCTGTGCCCAGTTTACGTTCCCCGCAAGTTTGTTGAGCTACCCGCTGTCTTCCCTGCTTCCCTGAGCCCAGCCAAATTGTATCACTATTCACTGTGACTGTACACTGGCAGTTAATAATGTGTGTGAGGTGAATCCTTGCATGTAAATCCTCATTCTTCCTTCTCTCCACCATGCGCACTACAATTGCGCACGGGGAGGTTATGACAGGAACAGAGGGTGTCATTCTTGGTGACCACAGCATCTCATCTCTGCTGTTTGCAGATGATATTGTCCTGTTGGCTTCAACCACCAATGACCTACAGATCTTACTGGGACGGTTTTCTACTGAGTGTGAAGCGGCTGGGGTGAGAATTCAAAGGAATTTATTTAAAATAAAATATGTACAAATAATTGTCTACTAAGATTCATTCATTCATTCATCTTCTTCGGCTTTATCCTTTTCGGGTCGCGTGGGGGGGGGGGGCGCTGGAGCCTATCCCAGCATCTTTGGGCGAGAGGCAGGGTACACCCTGGACTGATCGTCAGTCCATCGCAGGGCCAACACAGAGAGACAGACGACCATTCACTCTCACAGTCATACCTAAGGACAATTTAGAATCCCCAGTTTGATGCCAGTTAACCTAACTTGCTTGTTTTTTGGCATGTGGGAGGAAACCGGAGAAATCCCAGAGTAAACCCACGCAGACACGGGGAGAACATGCAAACTCCACACAGATCACTGTTGGTCGGGGGCTGGGATCGAACCCAGGATCCCCAGGCCAGGGGTGAGTTGCTGTGCTGCCGCAGTGCTAACCACTCCGCCACCGTGCCGCCATCCACTAAGATAAAAAGCCTAAACTAAAACCTAAGCTTAAACGAAGACTAAAAATGGGCTAAAAAACAAACAATAAAAAGTCCCTAAAACACCAAGGTGGAGGATCCACTCCTCCAGGCCAGGCTCCATCTGCCACCATGACACCAACACCCTGAGGAAACCTGTACAGGGGAAGAAACTTTCCAGCAGTATATCCAAAATCCTCATTGTCATCCTCATTATCGTCGTCATCATGGGATGCTGCTATCTGGGAACCAGATACTTACAGCCCAGTCAGAGCTCCTCACTCTGCCACTTGCTGTCCTTCGCCTGCACCACCCCAACTGCTCCACACAGAAGTGTCCTCCCCCAAATGCCAGCATCATGATGGTCCCAGGCCATTACTGCTCCTCCTCCTCAGTCATGCCCTCCTTCTTCCATTTCCTCTGGGACCAACAGCCTCCTCTCGTCTGGCTGGGCTCTCTCCTGGAAAAGCTCTCATCTGGCAGGGTCCCTACCCGGGGCCCTCTGCTCAGGCAGGACTCTCCTCAAGCAGGGCTTTCCCTCTGGACTGCCAAAGCACCTTTAAAACCATGTGCAGTCACATGTGCTGCACATCCCCAATAAACACCGGTCCTGCTGATTAGTAATTAGGGGAAGCACAGGGTGGAAGTAGACAAACATTTCCAACTAAAAGCACATGGATTAAAACAAAACAAAACAACAAAAAAAAACCCTACAAAACATTCAAACTAAAACATGCAACATAAACTTAAAACTATATAAAAACCCAAAAGCACAATAAAATACTTCCAACCTGTGGCAACTGTCGCTAACAATTAAACCATAAAAACAATGAATTAATGAATGTTGGGAAAGCTGTGGAAATCAAAGAATATTCTCCAGTGCAACTAAGATATGAATTTTCAAAAGCAATGTAAAAACTGTGCTCATGTAAGGCTTGAAGACATGGAGAGCAACAAAGGAAATACTGAAGAATTCAGAATTTCTGGTGGCGTAACAAAACATCAAGTGAAGATCCGAGGGAGAGAACAAGGGAAGAACAGTGCTACCAGCAGATACAGAAAATGAAGTGGGCCTGAGTAGGGCATAGCTTGAAGAAATCATGTGAAAGTGTCACAAGAAAGGCCCCGTTATGGAATCCACAGGACAAAAGATAAACAGAAAGGCCATGCAACAGCTGGAGATGAGATCTGACAGCAGAAATGAAGTGTACAGTGTGAAGTGGAAGCAGGTTGAACAAGTAACACAGGACCGAAGGAAGTGGAGGCGAGTTATCAGCGGCCTATGATTCCTGGAACAATGGAACAACAAAAGGCAGAAGAAGATGACGTTAACCCCGCCTGCCCTTCCATCCCACCTATCATAAGTTGAGTAGGGTCATCTCTTCTCAGAAATCAATTAAACACAAGCTACTGCCTTCTATTGCATCAGTAAAAGGAAGACAATAAATGATTATATTTCCCTTAATTTCAACCAAACAGAAGAATGTGTCCGTTCATGTCACGCATCATGGTCAATGGGAAAAGCATTTATGTGGACTTCAGTAGCTCTTAAAATGCCAGGAACACTGTACCAGTCTGTCCTCCCTTGAGAACCTTTAAAAAACAAAACAGAGCATTGCATGAGTGACTATGTGCACTTTTTATTTCACCCAGGGGTTCTTCACAGATTTGACAGTTGCAAAAGTGATGGTTTGATTGAGCAAATGAGCACACATAATTAATGCAGAACACCTGGGGACACTATTTTCATGCGCATTGTAAAACAAGGCACTGCTTCTCCTCCTTTGTTTACCAGAACAGGATTGTAGTCATGGGGACTGTCATGCTTGGCACAGATTTGTTTTTTAGACCCTAATTCTGTTATTACAATCAACTCTCGTGGCCGGGTCAAGTCAATCACTGTGATTGACAGGCTGTTGGCTGCTGTGAAGATAATCAATATCCCTGCCAGAAGGAGCAACTGGCTTTGTTTGGATTGGAAAAGGATTTCAGGTACAGTTACAGGCGGTTCGCAATTCACAAAATGTCAGCATAAGTCATCCATTTCTGTTACATACTCTAATCATTTTGCACTCTAAACTCAATTTACATGGTAGTAGTGTTTGTCTGAAATCTGTTGTGCATAATTGTTTGTCTTTCCTTGCTTGAAATTTGCATGCATGCCAACTCGCTTCATACATTTGCTCCTCATTGTGCCATAGCAGTATGTGTGCTGCAATGAAAATACTCCACTTCAGGCAATTTAACACAGTTCCTTAGTGAGTTTTGCATTGCTGTTTCTGATCCTTCATTTGCATTTTTCATCTCAACTGTCTTCCTTTCACATTTAGAAATTCATGTTCCCTGGACACAAGACAGTATGCATACATCCTTCCTAAATCCTCAAAATACTATGGGTTGGTGTCCTCACAAGAAGTTATAGCTTCTGATGGGACTGGAACTGTAAAACTGGTAAATGCCTTGTCACACCTTGACAATTTAGGCAGCGTTTGCCAAACATATAAAAATTGGTCTTAAATGCTGACATATGCCAAAATTTTCACTTTTGGTCATATGCATCACATATCCAAAATGAGTTTGACATACACATAATGTATTAGAATCAGAATCAGGTTTATTGCCATTGTTCATGTAGTACACAAACTAGGAATTTGTCTCGGTACAATGCTGCAACATTAAACATGATAAGATAAGAGAAATAAACTATACATGTAATAAAGTGTAGGATAAGATTAAGTGATACTGGTCAACAGTTAAAATATATATTAGCCAGCAGCAGATACTGTGGAGAACTATATAGTGCAGTCGGTAATGCAGGAAGAAAACAGTGATGATTGACATGAGTCTGGTTGAGCTGCTGTACATGGTGCACGAGAGTCACTTAGTGTTCAGCAGTCTAATGGCAGAGGGGAAGAAGCTGTTCATGTGACGGGAGGTTTTAGTCTGGATGGACCGAAGTCTTCTACCAGAGGGGAGGGGGGCAAACAGTACGTGACCAGGGTGTGAGGGATCGGCTATGATCCGGCCAGCACGCCTCCGGGTCCTGGAGATGTACAGATCCTGGAGAGATGGGAGCTTGCAGCCGATCACCTTCTCAGCAGTGCGCACGACGCGCTGCAGCCTTAGTCTGTCCCTGGCAGTGGCTCCTGCGTACCACACGGTTATGGAGGTGGTGAGGATGGACTCGATGATGGCTGTGTAGAACTGCACTAACATCTTGGTGGGTAGCTTGAGCTTCCTCAGCTGCCGCAGGAAGAACACTCTCTGCTGGGCTTTTTTGATGAGTGAGCTGATGGTCAGCTCCCATTTGGGGTCCCTGGTGATGGTAGTGCCTAGGAAGCGGAAGGAATCAGCAGTGGTGATGGGAGAGCCTGAGAGGGTGAGGGGGGGCAGAGGAGTAGTGACTTTCCTGAAGTCTACAATCATCTCCACTGTCTTCAGAGCGTTCAGCTGCAGGTTGTTATTGCTGCACCAGGACGCCAGCTGGGCCACCTCTCTCCTGTAGGCGGACTCGTCGCCATTGGAGATGAGCCCGATGAGGGTGGTGTCGTCCGCAAACTTGATCAACTTGACAGACTGGTGGCTGGAGGTGCAGGAGTTGGTGTAAAGGGAGAAGAGTAGGGGGGAAAGTACACAGCCCTGGGGTGATCCGGTGCTGATGCTAGTATAGTCTGAGACAGTCTTTCCCAGCCGCACATGCTGCCTCCGGTCCGTCAGGAAGTCGATGATCCACCTGCAGAGGGAGTCAGGCACGTTGAGCAGGGACAGCTTGTCCCGGAGCAGAGCGGGGCGGATGGTGTTGAATGCGGAGCTGAAGTCCACAAACAGGATCCTGGCGTAGGTTCCCGGGGAGTCCAGGTGCTGCAGGATGGAGTGGAGGGCCAGGTTGACTGCGTCGTCTACAGACCTGTTGGCTCGGTAGGCAAACTGCAGCGGGTCCAGGAGAGGGATGGTGATGGACTTGAGGTGGGACAGGACCAGGCGCTCAAAGGACTTCATGACTACAGAGGTGAGCGCTACAGGTCTGTAGTCATTAAGTCCAGTGATCCGTGGCTTCTTGGGGACAGGGATGATGGTGGAGGATTTGAGGCAGGATGGCACGTGGCATAACTTAAGGGAGGTGTTAAAAATGTCTGTGAATACAGGAGCCAGCTGTTTCGCACAGAGTCTCAGGGTGGAGGGAGACACGCCGTCTGGGCCGGGGGCCTTGCGCGGGTTCAGTCTGGAGAACTGTTTGAGCACATCCTGCTCACTGATGATAAGGGGAGGGGGGGAGGAGGGGGGGGGTGCCTTAAATGAAGTAGGGAATGTGGAGGCTGTGGAGCTGGAGGGAGGGGGGGAGTTGGACACAGATGACGAGGTGTCAAAACGGGCATAGTGTTGGGACAGTCTCTGACAAAGGGCTTTGTCATTAGTAGCTTCTATAGAATGTTTCAATAACTTATAAATAACTTAAGCCAACAAATGGTTGGGGGTGCATTCACCAACAATAGTCTAACTCATGCATAACTTATGCATAGCTTATCCTAGCTTATTCCGGAGTGGTGGCCTAGTGGTAGAGCATCTGCCCCACAGCCGGGAGGTTGTGTGTTCATGTCCCAGCCGGGCCATACCAAAGACCATATAAAAAAAATTGTACTTTCTGCTTCTAGCGTGGTGCTCAGCATAATAAAATGGAGAAAGGAAAGCTAACGCACAGAGCTAACAGAGTACTGACCTCCCACCGTATCTTTCACTACGTACAATAGCTGTGTGGCCTAGGGTCAGAGAAACGGAGATAGGCACTGCCCCTATACACAACATGGTGTCTCACATGCTGTGGAAGGGAATTAACTTACCTTATCCTAACTTATGCATAGCGTGGTCATGCCAAACTGCCGTTGCCTCCCGATCCGTGATTCCTAGGTGTGCGAGAGCATGAAGGCTCCATCATCTCTGTTCAACCAAGATGATTCTCCCCTCCAAAGACCATTGCAGACCTGTCAAATCTGTCAGGTCAGTCACGTCTAAAACAGCTGATGTGACTTTGAGCCACAACCTGGCTCAAAGGCACGTGGACTGATACCAATAAAACGTTGATTTTCAATAAAATGGAAAAAAAAATTATAATCCATGGAGTGTGCTTTGCTAGTGTGAACCCAAAAAACATCAGAGAGCTGCAGCCAAGGGACAACAAAGTGTGATTTACCATGGACAACAGCTGAGCTCTGTGCTCCGGGCGATCAGCTGATTGGATCCACCTCCTCAGGTGTTCTGACATTTTGGCATATCTATCAGAACAGCACTGCACAGCTGATGGTACGGACTGCAGTCAAAGGTAAAACCATGACAAGGAGGGCTATACAGCGATTTGGATCTTCATAATATCCTCTGACAGGTCCTGTTATACAAACAAGTATGTGTGTTTAGCTCTGTGTGTGTGTGTGTGTGTGTGTGTGTGTGTGTGTGTGTGTGTGTGTGTGTGTGTGTGTGTGTGTGTGTGTGTGTGTGTGTGCACGCGTGCTGCAGGCACCATCTGAGCTGATCAGAAAAGAGACCAAGTGGATCAGTTCAGCTCTTAATTAGTAAAGGTGTCACCCAGTCTACACAGAGACCATCACAGTCAAAACATGTCAAGGTACGAAACACCTCTTTACTTTGTCTGAATAGAAGAACAAGACCAGTTTATCAGGTTCCTCCTGTGAAACAACACTGTCATTACGCAATTATATGGTAGCTGTAAGTTAGAAGCCTGTTCAGTAAGTTACACATAGGTTCAAAGAGCAATGCTCATGTTAGAAATAAGTTTTGGTTACGCTAGACATTAATCTCGACATATTTCGACTTATGAGTAACTTATGAGTTGCTTACAAGTGAATGAACACATAACTTACCTAAAACTTATGCTCTGCGTATGCGGGACAATTTAGCCATACACTGGATATATCAGAAATTTTTCAGCATGCTGAAAATCCTCAGAGGAGCTCGACGTATGATGTATAGCAGCATGCTTCAGTGTTCCTCAGTGTGCTCTTAACTTATACAAAACTTACCCATAACTGATTCCACATACACCAGCATATTCCCCAAATTTTTCATACATTTGGCAAATGCTGCCTAAATTGTTGGAAAAGAGAATATACATATATGGGCACCTATACAAACTACACCTGTAGGAAACTTTATGGCATCCCATTCACCCCCCACCCCCCACCCCCCGTAGCATATACAGTACAACTTGCATTCTTTGAGGGAGACTTTCTATAAGATATTGGAGTTGTCAACATGGCCCCTCTGGAACATATAGGAGGGCTCAATTATAGGCCGACATTTAAACCTATTTTATTTTGAAGCAAACACAGCTTGTGGGCTGGAAGCAGAAAATAAGTTGTAATAGCAGATAAACTTACAAATGGGGAAAAAACACCAAGGCAGTGGCGTGGAGAAAGCGTTTGGAAACATAAGATAAGATAAGATAAGCCTTTATTAGTCCCACAACGGGGAAATTCCAGGATTGCAACAGCACAGGGATAGCAACACTCAGAGCAACAATCAGAAGGCAAGAAAAAAAAAACAAGCAACCAAGAGCAGCTAATATACATATGTACATATTACTATAAAATATATATATACACACACACACAGACACACAGTGCAGAGCATTGTAGCTGGATGGAATAAATATATGAATATATAAACACACAGTGCAGAGCATTGTAGCTAGATGGAATAAATATGTAAATATATAAACACCCACAGTACGGAGCATTGCAGCTAGGTGGAATAAATATGTAAGTATATAAACACACACAGTGCGGAGCAATGTAGCTAGATGGAATAATATGTAGATATATAAAAACACAGTGCGGAGCATTGTAGCTAGATGGAATAAATATATAGATATATAAATATAAGCACACCCAGTGCTGAGCATTGTAGCTAGATGGAATAAATATGTAAATATATAAACACACACAGTGCAGAGCATTGTTGCTAGATGGGATGAAACAGCATAACCATCTACTTAGTTATCCTACATGGTATGATTATGTGCCCATACATATTCTCACCCTCCATAGCGACCGGTATTTTCCTAGTTGTCTGCCGGAGGGGACCATTGTGTAAGTCTATTGCATCTTTTGCATTCAAAAAACTATTAGTTTGTTACGTCTTTTTGCTATCTCTGCGAGCAGCCCTGCTTAGGTTGTACAGTCTGACAGCCGTTGGTAGGAAGGACCTACGAAACCTCTCGGTTGTGCACCTGGGATGATGTAGTCTGCTGCTAAATGAGCTCCTCAGTGCATTCAGTATGTCCTGCATAGGGTGGAACTCGGACTCCAGCAGAGATGACAGTTTAGCCACCGTCCTTCTCTCTCCTATCTCCTCCACCGGATCAAGGCGCTGCCCCTGGACAGAGCTAGCTTTCTTAATCAGTTTGTTCAGTCTCTTCCTATCGGCTGCAGTAATGCCACTGCCCCAGCAGACCACTCCGAAAGTGATGGCTGATGCCACCACCGTGTCATAGAATGTCTTCAGCAGCGCCCCTTGTACACCAAAAGACCTGAGTCTCCTCAGCAGGAACAGCCTGCGCTGTCCCTTCTTGTAGAGTGTGTCAGTATTGAGTGACCAGTCTAGTTTATTGTTCAGATGAACACCCAGGTACTTATAGGATGTCACCATCTCGATGTCTGTTCCCTGTATATTTACTGGTGCTGTGAGGGGCTGCCCATGCCTGCGGCAGTCCACCACCAGCTCCTTAGTTTTCCTTGCGTTGATCTGGAGGCAGTTCCGATGGCACCAGTCCACGAAGTCCTGGATAAGTCCTCTGTACTCAGCTTCATCTCCATTGGAGATGAGGCCAACGATCGCAGAGTGATCAGAGAACTTCTGTAGATGGCAGTGTGTTGTGTTGTGTGAGAAGTCCGCAGTATAAAGAGTGAACAGGAAGGGAGCCAGCACCGTTCCCTGGGGGGCCCCCGTGCTACTGATGATCATGTCGGACACACAGTCCCGGGTTCTCACAAACTGAGGCCGGTTCGTGAGGTAGTCCAGGATCCATGATGACAGGTGCTGGTCCACCCCTGCACGCAGCAGCTTGTCCTTCAGGATCATCGGTTGGATGGTGTTGAAAGCACTGGAGAAGTCAAAGAACATGATCCTCACCATATTCCCGGGCTTCTCCAGGTGGGACAGAGAACGGTGAAGGAGGAAGATCACCGCATCCTCCACCCCAATGCCATGCTGGTAGGCGAACTGGAGTGGATCCATCGCTGGTTCCACCAGGGGGCAGAGGTGAGCAAGGAGCAGTCTCTCCAGGGTCTTCATCAAGTGGGACGTCAAGGCCACCGGTCTGTAGCTGTTCAGGTCTTTGGGATGGGAAGTTTTTGGTACAGGTACCACACAAGATGTTTTCCACAGCTGTGGTACCCTCCCCAGCTTCAGGCTCAGGTTGAAGATGTACGTCACAATCCCACACAGCTGGTCTGCACAGGACTTGAGGAGACTATGACATAAAGACTAAGACATAAAGACGTCATAAAGACTATGACGAGGACGCCACAGGGAGAAAAGGCCTGTGGCAACCATATATAGGGATGACTCATAATTACAAAATAAACAACAGCTGTGAATAATTAGGAACTGAAAGCCTTCAGAATAAGAGTGCCATAGAAGTAAAGTAAGAAATAAACAATATATGAATTGGTACCCCAGTAACCAAGAATGAAAATGATGATAATAATGACAATAATAATAATGAAAAGGCCAAAAATAACTGAAAGCGTGGACATAGTCACAGACCATGTCCAGATCGTAACAGGAGTGTGTCTGGGGGGATTCTGTGCATTCGTCTACAAGGACATCTCTGTATGAGGCCAAATCTGTCAGGCCAGGGGCTGGACCCCATGTCCTCACCTTGATTTATAGTTTGTATTCCTTGACACCAGGACAGGGGCTTCAGCCCACATCCTCACTTTGAGTTTTGTTTTCTGAGATTCTGTGTTCTTTGTCATTTCTGTTTTGGTTCATGATTCATGTTTTTGATTAACCCTGTCTTTAACCTCAGTTCTGGATTGCATTACCCATGCATTGCTGCATGGGTAACATCTTGTCCTCCATATCTTCCTGCCCAGGCTTGAATCCTACCAATGCCCAACGCTGGAAGGTAGAACACCGGTGCGCATCGGCCTGTTCAGCCACAGGCGGTGCTGTTCCAGCAGAGTAGACGTTTGGGATTCTCTTCCATGGTCATCATAGACCGACGGAGGCCGACGAATTGGATTGGCTTTTATTTGCTGCTGATCTGAAGTTTTTTCAGTCGATCTTAGCTGTGGGAGCAGCGGCTATTGGCGCTGGCCGGAAACGAAGGTGGCGTGGTAAACGTGCCGGTGCGCTAGTCAGGCTGAAGAAACGAGGATTTCGCACGCCGCTCCCATCGATCCAGCTGGTAAATATCTGCTCTTTGGCGAACAAAATGGATGAACTGCTGCTCCTGATTCACAAAAACCGGGATTTTAGCAGATCTGGCGCCCTTTGTTTCACGGAGTCCTGGCTGAGTGAACACATCCCGGACAGCGCCGTGTACCTGGACGGATTCCAGCTGTTTCGCGCTGATCGCAGCCGAGAATTCTCTGGAAAGACTAAAGGTGGTGGAATCTGCTTCTACATAAAAGAAGGTTGGTGTACTGATGTCACAGTGTTGAAGAAGTTTTGTAGCCCTAACCTAGAGTCACTGTTCATAAACTGTAAACCCTTTTATTCACCGCGAGAGTTCCCCTCGTTTATTCTGGTCGGAATTTATATCCCGCCTGCTGCTTGTACAACAGAGGCACTGCAGCACCTCGCTGACCAGATAGCAGACGTGGAGGAAAAACATCCAGACTCTCTGCTTATCATTCTGGGTAATTTCAATAGAGCTAATCTCACAAATGAGCTTCCTAAATACAGACAGCATATTAAATGTCCCACCAGGGACACAAATACACTTGACCACTGTTACACAGTTTTAAGAAACGCCTATCATGCCGTCCCCCGTGCAGCTCTGGGTTTTTCTGACCACTGTCTGCTCCATCTTATTCCAACATACAGACAGAAACTAAAAACTTCCAAGTCTGTTGTAAGGACTGTGAAGAAATGGACTGAGGAATCAAAGCTGGAGTAACAAGCCTGCTTTGACTGTACAGATTGGAGTGTTTTTGAAGCTGCAGCCATTAACCTAAATGAACTCACTGACACTGTGACGTCATACATCTGTTTCTGCGAGGACATGTGTGTGCAGACCAAGACCTTCTGCACATACAACAACAATAAACCCTGGTTCATTCCTAAACTGAAGCAGCTACGTCAGACCAAGGAGGAAGCCTACAGGACTGGTGACTGGACTCTGTACAAGCGGGCCAGAAACATGCTGACGAAGGAGATCAGGGTTGCTAAGAGGAGCTACAGAGTGAAGTTCCAAAAAAACTTCTCAGCCAACAACTCTGCTTCTGTTTGGAGAGGCCTACGGAATATCACCAACTACAGGAGACCATCCCCCCACCCTGTGGAAAACCTCCAGCTGGCTAACGACCTAAACAGCTTTTACTGCAGGTTTGAAAAGAACCTACAGTTCTCACCTCCCACCCACACAAAAGGATTATCTGCAGCCCCAGGAACTCCATCCCTCCTCCACTCTGACCTCCCACCAGCACTAACGATCTGTGAAGAGGAGGTGCGCCGGGTCTTTCAGAGACAAAAGATCAAGAAGGCTGCAGGACCTGATGGTGTGTCTCCGTCCTGCCTGAGAGTCTGCTCCAACGAGTTGGCCCCCATCTTCACCCGGATCTTTAACAGATCACTGGAGCTGCATGAAGTGCCTTCCTGCTTCAAATGCTCCATCATCATTCCAGTTCCCAAGAAACCCTCTGTTACAGGATTAAATGAGTACAGACCTGTTGCCCTGACCTCTGTGGTCATGAAATCCTTGGAGAGATTGGTGCTGAACCACCTGAAGGTCATCACAGGCCCCCTGATGGACCCACTGCAGTTTGCCTACCGGTCAAACAGGTCAGTGGATGATGCAGTGAATATGGGACTACACTACATCCTGCAACACCTCAACTCCCCAGGGACGTACGCCAGGATCCTGTTTGTCGACTTCAGCTCAGCGTTCAACACCATCATCCCAGGCATTCTTCATCAGAAACTCCTCCAGCTCAAGGTGCCCCCCTCCACCTGCCAGTGGATCTCCAGCTTTCTGACTGACAGGTGGCAACAGGTGAAGCTAGGGAGATTTACATCCAGCTCCCGAAAAATTAGTACTGGCGCCCCCCAAGGATGTGTCCTTTCCCCACTGCTCTTCTCCCTCTACTCCAACGACTGCACCTCAGAGGACCCTTCGGTGAAGCTCTTGAAGTTTGCGGACGACACCACAGTCATTGGTTTGATCCGGGATGATGATGAGTCTGCATACAGGCGGGAGGTGGAGCAGCTGATCCTCTGGTGCAGCCAGAACCATCTTGAACTTAACCCAGCCAAAACGGTGGAGATGACTGTGGATTTCAGGCGACACCCCCCTCCATTCCCCCCACTCACCATCCTCAACAGCACAGTGTCCACTGTGGACTCCTTCAAGTTTCTGGGTACCACAATCTCCCGGAACCTGAAGTGGTCCTCCCATATAGACACTGTCCGGAAAAAGACCCAGCAGAGGTTGTTTTTTCTGCGTCAGCTCAAGAAGTTTGATTTGCCTCAGGAGCTGCTGGTTGTCTTCTACACCGCCATCATCCAATCTGTCCTCTGCTTTTCCATCACTGTCTGGTTTGGATCTGCCACTAAACAGGACAAGACCAGACTGCAGCAGATCATTAAGTCTGCGGAGAGGATCATTGATACCGACCTACCCTCCATTGAGAACTTATATCGGTCCATAACCAGGAAACGGGCGGGAAACATCTGTGCTGACCCATCACACCCCGGCCACAAACTGTTTGAACTTCTATCTTCTGGTCGTCGTTACAGATCACTGAAGGTCAAAACCACCCATCACAGGAACAGTTTCTTTCCTCAAGCCATCACTCTGATGAACTCTTAACATTCACCTAGTCCTACCTGTTGCTGTACTCATGACTTTTCATCCATTATTACATTGCACATAACTCTCACACTGCTTTTTACTTCATTCACATTATATCACTGAATCTGAGTTCACATTGAAATACTGTGTGACTATATTTTTTCATATATTTCCGCAAAGTGTGGTTAGTCTGAGTAAATAACTGCATATATTCCTGTATATATTTGCATCCTTTTATAGAAACGTGGACAGACTGTAATTTACTGTACATACTCTGTTGTCATTGAATCCTTATTTAAATCCTCCACCTGAACAACGAGAGCAAGTTTTTAGCCAAAGTCAAATTCCTTGTATGTGTTGTGCATACTTGGCCAATAAAGCTGATTCTGATTCTGATTCTGATTCTGATTCTGATTCTGATTTTGTCTCATGTTTATTTCCTGTTTTTTTGAGCTTTATATTGGTTTGCTATTTATCCATGGCTGTTTGTGTTTGATTAATTAAGTCCTGCTTTATTTAAAAAACACTGCCATTTACCGGGGTGTTGTGCCCTTGGTCATTTTGGTGTGAACCCACACGCTTCTGCCTTGTCTGTTATGCCAGATCTGTGATCCTAGCCAAAGTGCTTTCTGTTTTGCCTTGCCTAGTGTATTTTGCTGACCGTGCCGAGCTTTTGTTTTGTTTCAGCCCATGCGCTGTGCTTATTTTGTGTTTTAATAAAATGAAATTTGCTTGCTACGCATCTGAGTCCTGTTTTCTGCCCAGCCCGGGCTCCTACTGTGACAAGATCAGATCAGACTAATAATGAAGTGATGTACACAAACAGATATATAAAGATATTTTAGGATTTTTATCAAAAAAGATTATCAAAAAATATTTTTCAATACATTTACACACCCCTGTTCAAATGATAGGTTTTTGTGATGTAAAAATATGAGACCAAGATAAACCATTTCAAAACTTTTTCCCCTATTAATGTAATGTATAACCTGTACAACCCAACTGAAAAAAAAAAATCTTTTAATGGGAAAAAAAAAAATAAAATAACCTGGTTGCATAAATATGCACACCCTCATAACTGTGGATGTGGCTGTAAGGATCTCTACCTGTTGTGTCGGTCTCCCTCTCCCCCTGCTGATTAGCATGCTCCCTGCAGCTTTTTATTTGTCTTTAAATCCTAGAACTGTCTTGCTCCGCCTTATCTCTCTGAGCTTCTGCATCTCTATGCTCCCACCCAGTCCCTCAGGACAGCTGAACAGCTGCTCCTGAGGATGTCAAAGGCAAAGCAGAAACTCAGAGGGGACAGAGCCGTTTCGGTCACGTCACCCAGGTTATGGAACAATTTACCGCTGCACATCAGACAATCACCTTAACTGTCCATTTTTAAAACCCGTCTTAACCTCTTGCACTCCGGTGTACCGCAGACGGGCACGTCTCTGCGTCCCAGAGCACACGAGGGCGCACGAGAGCACCCTCATGCGCTCTAGGACGCACGAGGGCGCTGCGTCCAAGTGCGCACTGGAAAAAAAAAAAAAGTTCTTCCACTACAGACACAGCCGCGAACAGATCAGATATGATTGACCTCTCATTCGACTAATAAGAGCCTTGAATTGGGTTTCTGAAATCTTGAAGAACCAATGACTGAAAACCTAGCAAGAAGGACCCGCCTACCAACGTTGTGAATGCAGCGAGCCAATTGAAGCACAGAAGTTCGCAAGCTGTTTTGTGTAAGGCTGGATGAAGAGAGACTGACTGCTGCAGCAGATGAAAAAAAGGACCCGCAGGAAGAACCTGCTACAGACCCAGCAGCACGGAGACCACCCACAAGTGCGACCTGCACTTATTCCGGCAGAATAGATGTTTAGGATTCTCTTCCATGGTCATCATAGACCGACGGAGGCCGACGACAAAGGTCGTAAATCATTCGCCAAAACCGCAATCATGGAAGCGCAAAACTGCAATAATGGAGTTATGTTTTGACCGGGAACCACGAGTGGACCAGCGTCACGTTCGTCTGACAATGAGGAAGAGAAGTTCGCTAGGACACTGCTGCTGTGAAGAGGTAAGTGTTATAAGCTAAATTATTCTTTATCCCTGAAAATTGTAATCAAAAATGACTTTTGACCGATTGGTAAATTACAACTGTGCGGCGCACGAAGTCCGAAGTGCGTGCGCCACGATACACGGTTTGTGCGCCGTGTCTGGACCATGAACGCCGCTACTCTTCTGTAGCAAGGGGGGGGGGAGCCGCGGTGACTGCGCCATGGTCGCCACATCGCCACAGGAGTCTATTCCGTCATGTAGCGATGGCCGATGTCCGTCCTCTGTAGCGAGGGGGGGCCACCCCCCCACACACACACACAGCCCTGAGTGTCACCTTTCATTAGAGCCCAAGATGAAGCTTCTATATTGAATCATTCAAAAGTTACAGACGTTTTTCCAAACTCTGCCATTTGGCACAATTTGGCACAGTTCAAAAACGCCTGGGAACTACCTGAGGAAAAAGCTGTGTAATATATTCATTTTTTGTGGTATTGTTACAAAATTTTGACCTCAGCTGGATAACACTTGGTTCTACATTTCTGTTGCATTTTCCAGCCCGGATCTAAAGCTGTGTGTTATTTGCAAGCATTTGTATCCAAAAAAACACCCAGGCCATATTTATTTTCTTCAAGTTCAGTATGTTTAGATGACTGTAACTCAGTGGCTGGAGCACTTAAAGAGATTTTGACTGTTTTGCCAAAAAATTCAAAGTGTTTTCTTTTAAATGAGACCAACCCCATGAAGATGCTGCAAAGGGTTGAAGAACAGCTTTCGATTTACTTTGGGCATGTTATTTTTTGGCGTTTTTAGGGAAATTGACCGGAGTGCAAGGGGTTAAAACATACTTTTACTCTCTGGCCTTTGACCCAAAGAGAGACAATGATTTTATTGAATGAAGTGGATATTTATTTAGCTATTTATTTACTTCTTTTAGCTTTGATTTTATTAATTCTTGTTGTATAGCACTTCGTGTAGCAAATGTTGCTTTTTAAAGTGCTTTTTTAAATAAAGTTGATTGATTGATTCATGTCTGCTCTTTTCTCATGTCTGTTCTTTTCTTCTTTTTATCTATCCCCTCACCCCCCAGTCAGTCACAGCAGATTACTGCCCCTCCCTTAGCCTGGTTCTGCTGAACGTTTCTTCTTGCTAAAAGGGAGTTTTACCTCTTCACTGTCACCAAGTGTTGCTTACAGGGGATCACCTGATTGCTGGGGCCTTTCTGCAATTGTGGGAGTTTCCCCTACAGTTGAAAGAGCTATGAGTTTACTGTTGTCATGTGAAATGGCGCTATATAAATAAAGTTGATTTGAATTGAATTGACTGATCATCACCTGTGACTAATAAGAGAAAGCCCTTTATAAGTGATGATGTCTCACTGCTCTGTCTGGTTGTGTCAGACTCTGCAGCTGCCTGAACCCAGTTCTGTCTGTATTATTGCATCCCCATCTCGCCTGTTTGTGTTTGACCTCTGCTTGCCCTAGACCCAGCTACCTTCCTCTCACCCTGGCGCCTCTGTATGTTTATTGTACTTCTGCCATGTTTGTACCTCTGCCTGGATTTGGAACTTACATCTGTCCTTACTGACTTGGATTTGGATACCCTTGGATATGTGCACATTGTCACTTCCCTACAAGTAAGTTGACTTACCGCTGCTTGTATTTCAGTGCTCCCTGCACCATCTCCTCTACCCCCAGGCCTGGCCAGCCTGCTCCACAGCAATCTTCCTGCACCGTCCCTGCAGCACCTCTGCACTCATCCCCGCTGAGAGCCAGCTCCTCTGCCTTGAGAACCTTCACTACTGCCCCAGGGATTGTTCCTGGAAGACACTGTAAGCATAGTTCAGTATTACATTCTCACCCTTGCCATTTAATGTTAAGATAAGATAAGATAAGATAAGATAAGCCTTTATTCGTCCCACAATAGGGAAATTCCAGGATTGCAACAGCACAGGGATAGCAACACTCAGAGCAATAATTTAGAAGATAAGAAAATAAGAGCAGTGAATATACATACAGTATGTACACATGAATATATAAATATATATACACAGTGCGGAACATTGTAGCTAGATGCAATAAACAGCGTAACCGTCTATTTAGTTACCCTACATAGTATGAATATGTAATATTCATACTATGTATGCGTAATATACATACTACTATATATTACGCATACTATGTATGCGTAATATTGCCAAGATTAGGAGCATCTTGTCTCAGAGTGATGCTGAGAAGCTGATCCACGCTTTTGTTAGCTCGAGATTAGATTATTATAATTCTTTATTATCAGGCTGTCCTAAAACATCTTTAAAAAGTCTTCAGCTGATCCAAAATGCTGCAGCAAGAGTTTTAACAGGTACTAGAAAGAGAGATCATATCTCTCCGGTTCTGGCCTCTCTTCATTGGCTTCCCATAGAGTTTAGAATTAAGTTTAAAATCCTTCTTCTTACTTACAAAGCTCTAAACAATCAGGCTCCTTTTTATTTAAAAGATCTGATACTACCGTATCATCCTAACAGAGCACTACGCTCCCAAAATGCAGGTTTACTTGTAATACCTAGAATCTCCAAAAGTACAATGGGAGGCAGAGCCTTTAGTTATCAAGCTCCTCTCCTGTGGAATCAGCTGCCAATCTGGATTCGGGAGTCAGACTCGATCTCTGTTTTTAAGAATAGGGCTAAAACCTACCTTTTTGATATAGCCTACAATTAGGGAGGGATCATGTGTTTCTGAACCCTCCCTTAGTTATGCTGCTAATAGGTTTAGTCAGCCGGGGGACCTTCAGTAATGCACTGGGCCTCACTCCTTTCCTCACTCTCTATGAAATATTTTTTTTTTTTTGCTGGTCATTAACATTTGTTTGTTCTCTCCCATAGATTGAGTCCCCATCGTGCTGTTTGCTCTCTACATGTCTGTTCTTTTCTTCTTCTCTGTCCCCTCACCCCCCAGCCAGTCGCAGCAGATGACTGCCCCTCCCTGAGCCTGGTTCTGCTGGAGGTTTCTTCCTGTTAAAAGGGAGTTTTTCCTCTCCACCGTCGCCAAGTCCTTGCTCACAGGGGATCGCCTGATTGCTGGGGTCTTTCTGCAACTGTGGGGGTCCTCCCTACAGTTGATAGTGCTATGAGATGACTGTTGTTGTGAAATGGCGCTATATAAATAAAGTTGAATTGAATTGAATGTACCCATGCATATTGTCATCCTACTTAGCGACTGATATTGTCCTAGTTGTATACTGGAGGGGACCATTTGTGTAAGTCTGCTGCGTCTTTTGCATTCAATACTATTCGGCCTACACATTTTTTTTTTTTTTGCTATCTCTGCGAGCAGCCCTGCTTAGGTTATAAAGTCTGACAGCTGTAGGTAGGAAGGACCTGCGGAACCTCTTGGTCGCACACCTAGGATGATGTAGTCTACTGCTAAATGAGCTCCTCAGTGTGTTCAGTATGTCCTGCATAGGGTGGGACTCAGACTCCAGCAGAGATGACAGTTTAGCCACCATCCTTTCTCTCCTATCTCCTCCACTGGGTCAAGGCGTTGCCCCAGGACAGATCTAGCTTTCTTGATCAGTTTGTTCAGTCTGTTCCTACAGTGGGGCAAAAAAGTATTTAGTCAGCCACCAATTGTGCAAGTTCTCCCACTTAAAAGATGAGAGAGGTCTCCAATTTTCATCATATGTATACCTCAACTATGAGAGACAAAATGAGAAAAAAAATCCAGAAAATCACATTGAAGCATTTTTAATGAATTAATTGGTAAATTCCTCGATAAAATAAGTATTTGGTCAATCCCAAAAGTTCATCTCAATACTTTGTTATATACCCTTTTTTGGCAATGACAGAGGTCAATCATTTTCTGTAAGTCTTCACAAGGTTTTCACACACTGTTGCTGGTATTTTGGCCCATTCCTTCATGCAGATCTCCTCTAGAGCAGTGATGTTTTGGGGCTGTCGCTGGGCAACACGGACTTTCAACTCCCTCCAAAGATTTTCTATGCGATTGAGATCTGGAGACTGGCTAGGCCACTCCAGGACCTTGAAATGCTTCTTACGAAGCCACCCCTTCGTTGCCCGGGTGGTGTGTTTGGGATCATTGTCATGCTGAAAGACCCAGCCACGTTTCATCTTCAATGACCTTGCTGATGGAAGGAGGTTTTCACTCAAAATCTCACGATACATGGCCCCATTTATTCTTTCCTTTACACGGATCAGTCGTCCTGGTCCCTTTGCAGAAAAACAGCCCCAAAGCATGATGTTTCCACCCCCATGCTTCACAGTAGGTATGGTGTTCTTTCTCCTCCAAACACGACAAGTTGAGTTTTTACAATAAAGTTCTGTTTTGGTTTCATCTGACCATATGACATTCTCCCAATCCTCTTCTGGATCATCCAAATGCTCTCTAGCAAACTTCAGATGGGCCTGGACATGTACTGGCTTAAGCAGGGGGACACGTCTGGCACTGCAGGATTTGAGTCCCTGGCAGCGTAGTGTGTTAATGATGTAGCCTTTGTTACTTTGGTCCCAGCTCTCTGCAGGTCATTCACTAAGTCCCCCCGTGTGGTTCTGGGATTTTTGCTCACCATTCTCGTGATCATTTTGACCCCATGGGGTGAGATCTTGTGTGGAGCCCCAGATCGAGGGAGATTATCGGTGGTCTTGTATGTCTTCCATTTTCTAATAATTGCTCCCACAGTTGATTTCTTCACACCAAGCTGCTTCTGCCCTTCAGAGAGAACAGACACCTTTTTCTTTGCTCCCTTTTACCCTCCTTCCCTCCCTAACTGAGAATCCCAGCTTGCTGTCTTGTCTGCGTCGCTGTCTTCTGGCTGAATCTTGAACCAAACGAAAAGAATGGATTTGGTGAGCGGCTTTAATAAGATTAACAACATTTTATATAAATTCGGGCCAGGGGGAGCCCCTATGGAGAGACCCATGGATTGGAATGCATGTGTCTGCATGATTCGATTGAGGATGTGGAAACATCTACCTGGTTTGGCTAGGATCACAGGATTTTCTGCTGATTGGCTCTGGAGTTTTTCCTGGTGTATCGAAAAATTAACTGGAAGAGCTAATTAAAAGCGGTCCCAGCATAGCTGCTTCTCAACAATTCGACTAGATGGGGGAGTGCACTAACTATCGGCAATGATAACATGGAAATTACCATCTGCATGCACTGTAGAGGGATGGACTCTACCGGACATGTTTACCCATGTTCTAGAAGGGAAACATCTGGAGTCGTCTTTGGTGCCTCCAAGGAATGGATTTAAAGCCTATGTATGGAAATTATGAACACAGGATTGCTGGAGATGTAAAATTCTATGCTCTGAGTGATCTGTGTCTATCAGACCTTGAATTCACCCTGTTGTCTATTTTCCTCCTCGATTAAGACAAAACAGAAGATTGTGCTTCTCTTTCATAAACATACTGGGACTGCATCTGAACTCTCACTGACATGTGACTGGCTCAGGAAATTTTCATCTGCCATGCCTCAAGGACATGCTTCCGAGTTTCAGCCACTAAGACATAACATCTCGGCTGGGAGAGATTTTGCTGCCTCCAGTAACTGATAAACACCCACCTGCATTCAACATACACGAACACACTGATTCATAATACTGAATTACACCCATCCATTCACTGATTCTCTCTGACTTTTGGTCTTTTGGTTTTTTGTGGTTGATTGTTGCTCTGTGCTATTGAGAGATTTTTTTTCATTGTAATCATAATCTGCTTTAATATAAGCTGTATTCTGATAACGAAGTTTTTTTTTCTCTCCTCCCCCCTTGTGTCGTTCCCTCCCCTCCCCTCCCTTTCTTATCTATCTCTGTTTGATGAGGCGCCTATTATGGCTGCCGCGTCGTTGTGTCGCGCCCATGCGCACCAATGTCAAGTCAAGTTCCTCGTGTGTTTTTTTACATGCTTGACAATAAAGTTTATTCTGATTCTGATTCTGATTCTGCTTCCCTATTGCAGATTCAGTCTTCCCAGCCTGGTGCAGGTCTACAATTTTGTTTCTGGTGTCCTTTGACAGCTCTTTGGTCTTGGCCATAGTGGAGTTTGGGGTCTGACTGTTTGAGGTTGTGGACAGGATGTCTTGTATACTGATAACAAGTTCAAACAGGGGCCATTAATACAGGTAACGAGTGGGGGACAGAGGAGCCTCTCAAAGAAGAAGTTACAGGTCTGTGAGAGCCAGAAATCTTGCTTGTTTGTAGGTGACCAAATACTTATTTTACCAAGGAATTTACCAATTAATTCATTAAAAATTCTTCAATGTGATTTTCTAGATTTTTTTTTTCTCATTTTGTCTCTCATAGTTGAGGTATACCGATGATGAAAATTGGAGACCTCTCTCATCTTTTAAGTGGGAGAACTTGCACAGTTGGTGGCTGACTAAATACTTTTTTGCCCCACTATATCTGCTGCTATAATGCCGTTTCCCCAGCAGACCACTCCAAAAGTGATGGCTGATGCCACCACCGTGTCATAGAATGTCTTCAAGAGCACCCCTTGTACACCAAAAGACCTGAGCCTCCTCAGGAGGAACAGCCTGCGCTGTCCCTTCTTGTAGAGTGCATTGTTTATTGTTCAGATGAACACCCAGGTACTTGTAGGATGTCACCATCTCAATGTCTGTTCCCTGGATGTTTACTGGTGCTGTGAGGGGTTGTCCTTGCCTGCGGCAGTTCACCACCAGCTCCTTAGTTTTCCTCACGTTGATCTGGAGGCAGTTCCGATGGCACCAGTCCACAAAGTCCTGGATAAGTCCTCTGTACTCAGCTTCATCTCCATTGGAGATGAGGCCGACAATCGCAGAGTCGTCAGAGAACTTCTGTAGATGGCAGTGTGTTGTGTTGTGTGAGAAGTCCGCAGTATAAAGAGTGAACAGGAAGGGAGCCAAAACCATTCCCTGGGGGGCCCCCGTGCTGCCGATGATCGTGTCGGACACACAATCCCGGGTTCTCACAAACTGTGGCCGGTTAGTGAGATAGTCCAGGATCCATGATGACAGGTGTTGGTCCACCCCAGCACACAGCAGCTTGTCCTTTAGGATCATCGGTTGAATGGTGTTGAAAGCCTTGGAGAAGTCAAAGAACATGATCCTCACCGCGTTCCCGGGCTTCTCCAGGTGGGACAGGGAAAGGTGAAGGAGGAAGATCACTGCATCCTCCACCCCAATGCCATGCTGGTAGGCGAACTGGAGTGAATCCATCGCTGGTCCCACCAGGCGGTGGAGGTGAGCAAGGAGCAGTCTCTCCAGGGTCTTCATCATGTGAGACGTCAGGGCCACTGGTCTGTAGCTGTTCAGGTCTTTGGGGTGGGAAGTCTTTGGTACAGGTATCACACAAGATGTTTTCCACAACTGTGGTACCCTCCCCAGCTTCAGGCTCAGGTTGAAGATATGCTCCACAATCCCACACAGCTGGTCTGTGCAGGACTTGAGATGCTTTGCGCTGATGCCGTCCGGTCCCGAGGCCTTCCTTCCATTGATCTTCCTCAGCTCCGTCCTCACCTGGGTCTTAGTGAGGGTCAGGTTGGTGGAATGGGGTGTGGACAGCAGGTCTCGATGACTTTAGAGGCAGCAGTGGTTGGTGTGCAGTCGGGGGGGAAGGCGGTTGGTCAAACCTATTAAAAAACAGGTTCAGATTGTTCGCCCACTCCCTGCCCCCTGTGGCCTTGGATGAGGTATTCTGGAGCCCAGAGATGGTTTTAAGGTTTCTCCAGACCCCGCCGATGTTGTTCCGTTGCAGCTTGTCCTCCATCTTCTTCCTGAAGCTGTCCTTGCCTTCTCTGATCTTCCTCCTCAGCTCCCTCTGTACGGACTTCAGCATCTCCCTGCTCCCCGACCTGAAGATCCTCTTCTTCTCTCTCAGAAGTGTTTTAATCTCAGGGTTGATCCAAGGTTTGTTGTTCGAGCAACACCGTATGGTCTTGGTGGGTACGGTGTTGTCCACACAGAAGTTGATGTAGTCCGTGATGGTGTGAGTGAGGCCATCAATGTCCTCACCATGTGGATCACAGAGCTGCTCCCAGGCAGTGGTTTCAAAACAGTCCTTTAGAGCGTCCATTGCCTCCTCAGACCATATCTTCACTGTGCACATGACCGGAGGTTGTCTGTGTACTAGGGGTTTGTACACCGGCAGGAGATGAATCAAGTTGTGATCCGAACTCCCGAGTGGGGGGAGTGGTGATGAGGTCTACGCCTCCTTAGTGTTTGCATAGAATAAGTCCAGTGTTTTATTGTCTCTAGTGTGGAATGTGACATACTGGGTGAACGTGGGCAGAATGGGGAGAGTGAAATATGGTTGAAATCACCTGAGATGAGGAGAAGAGCATCTGGGTGTTCTGTCAGCAGCCTGCCAGTTACTGAGTGAATGGCGTCATGCAATGTCCCCGCTTCCGCCGTCGGATTTGCATAAATAACAATGTAGATCACATGTGAGTATTCCATCGGGAGATAGGTAGGCCACATGGTAACAGCTAGCAACTCAATGTCTTTGCTGCAGTGTTGTTCTTTAACCGTGATACAGTATGTCTCGGTCTGTACCAGCTTTTATTGACATACTGTACATTATCACTCCTCCGCCCCTTGCCCTTCCACTGTCTGGTGTCCGGTCTGCCCGTATTGCGTAAAAACCCTCCAGTTCAATGTTAGCATCTGTTGCTAACAATGTTACTCAATCATGTCTCTGTTCTCCCCCTACAGGGCTACCAGATCTTCACCAGCTAATCTGCACAATTATTGTAACTAAATATTATTGTCACTATACTTACTTCTGGTTCCAAGGTTGTCATAGCCAGGAGCGGCACTGGGGTTAAGCTCCCAGTGCTCATATAATGCTCCTTACGGCGTACGTCTCGAAAAGCCTCTGACAACTAAGTCCAACTCCTAGCCTGCCCGTGTGGTTTAGCCTTTAAGCCCGGCGGAACTGCTTTTACTAATAGGAGAATGGGCGAGGGCGGATCTCTGGCGCCTTAAAACCAGATGCTTCGGGTAGATGGTGGCTCGTCAACCTGGGAAGGTAGCCCATCTAGAGGAAGGTAAACCCTGATTTCAAACCTCCGCTGCCTTGCGGCACACCCGGTCACGGGAAAGGCTTCGGGAGTCAACCCTGAGTAAAAATCCAGAGTCGGAGCCCCTAAGGCAGTTCTCTGTTGTGCTCAACATCATTCTGGCAGCTCATGCAATGGCGCTGGTGCCAAACTGTAGCAGCCCTGCTGTTCCTTTGGATTCATCAGTGACATGGAGAGGGGGGACATGCTGCATGGGCAACATCTTGTCCTCCATATCTTCCTGCCCAGGCTTGAATCCTACCAATGCCCAACGCTGGAAGGTAGAACACCGGATCACTGGAGAGGACACTCCAGCTTCGCCTTTGGCGTAGACAAAACACGGGGAATGACAGTTACCGGTTATAAGCCACCGCTCAATTGGCATTGAGCGTGGCACCAGGGGTTGTTCCCAATGGTGGGAGGGATCATCGGATCTCACTGGACAGCTACCGCCTGCCTCAAGCTGGGCAGCCCCCAGCCAATAAGGTGTTGTCCCGCCACAGCTTGCTTTCCTCATTGGGTGCATGGGGATGAGGAGAAGTCCGAACAGCAGGCTGAGAACCTTCTCACCAGGCAAGACAAAAAAAACAAAAGAGACCACCTCTAAAACTGGGAACTTGGAACGTCCGCACTATGATGACAGGACTCGCTGCTAACCCCAAGAACATCAACAACACCAGAAAGACTGCCATCATCAATAATGAGCTGAAGAGACTGGGAGTGGATATTGCCACTCTCCAGGAAACACGGTTGGCTGACGCAGGCACACTGAAAGAGAAGGACTACACGTTCTACTGGCAGGGAAAGGGCAGTGACGAACACAGGGAACACGGAGTGGGCTTCGCAGTGAAGAACACCTTGCTGACGATGGTGGAACCGGGAAGCAATGGCTCTGCACGACTCCTCACCCTCCGCCTCAACACCACTCAAGGCCCAGTCACCCTCGTCAGTGTGTATGCCCCAACACTGACAGCCACACCAGAGGCAAAAGTCGAGTTCTACGAGAATCTCGCAACAACTGTCAGGATCATCCCCAACTCTGAACAACTCATTCTCCTTGGAGACTTCAATGCCAGAGTGGGTGCTGACCACGACTCCTGGCCCTCCTGTCTTGGACCATTCGGCGTGGGCAGAATGAACGACAACGGACAGCGGCTGCTCGAGTTCTGCACATATCACGATCTGTGCATCACAAACTCGTTCTTCAAGACCAAGCCCCAACACAAAGTTCCCTAGCGACATCCGCGCTCAAAGCACTGGCACCAGCTGGACTTGATCCTGACCAGGCGCACCTCAGTGAAGAACATGCTAATCACCCGTTCGTTCCAGAATGCAGATTGCGACACAGACCATTCATTGGTGTGTTCCAAGGTAAAGCTGCAGCTGAAGAAATTCCATCATGCTAGACAGCCTGGAAAGGCACGGATTGACACCAGCAAGATGGCCCAACCAGAACTTGTTGAGCAGTTTGCCTCCACCTTTGAGAAGGAACTTGGTGTACCACAAGAAGGAGAATCTGCAAAGCAGAGGTGGGAAGAGCTGCGAAACACCATCCACCGCACAGCCTTGGCTACCTTTGGGAGGAAGACCTCGAAGTCACAGGACTGGTTTGATGCCAAGTTGACCAAGATGACCCCCGTCATTGAAGCCAAGCGCTCAGCACTTGCTGAGTACAAGAAGTACCCAAACGAGAAGAATCTCCAGATTCTCAGGGCTACAAGAAGCAAAGTTCAGCAGACTGCTCGGCGCTGTGCCAACGTGTACTGGATTCAGCTCAGCCAAGACATTCAAACCACTGCCATAACATGGAACATCCGTGGTATGTACGATGGCATCAAGAAAGCACTTGGTCCGGCTCAGAGCAAGACCGCCCCCCTCAAATCCTCCACTGGGGTGATGATCACAGAAAAGAACAAGCAGATGGAGAGATGGGTGGAAGACTACTCCGACCTCTACTCAAGACAGAACACCGTGACACCGTCAGCCCTTGATGCCATTGACTGCCTGCCATCCATGGACGAACTTGACACCGAGCCAACCATCGACAAACTTAGCAAGGCCATTGATAGCTTGGCCGCTGGCAAGGCACCCGGCAACGATGGTATACCCCCCGACCTGATCAAGCACTGCAAGACCGCCCTACTGCTGCCATTGCATGACGTCCTCTGCCAATGCTGGAAGGAAGGTGCCGTACCACAGGACATGAGGGATGCCAAGATCATCACCCTCTACAAAAACAAAGGGGAGAGAAGCGACTGCAACAACTACAAGGGCAGCTCCCTCCTCAGCGTTGTTGGCAAAGTCTACGCACGAGTTGTTCTCGTTCGTCTACAGAAGCTTGCCGAACATGTCTACCCCGAGTCTCAGTGTGGCTTCCGCGCTGAGCGATCGACGGTAGACATGATATTCTCCATCTGCCAACTCCAGGAGAAATGCAGAGAACAGAACATGCCCCTGTACGTCGCCTTCATCGACCTAACCAAAGCATTTGATCTGGTCAGCAGAGAGGGGCTTTTCAAGATCCTGCCAAAGATAGGATGCCCACCAAAGTTGCAAAGCCTCATCGAATCATTTCACACCAACATGCAGGGGATAGTGCAGCACGACGGCAACGTCTCAGAGCCATTCAACATACGCAGCATAGTGAAACAGGGCTGTGTACTTGCTCCAGCCCTCTTTGGGATTTTCTTTGCTATGCTCCTGAGGCATGCCTTCAGCACAGCAACAGAGGGAATCTACCTGCACACAAGATCTGACGGCAGGCTTTTCAACCTCACCCGCCTGAAAGCCAGAACCAAAGTACGCGAGGCTCTAATCAGAGACATGCTGTTTGCAGACGATGCTGCAGTCGCAACCCACATACAGCAGGAGCTTCAGACCCTGATGGACCGCTTCTCCCAGGCATGCAAGGACTTCGGGCTTACCATCAGCCTGAAGAAGACTAACGTCTTGCCGCAAGGCACGGAAGCACCACCAACTATCACCATCGACGACTACGAGCTGGAGGTCGTGAATCAGCTCACGTACCTGGGGTCCACGATCAGCAACAACCTCTTCCTTGATACAGAGATCGACAAGAGGATTGGAAAATCAGCCTTCACACTCGCTCGCCTCACCACACGAGTGTGGGAGAATCCCAAACTCTCTGTCAAGATGAAGATGGCAGTATACAACGCCTGCGTCATCAGCACACTGCTCTATGGGAGTGAGACGTGGACAACATATGCCCGGCAGGAAAAGAGACTGAACTCCTTCCACTTGCGCTGCATCTGCCACATCCTGGACATATCCTGGCAGGACAAAGTGCCCAACACAGAAGTTCTGTCCCGCACCGGCCTTCTCTCCATGTTCACTCTACTTAGGCAGTGCAGGCTCCGCTGGCTAGGCCACGTTCACCGTATGGAGGATGGCAGAATCCCCAAAGACGTCCTCTACGGAGAACTGGCGACTGGCAGGAGAGACGTTGGCCGCCCACAGCTGTGCTTTAGAGACGTCTGCAAGAGAGACATGAAGGCCCTGGAGATCAATACAGATCACTGGGAGGACCTTGCAACGGACCGCTCCAAATGGAGAGGCACCCTGACCAGACAGCTCAAGGCGGGTGAAGAGAGACTGACTGCTGCAGCAGATGAAAAAAGGACCCGCAGGAAGAACCGCCACAGACCCAGCAGCACGGAGACCACCCACAAGTGTGACTTGTGTGACAGGGACTGCCATTCGCGCATCAGCCTGTTCAGCCACAGGCGGTGCTGTTCCAGCAGAGTAGACGTTTAGGATTCTCTTTCATGGTTATCATAGACCGACGGAGGCCAACGATACTTACTTCTCCTTCCTCATTATGTTTGGGTCTAAGCCAGCACCCTTGTCAGTACATGACCAGCAGTTAGACCCAACAATTTGGATTGAAGCCATTCTCACTGAACTTAACACACTCAATCAACTTGCCGATTAGACTGCTAATCAGAATCAAGTAATTCTTAATGAGCTGGCTAAACTAGCCCAGCGCATTACCTAGCTAGAAGGGAAGTTACAAGCTCTCTAAGCTACCACCACCTCACCACCAGCGGCTGCGCCATCTGCTACCTGCTCAAGACGTTCTCCGCTGTCTGCTACACCCCCTCAGTATGGTGGGGCTCCGGGGGGGAGGGGGGTTGTCGTGGGTTTTTGTTACAATGCAAGCTCGTTTTCAATCATGCACCCAGTGATTATCCCACCAACCACGGCCAGATTAGCTTTGTCATGGGTCTTCTTGATGGGCTTACCCTCTCCATGACACAGGGGATAATTTTGGGGCCGAACTATCAGTTTAAACCTACGATCACTTCACAAGTTAATTTTTGCGTGTATTCGATAACTTCGACCAGGAACGGGGTGCGCCCACTTGACTGATGTGCATGCACCAGGGGATGAGGACCACGGCTGAACACTCCGTGGAGTTGTGAGTACTCGTGGCAGAGGCGGGATGAGATGACTCAGTGTTATGCTTCGTTTTTACCTTCAGTCTCAAATCTATGCTCCATGATGAGCTTGCCCATTTTGAGATGAGCCCAGTTCCCTGGATGAGCTAATCTATCTCGTGATCAATCTTGATAATAGAATCTGCCAACACTCAAGTGAGCATCAGCCGGGCTTCTATACCCCATCTTGTCCCATGCCCGTGGCTCCATCGCTCCTTGCACTTCTCCCTGCGGTGACCCTCCTCGACATGCCGGAGCCAGTGGAAGTGAGTCATTCCAAAATCTCCCCTGCTGAACAGCAGCAGTGCCCAGAGAGGAGATTATGCATGTATTGTGGCAAAGCCGGCCACATTCACGCTCAATGTCCACTAAAGTTAAAAGATTAAGCCAGTCAGTCACAGTAGGGAGCCTGGCAGGTGAGCAACCTATTCCCTGTTATAACTGGTTTTCTCTGCCCATTCAGTTGCTGCTAGAGTCCTCTGAGTTTGTCGGTTCCGCCTTAGTTGACTCAGGAGCCGAACAAAATTTTATTTCTGAGCACCTGGCATCCCAATTCAAAATACCCTGCTTTGAGCTGCCCCAGTAATTAAAGTGCATTACCCTCTCCGGCCAGCCCCTTTTCCGGATCACTAAACACACTGCCCCTTTCGCCTTGTTAGCATCAGGTAATCACCACGAATATTTAGCTTTCTAAGTCCTCCCCTCATCTACATCTCCCGTTGTGTTGGTGTTGTCCTGGTTGAAGCTACACAACCCAATCACTGATTGGAAGAAGGGAGTTGTTGGCTCATGGAGCTTGTTCGGTTTATCCACCTGGCTTTGATCTGCTGCCTGCTCCCCATCCATCAACATCCAGCCTACTGCCACTGAAGCCCCCGATCTATCCTTAGTCCCGCCCAAATATCATGACTTAGCGCCAATATTCAGTAAATTAAAGGCCTTGTCCCTGCCCCCTCATCACCTCTAGAACGGCGCCATTGAGCTACAACTAATGGCCCAAATACCCTTCATTTGGCTGAACAGCCTGTCCACCGCTGAAAGGGAGACAATGGATAAATACATCAAAGAGTCAATGAACGCCGGCATCATCCACCCCTCATCATCTGCTATGGGCGCAGGGTTTTTCTTTGTGGGGAAGAAGGATGCCTTGCTGTGTCCCTGTATCGATTATTGTAAGCTGAACAACATCATCATCATGGACAAGTATGCTCTCCCCTTAATCAACTCAGCATTTTACCAACTCAGGGTTCCATGATCTACACCAAGCTTGACCTCCGCAATGCCTACCATCTCATTTGCATTCAGGAGGACGATAAATGGAAAATGAGGATCCACACTCCCAGCGGCCATTTTGAGTACTGTGTTATGCCCTTCAGCCTTACAAACGCCTCACAGTTTTCCAGCGCCTCATGGATGATGTGTTATGGGATTTTCTGTGTTCCTTCATATTTGTCTATCTGGATGACATCCTGATTTTCTGTCGGTCCTCAGCTGAGCAAAAGATGGATGTTCAGCTGGTACTCCAGCACCTCCTGGAGAACCAGCTCTGCATGAAGGCCAAGAAATTCGAGTTTTACACTCCCACCACCACCTTTTTGGGGTTTATTATCTCCAGCGACCAGATTTAACCCAACCTCAAGAAGATTAAGGCGGTTACAGATTGGCCCATCCTCACAACTCGCAAACAGCTCCAACAATTCCTTGGATTTGCCAACTTCTACTGACGTTTCATTAGAAACTACAGCTCCATCACCCACCCACTCACCATCCTCACCTCCACCAAGATCCCTTTTCGCTGGACTCTAGAGGCTTATGAGGTACTATATTCTTCCAGCTCAAGACACACTTAACTGAATCCCCCATCCTGCTCCAGCCTGACCCTGCATGACAGTTAATTGTTGAGGTTGATGCATCTGACATTGGAGTGAGAGCTGTCCTCTCACAGCGTGAGGCCACCGATGATAATCTGCAATCCTTGTCCCTATTCCTCTCTGCGCCTCTCCCCGGCCAAGAAAAATTATGACATTGGTGACCAAGAGTTGCTTGCGGTGAAGATGGCCTTGAAGGAGTGGTGTCACTGGCTCAAGGGGGTGGCCCTGCCCTTTATGGTTTGGACCAACCACAGAAACCTGCAGTACACCAGGTCTGCCAAACAACTTACCCTCCATCAAGCCAGATGGGCCCTGTTCTTCGCCAGGCTTTGTTTCACTCGTACTTATCGAGCTGGCTCCCAAGAATGTGAAACCAGATGCCCTCAGTTTGTAGCCAACCCATCGGTCTTGAGGGAGGAGACCATTCTGCCCGAGGGTTGTTGCGGGGGTGCTCTCTTGGGACATCGAGCGCAGTATTAGGGAGGCAAAGATCACCGACACGGACCCTGAGGGAGGTCTGTGGGGTCGCCTATTCATTCCTGCAGCTGTGAAGGGAGAGGTCATTCTCTGGGTGCACTCATCAAAGTTTTCCTGCCACCCTGGGGTTGCTAGGACCCTTGCCACCCTCCACCTCACCTTTTGGTGGCCCTCTATGGACAGGGATGTCTGCGAGTATATCAGGACCTGTCCCCAGTGCCCCACGGGCAACACCTCCACCCCCTCCCTGCTGGCCTGCTTCAGCCCCTTCCTATTCCTAGTTGCCCTTGGTCTAACATCACCCTGGACTTCGTTACAGGACTACCCCCCTCCAACGGGCACACTGTCATCCTCACCATTGTTGACAGGTTCTCCAAGGCTGCACACTTCATGCCACTTAAGAAGCTCCCATGGGCCTGGGAGACAGCTCAGCTCCTGTCTACCCATGTGGTCAGGATACATGGCATCCCGTTTGAGATCATGTCTGACTATGGTTCCCAGTTCATCTCCAAGGTGTGGTGAGCCTTCTGCAAGTCCATCAGGGCCATGGCCAGCCTCTCCTCCCCCTACTACCGACAGAGTAACAAGCAGAGCGAATGGGCTGATCAGGAGCTGGAGGCAATGCTATGGTTTTGTTATCACATCAGAACTGTCTTCTGGAGCATCTTTCTCCCTTGGGTGGAGTATGCGCACAACTCATCCATCTCTGCCACCACAGGAGGCCACAGCCACAACCTCCCACTCTTTTCCATTTCTGAGGATGAGATTACCATTCCATCCATCTTGGCCCATATGGCATGGTGTAGATGCTTCTGAAAGGACACCAAGACCATGCTGCTCTGCCCCTCAGAGGAGAATGCCAGCTGGGCTAATAGGAGGAGGAGCCCTGCCCCGGGGTATAAGGTTGGTGAGAGGGTTTGGCTATCCACAAAGTATTTCCCCCTAAAGACTGACTCCAGGAAGCTGGATCCCTGGTTAGTGGGCCCATTTACCATCTCAGCCATCATCAGTCATGCTTCAATGAGGATCGACCTCCTTGCCTCCCTCAAGATCAACCCATCATTTCTCGTATCTGAGCTCAAGCCCATTTTCGCCAGCTCTCTCTGACCGCCCTCCAAACCACCACCTCCACCCAAGATGGTTGATAGGGGCTAGTTTACGGCGTGACTGGCATCTTGGATGCCCACTCCAGGGGGCGTGACATCCAGTTCCTGGTCGATTGGCAGGGGTACAGGCCAGAGGAACGATCTTGGATCCCGAGGTCTTTCATTATAGACAACTCTGCCATCATGGAGTTCTATCAATGCCATCATGACAAGCCTTGTGTTACACCAGGAGACGTTCATGAGGGGGGAGTACTGTAAGGATCTCTACCTGTTCTGTCTGTCTTCCCCTCCCCCTACTTATTAGCGCTTTCCCTGCAGCCTTGATCATCACCTGTGACTAATCAGAGAAAGCCCTTAATAAGGGAGGACCTCTCACTGCTCTGTCTGGTTGTGTCAGACTCTGTACCTGCCTGAACTCAGCTCTGTTTGCCACTGTATTATGTATTATTGCATTCCTGTCTTGCCGGTTTGTGTTTGACCTCTGCTTGCCCTAGACCCAGCTACCTGCCTTTCGCCCTGCTACCTCTGTATGTCTATTGGACTTCTGCTGTATTTGGCCCTCTGCCTAGATTTTGACCTTGCATCTCTCCTTACAGACTTGGATTTGGACACCCTTGGATTTGTGCCCATTATCTTTTCCCCACAAGTAAGTTGACTTACTGCTGCTAGTATATTACTGCTCCCTTCACCATGTCTTCTACCCCCAGGCCTGGCCAGCCTGCTCCCCAGCACTCTTCCTGCAGCATCCTTGCAGCACCTCTGCACTCATCCCCACTGACAGCTGACTCCTCTTCCTAGAGAACCTTCACAATTGCCCAGGCGGTTTGCCCTGGAAGAGCCTGTAAGCATAGTTCAGTATTACATTCTCACCCTCGCCATTTAATGTTACTCACCCATGTCTCTGTTCTCCCGCTACAGGTTTGCCTGATCGTCACCACCTAATCTGCCCAATTATTGCACAGTTATTGTAAATAAATGTTATTGTCACTATACCTACTGTCTCCTTCCACGTTGTGTTTGGGTCAAAGCCAGTAACCTTTTCCGTGGCTGTGTTCAGAATTAACCAATCACATTCAAACTCATTAGTTTTTTTGTTTTTTTTTCTTATTTAAGACAAGAAAAAAGGAGATGTTTTTACCTTTGCATGTTTCAATTGTCCACTGCAGTCTTCCTCAGAAGTGTCACCTGATTGCTGTGAAGTGTCATTTATCATCTGCCTTTCCTAGGCAGGGTCAACTCAGCAGAACTGTCAGATCCACTGGGCTGGCCCTGCCCTCCATCGTCCGATGGTCTGTAGAGAATGTAGTCCCAGGTGTGGGAAAGCATAAATGCCCCCTCATCCCGGTTCATGGTATCTTTCCCCCACTTCCTGATTTCTATAGCTTCCTTGATCCAGTGTTTGTGTCTGTTACTGTCCAATTCAATGATTTTTGTATTGTCCCAGTCCATGATGTGATTATTTATTTTGCAGTGATCTGATATTGCTGATTTTAATGTTTCTTTTTCTGTCTTTTCTTTTTGTGATCTTGTGAGCTGTCCTTGTGTTTCCTTCTCACATTCCTTCTGGTGTTCTTTTTTCCTTGTGGTGAATCTTCCTGTTTCTCTGATTTAGGTCTTGTTAAATTATCTGCATTATATTTGATATATTACGTTGCCTTTTTTGCTTTGTTGAATGAATTGGGATGAGGGGGCATTTATGCTTTACCACACCTGGGATTACATTCATCATCGGACGGCAGAGGGCGGGGCCAGCCCAGTGGATCTGACAGTTCTGCTGGGCTGGTCCTGCCTAGGAAAAGCAGCTGATAAATGACACTTCACAGTGATCAGCTGACACTTCTGAGGAAGACTGCAGTCGACCGTCAAAATATATCAAGGTAGAAACATCTAATAACAATATTCATAATAATGCATCAGATTTATATAGCGCTTTAACTTAGACACTCATAGAAGCTTTTACAAATACTGTAGCTACATTATTCATTCACTCCAGACAGACAATGGTAGTGGCAAGCTACTACTGTAGCCACAGCTGCCCTGGGGCAGGCTGACAGAAATGTGGTTGCCAATCCAACTGCCTCTCCGGCCACCACTGAACATTTATACACATTCATTCCCATTGTTATGGATACTGGAGGCAAGGTGGGAAAGGTGTGTTGCCCAGGGACACAACACCAGGATATCTGGGGAGAGCGGGATTTGAACCACCAACCATCCTGTTATTGGACTTTCTCTACCTCCTGAGCCACTGCTGTCACATCTCCATTTTATTCTAGTCTGAAATAAGAAAAACAACAAAAAAAATAATTAAAAAGAAGACAAAATGAATCTACTTGAGTGACTGCATTAAGACTCATGTTAAATTGGAGTCAGCACACACCTGCCATCCTTTAAAGTGCCTCTGATTAACCCCAAGTAAAGTTCAGCTGTTTTAGTAGGGTTTTCCTGAATTTTTCATAGTCACATCTTACAGCACAAGTCATGGTCCGCAGTGAGCTTCCAAAGCATCAGAGGGATCTCATTGTTAAAAGGTATCAGTCAGAAGAAGGGTACAAAAGAATTTCGAAGGCATTACATATATGGGGTGGCTGTGGCGCAGGTGTAGTATGGCCGACTACTGATTGACAGGTCAGGGGTTCGATTCCCACTGTGTCTGCAGTCTGCATGTCAAAGTGTCCTTGAGCAAGACACCGAACCCCCAGTTGCTCCTGGTGGGTCAGGCCAGCACCTGTGCTTGGCGTCTCTGCCACCATCAGTGTGTGAATATGTGGACAGCAGGATCTGTAAAGCGTTTTGGTCACCTAGAGATGAGAAAAAGTGCTATATAAGTGAACATCTTTTACCATACCATGTAACACAGTGAAGACAGTCATCAAGTGGAGAAAATATGGCACAACAGTGGCATTACCTAGAACTAGACGTCCCTCCAAAACTGATGAAAGGACGAAAAGAAAACTGGTCAGGGAGGCTGCCAAGAGGCCGACAGCAACACTGAAGGAGCTGCAGCAATTTCTGATAGGTACTGGCTGTTTAGTACATGCAACAATAATCTGTCTTCTTCATATGTCTGACCTATGCGGTAGGGTGGCAAGATGGAAGCCTTATTTTACAACAACAAACATCCAAGCCGGTTACATTTTGCAAAAAACACATTTAAAATCTCCCAAACATATGTGGGAAAATGTGTTATGGTCAGATGAAACCAAGGTTGAACTTTTTTGCCATAATTCCAAAAGGTATATTTGGCACAAACACAACACAGCTCACAGCTTATCACCAAAAGAACACCATACCTACAGTGAAGTATGGTGGTGGCAGCATCATGCTTTGGAGCTGTTTTTCTTCAGCTGGAACTAGGGCCTTAGTCAAGGTGGAGGAAATTATGAACAGTTCCAAATACCAATCAGTGTTGGCACAAGACCTTCAGGCTTCTGCTAGAAAGCTGAATAGGAACCTTATCTTTCAGCACGACAATGACCCAAAGCAGACATCCAAATCAGCAAAAGAATGGCTTCATCAGAACAAGATTGAGGTTTTGGAATGGGCAAGCCAGAGTCCAGGCCTGAATCTGATCAAACATATATATATATATATATATATATATAATGATTTTTGATTTTAAAAACTGTCCATTTATTGGCATTTCAAAAAGAAACATCCAGAAAACGTTGTGTGAGTTGAAAAAAACAAACAAAAACGTTTTTACACAGTCGTTAAAAAGCTGTCAGTTCCCCAGCTTATTCTAATGAACACAACACTTCATTAGTGGCCCATTTGGATCTAAAAGTCCTCAACGTATCCACAATCCTGAAATAGGCATGCTCCACATCCAAACGACTTCTCAACAGTCCTTCAAACATAAAAATCATATCTGTACAGCCCATTAGCTTCATGATTATTTTTCCTACACAAATGGAAAGTTTGGCTGTTGCAAACAAATAAATAAATAAATTATCTAATGAACACTTTTTCTTTTTACAGAGTTTTTTACAGAAAGCAGCTGAAATGAACTTTCTCCATAGAATTGCTGGACTCTCCCTCAAAGATATGTGGGTGTAGGGTGAGGACCTCAGTCATCTGGAGAGGCTCAAAGTAGAACTGCTGCTCCTCCACATCGAAGGTGCCATCTAAGATGGTGAATGCCTCCCACTTTAGGTGTTTCCGACATGTCCCACTGGGAGGAGACCCTGGGGCAGACCCAGAACATACTGGAGAGCATACTGTCCTGGGATTGCTTTGGTATCCTCTCAGAAGAGCTGGAGGAGAAGTCTCAGAAGAAGGAGGGAAGTCTGGGCTTCTCTGCTTGAGCTGCTGTGTCTGTGACCAGGACCTCCAGAAAAGCAGTAGAATATGGATGGATGGATGGATGGATGGATTTATGGATTTGCATATTAACTTGTTTCTAAGACTGCTTGTCATGATTTGTGTCATATTGCCAAGAGTAGGAGCATCTTGTCTCAGAGTGATGCTGAGAAACTAATCCAGGTTTTGATTAGTTCTAGATTAGATTATTGTAACTCTTTATTATCACATTGTCCTAAAACATCTTTAAAGTGTCTTCAGCTGATCCAAAATGCTGCAGCAAGAGTTTTAACAGGTACAAGAAAGAGAGATCATATCTTTTTGGTTCTGGCCTCCCTTCATTGGCTTTCCATATAATTTAGAATTAACTTTAAAATCCTTCTTCTTACTTACAAAGCTCTGAATAATCAGGCCCATTGTTATTAAAAAGATCTGATACTACCTTATCCTCCTATCAGAGCAGTATGCTCCCAAAATGCAGGATTACTTGTGATACCTAGAATCTCCAAAAGTACAATGGGAGGCAGAGCCTTCAGTTTTCAAGCTCCTCTCCTGTGGAACCAGCTGCCAATCTGGATTCGCTAGCCAGACTCAATCTCTGTTTTTAAGAGTAGGATTAAAATCTTCCTTTTTGATATAGCCTATAGTTAGGGTGGGATCAGGTGTCTCTGAACCCTCCCTTACTTATGCTGCTAATAGGTTTAGTCAGCTGGGGGAACCTCCAATAATGCATTGGGCTTCACTCCTTTCTTCACTCTCAATGAAATATTTTTGTTGGTCATTAACATCTGTTTGTTCTCTCCCATAGATTAAGTCCCCGTCATGCTGTTTGCTCTCTACATGTCTGTTCTTTTCGTCTTCTCTATCCCCTCACCCCCCAGCCAGTCGCAGCAGATGACTGCCCATCCCTGAGCCTGGTTCTGCTGGAAGTTTCTTCCTGTTAAAAGGGAGTTTTTCCTCTCCACCACTGCCAATTGCTGCTCACAGGGGATCACCTGATTGCTGGAGCCTTACTGCTATTGTTTGATTATTTCCCTGTAGTTGAAAGTGCTATGAGATTACTGTTGTTCTGAAAAAGCGCTATATAAATTAAGTCAAATTGAATTTTTATCCACGGCTATAGCAGCAGTTTAGTATGCAATGTTTTGTTTGTTAATGACGTTGGAACACAACAGAAATGCACTACTTGTCATGGGCAGCGAGAGCGCGCCCCTCCCATCCTGTCTCACATTCATCAATTCATCACGGCACCTGAGTCAGAAGACATACCTGCCCTCACTCATCAGCCAGTGTACTTAAGGAGGCTCCCTCCACGCATTCAGTGCTGACTCATCTGGGTATACTGCCCGTCTAACAGACAAGCAACTATTATTTGACAAACATAGACACGTTGTCTTACCTTGTTGCTCTTCTCTCCTCAGATTGCTGCCACCGTGCAGGTGTGTCTCCAGGACTGCGCGTGCTCTCCTGCCACATCTCACCATTTCCTCAGCTTCTTATCTTCACCCGGTCAGGCACCATCAGCTCATACCCCACACCATACTGCTTCGTCTATTAACCACTGGGGCCCTGCCAGTTCTCCCTGGATACCCAAGTAAGTGGCAATTTGGCTCAACCATTTCCCCTTATTCTATTCCTCCACTCACAGCTCTCGTCGTCTCTCCACAGGGTGGTTCCTCTGACGAGTGACTGTTTCTCTAGCTGTGTGCTTGATTTACAAATTAATAAAACTTCCAAATGTGCCCCTTCGTGTGGTTACTTTCTTGTGCTGTTGCATCATGCACGTGAGCTGTCAGCTCCAGAGCTTTCTGCTTTGGATTGCTTGTAGACGACTGAGCACCAGCTCGCTGTGCTGACTCAGCAAGTTTCCAACATGATGAGGCTTTGGACTAATGCACCTCCCCAGGCTCCTATCTCCTCAGCCTGCTCCCTGCACTACAGTGCACCGTACTACCTCCGTTCCCACGCCTACCCCGTATGCGGGGGAGGTGGGGAAATGCAAAGGATTCCTTTTTCAAGTTGGCATGTACTTGGAGAAAGTTGGGGAGGAGTACCCAGGGACATGGCCAAAATTCAGTTTTTCACGCTGTTGCTCAAGGACCGAGCCCTGGATTGGGCACAGTCCACGATTGATAACCCCGAGGGGCGTCGATATATGTTTGATCAATTCGTGGATGCTTTCTCCTTTCACCGTACTGAGAGTCAGGGTAACGTCATGAGCCGTTTGATGATGCTCTGCCAGGGCACTCAGTCAGCAGCCGAGTACTCGGTGGAGTTCAGGGTTGTAGCGGCTGATTCGGGGTGGAATGAGATTGCTTTGCACAGCACGTTAAATGCTCAACTCCGTGATGATCTGGCAGTTCATCCTGTCCCAGAGACTCTCAACGGCCTTATAGATCAGGCTGTAGGATTGGACAACTGGTAGCGTGAGCACGCGAAGGAGCGAGAGTCCTATTTTTGCCCACGCGCCAAGCGAGCGCCTGCCATGGTAACTAACACTGGTGGTGCTGGCTCTCCACCCGAGCCAATGGAGCTCTCTCGGCACTTGATCGGCACGTGCCAGCCCTTGCATGTACTGTGGGACGAATGCCGCCAGCAGTCAAAAGTCGCGGCCCGTCAGTAACCATGGGGGGGTCTGGTGAGCGGGACCAAATCTACTCTCCCCAGTAATTTTTCAATTTCGGCCTGAGTGCAATTGCCGGGGGGTGAGAGGAGGACTATGGCACTGGTTGATTTGGGGTCAGAGGGTAATTTCGTCTCTGCTCAGTTCGTGCGGCAGGTGGGCATTCCCACACATAAATTGCCCCACAACCAGAGAATTACCACCACCTCTGGCCGGGAGGTCACGGTAGTCACCGAAAGCACGGCGCCGATCTCCATCCTCCTTTCTGGGAACCACTGGGAGGAACTCACGCTCCTGGTTCTTCCTATCTCATCTTCCCCAGTGGTTCTTGGCTACCCATGGCTCCGGAGGCACAATCCGATTATTAATTGGGGACAGAATACTATCACCTCCTGGAGCCCTTTTTGTACGGCTAACTGCATGCGTTCAGCAGAGTGTTGCCCAACTCTGTCTGTCTCCCATCCCTCCGGCCAAGCCACTGGACCTCAGCATCGTCCCCCGGGAATACCACGATTTGGGGGAGGTCTTTAGCAAATCGAGGGCTTTGTCGCTACCGCCTCATTGCTCCACCAATTGCACTATACACCTCATCCCAGGGGCGAAGCTGCCGTCCAGTCGGCTATACAGCATTTCTGGTCTGGAGAGGGAGGCGATGGAGAAATACATTCAAGAATCACTGAACACCGTCCTTATTCGGCCATCTTCAGCCTCGCTCGGGGCCGGGTTCTTTTTCGTTGGGAAGAAGGATGGCTCATTGCACCCATGCATCGACTACCGGGAGCTCAGTGCTATTACAACCAAAGACAAGTACCCTCTGCCTTTGATTAATTCCGCGTTTGAGCTCCTTCAGCACTCATGAGTATTCACCAAGTTAGACTTAAGGAATGCATACCATCTGATCCGCATTTGCGAAGGCGATGAATGAAAGACGGCATTTAAAACTCACCAGGGGCAGTTCAAATATCTGGTTATGCCATTTGGGCTCACCAACGCCCCTGCCGTCTTTCAACGCTTAATTAACGACGTCCCTGCTGACATGCTTTATCAATTCATTTTTGTCTACTTGGACGATGTTTTGATTTTCTCCCGCTCACCAGAGGAACATGAAGCCAATGTCAGGGCCATCCTGCAACCGCTCCTGGAGAACCAGCTCTACGTCAAGGCCGAGAAGCGTGAGTTCTCCACAACATCAACCACCTTCTTGGGCTTCATAGTGGCTGAAGGGAGACTGATTGCCGACCCGGCCAAGGTGAGGGCAGTGCTTGATTGGCCAACTCCCCACTCCCATAAGGAGCTTCAGCGCTTCCTCGGGTTTGCGAATTTCTATCGCCAGTTCATCAGGAACTACAGTGGGGTTGCACTGCCCTTGACACAGCTGACCTCCATTAAGGTCCCCTTTTGCTGGACCGAGGCAGTTGAACAGGCGTTTCTGAAATCAAAAAGCCTGTTCACAGAAACACCAATCCTGGCTCAGGTCGACACGCAGTTCCAGTTCGTCCTCAAGGTGGACGCATCTGATTGCGGGGTAGGCGCTGTGCTGTCGCAGCACACACCTCCCGATCAGAAGCTCCGCCCGTGTGCGTATTTCTCTTGCTGGCTTACACTGGCCAAGAAGAATTACAACATAGGGGACAGAGAGCTGTTTAACATTAAATTGGGACTGGGGGAATGGAGGCATTGGCTAGAGGGGGCTATTCACCTCATCGTCATCTGGACCAATAAAAAAACCTTGAGTATTTGTGATCGGCCCGCCGACTTAATGCCAGGCAGGCTCGTTGGGCCCTGATTTTTCAGAGGTTCAACTTTTCCATCATGTACCGGCCTGGCGCTCAGAACACCAAACTGGATGCCCTATCTCACTAGTTTAATTCCAAGGAGGTAGCCCCCCCCCAAAAAAAAAAAACAAAAAAAAAAAACAAAACACCATACTGCCTTTGCATGTCCTTGGAGCCCTTACTTGGGATATTGAGCGGAGGGTCCGCCAGGCCCAGTCCAAGGATCCTGTACCAGTAGGGTGTCCCTGGAACCGTCTGTACATCCCGGCCGCCCTCCGCAGTGATGTCATCCAGTGGGGTCACACCAGTCATTTTGCCTGCCATCCTGGTATTGCTTGAACTGTGGACCTCGTCTGGCGAGCGTTCTGGTGGCCCACACTGCGGCAGGACATATGGGAGTATGTCAAAGCATGTCAGACCTGCGTCCTGGGGAAATCGGACTCCTCTTCCCCGTCTGGTCTCCTCCATCCCCTCCTCACCCCTGGTCGTCTTTGGTCCCACATTGCCATGGATTTCGTCACAGGACTCCCCCACTCCCGTGGCAAGACGGTGATTCTCACCATCGTGGATTGCTTCTCCAAGGTGGTGCATCTGGTTGCCCTCCCAAAACTCCCCTCGTCCTTGGAGACAGCGGTCCTGCTCACCGACCACGTCATTCGGATCCATGGCATCCCCTTGGACATTGTGTCTTACCGGGGTCCTCGATTCATGTCCCAGGTCTGGAGGGCCTTTTGCCGGACCTTGGGATCTATGGTGAGCCTTTCATCCGGTAATCACCCACAGAGCAACAAGCAGGCGGAGCACACCAATCAGTCTTTGGAGGCCGCCATGCGGTGTGTAGCAGCCAATAGCTCCTCATCTTGGAGCACGCACCTGACCTGGGTGGAATATTTAATGAACTCAGCCGTCTCCACTGCCACTGGACTCACCCCATTCAAGGCGTCGCTGGGGTACACGCCGCCACTTCTGCCTATGGCCGAAAAGGAGGTAGCAGTTCCATCCGTGGGGGCCCATGCTTGTCGCTGCCGGTACGTCTGGAGGTTTACTTGGGCCGCCCTCACCTGCTCCACTGAACGCACCCTGGCTGCTGCTGACAGGAAGTGGGTCCTTGCCCCAAGTAAGTCATTGGGCAGGAGAAATCCAAGAAGCTCTCCCCCCACTTCCTGGGCCAATATACCATCTCATGGGTTGTAAATGAAGCGTCAGTCCAGCTGAAGTTGCCACGGACCCTGCGAGTGAACCCTACATTTCACGTCGCCCACATCAAGCCCCTCTCGGCCAGTCCCATCTGGGTATACTGGCCGTCTAACAGACAAGCAAATATTATTTGACAAGCACAGATACGGTGTCTTACCTTGTTGCTCTTCTCTCTTTAGGTTGCTGTCACTGTGCAGGTGTGTCTCCAGGACTGCGCGTGCTCTCCTGCCACATCTCACCATTTCCTCAGCTTCCTATCTTCACCCGGTCAGGCACCATCAGCTCACCCTCCACACCCTACTGGTTTGTCACTCATTAAGTACACGGTGTACTTATGGGTGACAGTGTGAGCACTCAGTGGTGTGGCATTAGTCAACCAAGTCAACTCGAGCTCTACATTGATGTCCGCGTTCCTCGTTGTTGGTTATTCTCTTCCTGGGACTATGTATGGCGTTGTTGTTTCCAGAGCCAGTTTGCGCCAAACCTGCATGTAAGTCTTCTTCCTTATTGTGATTAATTGCCCTTCCTCACCACTCCAGTCCCGTCTGGGAGCGCGTGGGGCTTTTCCTCCTCCAACCAACCGAGCTAGTAGCCGCGTCATCTGTTAACTTCTCATGTTGGACTTATTCATTGAACATTTTGTGCTACTTTTCCCGTTGGTAATAAACACGTTTACTTCACCTGCATATTGGGCTCATATCAATTAATTTGTGCACTGTGCAATAATGCAGTGTACATGACAAAACTAATGTTTCTAAAAGGCCTAACACATTTACCCAACAAAAACGTCCTTCCTACAGGGCAAGGTGGGTTATTCTGCCTCCTGCTAGGGTAAATTAAAGTCCAATAATAACTAAAATTGAATGCTGTGTTCCAAAACTAAAATTAAAAAAAGCTAAATAATCCCTTATATAACATTCTTTAAAACATTAACATTCAATAAATAACATTCTTTTTTTTCCTTTCTTTTTTTCCAACACTGACAATGACATATCATCAACATATACTATGTACAACCCAAGTCTTCAGGTAACAGACATAACTAGGGCAACCTCTCAGCAGATGCTCCCCTGGAAGTAGCCGGTCTTCTGTGTGATGACTGACTCTCCGGATGCTGAAGCTGCTCCTCCTCTCCATCGACCTCGTCCCACATCCAGCCTCGTCTCCTGGAGTCTTCTCCTGGACACGCCGAAGCCGATTTGCATGCCATACCAAGTCGTCAGACAGCCTGAAGTGTGCTGCGCCCAGTTTGTCCACTATGCACAGACACTCCCGATGCTCCTTGGGTTGTCGTCTGGCCCATTTTCACCGCGGATGTTCCTCACCTCAGCTCCAAACCTAATCCAGGACTCTCAACAGGACCCGGCTCGGCTTGAGACATTGTTGTCGAGCACACTGATCCTCCGTGACTCTCGGTCGTGTCCCGACCTCGTCCAATAGCGCCCCGAGAACCGGCGCCACAACGTAATTCTGAAAGGCCTTGTACCACCTAGGCCAGGGCACTGGCGCTTCTCTGGGCACCTCGAGGAAAGGGAAAATAGGGACCATGCACGCCTCCATGGTTTTATCCTACGTCGTCAGTGTTATGTCTGGTATTGCCCGCTGAACAGAAGAGGCGAGGTGACTGGGAACACAGCTTTATTGGGTGCACTCACATTGACAGCCACTGACAGATTGTTGGCTAAGCTCAGACAAGATAAGAAGCTAATAAGATGGCTGAGTCGGCCCTATATAGGGCAGAACTGAGGCACCACCTGGAGGAGCGTGTCCATCTTACACGGTCATATAAAATACATATGTCACACCCTCAACAATGACATCACTTGCTAACTGGTTCATCATGCTTCATAGCGCACTCCTTTTGTATCTAGTGATGTTGGAGATCCATGGTGACGAGGCATTTGTTGTGCATCTCTGCCAAAGTCATTTGATCTGAGCTCACAGCTGATTGGTCCGGCTCCTTTTTCAGTGGTAATTTTGGTTTGTTAATATAGCAAAACACATTTAATTTTCCGCTGTTAATAAGTGTCTGACTTTCACATTTGGGTTTGTACAACTAAAACAAATTGAATCTGATTAGGTAGAGTGGGTGTAGTGCTAGAACAATTACACATTTTGGGGTATTTCCACACATCCTGGTAGCAGTGTTGTATTTGTTCTGACATTTGACTCTTTTATTTTTAGTGAGACCTGCCACATTAATTGTGGTCTAAAACGCTGTCACAATGGTAACCAGCATAATTTAATGTGTGGCTTTATAAGATCGAAAAGAAGAAAATGAAAAGCAATCCGCAGGGTTTTTACCTGATCAGTCAACACTGTGTTCTACAGCCCCATAACGTCGGTAAATGGATTTCAGGGGAGGTGAAATGAAAAAAGGTACCACCATCAATGGAAATTTAGATGGAAATTTGAGATGTGTGCCTGTGTACAAGCATGCATGCACAATGAAGATCTGCAATGAAGAATAATTTTATAATACCCAATTCACCGTTGTGATGTCTTAAGCTGTAAAGGAAAATTAACATTTATGCTGTGATGGTAATACTTGTATGATGCTGCACGGTCAGTCAGATTTAAAAGTCATTTGGGTGTGTTTATGAGTGAGGGAAAGATGCGGAGAAATAATTTTACGGACCACAGTAATTTAATAGACCACTGTGGTAAATGAACTTTGCTTGAATACCACACCACACTTTATGCTTTAACCTTATCCCTCACTATGCAGTTGTGGTCATGCTCATTAATTTATTTTGACCCCATTTGGATCTTTTTGTCATGTGAGAAGGACTATTATTACATTACCTCCTTGGCAGAGGTAATTAATGTTTTTTTTTAAGATGGACATTTTATTGTCTTTTCAGTATATACAAGTTATGTCAGTAGTGCTGACATATTACTTTCAAAATGTATAATATACTAATACATACCCGTGCATACCCGTCCATGCCCATAGAAACCAACTATAAGCAAGTATTTCTGCCTGCCTGTTGCTGAAGAGTCTCCTCCTGGTTGAGGCGGCTGTGCTGTTCACAGTCATGCCGCAGGCATCAGTGACAGATATTTCTTGAATTTATAGAGTGCCTTCTGCCTTACTGAGTGAGATTTCCAGATTTCCTGCTTCGAATGGGTGTGGTTTAAAGTAGTGTGTCCTATTCGGTCTCAGCTTGTCTGTTCCTTGCCTGGCGTGCAGCGTTGCTCGCTTTCGCATTCCGGGCTTCAAGTGACTCAGCATGTGCATGGCGCACTGCCACATGTTTCCTGTCTGTCTGTGCATCCCTTGTCTGTTGTACCCTATGCTGGTTTAGGGTCTCCTCCTGTGGCAGGCATCATAGGACACTACATCACAGGTAGTCAGTCCTATTGTCTATATGACGGTATCGTCTAATATATACTTACTTAATCCTCGCCTGGCCATTTAAGTGACTGCTGCAGCCAATCGTCTGAAGGCAGGGTGATCTTGGGCTAGGGCGATGAGGTCAGCCAGAGGTCTTACCATAGCAACCTGGGTCGTCCAGGACAGTCTGGGCCGACCTCAGGGGCGATGTCAGCCCTGGGGGGGGGGGGGGGGGGTGGACAAGAGCTGGCGGAGAGGGCCTGCTTGGTCGGTGTGCTGTCTTCCAGACTGGCCATGTGGCCAAGGAGCCGCAGCCTTCCTCTTCTGATGATGGTGTAGATGGGGAAAGGTCTGCCAGCACTCCTTTAGACCTCGTCGTTTGTGGTGTGGTTGAACCATCGGATGTTGAGGATGTTACGGAGGCAGGTCCGATGGAATGTATGCAGATGGTGGATGGTTTGGTGGAGAGGGTCCAGGTCTCAGACCCGTAAAGGAGGACTTTGATCACACAGGTGTTAAAGATTTGCCATTTTGTGGTCATGCAGATCTTCTCGCTCCGCCAGACTCTCTGGAGGCCACTGAAAGCACTGCGAGACAGCTGCAGGTAGCAAATGATCTCTTGGTCTGATGAGCAGGAGCTGGTGATCTTAGATCCAAGGTAGACAAGATCATTGACAATCTCAACCAGCTCGTTTTTGATGGTGATTACTTGTGGTGGTCATGGCAAGAAGTCTGACTGACTGGATCTTTGACTTTACCCAGCTGATGGTAAGGCCCAGTGGTGATGCTTGTTCTGCAAGCAGCTCCAGTGCCTCAGCGATTATGTCTATATGGAATATGAAAAAAAAAAAATATATATATATATAAAGAAAAAAATAATCACAACAAATACAAAAACTCACACAGAAACAAGGAGGTAATTATTGTTGACTGTTAAACTAAATTAAAAGACATAAATGGAACCAAAAATGAAACTCAGATTTCAAATTTGTGTTCCTCTCTCCCTTAAAACTTAATATTCTGGATATGTATTAATTTATAATGAGAATTCATCTGAATCATTGTACAACTGCATGTACGTATATTCATTTATGTGTATATATGTAAGTATCTGTGTATTTTCTTTAGGTATGCATTCATTCATTCATGATTCATTCGTTCATCTTCAAACTACTTTGGGTTGCAGGGGTGGGGTGAGGGTGGGGGACTGAAGCCTCTGCCAGCACCTTTGGGCGAGAGGGACGGTCCACCCAGGGGACACCAGATCGCCAGTCCATCACAGGGCCAACACAGAGAGACACGCAACCATTCACTCTCACATTCATACCTACTGACAACTTAGAATCCCTAGCTGATGCTACTGAACCTAACCTGCATGTCTCTGGCCTGTGGGAGGAAACCAGAGTACCCGGAGAAAACCCACACAGACACGAGGAGAACGTGCAAACTCCAACAGCAGCTCACTGATGGTCAGGGGTGGAATCAAATCTACGACCATCTTGCTGTGTGCAGCGGACACAGAATACTCTTGTTAAACAAACCAAAAATTTGAGCAAATAACACAAACCAGTATAGGTCATGATCAGTTCTTAAGTGTTTTCCTTTTTGCAACAACTTCAAGCTGTTGCATCAATTCAAATAGGGCCAACTAAGGCATTACACTTTGCTATACCTATGGGGAACAATTAAGACCCTGGGCCCTATTCTGACAGTCATCAGAGGACTTTTGCACCAGATTTCCCTCCCTACACCAAAGTTTTTGTTAGTTTCTGCCAGCACATTGTCTGTTTTTTTATGCTTTGCATCACGGTATCTAATTACCAGTAGACAGTGCTCCCGCTTTGCGCTGGGAGGTGGAAAGTCATTTCAAAGAGGTGTGATGGCGTTCGGTCTCAGGTGCACCAGTATAATGGTGCATCTTAAGACAGTGCACTTTTAATCACACTGATAAATGCTATTTCAGTGACCCGTTTTGAAACCATGCAGCTCCGGAGCTCATGAGGAAACAGCATGTGATGGGATTTTCTGTTATTTTAATGGACAGAGTTGTAGCAGTTATAATATAATCACCCATCATTTTATTTATATGATGATTCACTAAATAGTTTTTTTTTTTTTTTAAATTCCATCCACACTCTCATTTTAATTGCATACTTACCATTGGTGTCTATAGAGCTTTTTTCTATTCCATCCACATTTTTGCTCCATCACGGACTTATTAGGTATTAATGTGTTTATTTTTAGGGGAATGAAGGCATGAATGAACAGTTTAGTTTTCACTCTAACTCCCCAGAGAGACAGGAGATTCATCCACACCTGCCTGCAGGTAGGTGCCCCTGGGTTTCCAGCGGGGCCGAGGCTGCTCACACTGTGCTTGGTTAGGGTTCTCGAGCGGTGGGTACCCTGGACTGACAGCCCCCACTGAGCATCCCGACTGCCACCGTCAGCCCCCAGGAGGGGCCACCAAAAGCTGGCTCCTCCATGGTGGAGGTAAACGTGTCAAAATATATCCCAACAACAAGCCATGGGTTACAAAATCAGTTAAATCCTGCTTACAGAGGAAAGCACTTGCCTTTAAACAGGGGTCTGTTTCTGAGCTACAGGTTGCCACAAAAGAGCTGAAGTTCAAAATTTTAAGAGCAAAACAGAAATATAAATCAGAATTGGAAAGCAAGATGGCAACAAAGAAACTTGGTTCAGCCTGGGCCAGTATGAAAACTATTGCAGGCCTTCAGAGCACAGAGCACAGTAATCGTGTGTTTTTAGATGGTTTTAATTCAGACACAGAGCTGGCTAACGTCCTTAATTGTTTTTATGGTCGTTTTGACTCCTTTGATTTTAGCACAGAAACCCAAGATTTTAACAGAAACTCAAAGACAATCAGCACTTTAATATTGAGGTGCAGGATGTTAAAAGGGAGTTCTGCGCTGTAAAAGTGAACAAAAGTCAGGGCCCTGATAATATATGTGGGCGCTTGGTAAAGCCCTGTGCACATGAACTGAGTCCTATATTTCATTACACTTTCAATAAGTCCTTACAGACACAACATGTGCCTAAGATCTGGAAAGAAGCCGTGGTTGCTCCCGTTCCAAAATCCAGCTGTCCTAAAACGGTAAACGACTTTAGACCAGTTGCTTTGACTTCAATTTTAATGAAAATTTTTGAAAAACTGGTCAGATGTGAGGTCCTAAAGAAGACTGAGCATGCATTGGATCCTCTGCAGTTTGCCTATAGGCCTCACAGAGGAGTGGAGGATGCCATTGTCACTCTGTTTAACATTCTTTTTAAACATCTGGATTTTAATGGGACACACGCCAGACTTTAATTTGTGGACTTTTCCTCTGCCTTTAATACAATCCAACCTCATATCTTAGTTGAAAGGCTCCGGCAACAATTTGATGTGAGCAATAATCTGGTGGGTTGGATTCTGGATTTCTTAACCAACAGGACGCAGAGAGTAAGGGTCAATGGTACATTGTCTGACCTAAAGTGCTCTTCTACTGGCTCTCCTCAGGGGTGTGTGTTGTCACCACTACTCTTCATCCTGTACACAAACATGTGTCGGAGCAGACATGACACCAGACACATTATAAACTATGCTGATGACTCAGTTAAGGGCCTTTTCCATTAGCCCCGCTTAGCCCAACACGGGACAGCTCAGCACGCTTTGTAACTCTTTCCACTAGCCCCAACATGGTTTAACAGCCACGATTTCCATCCCCGCTCGAGGGCAGGGTACAACCGTGCTGAGCCGTGCCGTGTTGTGACGTCAAAAGACTGGTCGCTGCTGATTGGTCAGGTCGTAACATCATGAAAGCGACCGTCTTCTGATGAATCTACACACGACCGCCATTTGCAATATTTCACGGACTAAATACGATATTAATACAGACAGCGTTGTAGGTTTTGCAGAACTCTACACCGTGGTCCAACGAAGAGGTGCGGAGTTTTCTCTGCTTGGTGGCAGATACACAGTGAGGAGTGACCCGGACCGATACAGATGGCAGCCCAGCATAGAACCGGACTACGGACAAGCTGAAGACGAACGTGAGAGAACCATCGATGGTGAGTGCATCCATCCATCCATTCATCTTCTACCGCTTAATCCTTTCGGGTCGCGGGGGGGCTGGAGCCTATCCCAGCATCTTTGGGCGAGAGGCAGGGTACACCCTGGACAGATCGCCAGTCCATCACAGGGCCAACACAGAGAGACAGACAACCATTCACTCTCACATCCATACCTAAGGACAATTTAGAATCCCCAGTTTTGATGCCAATTAACCTAACTTGCATGTTTTTGGCATGTGGGAGGAAACCGGAGTGCCCGGAGTAAACCCACGCAGACACGGGGAGAACATGCAAACTCCACACAGAAGGGTCACCGATGGTCTGGGGGTGGGATCGATGGTGAGTGATTTGTAATAATGTGCATCTGTTCACTTATTTATCCTGTTGGTGGTAAGCTCACTTTTTTTGAGCCATACAGCGCTGTTCTGTACTGGCTAACGAGTTTTAGCTAACGAGTTTTAGCTAGTAGCTAGCTAGTACCAACTGCTGATTCGCACTTGTTTTCTCCTAAATATTCGCTTGTGAGAGCAAAACGATGAAATATGTTAATCCTGGTTAAAGTCCTGGTTTGTGTACGTATTGCACTTTGGTGCTGCGCATTAAATTGTGTGCAATTTAATGCTAGAATGTGTTTCCACATGCCAGGGGTTAGCTTCCCTGTTTATATTGTGGATACTGGTGAAATGGACCACAGGAGCCGAAATCTCATCATATTAAAATTGCTTTTTCAAGCCAATGATTTATAAAGTCATTCATATAATTTTCTAAAGCATCAGAATAGACCCACACACCTATTCTGTGGATCCTGCAGTGCTTGTCAGGGAAACGACGCATTTTTGTCACATCCCACCACTGACTTTCACAGGTGTATTTCCCTAACACAGGTACATCTCCAAAAATTACAATGTCATGAACAACTTCAATATTTTTTGTCACTCATTTCAGAAAGAGAAATCCGTATATTATATTGATTCATTACACAGACAGTGATATATTTCAAGTGTTTATTTATTTTAATTTTGATGAATATGGCTTACAGCCCATGAAAACCCCAAATTCAATTTGGCAAAAAATTAGAATATTACATAAAATTAACTTTAAAAAATAGTTTTTAAATATAAATGTTGGCCGCTGAGGTGTTGGTTAATATGGGCTGTAACCGTAATCATCAATATTAAAATAAACACTTGCAATATATCACTGTCCCTGTAATGAATCTATATATGGGTTTCACTTTCTGAAATGAGTGAAAAAAATATTGAATTTTTTCATGGTATTGTAATTTTTGAGATGTGCCTGTATATGTGTTGAACTTGCTTGAATCTAACCACCATCCATTTCTGTCGTTCATCTAGGCAAGAGGAAATCAGCCTCCCCACAACCTACCTTGCCACTGTGGAACGTACTGAAATCCTTTGCTTTTATAGGTAAAGTGTCAAAACCAAAGTAGCACAATTTCCACTTAATATAAAAGGGACTGAACTGAGATTTATTTGATTGTGTGAATATGGCACATCAACTGTAAAATAAACCGATTGTTAATGTATTTATTTTTTTGTCAGATCACTTGTGTGATCCTTTGTGAGTTATGTTCATAACTGTATGTTTTGGCGAATGTGAGATGTTCAGTCGTCAATATAATTTACTTTATATGTGTAGTTTATAGTCTATCATCAATAAACTCATGCAGTAACAGGACACATTACAAATATTCAAGATCCATTGTAGTGCTTCCTTTTATATTTTAGCAATGCTGGTACAAAACACCACCGACACATGAAGCCAGGGCAAGAAGAGACACTTTTACAGACAAGACAAACTTTTATTGATAAAAACTTCATATTTTGACTGAGCGACTCCATACTCGGTGATGCACACCTTCAGTTAAAGTACTATATTCCATTCAAGTGAATGTATTAATTCATTCTGATTGCTGAGGCCACAGTAAAAACAGATGATTTTAAATGTAACGCAGCCCTTGTAAAATCTATCAAAGCACAGCTACATGAAAATTGTGGTTAAATACAACAACGAAGTACTTTATTGTCACATTCAAATTGTAATCCCTCCTGTTTTGTTTTTCTTTTGAATTCTTGGATGAAATATGGTGGGCAATATAAGCTGCAGCTTCAGCCATCACCCATTTCAGATGACCTATGTTGAACTGTATAATCAGAGGAGTTATTGTTTAATTTGACCTTGTTAGATTTTTTTCCCCTTTGTTATATTATTCTATTTTCTTTTAATCTTTACTTTTAATAAATCCGAAATAAATATTCATTCATTAATTCACATTCCACCACTGGCTTTTAGCAACAAGTGTATTTCCCAAATATGTTTTAAACTTGCTTTAATTAACCACCACCCATTTGTCTTTTGTCTAGGCAAGAGGGAAACAGTCACCCCAACTGGACCTTGCCTCACTATTTACAGAGATGCAGGCTGAAGATCTGCTGAACCAGGACCAGTACGAGGGGCCGATCCAGTTGCTTCTCAGTGAGGCAGCGTGGCTGCCGTGTGTGACCATTCCAGTTTTTTTTTCCAGTTTGAATTTTGCACATTCTGAATAATCTGGAATTTGCTGCTGATTGTAATAAACAATTTAGTGACTTATGTGTTTGCATCATGATTTTCTATTTTGTCTGTTAAGACACCGGTGGGAAAAGAGTCAACTGTACAAAGGATTTATCGGTGACCTTGAAAATAATGGCTCATTTTTAAGAAAAAAGTAACCAAAACAATTATTTTATTAACTGAAGACTGTATTGTTGGATGTGCCACCGCAGAAGACCCTGCATACTTTAGTGACAGTACCAGTATATGGAGGAATTCTGGGTCATATTAGCATCTGCTCTTCATCATAATTGGTTTGGGCAGGGGTGTCTAATCATGTGCCATGGAGGGCCAAGACCCTGCAGGCTTTACCTCCAACCAGTGTCTTCAACAGCAGATTCCACTGAACTTCCACTGACTGATCAGTGAGAACACCTGCTGAAGAGACTGGGTAGAAGAGAGAACCTGCAGGGTCTTGGCCCCCATGACACATGATTGGAAGCCCCCGGATTAGGTTTAATGGGATTTAACATTTTAACACAAACTGCTTTATAGTTCATAATTCTGTTGACAGACTTACACCAAACCAAAAGTGATTTCTCAAACTGTTGGATTATTCTTAGCTTTTCCAATCTTTCAGTATTTAATTTATGCCACATGGTGGTAACCTTCACATATAAAAAAAGAGACATCTGCAAAAACTTCAGAGGTTTATTGTCAGTGCAATTCCCAGTGCAATACTACATGAATGCATGTCTAGTACATTATTGATGCAGAGAATATATATTTCTACAGTACATGTATCTAGTAAATCAAGTATTTTCCATGTAACCTTGTGACTGCATTATTTTAATTGCTTTTAATCCTAGATCAAGTTTGTTTTGGCCTAAAATGCATGATAACTGTCAAATATATCTCATTATACCTAACTCAGTACTGTTTACTTTTTGAATATATATTTTGTGGCTAATATAGTTATTAACATGGCGATCAAGTTGTGTCAGCTGATCATTTTTTTCTATGACACCACCTCAGACTCAGTTCTGCAGAAGCAGGTACATCCATGATTTCTCAACAGTCTCTCCATGATTTTCAAGCAGATCAGAGCAATTTGTTGTACAGGAAATAAACGTTTCTACAGACATTCTTAAGCTCTATAACCACTGATCATTTGTGAAGCTGTGCTGACATCAGTGACAGGCTGTGTTGAACGCCCAGACCAACTGAAGCAGTAATTTCCCCACAACAGAGCCATCTGAAACACACACTGCATACATATTTTAGTACCTAACAGCGATAACTTGCAGACATTAAAGTGTAGTACGACGTACTTATAGCAAACTAGCATTAGCAACATTAGCTTACTGTCATATATGACCTAGTTTGTATCCTCACGTCTTTGGCTCTCCCAGAAGCTGCAGAATTATTCCAGAGTGTTTCATCTCGCTGCCTGTACCATTGTCTGGTGGTCCTTTTTTGGCATTTACGGTGAAAAAAGCCACAGACCGAGGAGTCGCCTTATACAGCCGCATGTGTTTATGTTTTGCTTGGGTCGCATGTTTTACGTCACGGGAGTGTGGCGCCGCCTCGCTTTTATAGAAATCCCACCCACCCCAGCTTTACACGGTTGTAATGGAGACAAAAGCGAGCCGAACCGTGTCGAAGTGAATCGAAATGTGCCGAGGTGTGCTGGGCTAGTGGAAAAGTGCCTTTATTGTCAGTCTCCTCCAGGATGGTGAGAGTGGCCACGGACCAGTAGTTGATGATTTTGTTCACTGGTGTGAGGATTCCTACCTGCAGCTGAAGGGAGGGAAAACATGGGAAAACATGGGCTGAGTGCCGAGACGGCATCTCAACCCATGGTGACAGATTTAAATGATAACAGTGTAAGATATCACATCCACTGTTATTGGATTCCTGAACATAAAATCCAGTGTTACACCTTTGTAGAACCAAGGAGGAACAAGACTTATGTTTCAACGGTAAATGAGGCTGAAATGTTTTAACAAAACAACGCAATTTTATGGGGAAAATGCATAAGCTAATTATCTAAAAATGACTTCTGAATTAATCTACAAAAATTAAGGGCAGTTACTTAAAAATGATTAAGAGTTTTCCTTCAGTTTACAGCTTTACCCTGTGGCTGAGACTAATTGAGCCCTGAAACACGGGATATATTTAATTGTAATTTAATTGTTAGGACATCACGTTTTGAACCCAGCAGATAGGAAAAGTAAGAGTTTCACTTACGAAAAACAGCTGTAGGTCCACGTTTCAGCGGGTCGATACCGGCTGAGTTGGGAGTTAGGACGTCGGAGGAAGCGGCTGCTGTTACTTCCTCACAGCCGTGGAAGTGATAACTCGGCTGGGGGCCCTTCAAGGAGACAGTGGCAGCCGTGGATGGTTTGTCTCAGGGCAGCGTGAAAATCCTTGGAACAAGTCCAGCCGAATCGGTGAAGTCTCTTGTAGCGGGATAGACCCAAAAACTGAAGGAACCACTTCTCAGTCAGGCAGGTATGAGGCCGGAAAGAGAGTCCAAAAACCAGTCTCTGTTCACTTTAAATTAGGAAAATTAAAGGTCCACTTAAACGGCGTGAAAAGTCATTAAAAAAATGAGAAAAAACATTTACTAGGATAAGAATGGCTTCTGAGGTGAAGGAAAAAGTTTGAGAATTTGATTCTCTGAAAAAGCGAGCTCTAAAGAAAAGGTGTTTTCTCCTCAGTAACAAGAAAAATCTAACGCAGGATTTGACAAACTTCACACAGAACAATTTAGATAAAATAAAACTACACAGGACCTTGAAACAGTGGAATAAAATCTTCCTCTGAGATCTAGATTACTATTCTGCTTCTTTAATCTTAACTTAGTTCCTAATCTTTCTCAAAATCTCTTTCTTTCTTCTTTTCTGTGTTTCTAATTCTTAATCCTGTTTTTTCTGAATCTCTCTCTCTCTCTCTCTCTCTCTCTGAGTGGGTGTGGTCGTGAGTGCGAGCTGAGAGTGTGTGACAGCGTGAGTGAATTTTTTCAAACTTTTCTCTTTTTGCGTTTAAGGTGGGTTTTTTTTGTTAAATAATCTTAATTTTTGTTGTTTTCTGTAGCTGGGGTGGGGTAGGTGTTTTGGGAGGGGGGTTTCTGCTGCCAGCTCTGCTGGTCAGCATGGTTTTGGAGCGAGGCTCCGGGTTTGAGAAGCTGACACGCCGGCATGCTGTCAAACTGACTCCGGCTGTCAGCTGCTCAGTGGAGGAGTGTAGTCTGGCTGTGGGGGAGTTGGTCGGTTATGAAAGCATTAGATCAGCTTCGAGAATGAATAGTGCCATGGTGATTTTCCTTGATAGTGTTGAAAAAGTTAACCAGGTAGTGGAGAGTGGGGTTGTGATTAAAGACACACTGGTTCCTGTTCTGTCTCTGGTGAATCCTGCGAAGAGAATTACGATCTCAAATGTCCCACCATTTTTAAAGAATGAGCTGTTGGAGAAGGAGCTGTCGAGACACGGGCAGCTTTTGTCCCCCATTAAGCACATCCCTCTCGGTTGTAAGTCCCCGCGTTTAAAGCATGTCATGTCTTTTAGGCGACAGGTGCTCATGATTTTAAACAATAGTGAGGAAAGCCTCAACCTCGTATTTAAATACCGGATTGACGGCTTTGATTACACCATCCCCGTCACTTCCGATAATATGAAGTGTTTCGGCTGCGGAATGGAGGGACATTTGATTCGCTCATGCCCTCAGGGAGTGGGGGGTGATCACTCGGGGGAGGCCGCTAGTGCGGCCTCGGGGCCATCTGGCGACGGAGCGACTTTGCCGCTTTCCGAAGCTGATGGCGCTGCCGTGCCATCGGGCGCTTCGGCCGAGGCCGTGGGGCCGTCTGGCGGCGGGGCTTCGGCCGAGGCCGCGAGGCCGTCTGGCGGCGGGGCGGCTTTGCCGCCCTCCGCAGCCGGCCTGTCGATCATAAATGAAACAGCAGCAAAAGTTAAAGCACATCACAGGGCTGCTGCACAGACCAACATTGTGGACAAGGGTGAGATTACCGAGAGGGATCACGCTGAGGATCAGACAGAGGAGCCAAATGAGGCCCAGATAGATGGTGGGACTAGAAAAATGAATATAAAAGCACAGCACAGCGTGAGCGAAAGACAGGAAGAGACAGCTACCAGGGTGGCTGAGTCAGTGTTGGAGGATGAGGATGACATCGAAATAGATGAAGAGTTATGTAAAATCTCAATCAAGCGAAAGAATTTGGAAACCAAACAGCAGAGGAGCAAAGTAAAAAGGGTTGTCAAAGAAAGTTCTGAGGTTTCTCTATCTCAGCCAGATTCTTATGCTGGGTCTGAGATAGAGAGTGATGGTGAAAGCAGTGATGATGTGGCCAGTGGAGGCGGTTACCCCTTAACAAAAATACAGACGTTTTTGCAGGACACTAAGGGATCCAGAATGGTTAAAGTTGAAAACTTCTTCCCTGATCTAAAACGTTTTGTTGACTCTGCTCGGGTCTACATGAAAAATAGGGGAGAGCTTGAGCAGGAAAGTTTTACTGATCAGGAGATCTACAGACTAAAAAAGCTTGTACTAAAAGTTAAGAACCAAATTGCCCAGGATGATTAGTCTTTTATCTCTCATTCTTTCTTTTCTGTTTTTGTATTGGCTTTGCCCTCTTATACACATGTGTAGTTTTAATTTTGGCACGCTCAACATCAATAGGGAAAGAGAAATGTCCAAGCGAGCGTGTGTTTTTACTCTTGCAGAATGCAAGAAAATTAATGTTCTGTTTGTTCAGGAGACTCATAGTTCTGAGGACAATGCTGCTGACTGGAGGAGGGAATTTCGAGGGGAAATTTTTCTTAGTCATAAAAGCAGCAGCAGTGGTGGAGTGGGTATTTTATTTTCTCGAGATTTTATTCCACTTTCTTATGACATTGATGAGATAATTGCAGGCCACATTTTAAAAGTTAGAGCTGTTTTTGAGAATGTGAAAGTTGTTTTTATAAATGTGTATGCTCCAACCGTAGGCACAGAAAGATTGGCCTTTATAAATATTTTAGATGACACAATTAAAAATTGCAGTAATGATGACTTTTTATTTGTGGGAGGTGATTTTAATTGTACAGAAAATCCTCTTATGGATAGGAATCACCCAGAGCCACATGCTGCATCCAAGAGAGTTTTAAAAGGGCTCATAGAAGCTCATGATCTGTGTGATGTGTGGAGAAATTTTCATGGCAAGGCTAGACAGTACATGTGGAGCCATAGAAAGGACAATATTCTGTCCTTAGCTAGACTGGATAGGGTTTACAGTTTTAAGCATCATTTTAGCATTTTTAAAAGTGCTTTTATAGTCCCTGTTGGCTTCACAGATCATTCCCTGGTTCAGTGTTGTGTTTTTTATCAAGAATATAAAGTGCACTAGTGCATACTGGCATTTTAACACGTCACTTTTATCGGATAACAGTTTTAAAACTGCTTTTATGTTTTTTTGGAGTAATTTTAAATTAACAAAATCAAATTTTAGTTCTTTGCAGCAGTGGTGGGATGTAGGGTAGAGCCAAATAAAGAATCTGTGCCTACAGTATACTCGCAATGTCTCTGGAGACTTGGCCAGGTCTGTCAGGGACCTGGAGAGAGAAGTAGTGGAGCTGCAGTCTTTGGCAGGCTCCACAGGAGAAAGAGGACATTTTGAGGCCCTCAATGGCAAAAAGTCTGTTTTAACTGACCTACTAGGTGTGGCTGCCAGGGGCGCTGTGGTACGCAGTAGGTTCCAGAACATCGCACTAATGGACGCTCCATCTCATTTTTTCTTTGGTTTGGAGAGGAAGAATGGTCAGAGGAGGATGATCCACTCTCTCAGCTCCGAGGATGGGCCACTAATCCATGAGTCTGCGGAGATCCGTCGCTTTGCAGCTGCTTTCTACAAAGATCTTTTTAAGAAAGAATTTGTTGAGAATCCACATGCACTGAGTCATTTTTTGACGGGCTTGCCAAAAGTGATGGCTAGCATGAATGCGGAGCTGGAGAGTGGGATCACTCTGCAGGAACTAGCAGTAGCTGTCCAGTCTGTTCAGTGTGGAAAAGCCCCAGGGATAGATGGTCTACCATCGGAGTTCTACAAGGCGTTCTGGTCTGAGATCTGTGAGGACTTGCTGGAAGTACTGTCTGACAGTCTGCGGAAGGGTCACTTGCCCCTAAGTTGTAGGAGAGCAGTCCTCACCCTCCTTCCCAAGAAAGGCGACTTGAAAGACATTAAAAACTGGCGTCCGGTGGCCCTCCTCTGTACTGACTATAAAATTCTCTCCAAAGTGTTGGCTACCAGGTTGAGGAAGGTGATGGAGCAGGTCATACATGTAGACCAGACCTACTGTGTACCTGGTAGGTTGGTTACAGACAACATTTTTTTAATTCGTGATGTTTTGGACCTCTCCAGCTCATTGGTCAAGGAACTTGGTCTTATTTCAATAGACCAAGAAAAGGCGTTTGACCGAGTTGAACATCCATACCTGTGGCAGACACTAGAGGCCTTTGGTTTCAGCTCAGGGTTCATCGCCAAGATCCAGGTTTTGTATAGAGACATTGAGAGTATTCTTAAGATTAATGGTGGTTTGAGTGCTCCTTTCAAAGTTGAGAGGGGTGTCCGACAGGGCTGCCCCCTCTCAGGTATGCTGTACTCTCTTGCCATCGAGCCCCTCCTTTGTAAACTAAGGCAAGGCCTCACTGGTTTTAAAATCCCCAACTCTGACTCTGTTTTTAAAGTGTCAGCCTATGCTGCTGATGTTGTTGTTTTTACAAGAAATCAAAATGATGTAGACTACCTTTTAAGAACTGTTAATCTTTTTGGTGAGTGCTCCTCAGCGAGAGTGAATTGGGGTAAGAGTGAAGCTGTTGTGGTGGTGGGGAGACCACAAAAAATTGTCCTACCTGGTGGCCTTTCGTGGACACAAGGTGGTTTTAAATATCTTGGTGTGTTTTTAGGAAATCAGACTTTTACTGAGAAAAATTGGGAGTGTTTTTTAGAAAAAACTGAAGGAAGACTAAAAAAATGGAAATGGATTCTGCAAAACTTGTCCTTCAGAGGTCGTGTTTTAATTATCAACAACTTGATTGCTTCAATGCTGTGGCATCAACTGTCTTGTCTGGACCCTCCACCCAATTTGCTGGCCAGAGTGCAATCTATAGTCGTGGACTTTTTCTGGGACCGTCTTCACTGGGTTCCACAGAGTATCCTGTTTTTACCGAGGGAAGAAGGTGGTCAAGGGCTCATCCATCTGGCCAGCAGGGGGGCTGTCTTTTGCCTGCAGTTCATTCAGCGACTGCTGAGTGGCCCCCTTGACCTTGTGTGGAGACCTAATGCCACGGCTGTCCTGGCTCGCTGTGGAGGGCTTGGACTAGAGGAGTCGCTGCTTTTAATGGATTTAAGGGGCCAAAAACTCCCAGAACTTCCCCAGTTTTACCGAAGTGCTTTTAAAATCTGGGGACTTTTTAAAAAGAACTCTCCCCAGGCTTCCTTGTCGCCTTTCTGGCTTTTAAAGGAACCACTTGTGTTCGGGACCCGTTTTGATGTGGGCAATGTTTTAGGACCTTCTGTTTTAAAAAAGTTCATTTCTGCAAAGGTCACAACGCTGGGACATTTGGTGAATTTATGTGGTCCTAACTTGGGCAATGCTGTTGCCCTGTGCTCGGCTCTTGGCGTTTCTTCAGTCAGAGTTATAATGAACTTGTTGAAAGATTGGAGAGACTGCCTGTCCGCAGAAGAACACTCTGCTATTGTTTTACACTGCAAAAACTCTGTGCAAACTGCTGATGAACCTTTTCCTTTTAGTGTTTTATCTCCTGATTTTAAAGATGGCACTGGTGTGTTTTTAAACTCTGAACACATTAACATTTGTGACTCTCCTGGTAAAAAAATGTATGGAATTTTGTTGAAAGTTTTAAATGTAAATAAGTTAAAAGGTTGAGCTGATACACCATGGAGGAAACACTTGGGTTTGGGTTCAGAGGTGAGGCCTGCCTGGAGAGCACTCTATAAACCACCATTAACTAAGAAGGTTGGAGACCTACAATGGCGAGTTTTACATGGTGCTGCGGCTGTAAATGCTTTTATCTCTCTTTTAAACCCAAATGTTGTTGAGGTTTGTCCATTTTGTCCTCAGAAAGAGACTGTGTTTCATTGTTTTCTGGACTGTAACAGACTGCATTTGTTGTTTGTTTTTTGGGGGAAGCTGTTTTATCTGTTTGGAGAAGTCTTTTCCCTGCAGATTTTTATCTTGGGCTTTCCATATAGGCAGAGAACTAAGAAAAAGAGTGAACTTTTAAATTTCATCCTGGGTCAGGCTAAAATGGCTATTTATGTTAGTAGGAAAAGAAAAATTGAACAAATGCTGGATTGTAACGTAAAAGACATGCTGATTGACATGATTAAGGCTCGAATAATGATTGATTACAATTACTATCATCTGATGCAAAATGTTGAAACTTTTGAGGCTATGTGGTGCTTTAAGCACATCCTGTGTTGTGTTAAGGAGGGGAAAATTACCTATGGTATGGTCCTGATGTAAGAAGCAAGTTTTTGTTTGTTTTCCTGGTTTGGTTACTTGTGTCTTTGATTTCTTGTCAGTGAGTCATTTTACCTTTCCATTGCTTCTTTTAGTTGTTTTAGTTGTTGTGTTTTTCTGTTGAACTTGTGACAATAAAGGTGTGTTGAAAAATCAAAAAATCTCTCTCTCTCTCTCTCTCTCTCTCTCTCTCTCTCTCTCTCTTCTTTAACTTCTAATCTTCTTACTTTTCTTTCATCTTTGATGTTCTCTTGTTCTCTCTTACATAGTTGCAATTTAACTTAACTCTTCTTCATGCTTACATGCAGGGCAGCTTCCATTTCTTTTTAAAGTTACCCCGCCTGGTTGTAAACTTGTGATGTCGATCGCAAGACTGACCAATCAACTTTATCAAAAGCAGTTTGAAATGGCTGCCATCCAATGTGAGAACATTTCTTTGTTTGAGAGCAGCCAATCAAAGGAAGACACCATCCCATGAAATTACAGAGAAAAATCAACACTCAGTCAGTTCTTATGAAATTAGGTGCTCAATATAAACTCTAACTAAATTAAAATGACTTGGCTAATATTTGGTGATCATGCATTTATACCATTACTCTAATATTACATTTGTTTGAATAACACTCATGAATATAACATTTCTTATACATAATTATAATACATGCATTCATATTTAGATCAAAGCTTAATGTAGTACAGCAAACCATGGTTGGTGATAAATGGGATGATTTTCAGTGTCCTTAGGATCCAGGGGAGAAGAGGATAAGCTGAAAGAAACTTAATGTTTAGAACAAATTAAAAGTCATCCTAAGTACTGAAACACATTTCGTAGGTATCCGCTAGGAGGTACTGTTGAACTGTAGATGATTTCTTTTAGGTCCATGGGGTCTGGAAGGGATAATCTGGAAAACATCGGAAGGTTATAAACCCGTCTGATTAAGCCGTTTATGTCCCTTTTAAGAGTGTTGGTTTCCTGTAAAGGGGTACGTTATCTAAATGCAGTGTTCACGTTGGAGGTCTGGTCTCCCGAGTTTATGTTCCTTTGAGCCTTTAAAAGCAAATTCTGATCCTTACAATCTCTGCAAGAGGCAACTGTTTACATTGGGGTCCTGGGAACACAAACATCTTTGGTCAGGCCTGAATGAGGCCTGGATGAGTCGATATGAAAGCCAGTGATATTCCTGTAGAATGCAGAGAAGTGGTATTCCTGTGTAAGGAATAAAGTGAAATTCCTGTAAAATGGAGAGAAGTGATCTTCTGTCTTGGTTTGAGGAGACCATGATGCTACAGATCCCCCCTTTGTAGCAATGGTGAGCATCGGTCAGCGTTGGTACACACCCATGGCAGCTTGGTCTCCTTGGCAACACTTGACCTAAATACTGGGTTAAAAGGGTTTTGTGATGTCTATACATACTAGCATGCAAACAGTATCTATTACTAAGTACAGATCTTTGACTTTGGTTTACTGGAAGGACTTCCATGAATTTCCAAAAATAATTTGAATATGGACAAATGTAAATTATAAAATTGACTTGGAGTAGTAAGCTAAGGCATATGTCTTGAAATGACTCAAAAATTCTGGTTATGAAAATAAGTGTGTAGTCTTACATACCTGAGGTAGGAATTTTGGTTTACGATGAAATAGCTATTATAATTGTTTAAAAATAGTTTGAATGGGCACAAAAATCAAAATGGAGTGCAAGAACTATATATAAAAATATATGTTTGTATATAAGCATGCATATAACTTCAAAAATTCTAAAAATAAAGAAAAATAAAAGTCAAAACAAAGAATGCAAAACAAAAATTAATGCTTATTTGAGGTAGATGTTTAGGTTAAGCAATATTGAGTTAATTCAAGGAGGTTTGAATTGAATTGGTTTATTTGGCAGATCCGCTTATGTTTCCACTTCTACAACTTGGACGGGTCATTCTTCTAGACCAAGAATCTCCTTTCCGGAAAATAGGTTCTCAATGTTGGGACTCGGGTCTAGGTCTTGGCATCTGAAACTACGCCTAGTATTCGTAGCCAAGCGGCTGAGTTGATCGTTGAATACTCTAATTTGCCAAAAGTAAGTACCAGCTGCAGTAAACGTCAGGAGATACCCCAAAATGACCAGGCACATGAGTACTCTATCTGGTGCAGACCAGGAGTGTAAACTGGGATGGAGTAGTAGTTTAGGGTCTGGCTCAAGGATCTGGAGCTCATTCCCTATTGAAACTAAGTCAACGACTTGAGAGCCTTCAAGAGTGACTTTATCCACGATTTCAGAGCTGAGTTTTAGCGCTTGCTTAGAAAAGAAATCGGACACATTGACACTGCCATTGTATTGGTCAGTGCTGAGGTGATACAGGGCCAAATCACCAACATGAAAGAGTGAGCCTTTGGGAACTTGAACCCAAAAGGTGTTGGAGGGGAGTGCAATCTGAGAAAACGTGTCATGTTGGTCGTAGGTGACAGTAGCGGATTGCACTGGGGTGTTAACAAGCCACCGGTTTCCAACGATGTGGCCCTGTGTGGTGGTTACTTGAGATCGTGGGGTGAGGATGGTGGGGCAAGTCATGTCCTGAGAGGATGCTTGCATCCCACAGATACCTCCGGTATTATCTTTAAGAAAGGGTTTACTAGGGCACAAATAGTGGACATCCCTGGTGAGCGTGCACATACCTAGGTCCGGGACCAAGTAAAGGCCAGGGCTGTTGTCATGATATGCCACCACTGAGGGAGTTTTGACCTTGACATGAGTGTCCTGCTTCCAAATCCCAACATTGACAACCCTTTTCAACCGGTAGATGCTGTTGTAGGTGATCATAGGTAAGTTGACAATGAAAGCCATCTGGTGCTTTTCAGGGTCAACGTAAATGGGAATGGTGTTGCCCAAGGTAAAAGCTAAATGGGCTTGGAGTGGTATGACGGTTCTCTGAGTGGCTGTAGCAAGCAAGTCGGTAACCAATGACATGAGAACGAGGTAGGGTGGAATTCTGCCTATTGCCAAGGCGTCAACGGAGGAGCTGATGTCCCTAATCACATCTGACAGTAACATGGACACTAGCTGTGCTTGGGCAAAGTCAACCTGAAGTGCAGAGAACATCGACTGCATCAACTTGTTGAGCTTGACCAAAGCTTGAGCATCAGAATCAGAATCAGAATCAGAATCAGGTTTATTGCCATTGTTCATGTAGTACACAAACTAGGAATTTGTCTCGGTACAATGCTGCAACATTAAACATGATAAGATAAGAGAAATAAACTATACATGTAATAAAGTGTAGGATAAGATTAAGTGATACTGGTCAACAGTTAAAATATATATTAGCCAGCAGCAGATACTGTGGAGAACTATATAGTGCAGTCGGTAATGCAGGAAGAAAACAGTGATGATTGACATGAGTCTGGTTGAGCTGCTGTACATGGTGCACGAGAGTCAATAAGTCACTTAGTGTTCAGCAGTCTAATGGCAGAGGGGAAGAAGCTGTTCATGTGATGGGAGGTTTTAGTCTGGATGGACCGAAGTCTTCTACCAGAGGGGAGGGGGGCAAACAGTACGTGACCAGGGTGTGAGGGATCGGCTATGATCCGGCCAGCACGCCTCCGGGTCCTGGAGATGTACAGATCCTGGAGAGATGGGAGCTTGCAGCCGATCACCTTCTCAGCAGTGCGCACGACGCGCTGCAGCCTTAGTCTGTCCCTGGCAGTGGCTCCTGCGTACCACACGGTTATGGAGGTGGTGAGGATGGACTCGATGATGGCTGTGTAGAACTGCACTAACATCTTGGTGGGTAGCTTGAGCTTCCTCAGCTGCCGCAGGAAGAACATCCTCTGCTGGGCTTTTTTGATGAGTGAGCTGATGGTCAGCTCCCATTTGAGGTCCCTGGTGATGGTAGTGCCTAGGAAGCGGAAGGAATCAGCAGTGGTGGTGGGAGAGCCTGAGAGGGTGAGGGGGGGCAGAGGAGTAGTGACTTTCCTGAAGTCTACAATCATCTCCACTGTCTTCAGAGCGTTCAGCTGCAGGTTGTTATTGCTGCACCAGGACGCCAGCTGGGCCACCTCTCTCCTGTAGGCGGACTTGTCGCCGTTGGAGATGAGCCCGATGAGGGTGGTGTCGTCCGCAAACTTGATCAACTTGACAGACTGGTGGCTGGAGGTGCAGGAGTTGGTGTAAAGGGAGAAGAGTAGGGGGGAAAGTACACAGCCCTGGGGTGATCCGGTACTGATGCTAGTATAGTCTGAGACAGTCTTTCCCAGCCGCACATGCTGCCTCCGGTCCGTCAGGAAGTCGATGATCCACCTGCAGAGGGAGTCAGGCATGTTGAGCAGGAACAGCTTGTCCCGGAGCAGAGCGGGGCGGATGGTGTTGAATGCGGAGCTGAAGTCCACAAACAGGATCCTGGCGTAGGTTCCCGGGGAGTCCAGGTGCTGCAGGATGGAGTGGAGGGCCAGGTTGACTGCATCGTCTACAGACCTGTTGGCTCGGTAGGCAAACTGCAGCGGGTCCAGGAGAGGGGTGGTGATGGACTTGAGGTGGGACAGGACCAGGCGCTCAAAGGACTTCATGACTACAGAGGTGAGCGCTACAGGTCTGTAGTCATTAAGTCCAGTGATCCGTGGCTTCTTGGGGACAGGGATGATGGTGGAGGATTTGAGGCAGGACGGCACGTGGCATAACTTAAGGGAGGTGTTAAAAATGTCTGTGAATACACGAGCCAGCTGTTTCGCACAGAGTCTCAGGGTGGAGGGAGACACGCCGTCTGGGCCGGGGGCCTTGTGCGGGTTCAGTCTGGAGAACTGTTTGAGCACATCCTGCTCACTGATGATAAGGGGAGGGGGGGAGGAGGGGGGGGTGCCTTAAATGAAGTAGGGAATGTGGAGGCTGTGGAGCTGGAGGGAGGGGGGGAGTTGGACACAGATGACGAGGTGTCAAAATGGGCATAGTGTTGGGACAGTCTTTGACAAAGGGCTTTGTCATCCTGACCTTTAGGAGCCTTAGGTCGATAGTTGGTGATTTGCCTCAGTCCTCTCCACACAGAAGCCGAATCATTAGCAGTGAACTGCTGCTGGAGTCTCTCTGAGTATAGAGATTTAGCCCTCTTCAGCTCTCTGTTAAACCGGTATTTAACCTCCCTGTAGCAGTCCCTGTCTCCACTTTTCAGCGCTGCTTCCTTCTCCTTCCTGATCTGTCTGAGCTTAGCTGTGAACTGTCACCATGGGTTGAGATGCCGTCTCGGCACTGAGCCCATGTTTTCCCTCATCCCTGCCTCCCATTGAGCAGCGTCTCAGCTGGCCCCCAGCTGGCAGCATTATGGACGGCTGGGGCCAATTAGTCTTCATCAGCTGGGGCGCTGCCAATGAGGATAAATAGGAGCAGCCTCGATGACTCGGGGCTGCGACATAAGCACTGCTAGGCTGAAGCCCCTTCGTCTGGTGTCAGCCTCAACTCCCCTTGCAGCATTCCTGTGTTTGTATCCCGCTGTGAGGATGTACGTCTTGCTACCCCCACGTCCGGTACGAGCTGCTTACCTCTGCGCTGTGCAACCTGTGAGTGTACCTCTGCATGAGTATCTGTGCTCTCCTCATCCCTTATCCCTTACCCAAAATAAACCATCTCGACTCACTGGCTTGTCCCTGGCTCTGATTGCCCGGCTCCCTAGAGCCGGATATGACAGTATGTCGCAGCCAGAAGAGTTGCCGGCGGCCGTGAGTCGCTGTGGAAAGGTACCTTTCTGTCCGGGTGTCAGCGCTGCTAGCATGCCGTTTCCCAGGAGTCACTTCCGGCGCCAGGGCGACGGGCTGAGGTCCATCTCGGAGGCAGTCGACGGGACGTTCTTCACCCTGCACGACGCCTCCAACGCGAGACGCTGGCATCCGGGCCGTGCTGAGGAACTCCTGGACTGTCACCCTCACTCTCTGTACCATCTGGAGGACAGTGCCAGGATAGACGCTGCAGGTACACAGCGAGAGAAGCTCCACGGGGTGGATGGAAATCCCGGCAGGGAGTCGAAGTGGGCGACGTCTTTCCCCGCTTCGGAGTCCCGTTCCTGCCGCTATTCCAGTCCGGGAGTTCGCGCCAACCAGAGGACTTCCCCCGACCTGCGCCACGTCACTCGGGATTCCCTTCAAGGAGCCGCAGCTGACAGCAGTTATGTCCGGGGTCGAGTGGCTGTCGCGAGCTCTACTGTGTTTCCTGTCACCACCTTCAGGCATGTGGCGGCGGCAGTGAGATTGATGGTGAGGACTTCAGGGCTACGAAGCCTTCCCGTGCTCGACGCCTTCCTCGTCTCGATCTCCGATCTGGAGCGGCGAATCCTGGGTTTCCCCCTCGCTTCGTCCCCTGGGAGTAGTCGTCATCACATCGCCGAGTCACCTCTGCACGAACCTCGTCCGGATCCAGTTCTGGGTCATCGTCAGGACCGTTCCTCCCACGCAGCTGTCATCCCTTCGCCTCGTCAGTGTGGAGATTCTACAGCCTCGTCCCCTGAGCCTCGTTCCCCCGCTGTCATTCCTGGACATTCGGGCTGGCTCACCCCGGCTGTTTCCCCCTCCTCCTCGACGCGCTTCCTGACCGCTGTGTGTGCCTGGAATCCCGGCCTGGTGAGCTCTCTGCTGGAGACAACGCGAGCGATCCTCAGACGAATTCCCGGGGGGTCCTCCGTTATCGCCGGGCGGGGAGAGGAAGAAGCAGATTCCACTACAGCAGGCGATACTCAACCTCCAGGGGGCAGGCAAGTCATTGTTTTTTCACACCTGCTTAATGATTTGCTCTGTCACATCCCTGGAGGAGAAGTTCAGGGTTCGCAGCTCCCTGAACTCTCCCCACCTGCTGTAACCTGTATTCCTAATCCCGCATCCTCTGTGTCTCTCTCCGCCGAGCGGTCCCCGGCTCCGGGTCAACGTGGTGGGATATGGAGAGGGCCTGTGGTTCCGCAGCTACATTGCGGACGGAGGAGGGGGACTGACTGCTGCGTGGAGTCTACGCTGACGACTGAGCGTCCCTGGGTCTCCACGGAGGAGCGGTTCGGTCCAGCGGGACGAGATTCTTCTGGCTTCACGCCGAGTGGGTCGTCGGCGGGGTTACCTGAGCTGGAGGGATCTCAAGCTGCGCTGACCATCGTGCTGGCTGCGGGGCCCGACGCGGCTAGATGGGAGCCTGACAACGACCTCCTGACGACGGATCCTGGATCTTCGCAGTCCTGGACGGCGTCAGAACCCGAGATCAGGCGAGTGCTCTCCTTTCTTTTCTCTCTTTTTATCTTTGAGCACTTCAGCCTATCTCCAGGGGAGACGAGCAGGGTGCAGCCGCCCGCTGCGTCTGAGCTCGTCTCGCCGGGTTCTGGCGCTGCCGGTGATCCTGATCCCGGTTCTGTTTTCTCTTCTGAGCCTTCTTCCAGGGTCACCGGCGAGGAGTTGCTGTTCCTCGTGGTGCTGGAGGGTCCGGGTTCAACGTTGGAGGTCGGTTCTGGTGCAGTGTCCAACGTGGGTTCGCCCGAGACCCAATCGGGGTCCAACGTGGGTTCGCCTGAGGCCCGATCGGGGTCCGACGTGGGTGCTGCCCCAGTGTTGTCCAGGTCCGGTGAGGAGGTGGCCGTTTCCCTGAGGCCCGCCGCCCTCGTCATCGGCTCTCCCCTGAGCCTCTTCCACCGGGATCCGCTCTGACCCTTCGTCCGTCTCAACGGTCCTGGTGGTTGAGTGATGCGGGTCGACGACCCGACCCGCAAAACTTTCGGTTCGGCGATCTGGTTTCCCCCCACTGGTCTGTGTTTGCCTTTGGGCGGCCTGGTTCGGCAGCCGTTGGACTGGATTCCTGGGATCTGGGTCCAGAGTTCGCCGTCCGAACATTTCTCTTCCCCTGATTCGCCAGCTGGACAATGGGCGGGGAGATCTCCGGAGCCATCTCGGCTATTTTTGGACTCTGCCTGCCATACACCTCGGGTGTCACTTTTTCTTTTATCGTTATTAAGGTCACTTGGGTGTAATGTCTGTCCTGTTGGTGGATGTGTATTTATAGTGCTGTGCGTTTTCCTTCCCTCGTACCCAGCATTTTATTTTTTGTACCATGTTTTTAGTCTCGTTTTTGCATTGTAGAGTTATGTTTTGTTCCCTTTCAGACCATACTCTGCAGTTGCCCATTCATTCCAGTCACTTTCATTTCTTTAGGTGACTGTGGGTATTTATATATTCATGTGTGTGGGTTTTTCTTTGCCTGCACTCAGTATTTCTTTTTTATGCCCTGTTGGTTCATTATAGAGTCATGTGCCTTGTTTTCCGTAACACCATGCTCTGTAATTGTCCATTTGTTCCAGTCACCCTCACTTTTCTTGGTGACTGTGTGTATGTACTTATATTGGTGCTGTGTATTGTGTTTTCCCTTTATTTGACCATACTCAGCATTTTTTGCCCTGTACCTTTTTGGTGGTTCTTTTTTTTTTTTCTTGCTCTGGGTCACGCATGGTTGGTACTCTCTGGGTAGTATGTAACCGGCGTGCTGACCCAGTTCTTCTCCCCATCTGTACCTGGGTTAATTGTTCTGTTGTCAGTATTGTATTTGGGTTTTTCTTTCCCGCTACCCTACATTGCCCCATTGGTGTTGTCCTTCCCTTGGCTTCTTCCCCTCCGGTCCGCCTCCCTTCCTCCCACCCTAGGTGGGGGGGGGGGGCTGGGATGTTCCTGGTCGTTCAGGAGCCCGACCTTGAGGGAGGGGCTCTGTCACCATGGGTTGAGATGCCGTCTCGGCACTGAGCCCATGTTTTCCCTCATCCCTGCCTCCCATTGAGCAGCGTCTCAGCTGGCCCCCAGCTGGCAGCATTATGGACGGCTGGGGCCAATTAGTCTTCATCAGCTGGGGCGCTGCCAATGAGGATAAATAGGAGCAGCCTCGATGACTCGGGGCTGCGACATAAGCACTGCTAGGCTGAAGCCCCTTCGTCTGGTGTCAGCCTCAACTCCCCTTGCAGCATTCCTGTGTTTGTATCCCGCTGTGAGGATGTACGTCTTGCTACCCCCACGTCCGGTACGAGCTGCTTACCTCTGCGCTGTGCAACCTGTGAGTGTACCTCTGCATGAGTATCTGTGCTCTCCTCATCCCTTATCCCTTACCCAAAATAAACCATCTCGACTCACTGGCTTGTCCCTGGCTCTGATTGCCCGGCTCCCTAGAGCCGGATATGACATGAACCAGGGTTTGTCATTAGAGTAACTCACCCTGGTGCGTGATGGAAGAATGTTCTCTTCACAAAAGTGGATATATGAGTTCACAGTGTCCGTGTACTCATCCAGATCATGCGTGGCTCCTTTAAGCATGCCCCAGTCAGATATTTCCATGCACGTTTCCAGCTTCTCCTCAGCATCACTGGTCCGTATCTTCGTAGTGCTCACAACAGGTTTAGTGAGCTTCAATCTCTGTCTGTATGTGGGAATGAGGTGAACCATCACGTGATCAGATAATCCCAGCGCAGCGCGAGGAACAGCGCGATATGCGTCTTTCACTGTGGTGTAACAGTGATCCAGTGTGTTTAATCCTCTGGTGGGGCATTTAATAAACTGTTTGTAGCGGGGGAGATCGTGGCTCAGATTGCACTGATTAAAGTCGCCAGCCACAATAATCAGCGAGTCTGGAAAACTCCGCTCTGTGTGTTGAATGTGATCCGCGAGCACGCGCTGAGCTTCGCGCGTGTCCGCGTCGGGAGGGGCGTACACAGCGATCATTATGAAAGAAGCAAACTCCCGCGGGGAATAGAAGGGCTTGCAGTTGATAACAAGAAATTCCAAGGCAGGAGAACAGTGTTTGGAAATTACCGTTACATCAGAGCACCAGCTGCAGTTGATGTAGAAGCAGACACCGCCTCCTGTGGTCTTGCCGGAAAGCTCTGTGTCACGATCAGCACGGAAGAGCCGAAAGCCGTCGAGGCGCAGCGCGCTGTCCGGTATATTTTCCCGGAGCCAGGTCTCAGTAAAGCAGAGGACAGCTGAGGAGGCGAGGTCCTTAAAACGCATCAGCAGTCTCAGTTCATCTACCTTGTTAGAGAGAGAGTTGGTATTGGACAGAAATATGCCAGGCAGCGCCGTTCGCGAGCCTCTCCTGCGAAGTCGTACGAGAGCGCCCGCTCGTCTTCCTCTCTTCCGCCGTCTCACTTTCTGAGCCAAACAATAAACCAGATCGGCGGCAGGGGCTAGAAAAACTGGGAGGAGGACCGTGGGGGTGAAAGTCCTGATATTTAGAAGTTCTTCACGGGTATAAGTGCAAGGGTATGAGTGTTCACCACCACCACCATACCTTGTAAGGTGGTGCAGACAGCTTGTAAGCTTGTTTTCTGGACCTCCAGTTGGGCCTGAATCTGAGGGAGTTCAGTTTGTAGCTCCCCTACTTGACGTTTTAGGGTATTGATATTGACCGAATTGACGGCGGATGTACCCAAGCTAAAAAGCGATCCTAAGGCTGAGGCAGCTGTTAAGAATCCACCTATAGCTTGTCGGTTTCTGACTTTGGGCGCAGTTAAATTGAACTGGGTAATGGTAAACTTCTCAAGTTGCTCCAGAACGTGTGTGATATCGGCTTCCGCATGGTCTATAGCTTGCTTGATCCAGCGTTGCCTGGCCCAAGAGAGCAACTCTGAGTTTAGCGGATGGTTTCGTATGACCACAGTGGCAGGATCAAACCACACAAAGATCTTTTGGGTGTGGATTTGACATTCCGTAATCAGAAGTCCGGGTTGGTTGATCAGGGCGATTCCAGACTCAGGGCCCTTGCTCAAAAGGTCAGCGGACGTAGATGCGAGGGTTTGGCAGAGGATTACACCAAACAGCAGGAAGGCCATCATCCTGGCAAGACACAGAGATGAGTAATATGATTTTGAGCTTCTTGTCGGTTGTCCTCTCCTTGAGGTACCTGAGTGATAGGTGAAAGTTATTCTCAGAGGTGGAACAACTTTGTTATAGACTGAGCTCTAGGCCATTAGTGTTTAATCACCTTTAGATGGTTTTGTGATTATTGACTTAAGCTAGTGATATTGGAGGTTTTGTGTGTACTACTTTGAAATAGTAACTTGATGATACTGAATGAAATTTTGCAGGGTCTTTTAAAGTTAGATTTTAAGGAAGTCAGTTAGTTTGGGTTAACTTTCTCCTTTTGAAGGTTTAATGCAGTTACCTGATTGAGGAAGAGAAATGCGACCGAGCGTGCCTGAGGTTGATAGTCAGCTAATAGTTATCTATCGGGCGCAAACAAGATTTTAGGTTTGTTTACTGACTTAATGGAACAGTGTTGTCCCCAATGAGTCCCATGGGGTTTTTGTAAGCTTTGATTTGATTACGATGGACCCATTTGGAGATGGGGTCCTGGCGACCTTTGCTTATTTTGATTTGGTAAACGACCAGAGAGAGTTTATCTGTGATCGTGTGTGGACCGGTCCACTTGGGGAGGGACTTCCGAGCGAGTTTTCCTGCTCGTGCGTTGGTCTGTCCTGTCTGAGGAATGAAAGCATAATAGAAAACCTTGTCTCCCACTTGGAGTTCGTCATGTGAGGCTTTCTGATCGTAGTAGGCTTTGCATCCTTCAGCTGATCGGTCCAAATGTTTTTGGGCAAAGGCAAAAGTCTGTTGGAGATGTTTGGTCAGGTCAGTCATGTACTGGTGAGTAGTGCAAGCTGTAGCAACACTGGCTTCTCCAGGTTGGTAGAGTAAATGCAGGGGCAAAGTCATTTGCCGGCCTGTCATCATTTCAAAAGGGGACACCCCCGTAGCTTCATGGGGTGTGGCTCGGATGGCCATTAAGACCAGCGGGAGTTTTACATCCCAGTCTTTTTGGTATGGTGAAACATACTTCTTCAGTATGTTGATCACGGTTCGGTGGGTTCTTTCAACCTGTCCGGAGGATTGTGGGTGGTGGCTAATATGGAAGTTAGCTTTAACTCCCAAGGTTTCCCACAGTTGTCGCATGACTTCGGCGGTGAAATGAGTGCCGCGGTCAGAGTTGATTCGGCTTGGCAGACCAAATCTAGAGAATACATGGTTCATCAACAAGTAGGCCATGGTTTCTGCCGTGTCATTAGGAGCAGGCAGGCACTCGACCCATTTTGTGAAAGCACATGTGACTGTGAGGAAGTAATTGTTTCCTCTGGCTGACCATGGAAGGGGGCCTACCCAGTCAATTTGGAGGTCAGACCATGGGAATGAAATGCATCTTTTCTGTAGGGGTGCTCGATGAATCGGGTTGGTTGGTTGAAACTGGCAACATACGAGACATCCCTTGATGTAGTCCGCTACATCCTTTCGCATGTATGGCCAATATGCCACTTGTTTGAGCGCGTTGTACGTCACTTTGACGCCTTTGTGTCCTGCAGTTGGGAGATCGTGGGCATGAACAATCATCACCCCCCCTCTGGTTATGAGGGACCACAAGCGCAGGCGCAGGGAGTTCATCGCAAACATGAACTAGAATGCCATTTCGCAGCTGCAAGGACGATCGTGCGGCAAAAAGTGGTTTCAAGTCTGGAGTGTCAGCGAGATCCGAGTCGGATGGTGCAGTACAAGTGCAGGATCTGAGAGGTATTGTATCATTTTATGGATTGCAGGGTCAAGGTTTTGAAGAGAGATAAGATCAGCGTCAGTGAAAACAGGGTCAACCGCGAGGGGATCTGTGGTTTGTGTCATGTCTTGGGCCCTGTTTGTCTGGGCCCTAGTGACTGCGCAGACTGTAGGGGTGGGTGGGTGGGACTGTGAAGTCGGCACCTGAGCAGAATCAAAGGACCAGGGTGTGCCTTGTATGGCTCCTTGTTTTGCAAGTGAGTCCACAAGGTCATTCCATTCTTTGCCCTGACCTGGTGTGCGCAAGTGACCTCTAAACTTTTTCCAGTACACCTGGAGGTTGTTGGAGGTGACCAGGTGATCACTTGCCTTGAAAAGGTCTTGATGTTTAACCGGTTTGCGGTTGGAGGTTACAAAACCTTTGGCCTTCCAGAGTGCCAAATGACAAGTGAAACTGAGGCGTGTGTAGTTGGAGTCAGTGCAGATGACCAATGTGCGAATGCCATGGTCTACGGCAAGTTGCAGTGTAATGAGCACACCTGCGATTTCCACATACTGAGATGATTGGGAACCCAGTTGATAGTTGTGGGGTTCACAAGGCTGATTGTTCAACCATGCCACACCCACACCAGCACGAATGTGAGTTTCATGGTGAAAAGAACAACCATCGACATAGGCGGTGACCATATCTTGACAGATGTTCTGGTCAAAGTAGTGATGGTTTGGGTCTTCAGTGACTGTAGGTGGCTCTGCATGTATGGATGGTCCTGGAGTGTCCTCAGAGCACCGTTGGCAGACAGCCAAGTCTGTGCCGAGAGGGCTTCTCAACTTTTGTGGGTAGCGGACCTCCACATCAAAGCTTTCTAGAGCCATCAACCAGGAGGCTATTGTGGCATTTGTTACAATGCCTTCTCTGATGCATTGACTGTTAAGGAAGACCACTGGTTGGTGGTGAGTCTCAACTGTGATTCTCTGGCCTCCCACATAGTTGGAGAAATGCTTGACTGCCCATACAGTGGCCAGAAGGGCTTTTTCGCAGCCCGAGTATTTCAGTTCCAGACCAGAGAGGGTTTTGCTGGCATAGGCCATGACTCGTTTGTCGTGGTCGTAGATTTGGAATAATCCAGCGCTTAAGCAGTTGGCAGAGAACCCCACTTGTAAGAAGAATGGCTGGTCGCAGTTGGGATAGGCCAAACATGGTGCTGTGCATAACTTTTGCTTCAACGCTAGCATAGCCTGTTCTTGAGCCTCAGACCAAATGAAAGGGGTGTCCTTTCGTAGGAGGTCTGTAAGGGGTTTTGCCAAGTCTGCATAATCCTCAATAAACTGACGTGAGTAGTTGCATACCCCTAGGAAGCTCCGGAGTTCGGAGATGTTGGTAGGGGCTTTGATGTTTAGCACACCTTGAACTCGTGCCATTTGTGGTAGGACCCCTTTGGATCCTACCAATAGACCAACATAGTTGACTTTGGTTTTGCACCATTGGCATTTGGAGAGAGAAATTTTGGCTCCTGCTCGCGTGAGCTGGCCAAGGACATGGTCGATTTCCGTGAGGTGGGTGTCCAGAGTTGGACTCCGAATGAGAATGTCGTCAACATAGATGAGGTTACTTCTGTCTCGGGCGTCTGGACATGCTTTGTTCAAGAAAATGTTGAACTCTGCAGGACAGTTAGCATAACCAAAAGGGCATCGGGTGAATGTGTATTGGCGATTCGCAAACGTGAAGGCCAGTTTGTGTTGGTCTTCAGCTTGGACAGGAATAGTCCAAAAACCAGAAGCAATGTCCAGTGTTGAGAAGTATTTGGCATCTTTTACTCTAGGGAGTTCTTGCTCCAGTTGAGTCATAGGCCACCTAGAGAGAGGAACTTGAGTGTTCAATTTTCTGTAATCAATGGTGAGTCTCCACTTACCATTGGGCTTTAGGACAGGCCATAAGGGGGCCGAGTAGGTACTGTTGCATGGCCTGATTATGCCACGGTCCAGTAGGTCATCGATTATTTCTTGTACTGGGCCGTACGAGGCCAAGGGAATCTTGTACTGCCTGACGTAGGTGGGAGGAGTGTCAGGTGGTGTAGGAATGAGTACTGAGTGGATTGTGGTCAGTCCACAGTCCAAGGAGTCTTTGGAGAAGGATTGTTCGTACTTAAGAAGAACCTGGTGAAGTTTTTCACGTTCTTCGTCAGAGGTTAGGGCATCAACATCAGCTACCACCTGTGCAATCTCTTCAGTGATAGTGAGGACTGATTTCAGTGGAACATCGCTGGGATTGTCATTGGTCTGCTGATTAGACTCCGATGGAAGGAGCTCAATGGCTTGGACAAGCATTTGGTCCTTGTTGGTCAAGTTGATTCGTCCGACTGACTCTTTGTCAGGGGTTGGCATTGACACAAGAGCGATGGCCTTAGAAGGCTTAGTGTAAATGACTGTAGGTTCAAGAGAGTCTGCCCAAAGAGAATCAGGGAGGCTGCCTAGCACAGGAACAGTCAGTTCAAAATCGTGGAAATCTGTGGTGATGAGCCAGCCAAGAGGTGTGGCCTTGGGCAGGACGATTGTCTCTGCCATGGGGTTGTTTACCGGTAATGTGGTGGTTCTGTATCCTAGGCTTAGAAGGGGCGTGGCATCCAGAGTTAAGCCTAGATCATCAAGCAAAGGAGCCGGTTGGAAAAATGCTTGTGAATGCATAAGTTTCTGTCCGGTTTGAATGCATAGTTGGACCAGGTGGCACGTGACATTAGCAGGTATGAGACAATGTTGAGAGTTCAGTACCTGGCAGGCCTCAGGGATGGTCTGGCCTGACTTTAGAGTGTCAAGATCTGGTTTAGAGTGAGCGTCTCTAACTGGGGTGAGAGACCATAAAACATTGTTTATGGTATCAACCTGGGTTCCGAGTCTCACAAGAAGATCACTGCCGATGTCGACTGCATGTGGCAGGTCGGGAACGACCAAGAAGGGTTGCGTTAGCAGTCTGTGGTTCCACTGAAGGTGGAGGGTGCAGATACTTGTGGCGACCAATGTTTTGTTTGATTTGGTCCCAGCAGGGTAACAAAAAGACTTATTAGTGACCATAAGGTCAGAGTATTTCTTGTGTAGAGAGTCGAAAAGTGTCTGGCTGATTGCGGATTTATCAGCCCAGAGAGCCAGTATCACGTCTTCTACGTGGGAGCTTTGGATAACTAATCCTTTGACTACTTGGGGGCAGTACTCTTTGTTGGCTGCCCCTGATTTTAGGGTGCAAAGGAATGAACTGTGTTCATTTAAGGTTGGGTTGTCAGATGAGGTGACATGGGAAGGGGTGCCTGTTTCAGCCTGGTCCCCAAGGTCACCTTCTGTCAAACTTTGTTGGGTCAGCAGTGGGAGTGGGTTGACTCCTGGAACATCCAAGGTGTCAAGAGTGTAGCACTGTGATCCGGTTGCTTCAGGTAGAGTGGTTGGAAGAGGTTGTCGAACTTGAGCCCATAGCTTGAGATTCTTGAAGTCTATCAGAGGCTCAAAGCGATTAAGTAGATCCTTGCCTATCAGCAATGGAATTGAGTTGAGATTGGAAACATAGACCGGCTGGATCAAGGTCATGAGCCCAATGGAGATTTGTATCAATGACATGTGTGACACGGTCGTGTTTGAGGGTGCATAAGGTTGAATAGCTAAGGAGCAAGGTCTTAGTTTCAAGTCTTTGTGCACATGGTTAGCAGTGACACGTAGGTGTTCAAAAAGGTCACACGACATGAGTGTGATGTCCGCTGCGGTATCCAGTAGGGCTTCATGCGTCATTACATCTTCTAGGGTCAATGAGAGGAAAAATTTTCGTGCAAACCCCCTCTCGGTTAAATCACACAGAAATTCTTGGACCGGTGGTTCAACGCAGATTAAAGAGTCGCCGGTTTCGGGCGAGTGGAGCTTCCCAGGTAGCTGGACTACCAAAATGGCACTGGGTGGCGTTGCATTTTGGAGCTCCTCCTGAGTTTTGGGTGGAGGATGCTCGGTTGTGTCTTCGGTATCCTTCCCCTTTGTAGTAGGAGATTCCTCAGGGTTGACTTGTGGCAAATCTAAAGGATCGTTTGGGGTGGTCACAATATTTATGGCTAGGACATCTGGCTTCTTGTCCTCCTTCGCCTCTTTTTTCCTCTTCAGTTCGTCAAGTATACGTTGTAGAGTTTCCAGGTCTCCTCGGCTGAAAATGGGCTTTTCTTTCTTCTCCCAAGGTTTGGAGCTAAACTTACCAGGGGGAGGTCTTGCTTCCCTGTCTGAGTTTTTTCGTCGGTACGAGGGAGGTGACCACCTCCCGCGGTTATGCGAGTCTCGAAATCGATATCTGTCATCCCGGGTATCCGTACCATATTCTCGTGACTTACCTGGTGGGCTTAGTCTCCGACGGTAGTCAGGTTTTGGTGATGTTGGCTTGGGACTTGGTGTCAAAAAATTTTCCGGGTCATGACCCGACTTATCTTCAATTCAATTCAATTCAACTTTATTTATATAGCGCCATTTCACAACAACAGTCATCTCATAGCACTATCAACTGTAGGGGGGAACCCCCACAGTTGCAGAAAGACCCCAGCAATCAGGCGATCCCCTGTGAGCAAGGACTTGGCGACGGTGGAGAGGAAAAACTCCCTTTTAACAGGAAGAAACCTCCAGCAGAACCAGGCTCAGGGAGGGGCAGTCATCTGCTGCGACTGGCTGGGGGGTGAGGGGATAGAGAAGAAGAAAATAACAGACATGTAGAGAGCAAACAGCACGATGGGGACTCAATCTATGGGAGAGAACAAACAAATGTTAATGACCAGCAAAAAAAAATATTTCATAGAGAGTGAGGAAAGGAGTGAGGCCCAGTGCATTACTGGAGGTCCCCCGGCTGACTAAACCTATTAGCAGCATAACTAAGGGAGGGTTCAGAAACACATGATCCCTCCCTAATTGTAGGCTATATCAAAAAGGTAGGTTTTAGCCCTATTCTTAAAAACAGAGATCGAGTCTGACTCCCGAATCCAGATTGGCAGCTGATTCCACAGGAGAGGAGCTTGATAACTGAAGACTCTGCCTCCCATTGTACTTTTGGAGATTCTAGGTATTACAAGTAATCCTGCATTTTGGGAGCGTAGTGCTCTGTTAGGATAATATGGTAGTATCAGATCTTTTAAATAAAAAGGAGCCTGATTGTTTAGAGCTTTGTAAGTAAGAAGAAGGATTTTAAACTTAATTCTAAACTCAATGGGAAGCCAATGAAGGGAGGCCAGAACCGGAGAGATATGATCTCTCTTTCTAGTACCTGTTAAAACTCTTGCTGCAGCATTTTGAATCAGCTGAAGACTTTTTAAAGATGTTTTAGGACAGCCTGATAATAAAGAATTACAATAATCTAATCTCGAGCTAAAAAAAGCGTGGATCAGCTTCTCAGCATCACTCTGAGACAAGATGCTCCTAATCTTGGCAATATTACGCAAATGATAGAAGGCAGTCTTAGAAACAAATTTAATATGTGAATTGAAGGACAAATCCTGATCAAAAATAACTCCAAGGTTCCTCACAGAGCTATTAAGAGAAAGAGTAACTGCATCCAAACCGAAAGTTTGATTTGGAAAGGAATTTCTAAGGTTTTTTGGACCAACAAGAATGACTTCAGTCTTATCTGAATTTAATAGCAGGAAATTCCAAGTCATCCAAGCTTTGATTTCCTTAAGACAGGCTTCTAACTTGGCTAATTGATTACTATCATCTGGCTTCATTGACAGGTATAATTGTGTGTCATCTGCATAACAATGAAAATGTATACAGTGCTTTCTAATAATGTTGCCTAACGGAAGCATATATAAACTAAAAAGAGTAGGGCCTAGCACAGATCCCTGTGGAACTCCATGACTAAGCTTTGAGTTGAAAGAAAACTCATTATTTACATGAACAAACTGGAACCTATCAGATAAATAAGATCTAAACCACTGCAACGAAGTTCCATGAAGTCCAACATAGTGTTCTAATCTATCAAATAGAATATTATGATCGATAGTATCAAAAGCTGCACAAAGGTCTAAAAGGACAAGTACAGAAACTAGTCCATTATCAGATGCAATGAGGAGGTCGTTAGTGACCTTCGCTAAGGCTGTTTCAGTACTATGATGGATTCTAAACCCGGTTTGAAACTCTTCAAGTAAACCATTTCCCTGCAGGTGGTCAAATAATTGCGTAGCAACAACTCTTTCTAAGATTTTTGAAATGAAAGGGAGATTAGAGATTGGTCTATAGTTAGCTAAAGCTCCTGGATCTAGCGTTGGCTTTTTGAGTAAGGGATTAATTACAGCCATTTTAAAAGCCTGAGGTACATGGCCTAAAGTTAATGAAGAATTGATTATATGAAGAATAAAGCTACCAATAAGTGGGAAGACTTCTTTAAATAACCTGGTAGGAATAGGGTCTAAAAGACAAGTTGAAGGTTTGGATGAGGAAACTATTTTGTCTAACTCACAAAGGTCGATTGGAGTAAACTCATCAAGACAGACATCAATAGAAGGAGTTGTAGTAGTTACAGTATTTAAGTTAACTGTGGGAAGAATCTGATTGATTTTATCTCTGATGGATGAAATTTTATTATTGAAAAAGTTCATAAAGTCCTGACTAGTAAGCTCTAAGGGAATGTTAGGATTGACAGAGTCCTGACTCTTTATCAACCTGGCTACAGTACTGAAAAGAAACCTGTGATTATTCTTGTTCTCTTCTATTAATGCAGAACAATAACTCATTCTAGCTTTTCTAAGAGATTTTTTTATAAATTAAAAGATGATTTCTCCAAGCTAAATAGATTTCATCTAAATTAGTAGAGCACCATTTTCTTTCTAATTGACGAGTCTTCTGTTTTAAGCTACGAGTTTCTGTGTTGAACCAAGGAGTTAGAAATCTCTGATTAGACTTTTTCTTTTTTAAGGGGGCCACCAAGTCTAGAGTCTGATGCAGAGAAGCTGAAACACTATCCACCATGTTATCAATTACAGAAGGAGCAAGCTGTCTATAGCTTATTTCCGTTGTGTTGACACATGGCATAGAAGAAACAATCTGCATAAATTTGGAAACAGCATCATCTGAGACGCATCTACTGTAATAATATTTTTCTTTAGGAGCCAAATAGTTAGAAATTGTAAAATCAAAGGTTAACAGACAATGGTCTGACAGTACAGGGTTATGAGGAGACACTACAAGATTTTCTATTTCTATGCCATATGTCAGAACAAGGTCCAATGTATGGTGGAGGTAATGAGTAGAATTTCCTACTTTCTGAGAAAACCCAATCGAGTCTAATATTGAATTAAAAACCACATTAAGGCAGTCACTATCTACATCCACATGTATATTAAAGTCCCCTACTATAATTATTCTATCAGATTTCAGCACTAAATCAGCTAAAAAAATCAGCAAATTTGGATAAAAATTCTGAGTAGGTTGATGGGGGACGATAAACTATGGCAAATAAAATTGGGTTTAACCTAAAATTGCTAAAGTGCCCAATACTGAGGACCAGGCCCTCAAAGGAATTATAACATGTTTTTTGCTTTACATTAACTAGTAATCTGGAATGGTAAATTGTTGCTACTCCTCCTCCACGACCAGAACTTCTGGGATTTTGACAGTTTAAATAACCAGAGGGAGTTGATTCATTTAAAGCAACATAATCCTCTTGCCCTAACCAAGTCTCTGTAAGGGAAATTAAATCAATCTGATGATCAATTAACAGATCATGGACTAACAGAGACTTGGGAGTTAGAGACCTAATATTTAATAAACCACATTTAATTTTTAAATTATGAGGAGGAACAGAGGCCAAATCATTCAATTTAGAGGCTTTATGTTTAATTTGAGTTTTACCAATATTTTGCTTTATCACTTTGGGATGTTTATACATTATATTTTTATTCACTTTGGAGGGAGCAGACAACGATTCTCTGATGGGGAAGTCAGGGGCTAAGCTGAGGGGTGGCGGATGAAGAGGAGCTGCAGAGAGGCGTGTAAGACTGCGACTCTGCTTCCTGGTCCCAACTCTGAGTAGTCAGGGTTTTGGAAATTTGGATAAAAAAGATGCCAGATTGTTAGATAAGTGAGAAGCACCATCCAAAGTGGGATGAATGCTGTCTCGTCTCATAAGACCAGGTTTTCCCCAAAAAGAGCTCCAATTGTCAATGTAGCCCACGTCATTTTTAGGACACCACACAGACAGCCAGCGGTTCAAGGATGACGAGCGGCTAAACATGTCATCACTGGTCAGATTGGGGAGGGGCCCAGAGAATACTACAGTGGCAGACATCGTTTTTGCAAAGTCACACACCGATTCTACATCAAGTTTCGTGACTTCCGACTGCCGGAGACGGATGTCATTAATGCCGGCGTGAATAACAATTGTGGAATATTTACAGTTACTTTTAGCCAGCATTTTCAAATTTGACTCGATGTCGCCTGCTCTGGCCCCAGGAATGCATTTGACTATGGCCGCTGGAGTCTCTAGGTTCTTGACTAGAGGACTGTCATCGTTTTATTTGTGACCGAGATGCTGGAACAGGGGCTGGCCTTGGGGAGCCCTCTAGGTCCAGGGTGTCTGATGCGGTGTTGACAGCTAACACCGCGGTAGACTCGGTATGCTTCTGATTGCTTTGTCGCTGTTTCTGGAATGCATAATGTGCGAACTCTCTTAGTTGTTTTATTGAGTTTGTGTTTGGGTTAGCCATGACTCCAAGGTGGTGTCCAATCGTGGGATGGAGATTCTGAATGAAAAGAGCCATTAAATTGTGGTCTTCTTCCATCTCAGGCGTGTTTTGAGATCCGAAATATGTGCGCAGGAGTCACTGGTAGTATGCCTGTGGGGACTCTAAGTGACCCTGTTTCACAGCTAGGGCTGTCGCTAGCCCTGACTGTAAGCAGTCATCGGAGAACTCCTTTTTGATGGCTTTGTAGAGTTTCTGGTGATTCATCTTGATGTCAAATGGTTGCCGATCTATAAATTTTGATACCGACCTGTTGGATGTCAACTTAATCAAATAAATGCGATCGTCAACCGTAGCATCAGGGTATTTACGCAAGTAGTAGTCAATGTCTTGCAAATAAGCCCTGGTATCAGGTGACCCACTGGTTGAGGAGTCAAATTTCGTGACGTGGCGAGCAATCTTATTGAGATCTCCATCGGATGGAATTTGCAAATGTCTTTCGAGTTGCCGTTCGGGTCTGAACGGGTCAGATGAGTGTGAGCTGGAGGAGTCCCCATCCCATGAAGGGATGCCCCCCTTTGTCGAGGGAACTGGCCGGTTCATGGCTTCTGGTCTCAGATTCCTTTGTGTCCGGTGGTCTTCCAGCTCTTCTTTGACGTCCTGAAGACCTTGTTGTGCTTCTTGTAAGAGCAGTTTACATTTCCCATAATCGGAGTTTGTTTCGTCCAATTGACCTTCAACTTCTTTGAGTTGATTCTCTTTGTAAAGCAGGGCGGTTCTCAATTCCTCATGTTCTTGCTGAAGTGAGGTATTGTCATTTTCTAGTCATTGCTTTTCTTCCTCTGCTTGTTCCAGATTTAGCAACGTCTGATCAAGCGTAGCTTGGGTGTCTTCTTTCTCTATGCGAGCTTATTCCTGCTTTTTCACAAGGGATTTGTTCTCTTCCTGAAGAGAAAGGATGGTTGTTGTTTCACCAGTTCCTTTTCAGCGTAGAGTACTTGGGTTTCAGCTCGTTTTAGCCTTGCAATAAATGCTAGTGCAAACTTCCCTAACATACCGGGGATTTCCTTTGCTTTCGGTGGGTTAGCTTCGCATTCATCCAAAAGTTTTTTTGTGATTTGCTTCAAATCTTTTGGTGGGGTATCCTGAACTTGTTTGGAGAAACCGGGTATAAGGTCGGAAGCCATCTCTTCCAATGTTACTTGAAGGTCATTTAATTCGTCAAGTGGACTCGACTTGTTTGACCGTTTGTGTAACGCTTAGCTTGAAATCAATTCGTTGATTATAGCTAAAGTTGTGAGTCAAGAGTTAACCTTGAGTGTTGTTTTACAGTGAGGGTAATTACAAGCTTCCTTTTGGAGTTTGTTTCAACTTCCAGGCTTGTAAGAAGGAAAGCAAATATTTTGGAAATTCTTTAAAAATGTGGAATACGTGTTAAATAATAATGTGGAATAATGTATTTGCTGACACTGTATTTTGATTTGTATTTGACAAGACAAAAACAAGAAAAAAAAATTGTGTCGATTGACTTCTTTCAGTTCAGTTACCAACGTATAGTTTGGGAATAGTCCTCAACTAGGTTGTGAATTTTTGTTGAATCTCACTTGAAAGTAATGATTTTATTTACAAAAGAAAACAACAAAAATAGAAAAGGTTAAATGATTTAAGGCTTTAGGGTTACAGTATAAGTCTTCACTTTGTTTTAAAGTAAGAATGGGCTTTGTTTTACTTGTTAAAACTTATCTTCATTTAAAGCCTTTCAATCTTTTAATATTTACAAGTTAGGAAACAAATGAATTGTCTTTGCATATTGTCACTAAGGCTTCCTTAGGATTAAAGTTAATGATTATTTAAAAAGAGGGAAAAAAATGTTTTACAGACTAGTCAAAGTTTTCACCTTTTGACTTATTTCAAATCCTGGTGAGAAATAGTGAGTTGGTTAAATGTTTTCCTTCTCCTGAGGAGGAAACATGAATCAAAAGCAACACTGACTGTAAATAAGCTAAAGCTTTCAAGTGTTAATTGCTGGATGTGGTTTCCTAATTTTGGAAAATTTTGGTTAAATATTTAGTAAATCACTAAATCCTTTACCAACATGCACAGGATTAACATTAACTTGAGTCTAAATGAACATTGTCATTTATTTGAGTCCCTAAGTTGAATGGCTTCCTGTAAAAGAAATCGCACAAAGTGATATCTAAAACAAAACACATATATATAGCTTCAAAAGTTTGCAGACTTTTAGCGTAAGATGTGTAAATATATGCTTTTAACTAAAAAGATTAAAATATGTGGTTAACATATGTGAATAAATACAAAGTCTATGCTTTATGTTCTTTCACTGTGTATATATGCAGTCAAAAGCTCTTCCACCAATGAGGACAAACTTCAAACCCACAAGTTTCTTTTTCCTTTTTGTTCTTGGGATAAAACTTTGATTTGGTTTTAAATTTAGGTTGTTCCGGATAATTCGGATTGATTTGAAGTTAATTTGGAAGCTCTGTTTGATTATAAATCAGCTTAATAGATTCGCTCTGCTTTAATCCGAGTGTGCATTCATGCAAGAAATGCAACTCCTATAGTGGACCACAAGATGGAGGCAGTTATCTCTGCCTTCCCAGGAGGAGGAGACACTGGTGACGTCGCTCTGGGCGGGTCTACCAGTCTCACTCAAAATGGCGGCTAGGGTGACTCCCTCTTAGCACCTTCAAAATGGCGTCTGCAAGCTTATTCTGCTCATGCACAGTTTTTCGTGCACGCCTTTCGGTCACGCGCGCGACTGTGCGTGTTCACGTGACACGTGATGCGGGCGCGAGTCTTAACGACAACGCCACACCTTGCTTTTCAAAATGAGAGTTTAATCTCCAACTTTCACAAATAATGTTACCCCTTTAATTCCGGGTATAGTTTATAGTAGCGCTACTTCCCCAACGGTTTATTCAGCGACCAGATGAAACTGCGTCCAGCTTAATCTGACGTCACCACGCTTGGGTAATTACAGAACTGGGCAGTTTAATTACTCCTTTCGGGATAATAGCCGGAAGGTTAAACTGGCGAGAGACAGGACGGTTTTCTTCACGTTTCTGTCACTCTAGGCCTTTATTTTTCTTAATCCAGCATATAATACTGCTTAAAACTTCTTTTGCATGAACTTAATAGATTCGCTCTGCATGCACCTCTTTTGCACTGTCTCACTGTCTCACTGAGACAGTGAGACAGTGGGTGATTCACTCACCCCCCTTTGCCGCTATCAGCAACCAGACGCCTCAGCGGGAGGCTGAGTAAACAAACACAACAGACACAGGCAGAGGGAGCTGCAGGCCTCAGCCTCTCTCTCCCAAACAACACATAGGCTCACCGAATAAAGTGGATCAATATTTGCAGAAAAAAAAAACAGCTTATGTCTCAATGATTTTTCCTTTTGCATATACGTTTCCCATTTACGCAGGCCTCACACGGGGCAACAATATTCTGTAGCATAAATTTGTATAATAAAATATTTGTCATAAGGTAAAGGAATTATTTATTTTATTTAATAGTGGGTGTGAAAGGGTGCGTAGTTAAACCATCACTTCTACACCCGCTAAATTAAATAAAAGCAGTCATCAAAGGGGGCACCAGTCCTAATGGACAATAATATTAACTTTAATTTTAATTAATTTTGTACCTTCAATTACTTAATGAATCAGTCTCAAAGTTTCAGTGAGTTCTTGTCCTGCCGTGATTAGGAAACAGATATATGCGAAAGGAAAACACTTCAACTTCTCTCATTCACCCTTTTATTAAACTCATTCAGGTTACATGGTATGGCATTCAAATGATGGATAAACAGATTTAAATGATAACAGTGTAAGATATCACATTCACTGTTATTGGATTCCTGAACATAAAATCCAGTGTTACACCTTTGTAGAACCAAGGAGGAACCAGACTTATGTTTCAACGGTAAATGAGACTGAAATGTTTTAACAAAGCAACGCAATTTTATGGGGAAAATGCATAAGCTAATTATCTAAAAATGACTTCTGAATCAATCTACAAAAATTAAGGGTAGTTACTTGAAAAATGATTAAGAGTTTTCCTTCAGTTTACAGCTTTACCCTGTGGCTGAGACTAATTGAGCCCTGAAACACGGGCTATATTTAATTGTAATTTAATTGTTAGGACATCACGTTTTGAACCCAGCAGATAGGAAAAGTAGGAGTTTCACTTACGAAAAACAGCTGTAGGTCCACGTTTCAGCGGGTCGATACCGGCCGAGTTGGGCGTTAGGACGTCGGAGGAAGCGGCTGCTGTTACTTCCTCACAGCCGTGGAAGTGATAACTCGGCTGGGGGGCCATCAAGGAGACAGTGGCAGCCGTGGATGGTTTGTCTCAGGGTAGCGTGAAAATCCTTGGAACAAGTCCAGCCGAATCGGTGAAGTCTCTTGTAGCGGGATAGACCCAAAAACTGAAGGAACCACTTCTCAGTCAGGCAGGTATGAGGCCAGAAAGAGAGTCCAAAAACCAGTCTCTGTTCACTTTAAATTAGGAAAATTAAAGGTCCACTTAAACGGCGTGAAAAGTCATAAAAAAATGAGAAAAACATTTACTAGGATAAGAATGGCTTCTGAGGTGAAGGACAAAGTTTGAGCATTTGATTCTCTGAAAAAGTGAGCTCTAAAGAAAAGGTGTTTTCTCCTCAGTAACCAGAAAAATCTAATGCAGGATTTGACAAACTTCACACAGAACAATTTAGATAAAATAAAACTACACAGGACCTTGAAACAGTGGAATAAAATCTTCCTCTGAGATCTAGATTACTATTCTGCTTCTTTAATCTTAACTTAGTTTCTAATCTTTCTCAAAATCTCATTCTTTCTTGTTTTCTGTTTCTAATTCTTAATCCTGTGTTTTTTCTGAATCTCTCTCTCTCTCTCTCTCTCTCTCTCTCTCTCTCGTGCGCATGCGTGGGCGTTTGTGGGAGCAGGGGTGTGGAGTGGTGTCGAGTGAGTACTTTAAACTTTGTATTTTCTAACTTTTTCTCTATCTTGTGTGTTTGAGGTGTGTGTGTTTAATATAGTGGGTTGAGTGTGTGTGTGCTGGGGTGTGAGTGTTGGAGTGAGTGTGTTGGGGAACGGTAGCTTCTGCTGCCGGTTTTTCCCGGCCGGCATCATGCCGGTGATTGATGGTGGTGTGGAGTTTGAGCGCTTAACCCGGCGTCATGGTGTGAGAATCCTCCCGACAGTTCCCTGTTCTGTGGAGGAGGCCAGCCTCGCTGTAGGACAGGTGGTTGGGCATGGCAGCATAAAATCAGCATCGAGGATGAACAGCGCAATTGTGATCTTTCTGGATTCGACTGAGAAAGCTGATCAGGTGGTGGCACAGGGAGTGGTCATAGGTGACACTTTTACTCCCGTTTTACCGCTGGCGAATCCGTCTAGGAGGATCACCATCTCAAACGCTCCTCCTTTCGTTAAAAATGATCAGCTGATTAGAGAGTTGTCCCGTTTTGGCCAGGTTGTGTCCCCTATCAGAATGGTCTCTCTGGGTAGTAAATCACCCCTGCTGAAGCATGTTGTATGTCATAGGAGGCAGTGTTTCATGGTGTTGAAAGACAGCTCTGCTGAACTGAACGCGTCTTTTAATTTCAGGATTGATGGCTTTAGCTACTTGGTGTTTGCAACATCTGAAACCATGAAGTGCTTTGCGTGTGGCGCAGAAGGCCATCTTATTAGGTCATGTCCTGAAAAGGCGAACACAAAGAGCACTGGCGGTAAGAAAGGTGACGCCGCTGTTTCTGGTGGTCCGGAGGGTAGCGCTACATGTGGTGCGGCGGATGCCGCTGCGGCGCCCGCTTCTGCTGGGGCGGTCGTGGCCGCGACTGCGGCCGCGTCCGCATCCGCGTCCGCGTCCGCGTCCGCTTGTGCTGGGGCGGCCGCGGCCGCCTCTGCTGGGGTGGCCGCGGCGGGCGCGGTAGTTGTCCCCCCAAACAGTGATGGTGGGGAATTTCTGTCTGGCGGCAGCTCTGATCATTGTGACGAGCCTGTCGCCCGGGATAAACAGGTGGAGGGTGTAAGTAAAAGTGCAGTTAAACGAAGGAACGTGAATGAACAGACTTTGCAGGCGGGGGAGGAGCGGTTTGAGGCTGTAGCGGACACACAGAGCAAACACTGCATGACAAACGTTGCGTTTCATGAAGAAATGCAGGAATGTAGTTTTGTTGAAGAGGATCCTTTTAAAGCTGCACAAAAAAGGAAAAGTGCGGAAAACTTGCAGAGCTCTGCTAAATCTAGTAGGGTTGGGAATTTAGATTTACTGAATGAGAGCGCTTCTGACGAAAGTGGAGATGAGTCTGAACTGATGCAGACGCAGACGCAGGAGGAGCAAAGCTCCTATTGTTTTACTAAAATTAGACAATTTCTCCAGGTGACTAAGGGGAGCAGAGCTGTGAAAGTGGAAAATTACTTTCCAGATCTGGAGTTATTTGTGGCATCAGCTCGCAAGCTGATGAAACCGAATGATGGGAATGAGACTTTTACTGATCAGGAAATTTTTCGTTTAAAGAAACTGGTTGTCAAACTGAAATCACAAATTACTAACAGTCATGTTGACTCTTCGTTTGTTTCTTCCCTTTTATGCTATGTGTGTGTTTTTTTACTGTACCTTATTTTTATCCTTTTTAATGCCCCACCTTAGAATTGGCACTCTTAATATAAACGGGGCCAGGGATGATGTAAAAAGGGCCTCTTTATACAAGCTTTTTAATTTAAAGGCACTTGACGTGCTGATGGTCCAGGAGACTCACAGCACTGTAGACATTGAGTGCCAGTGGAGAAAAGAGTGGGATGGCTGCATTTTTTTTTGCCACAAATCCAATAATAGTGGAGGGGTGGCTGTACTTTTCTCTCGGGGTTGTGTGCCTGTCTCTTATGAGGTAGAAGAGGTGGTGAAAGGACATGTACTCTTGCTAAAGGTACAGCTTGAAAATGTAAACTTGGTTCTTATAAACGTGTATGTGCCAACCCAGAGAGCAGAAAGGATCAGGGTCTTTAATATGCTATATATATATATCAGATACGGTTAGATCCTGTAATCCAAATAGTTTTTTATTTCTGGGGGGTGATTTTAACTGTACATTAAACCACAGACTGGACAGGAACCATCAGGAACCTCACCCTGCTTCTGCCAATAGGCTGAGGGAACTAGTGAAGGCGCATGAAATGGCCGATGTGTGGAGATCACATCATGGGGACCAGAGGCAGTACACCTGGAGCCATGCTAAAGATAACCTCTTATCTATGGCTAGGTTAGACCGTTTCTATGGTTTTAAACACCAAATGAGTGTTTTTAAAAATAGTTGTATCTGTCCTGTTGGTTTCACTGATCACTGCCTGCTGATTTGTTCTGTTTTCATTGAAAATGTAAAGTGTAAGAGTGCTTTTTGGCATTTTAATAATACACTTTTAAATGATGTGTTTTTTAAGGGAGTTTTTCATGATGTATGGAAGTCACACAGGGAACAAAAACCCTCTTTTAGTTCTCTCCAATTGTGGTGGGATTTTGGTAAGGCCCAGATAAAACAACTCTGCCAACAGTACACTCAAAATGTCACTCGTAGCTTGACCCAATCCTTGAAAGTTCTGGAGACTGAGGTGGTAGAACTAGAGGAGTTGCTCAGTTCTACAGGAAAACAGGAGCACTTAGAGGCTCTCAAGTCAAAAAGGTCAGCCTTGGCTAGCTTGCTAGGGGTCACCGCACAGGGTGCTCTGGTCCGCTCACGCTACATGGATGTAGCTCTGATGGACTCGCCCTCCCAGTACTTTTTTGGACTGGAGGGGAAAAATGGACAGAGAAAGCTCATTCACTCCTTGTTGGGCGATGACGGGAGAACAATCTCCACAGCAGCAGAGATCAGGAAACACGCTGCTAGCTTTTACAGTGAATTGTTTAGAGCAGAGTGGAGGGAGGACACGTCACTGGGCCAGGTTTTCCTTGATGGTCTTCCAGTGCTCTCAGAGGACCTTGTTGCCGGCTTGGATGCTCCACTGTCTCTGTCTGAGCTGCATACGGCGCTAATGAGCCTCCAGAATGGAAAATCACCAGGCATAGATGGTCTCTCTGTGGACTTTTTTAAGGAATTCTGGCCCCTGCTTGGTCCAGACCTGCTGGAGGTTCTCCAAGATAGCTTGGAAAGGGGGACCCTACCCACGACCTGCAGGAGGGCCATCATCACACTGTTGCCGAAAAAGGGGGACCTCCAGAGCCTAAAGAACTGGAGGCCAGTCTCTCTGCTCTGCACAGACTACAAGATTCTCTCAAAAGCTCTGGCCCGAAGACTGAGAAAGGTGATGAGCGAGCTCATTCATGTAGACCAGACTTACTGTGTGCCTGGCAGGCTGATTAGTGACAACGTCACTTTAATTCGGGATATTTTGGAGGTCTCTGGTTCATTGGCGGTAGAAACTGGTTTGATTTCAATTGACCAGGAAAAGGCGTTTGATCGGGTTGAACACCAATATTTATGGACAGTTTTAACAGCTTTTGGGTTCAGCCCAGGCTTCATAGCCAGGATACGGGTCTTGTACAGTGACATTGAGAGTGTGCTGAAGATAAATGGGGGCCTGTCTGCCCCTTTAAAAGTCCAGAGGGGGGTTCGGCAGGGCTGCCCTCTCTCAGGGATGCTGTACTCCCTCGCCATAGAGCCTTTGCTTCACTGCCTGAGAAGGGATCTATCAGGAGTTACTTTTCCTGGCTGTGACACCACGTTCAAGCTGTCGGCCTATGCAGATGATGTAGTCATTCTGCTAAACAAGCAGAGTGACATTGACGTTCTGGTTAGGAGTGTCAATCTTTTTGGCCAACTTTCCTCTGCAAAGATAAACTGGGGAAAAAGCGAGGCTCTGATGGTGGGGGAGAAACTAGAAAATCAGCTTACGCTGCCGGGTGGGTTGATTTGGAAAAAAGGAGGTTTTAAGTATCTTGGTGTCTTTTTTGGAAATCAGCAGTTTGAGCAAAAAAATTGGGATGGGGTCATAGAGAAGATTAACGGGAGACTAAACAAGTGGAAGTGGCTAATGCCGAGAATATCTTTTAGAGGAAGAGTGCTCATTTTAAATAATCTTGTTTCCTCATCCCTGTGGCACCGCCTCATGTGCATGGACCCCCCTGCTGGTTTGTTGTCCAAAATTCAGTCTGTTTTGGTGGACTTTTTTTGGGGGGGTGGACTCCACTGGGTTCCTCAAGCCCTGTTATTTCTTCCCAAAGAGGAGGGGGGGCAAGGAGTGATTCATTTAGCTAGTAGAGGTGCTGCTTTTAGACTGACTTTCATACAGAGACTGCTGACGGGCCCCCAGGACCTGGTATGGAGGCCTTTGGCCTGTGTTATTTTACAGAGAGTCCTTGGGCTTGGGCTAGACCTCCCTGTGTTTTTAACGGATTTTAAGAACTCTAATGCACTGTCTTTACCCAGTTTTTACCGCAGTCTCTTTTCAGTGTGGAATCTTTTTAAAAAACAAAGAGGGCCATGCGATTCCCTCTACTGGTTGTTGAGGGAGCCGCTGGTTTTTGTTGGTCGCCTTGGTGTCCTGCCGGGAGTTGGAAGGACCTTCCTTGATAGGCTGTGTTCCAGGAACATTCTCACTCTGAAGCAAGTGGTGGAACTGGCTGGTCCTGGCCTCAACAACGCCTCAGCTTTAGCAGCTCATCTTGGTGTCAGGTCGAATCGTTTCATCGATGGTCTTCTTGCACACTGGAAACAGGAGCTTCATGGACTTGAGCACTCCCTACTCTTGGACTTTAGCAATGGCACGCTGCAGCCAGAAAGCACTGACCCCTTTCCCTCTCTCACGCTCTATATGGACTTTGACGTCGCTCCTTGCTCCTTACTGGCATTCTGTGCTCCCACTGGTGTGGACTTTGGAGGAGCCAGTGGTAAGGCACTCTACAGACTGGTGGTGATGGCACTCAACAAGGACCGATTGAACACCTGTGTGGACACTCCTTGGAGAGCCTATTTTAAACTAGGAAAAGGGCTTCGGCCTGCCTGGAGGGCTCTTTACAAAGCCCCTCTCCCTAAGAGGCATGGAGACTTACAGTGGAGGGTCCTGCATGGTATTATAGCTGTCAATGCTTTTGTTTCTGTGATTAACAGCAGTGTCAGTGATCAGTGTGTTTTTTGTTCCTCTAGGGAGACTGTTTTTCATTGTTTTATTGAATGTCAGCGCCTGAGTGGCCTCTTTGAACTTCTCACAAAACTTTTTCATTTTTTTAAGGAAGTTTTCTCTAAGCAGGTTTTCATTTGTGGTTTTATGTACAATCGTCGTTTTAAGCAGAAGTGTCAACTACTGAACTTTGTTTTAGGACAGGCAAAGTTGGCTATCTATGTAAGCCGGAGAAGAAAACTTGAAAATGTTGAGAATGATGTTGATGTCAAGATTTTATTTGTGAGGCTACTTAAAGCCAGAATCAGGCTGGACTTTCAGTTTTTTATGGGGAATGGGGATGTAGAAGGTTTCAGGACCCTCTGGTCCCTGGAGAATGTCCTCTGTTCAGTTCATGATGGACAGCTTTTTTTGGGGCGTTTTTTGGGGGATTAATTTTCTGTGTAACATAGCATGATATAGAAATTGTATTGACTGATGGACAAGTGTGTTTATTAAAGATCTTTTAAAAATCAAATCTCTCTCTCTCTCTCTCTCTCTCTCTCTCTCTCTGAGTGGGTGTGGTCGTGAGTGCGAGCTGAGAGCGTGTGACAGCGTGAGTGAAATATTTCAAACTTTTCTCTATCTTTTGGTGTTTAAGGTGTTTTTTTGTTAAATAATCTTAATTTTTGTTGTCTTCTGTAGCTGGGGTGGGGTAGGCGTTTTGGGAGGGGGGTTTCTGCTGCCAGCTCTGCTGGTCAGCATGGTTTTGGAGCGAGGCTCCGGTTTTGAGCAGCTGACACGCCGGCATGCTGTCAAACTGACACCGGCTGTCAGCTGCTCGGTGGAGGAATGTAGTCTGGCTGTGGGGGAGCTGGTCGGTTATGAAAGCATTAGATCAGCTTCGAGAATGAATAGTGCCGTGGTGATTTTCCTGGATAGTATTGAAAAAGTTAACCAGGTAGTGGAGAGCGGGGTTGTGATTAAAGACACACTGGTTCCTGTTCTGTCTCTGGTGAATCCCGCGAAGAGAATTACCATCTCAAATGTCCCACCATTTTTAAAGAATGAGCTGTTGGAGAAGGAGCTGTCGAGACACGGGCAGCTTTTGTCCCACATTAAGCACATCCCTCTCGGTTGTAAGTCCCCGCGTTTAAAGCATGTCATGTCTTTTAGGCGGCAGGTGCTCATGATTTTAAAGAATAGCGAGGAAAGCCTCAACCTCGTATTTAAATACCGGATTGAGGGCTTTGATTACACCATCCACGTCACCTCCGATAATATGAAGTGTTTCGGCTGCGGAATGGAGGGACACTTGATTCGATCATGCCCTCAGGGAGTGGGGGGTGATCACTCGGGGGAGGCCGCTAGTGCGGCCTCGGGGCCATCTGGCGGCGGAGCGGCTTTGCCGCTCTCCAAGGCTGATGGCGCTATCGTGCCGTCGGGCGCTTCGGCCGAGGCCACGGGGCCGTCTGGCGGCGGGGCGGCTTTGCCGCCCTCCGCAGCCGGCCTGTCGATCATAAATGAAACAGCAGCGAAAGTTAAAGCACAACGCAGGGCTGCTGCGCAGACCAACATTGTGGACAAGGGTGAGATTACCGAGAGGGATCACGCTGAGGATCAGACAGAGGAGCCAAATGAGGCCCAGGTAGATGGTGGGACTAGAAAAATGAATTTAAAAGCACAGCACAGGGTGAGCGAAAGACAGGAAGAAACAGCTACCAGGGTGGCTGAGTCAGTGTAGGAGGATGAGGATGACATCAAATTAGATGAAGAGTTATGTAAAATCTCAATCAAGCGGAAGAATTTGGAAACCAAACAGCAGAGGAGCAAAGTAAAAAGGGTTGTCAAAGACAGTTCTGAGGTTTCTCTATCTCAGCCAGATTCTTATGCTGGGTCTGAGATAGAGAGTGATGGTGAAAGCAGTGATGATGTGGCCAGTGGAGGCGGTTACCCCTTCACAAAAATACAGAAGTTTTTGCAGGACACTAAGGGATCCAGACTGGTTAAAGTTGAAAATTTCTTCCCTGATCTAAAACGTTTTGTTTACTCTGCTCGGGCCTACATGAAAAATAGGGGAGAGCTTGAGCAGGAAAGTTTTACTGATCAGGAGATCTACAGACTAAAAAAGCTTGTGCTAAAAGTTAAGAACCAAATTGCCCAGGATGATTAGTCTTTTATCGCTCATTCTTTCTTTTCTGTTTTTGTATTGGTTTTACCCTTTTATATGCATGTGCAGTTTTAATTTTGGCACACTCAACATCAATGGGGCAAGAGAAATGTCCAAGCGAGCGAGTGTTTTTACTCTTGCAGAATGCAAGAAAATTAATGTTCTGTTTGTTCAGGAGACTCATAGTTCTGAGGACAATGCTGCTGACTGGAGGAGGGAATTTCGGGGTGAAATTATTCTTAGTCATAAAAACAGCAGTAGTGGTGGAGTGGGTATTTTATTTTCTCGAGATTTTATTCCACTTTCTTATGACATTGATGAGATAATTGCAGGCCACATTTTAAAAGTTTGAGCTGTTTTTGAGAATGTGAAAGTTGTTTTTATAAATGTGGTTCCAAGGTTGTCATAGCCAGGAGCGGCACTGGGGTTAAGCTCCCAGTGCTCATAAAATACTCCTTATGGCGTGCATCTCGAAAAGCCTCTGACAACTAAGTCCAACTCCTAGCCTGCCCATGTGGTTTAGTCTCTAAGCCCGGCGGAACTGCTTTTACTAATAGGAGAAGGGGCGAGGGCGGATCTCTGGCGCCTTAAAACCAGATGCTTCGGGTAGATGGTGGCTCGTCAACCTGGGAAGGTAGCCCATCTAGGGGAAGGTAAACCCTGATTTCAAACCTCTGCTGCCTTGCGGCATACCCGGTCACGGGAAAGGCTTCGGGAGTAAACCCTGAGGAAAAATCCGGAGTCGGAGCCCCTAAGGCAGTTCTATGCTGTGCTCAACATCGTTCTGGCAGCTCCTGCAACGGCGCTGGTGCCAAACTGTAGCAGCCCTGCTGTTCCTTTGGATTCATCAGTGACGTGGAGAGGGGGGACATGCTGCATGGGAAACATCTTGTCCTCCATATCTTCCTGCCCAGGCTTGAATCCTACCAACGGCCAACGCTGGAAGGTAGAACACCGGATCACTGGAGAGGACACTCCAGCTTCGCCTTTGGCGTAGACAAAACACGGGGAATGACAGTTACCGGTTATAAGCCGCTGCTCAATTGGCATAGAGCGTGGCGCCAGGGGTTGTTCCCGATGGTGGGAGGGATCATCAGATCTCACTGGACAGCTACCGCCCGCCTCAAGCTGGGCAGCCCCCAGCCAATAAGGTGTTGTCCCGCCACAGCTTGCTTTCCTCATTGGGTGCATGGGGATAAGGAGAAATCCAAACAGCAGGCTGAGAACCTTCGCACCAGGCAAGACAATAAAACAAAAGAGACCAACTCTAAAACTGGGAACTTGGAACGTCCGCACTATGATGACAGGACTCGCTGCTAACCTCAAGGACATCAACGACACCAGGAAGACTGCCATCATCAATAATGAGCTGAAGAGACTGGGAGTGGATATCGCCACTCTCCAGGAAACACGGTTAGCTGATGCAGGCACACTGAGAGAGAAGGACTACACGTTCTACTGGCAGGGAAAGGGCAGTGACGAACACAGGGAACACGGAGTGGGCTTCGCAGTGAAGAACACTTTGCTGAAGATGTTGGAACCGGGCAGCACTGGCTCTGCACGACTCCTCACCCTCCGCCTGAACACCACTGAAGGCCCAGTCACCCTCGTCAGTGTGTATGCCCCAACACAGACAGCCACACCAGAGGCAAAAGACGAGTTCTACGAGAATCTCGCAACAACTGTCAGGATCATCCCCAACTCTGAACAACTCATTCTCCTTGGAGACTTCAATGCCAGAGTGGGTGCTGACCACGACTCCTGGCCCTCCTGTCTTGGACCTTTTGGCGTGGGCAGAATGAACGACAACAGACAGCGGCTGCTCGAGTTCTGCATATGTCACGATCTGTGCATCACAAACTCGTTCTTCAAGACCAAGCCCCAACACAAGGTTTCCTGGCAACATCCACGCTCAAAGCACTGGCACCAGCTAGACTTGATCCTGACCAGGCGCACCTCACTGAAGAACGTGCTAATCACCCGTTCGTTCCAGAGTGCAGATTGCGACACAGACCATTCATTGGTGTGTTGCAAGGTCAAGCTGCAGCTGAAGAAATTCCATCGTGCTAGACAACCTGGAAAGGCACGGATTGACATCAGCAAGATGGCCCAACCAGAACTTGTTGAGCAGTTTGCCTCCACCTTTGAGAAGGAACTTGGTGTACCACAAGGAGGAGAATCTGCAAAGCAGAAGTGGGAAGAGCTACGAAACACCATCTACCACACAGCCTTGGCTACCTTTGGGAGGAAGACCTCGAAGTCACAGGACTGGTTTGATGCCAAGTTGACCGAGATGATCCCCGTCATTGAAGCCAAGCGCTCAGCACTTGCTGAGTACAAGAAGTACCCAAACGAGAAGAATCTCCAGATTCTCAGGGCTGCGAGAAGCAAAGTTCAGCAGACTGCTCGGCGCTGTGCCAACGAGTACTGGACTCAGCTCAGCCAAGACATTCAAACCGCTGCCATAACAGGGAACATCCGTGGTATGTACGATGGCATCAAGAAAGCACTTGGTCCGGCTCAGAGCAAGACGGCCCCCCTCAAATCTTCCACTGGGGAGATGATCACAGAGAAGAACAAGCAGATGGAGAGATGGGTGGAACACTACTCCGACCTCTACTCTAGACAGAACACCGTGACACCGTCAGCCCTTGATGCCATCGACTGCCTGCCATCCATGGACGAACTTGACGCCGAGCCAACCATTGACGAACTCAGTAAGGCCATTGATAGCTTGGCCGCTGGCAAGGCACCCGGCAACGACGGCATACCCCCTGACCTGATCAAGCACTGCAAGACCGCCCTACTGCTGCCATTGCATGACGTCCTCTGCCAGTGCTGGAAGGAAGGTGCCGTACCACAGGACATGAGGGACGCCAAGATCATCACCCTCTACAAAAACAAAGGGGAAAGAAGCGACTGCAACAACTACAGGGGCATTTCCCTCCTCAGCGTTGTTGGCAAAGTCTACGCACGAGTTGTTCTCGTTCGTCTACAGAAGCTTGCCAAAAGTGTCTACCCCGAGTCTCAGTGTGGCTTCCGCGCTGAGCGATCGACGATAGACATGATATTCTCCATCCGCCAACTCCAGGAGAAATGCAGAGAACAGAACATGCCTCTGTACGTCGCCTTCATTGACCTCACCAAAGCGTTCGATCTGGTCAGCAGAGAGGGCCTTTTCAAGATCCTGCCAAAGATAGGATGCCCACCAAAGTTGCAAAGCCTCATCGAATCGTTTCACACCAACATGCAGGGGATAGTGCAGCACGATGGCAACGTCTCAGAGCCATTCAACATACGCAGCGGAGTGAAACAGGGCTGTGTACTTGCGCCAACCCTCTTTGGGATTTTCTTTGCTATGCTCCTGAGGCATGCCTTCAGCACAGCAACAGAGGGAATCTACCTGCACACAAGATCTGACGGCAGGCTTTTCAACCTCGCCCGCCTGAAAGCCAGAACCAAAGTACGCGAGGCTCTAATCAGAGACATGCTGTTCGCAGACGACGCTGCAGTCGCAACCCACACACAGCAGGAGCTTCAGACCCTGATGGACCGCTTCTCCCAGGCATGCAAGGACTTCGGGCTTACCATCAGCCTGAAGAAGACTAACGTCTTGCCGCAAGGCACGGAAGCACCACCAACCATCACCATTGATGACTACAAGCTGGAGGTCGTGAATCAGTTCACGTACCTGGGGTCCACGATCAGCAACAACCTCTCCCTTGATACAGAGATCAACAAGAGGATTGGAAAATCAGCCTTCACACTTGCTCGCCTCACCACACGAGTGTGGGAGAATCCCAAACTCTCTGTCAAGACGAAGATGGCAGTGTACAACGCCTGCGTCATCAGCACACTGCTCTATGGGAGTGAGACGTGGGCAACATACGCCCGGCAGGAAAAGAGACTGAACTCCTTCCACTTGCGCTGCATTCGCCACATCCTGGACATATCCTGGCAGGACAAAGTGCCCAACACAGAAGTTCTGTCCCGCGCCGGCCTTCCCTCCATGTTCACTCTACTCAGGCAGCGCAGGCTCCGCTGGCTAGGCCACGTTCACCGTATGGAGGATGGCAGAATCCCCAAAGACGTCCTCTATGGAGAACTGGCAACTGGCAGGAGAGACGTTGGCCGCCCACAGCTGCGCTTTAGAGACGTCTGCAAGAGAGACATGAAGGCCCTGGAGATCAACACAGAGCGCTGGGAGGACCTTGCAACGGACCGCTCCAAATGGAGAGGCACCCTGACCAGACAGCTCAAGGCGGGTGAAGAGAGACTGACTGCTGCAGCAGATGAAAAAAGGACCCGCAGGAAGAACCGCCACAGACCCAGCAGCACGGAGACCACCCACAAGTGTGACCTGTGTGACAGGGACTGTCATTCGCGCATCGGCCTGTTCAGCCACAGGCGGTGCTGTTCCAGCAGAGTAGACGTTTAGGATTCTCTTCCATGGTCATCATAGACCGACGGAGGCCGACGAATGCTCCAACCGTAGGCACAGAAAGATTGGCCTTTTTAAATATTTTAGATGACACGATCAAAAATTGCAGTAATGATGACTTTTTATTTGTGGGGGGTGATTTTAATTGTACAGAAAATCCTCTTATGGATAGGAATCACCCAGAGCCACATGCTGCATCCAAAAGAGTTTTAAAAGGTCTCATAGAAGCTCATGATCTGTGTGATGTGTGGAGAAATTTTCATGGCAAGGCTAGACAATACACATGGAGCCATAGAAAGGACAATATTCTGTCCTTAGCTAGACTGGATAGGGTTTACAGTTTTAAGCACCATTTTAGCATTTTTAAAAGTGCTTTTATAGTCCCTGTTGGCTTCACAGATCATTCCCTGGTTCAGTGTTGTGTTTTTATCAAGAATATAAAGTGCAGTAGTGCATACTGGCATTTTAACACGTCACTTTTATCGGATAACAGTTTTAAAACTGCTTTTATGTTTTTTTGGAGTAATTTTAAATTAACAAAATCAAATTTTAGTTCTTTGCAGCAGTGGTGGGATGTAGGGAAGAGCCAAATAAAGAATCTGTGCCTACAGTATACTCGCAATGTCTCTGGAGACTTGGCCAGGTCTGTCAGGGACCTGGAGAGAGAAGTAGTGGAGCTGCAGTCTTTGGCAGGCTCCACAGGAGAAAGAGGACATTTTGAGGCCCTCAATGGCAAAAAGTCTGTTTTAACTGACCTACTGGGTGTGGCTGCCAGGGGCGCTGTGGTACGCAGTAGGTTCCAGAACATCGCACTAATGGACGCTCCATCTCATTTTTTCTTTGGTCTGGAGAGGAAGAATGGTCAGAGGAGGATGATCCACTCTCTTAGCTCCGAGGACGGGCGGCCAATCCATGAGTCTGCGGAGATCCGTCGCTTTGCAGTTGCTTTCTACAAGGATCTCTTTAAGAAAGAATTTGTTGAGAATCCACATGCACTGAGTCATTTTTTGACGGACTTGCCAAAGGTGATGGCTAGCGTGAATGCGGAGCTGGAGAGCGGGATCACTCTGCAAGAACTGGCAGTGGCTGTCCAGTCTGTTCAGTGTGGAAAAGCCCCAGGGATAGATGGCCTACCAGCGGAGTTCTACAAGGCGTTCTGGTCTGAGATCTGTGAGGACTTGCTGGAAGTACTGTCTGACAGTCTGCGGAAGGGTCACCTGCCCCTAAGTTGTAGGAGAGCAGTCCTCACCCTCCTTCCAAAAAAAGGCGACTTGAAAGACATTAAGAACTGGCGTCCGGTGGCCCTCCTCTGTACTGACTACAAAATTCTCTCCAAAGTGTTGGCTACCAGACTGAGGAAGGCGATGGAGCAGGTCATACATGTAGACCAGACCTACTGTGTACCTGGTAGGTTGATTACAGACAACATTTTTTTAATTTGTGATGTTTTGGACTTCTCCAGCTCATTGGTCAAAGAACTTGGTCTTATTTCAATAGACCAAGAAAAGGCGTTTGACCGAGTTGAACATCCATACCTTTGGCAGACATTAGAGGCCTTTGGTTTCAGCTCAGGGTTCATCGCCATGATCCAGGCTTTGTATAGAGACATTGAGAGTATTCTTAAGATTAATGGTGGTTTGAGTGCTCCTTTCAAAGTTGAGAGGGGTGTCCGACAGGGCTGCCCCCTCTCAGGTATGCTGTACTCTCTTGCCATTGAGCCCCTCCTTTGTAAACTAAGGCAAGGCCTCACTGGTTTTAAAGTCCCCAACTCTGACTCTGTTTTTAAAGTGTCTGCCTATGCTGATGACGTTGTTGTTTTTACAAGAAATCAAAATGATGTAGACTACCTTTTAAGAACTGTCAATCTTTTTGGTGAATGCTCCTCAGCGAGAGTGAATTGGGGTAAGAGTGAAGCTGTTGTGGTGGGGGGGAGACCACAAAAAATTGCCCTACCTGGTGGCCTCTCGTGGACACAAGGTGGTTTTAAATATCTTGGTGTGTTCTTAGGGAATCAGACTTTTACTGAGAAAAATTGGGAGTGTTTTTTAGAAAAAGTTGAAGGAAGACTGAAAAAATGGAAATGGATTCTGCCAAACTTGTCCTTCAGAGGTCGTGTTTTAATCATCAACAATTTGATTGCTTCGATGCTGTGGCATCGACTGTCTTGTCTGGACCCTCCACCCAATTTGCTGGCCAGAGTGCAGTCTATAGTTGTGGACTTTTTCTGGGACCGTCTTCACTGGGTTCCACAGAGCATCCTGTTTTTACCGAGGGAAGAAGGTGGTCAAGGGCTCATCCATCTGGCCAGCAGGGGGGCTGTCTTCCGCCTGCAGTTCATTCAGCGACTGCTGAGTGGCCCCCTGGACCTTGTGTGGAGACCTATTGCCAGGGCTGTCCTGGCTCGCTGTGGAAGGCTTGGACTAGAGGAGTCGCTGTTTTTAATGGACTTAAGGAGCCAAAAACTCCCAGAACTTCCCCAGTTTTACCAAAGTGCTTTTAAAATCTGGGGACTTTTTAAAAAGAACTCTCCCCAGGGTTCCTTGTCACCTTTCTGGCTTTTAAAGGAACCACTTGTGTTCGGGACCCGTTTTGATGTGGGCAATACTTTAGGACCTTCTGTTTTAAAAAAGTTCATTTCTGCAAAGGTCACAACGCTGGGACACTTGGTAAATTTATGTGGTCCTAACTTGGACAATGCTGTTGCCCTGTGCTCTGCTCTTGGCGTTTCTTCAGTCAGAACTATAGTGAATTTGCTGAAAGATTGGAGAGACTGCCTGTCTGCAGAAGAACACTCTGCTATTGTTTTACACTGCAAAAACTCTGTGCGAACTTCTGATGATCCTTTTCCTTTTAGTGTTTTATCTCCTGATTTTAAAGATGGCACTGGTGTGTTTTTAAACTCTGAACACATTAACATTTGTGACTCTCCGGGTAAAAAAATGTATGGGCTCTTGGTGAAAGTTTTAAATGTAAATAAGTTAAAAGGTCGAGCTGATACACCATGGAGGAAACACTTGGGCTTGGGTTCAGAGGTGAGGCCTGCCTGGAGAGCACTCTATAAACCACCATTAACTAAGAAGGTTGGAGACCTACAATGGCGAGTTTTACATGGTGCTGTGGCTGTAAATGCTTTTATCTCCATTTTAAACCCAAATGTTGTTGAGGTTTGTCCTTTTTGTCCTCAGAAAGAG